>LR738709.1:277433167-278023567 GCA_902687465.1 Secale cereale | reverse complement strand
CCAACCACTCATATAGCCCAAACTTGGTTTTGAAAGCAGTTTTCCACTCATCACCCTCTTGAATGCGGATTTGGTAATAGCCACTTTTAAGGTCAATTTTGGAAAAAATTGTGGCACCACATAGTTCATCAAGCATGTCATCTAGGCGAGGAATAGGGTGACGGTATCTAACGGTGATCGCATTGATTGGACGGCAATCGGAACACATGCGAAAGCTACCATCTTTCTTAGGCACGAGAATAACGGGAACTGCACAAGGGCTTAGGCTTTCACGTACATGACCTTTGTCGATGAGTTGTTGTACTTGACGTTGTATCTCCTTTGTTTCCTCCGGGTTGACGCGGTAAGGAGCCTTGTTCGGAAGTGGTGCACCGGGTACGAGGTCGATGCGGTGTTCGATGCCGCGAAGTGGAGGTAGACCCGGTGGTAGCTCATCGGGAAAGACGTCTGAGAATTCCTGCAACACTTTAGACAACACAAAAGGTGGAGGCGGTGAAGTGTTAGTAGGCTTGGCTTCCCCTTTGCATAGAAGCACAAGGTGGAAGACGCTCGATGGGTTCTCACACACTTCTCTCATCTCACGTTTGGTGGCTAGTAGGACTAAGTTTTTCTCTCTTGGCGAAGAGGCGCTCGATTTTGGCTTGTGGATCTCACTTTCTTTTTGGTGGATCACTCTCTCACTAGGATCTTCTCTATGGGTGGATGCTTGCTTGTCGGCGATCACTTGGCTTGGAGACATTGGTCGAAGCACATATTCCTTGCCTTTCATCTTGAAGCTATAGTAGTTGGTTCGACCGTTGTGTATGGCTCCGCGGTCAAATTGCCAAGGTCGTCCCAAGAGGAGGTGGCACACCGTCATGGGAACTACATCACACTCCAAGGTGTCCTCGTAGGCGCCGATCTTGAAAGAAACTAGTACCGTGTGCTCCACTTGAATGGTTCCGGAGTCGCTCAACCATTGTACCTTGTAAGGACGGGGGTGTTTCTTCTTGACCAATTGAAGCTTGGAACATAGTTCATCACTTGCCAAGTTGTGACAACTTCCTCCGTCGATGATGACCTTGATGGAACGTCCGTTGATGCCGGCCTTGGTGTGGAAAATATGGCATCGTTGGTCTTCGTCTTGGTTGTGTTGGAGGGTCAAGACCTTGGATACCACGAGAGAGGGACTTGAATCATTGTCACAAAATACTTGATCATCTTCATCTTCGTTGATGCGCCGGTGCATGGCCACTTGCTCAATAGCTTGTACTTCGTCTTCGCTCATCGAATCATAGGTGCCGTCGTCGTTGAAGATCATGGTTCTCTTGTTGGTGCACTCGAAGGACTTGTGGCCTCGGCCGCCACATGTGAAGCACTTGAAGGAGCTAGTCTTCTCAGTGTCATAAGGTGGTGCCGAAGGTGAGGTGGTCTTGAGTTTGTAATTGCTTGCCGGAGAACGAGTCGAGGAAGGCGTAGTTTGCTTGGAACTTGACTTGTCGCCGGTACTCGGTGATGCCCTCGTTGAAGTAGGAGGTGCCGACGTCGCGGGTGCTTGAGAGTAGGAGCTGTATGTCTTGGAAGAGTATTTGGCATACTTGAAGTCATCCTGGACTTGTCGCTCGGCCTTGGACGCTTGATGAACTAGCTCGAGGAGGTTGGAGTATGGTTGGAAGTCGGCAATCCGCTTGATTGGGTGATTGAGGCCGTTCAGGAAGCGTGCCATTGTTTGCTCGTCATCTTCCTTGACATTGGCTCGTATCATAGCAATCTCCATTTCTTGGTAGTATTCTTCCACCGTCTTCGTGCCTTGTTTGAGGAGTTGCAACTTCTTGAAGAGATCACGGGTGTAGTGAGTAGGCACGAAGCGAGCTCGCATGACATTCTTCATTTCGGACCAAGTTGTAATGGGTGGTTCGCCTCTTGTATGTCGTCGCTTGATCGTTTGTTCCCACCAAATGAGGACATAGTCTTGAAACTCGAGAGAGGCCATGGCAATCTTCTTCTCTTCTTCGAAGTTGTGGAGGCGGAATATCTTGTCGACCTTCAATGCCCATGAGAGGTATTCCTCGGGATCGGTACTTCCGGAGAACTTGGGCATGGTGAACTTGAGCTTGCTGAAGCGTTGTTCTTCATCATGTTGATGACGATGATGGCGCTCATGACGTGGTAGGCGCTCCATGAAAGCTTGTTCTTCATGATTGTCTTGATGTTGGTGGTGTCGAGGCACGTCGTTCCCATTGTGTCGTTCTTGCTCCTCTTCTCCATGAGCAGCTTCCTCTTGTCGCCCTTGATGAAGTCCTTCTTGTCGACGTACTTGACGGTTGCGTTCGGCGAAGATGCGGTTTGAGTCACGAAGAGCTTGTTGTGCGGTTCGTGCTTGATTGTCACGCCGTTCTTGGGCTTGCCGAATTGCATCGTCATCTTCGGGTGCTTGATGTGGACGTTGTTGCTCTTGGCGTTGTCCTTGTTCACGTGCTCGAACTCGATCGTGTAACCCATTGCCGTGGAATGGATTGTCCGGAGAATGTCGATGTTGATTGACGTATTGTTGGGCTTGCCGAGGACGTGGAGGACTTGCATCCGTGGAAGAGTAGGCCGAAGAGTTGTCACTTGAGTGTCGACTTGAATGGCGCCGTCTTGATGAGTGAGGCGGAGACGTGCGGTTCACCAAGATGTGGCGGAACTCTTGCATTTGCGTGCGGAAGTCAGAAGCGAGTTGCTCGATGCGGTCGCCCAACGCTTCGCTTTCTTGATGAAGAGCTCTTTGGACGCTGAAAAGGTGATTCTTGGTGACGTAGTTCGTTGCTTCCACTCCATGCTCGTCGGTCGGGTCGGTTGAAGAACTTGGCCTATCCATCATGTAAGTAGGAGGTGAGTAGGACAATGAGAGAACAATACCAAGGTTACCTCTTCCGAAGATTGAAAATGTAACAAGTGTCACTCAATGAAGTGCCACAATAGTAGAATTGGAACCGGGTTTGTTCCTCACACCTACAAGTAAAGAGCTTTATGGAGTAGCTTGGTTAGGATAGTGGAAAATTTCAAACAAAATGTTAGTCAAGATATTGATAAAGTTGAGAAGATTCACAAAGATGCACGTAAAGCAAATAGATCAAAGCCAAGAGTGTCACAAGGAACACACGCACGGAAGATAGATGGGATCCACACAACCAAGGGTGAGCGCACAACTGATTGATCACGACAAATGCTCTTGTTGTGCGAATACTAGAGAGACGCTAGCTCGATTGCTCAAATGGGCGAGATACGCTTTGTGCACCAACCTATGAGAGTAACGTGCCGTCCTCGATCCCAACTATGCTATGTATGCGGTGGCCAAGATGATATGAGTATGTAAAGTGTCTCGATGCTATTGCTTATATGCTCATTGTTGCTCCTCTCTTTGCTTAAAAGCTTTTTTTTTGAGAGTATGATGCTCGAGCCGATGATAATATGAGACAATTATGTAAGATATGCACGGGAGAGACTAAAGGCACTAGGATGATATGATCACTACGGTGCACAAGAGCGTGGCCCGGCAATTCTCAACTCGCTAGTCTCGATAGGTAAGCAACGCAAAAGGCTCGGGCTATCAATGCAAAAGCAAAAGTTAAGTGTCGTCGAGGTTACCGTCCTTGCTTACGGTTAGCGGTGAAGATGATTCCGAGGCGATGATGTCGAAGTCAAACGCTCCTAAGTAGCCGAAACATCTTAGGAAACGCCAAATCTCAACTCGAAATAGGTGAAAAACGGAAGGGGAGATATTTTTGGGTGGGGGCGGTAGTACCGCGTGATGAAGCGGAAGTAAAATTTTAGTGCCGCTGGACGAAGCGGTAGTACCGCTTGGTAAAACGGAAGTAAAATTTTAGTGCCGCTTGATGAAGCGGTAGTACCGCTTGGTTAAGCGGAAGTAAAATTTTAGTGCCGCTTGATGAAGCGGTAGTACCGCTTGGCAGGGCGGAACTAAAATTTTAGTACCGTGGGTAATGCGGTAGTACCGCTTGTGCGTGCGGTAGTACCGCTTGTGTCGGGGAAAAACTGCAGCTCGAGTTTAGGGCGAATTTGGGCGGAAATGGATGGTTTCGGGGGTAAAATTGGATGAATTTTGTGGGGGGAAGTGTGGGGAAAAGTTGTGAAGAGGCTAGATCCACGTGCCAAACGTCAAATCCGTAAACCAAAACAACCAAATCTCACAAAAACCAACAAGTTGCAAGAAAAATTTTGGGGCTATTTTTGTGGGGATTTTCGAAATTGGGTAAAAACACAACAAAAACAAGCTAGAAAGTCGGGGAATGGGACTCCAAGATGTGAATCAACCTTGCTCTTGATACCAAGATGTTGTAGGGTGAAACCCTAGGGGGGGGATCTTTTCACACTTGGATGGGGAAAAGAGGAAGAACACACAAGAACACAAGACACAATTCACTCAAAACAAACCCAATATCACATCCACTAGGGTGGCACACAAAGGATCCACGAGATTACAAGAACAATCCAAGGAAACAAGCACAAAGGTAAGGTTCTTCCCACTCTAGGTGAGGTCTTGCAATCCGAGAGGACTCTTCTCCCTTGGGAGGTCTTGCAATCCACAAGGATTCTTCTCCCTTGGGAGGTCTCGATCTCCTCACGGAGGGGATACAAGGAGCAAAGCTCTCAAGGTCTCTCAATATCTTTGCTAACCCTTCCAAGGAAGTGGGGAAGGTCTATTTATAGTTTATCCTACGAATGGGTACGAGAAGAGAGGGATACATGTCCAAGGGCCGAGGGCTGCGCGCAGGCAGGGCGGTAGTACCGTCCACACGAGCGGTAGTACCGCTTGTAGAGCGGTAGTACCGCCTAGGGGGCGGTAGTACCGCTGGTGCCGGACTGTCCAGGTGCGGTAGTACCGCCTCGGCGGAGCGGTAGTACCGCTAGGTCCGGGTTGGGCAGATCTTCGTTTGCTTCCACGCGATCCGGGCTGAATGGGCTCTCCTTTGCGTCCATGGGTTCATCTCCTTGGTAACTGAGGATGCACAACATCTCCTTGTGAGGTAGAACCCAATCCTCATGCGAATCCAAACGAAACTCGAAGAGGAGAGAATTCACCTCGTGCTCGATGGCGCGTGTGCGTGCTCTAGTCATTGGTCCCTTGAGTGCTTGTGGCGATGATGGGGTGTCCATGGGGATGCTTGACGGATGCTCCGCATCAAAACAGATTTGCTTAAATCTAGATCATCAATATCAGATTTGGTAGCAAGTAAACATCCACTTTTTAATTTAATTTCAGATGCAACATGAGATGATGGTGTGTTATTAGGCTTCATTTGTTGCTCAAATTATTTTGCCACAATCTGATTTTCACTCTTATTTTGCTCCTGTTTTGCTTTATTAGCTCTATTAATATCATCTTTCAAAATGGAATCAGGAGACATAGGAAGCAAAGTAATACGTTTATCCTTATGAACAAGAGTATACTGATTGTTTCTACCATGGTGTACAATTTTTTTTATCAAATTGCCATGGTCTACCAAGTAATAAGGAACATGCTTGCATGGGTACCACATCACAATCAACATAATCAGCATATGTGGAGATACTAAAATGCACACGAACAGTACGTGTTACCTTAACCTTGCCGCTGTTGTTGAACCATTGGATGTAGTAAGGATGTGGATGTGGTCTTGTGGTGAGAGATAGCTTCTCCACCATCTCCATGCTAGCCAAGTTGTTGCAGCTCCCTCTGTCTATGATGACGCGAACAGAACGTTCCTTCACAACTCCCTTTGTATGGAACAAATTATGCCTCTGATTTTGCTCCGCTTGTGTGACCTGCACACTCAAAACACGTTGAGCAACTAAACATTCATACATGTCAGCATCTTCAGGAGCCATGTATTGCGTCTCATTTTCAGAATCATCTCCACCATGTTCTTCACGTGTAATAAGAGCCAAAATCTCCTCATCATAGTCACTAGCGGACTCATAACAACCATCCTCGGTATCAATCATTACACACTATGATGGGCATTTGCTCGCATAGTGACCACGATCAGTGCAACGACGACATATAACATCATGTGTTGGCCCATTGGATGCCATGGATGAAGAAGATCTCTACGCAGGACCGGAAGGTGTACTCCTGGTTGATGGTGGTGGTGCCTGTTTGCTCTTATCACGGCTAGAAGTGACGGATGAAGTAGGCGGTGGTGCAGCCGGACGTGTCGAAGTAAATTTTTGCGGAGCATCCTAAGGACATCACCATGTCAAGAGTCCGTTTGGCAAGTGACACGTGCGACCTCTACTTCTCATACATAAAGGTGAATCATCTCCTTTACACGTGTTCACTTGACCCCTTCGAGGATGGTATACTACTTGACACTTCTCCCGTGTGCATGCATAGGTATTGTCGGAGCTTCACGAACGACGAGGAGGAGTGCAAGCGCCTAGGAACACCTACACCATCCGCGAGGGAAGCTTGGAAGAGAAGACGGAAGAAGACGGAGCTGCTGATACTACAGTGGCCGGACATCCGGCACTCCTCCCAGAAATCCGGACCCTCCTATCCAAAGAGCACCAGGACCGAGCCCCTTCAGCCCGGACATCCGGCCCCTTGGCCCGGACATCCCGCGACCAGCGAAGCCCCGGACATCCGGCCCGGCGCCCGGACATCCGGCCTGCCTTGCCTGCGTGCATGTATCCAGGCCGATGCCCATGTACCCGTTTCGCCCCTCACTTACCCCTTCATGACCCTAGACTATATATACTCCTCCACCTCCACCATTTTAGGGTTAGCAAATGTGATAGCTCATTTTAGACTAGAGCTTTGCTCATCCATTATGGATGTACTCCACGAGAGAGACCGCGGCCCCTCTACGGAGAAGATCCACCTTGGATTCAAGACCCCTAACAGGAAGATCCTTCACGGATTCAAGACCCCTAACAGGAAGATCCTTCTCGGATTCAAGACCTCATCTTGGAGATGAACTCTACCCATGTATCTTTCTCTTTGTTGTTCATGTACCTTGTGATCTTGTGTGTTTGATTGTCTAGTGGATGTTTGATTGGACTTGTTCTTGAGTGTTTTCCCTTGTGATTTCTCTTTGTTCGTCCCCGTGTTCATCGTGTTCCTCGCGGGATCCCTCCTTTTCGTGAAAGATCAGCCTAGAATTGGGTTAACCCCGCATCATATGGTATAAAGAGCAAGGTTTCTCACGAATTTGGAGCCTCCCAACCATTTTCTAGCCTTGTTTTGTTGTGTTCTTCCTCAAATTCGAAAATTCCCCACCTAAAATAGCTCCAAATTTTTTTGTGATCTGTTGGTTTGATGAGATTTTGTTGATTTTGATCCATGGATTCGCTGTGTTTCAAGTGGATCTAGCATTTCCCCAAGTTTCCCCATCTTTCCTCCACGAAATCTCTTCAATTTTTCCCTTGGAATCATCTATTTCCGCCTCCAATTCGAAAATTTCCGTCCCGATTCAGATCTGGAATCTTCGGGCCATACATCCGGGCCATCTGGCCGGACATCCGGGCCCCCGGCCGGACATCCGGCCCCTGGAGGACAAAATCCCGCGAGGTTCTGGACATCCGACCCCAGAAATCCGGGCTCCACCCCGGATGTCCGGCCCCTGACTTTTCAGCTTCACGTGTTTCACCGTTTTGTCCATAACTAATTAATCCGGAGTCCGATTTTGACGTTCTTGAGCTCGTTTTGAAGCTCTTGACATCCCTCGTAACACAAAAATACTACCATAATCATTTGATTCCATCATATTTTGTGGATTTTGACATCTTTGCCTAGGGCTTCCACCCCATCATCCGCTATACCACCACCGACTTCCGCAACCTAACCCATTTTGATCTTCATAGAATTTGTGGTTGCTTGAGTAGTGATTTGAGTCTCCTAAGGTGTTTAGGCTACTTAGGGACCATTGCTTCTTCATCAACCACCACCACCACTCCCGCATAACCTTGTCCACTATACATAGCCAACCCAACTTAACCCAATTTTGTTCGAGCTTGTTTGAGTTGTGGCTTGTGTCTCCTAAGGTGTTTCGGCTACTTAGGGACCGTGACTTCAACTCCGACACCGTGTATAGACCATCATACACTTCCACCACCATAACCCATTTTGACCGGGTTTCCACCAACAATTTCTCAACCACCACCGCTTGTCCGCTACCACCATTTGACATTTGCCCTTGAGATTTTGAGTTGTGGTTTTTCGCTTCCTAAGGTGTTTCGGCTAATTAGGAACGGTTCTACATCAAGACCACCACCTCTCATCATCGACAGGGACGGTAACTTCGACGACATCATTGTATATTCCCCTTGCAATTGCATTGTTAACCCCTAGCCCATTTTGCGTCACTTGCCTATCGAGACTAGCCTTTGAGTATTGCCGGCAACGTTACTTGTGCACATTAGTGATCATCGATCCGCCCTTCCATTGTATACATACCATATCATCTTGGTATCATCATATCATCCCTTGTGTCACAAGATTGTTCCCGCATATACACAATTGCTATCTTGGTTTGTGCATCGTGGCCATATACAAAAAAAAAGAATAAGCTTTTAAGCAAAAAGAGAAAGACAAAGAAGCTTGTAAGCAAGAGCCATAGCATCACAAAATATCATATCATACTTGATCATCTTGGATCATCTTGTGCTAAAACCACCGGAACGTCATACATACATAACATACTTGTGATAGGAAGTCGCTACATTTTGTCTCATATAGGAGTGCACATGTTCGTATCCGCCTATTGAGCAATCGGCTAGCGTCTCTCTTGTGTTGTGCGACAAGAGCATTTTCCGTGGATTCCACATTTTTCGCTCAATCCTTGGTTGCACAACCACATTTATCTATCCGTGCGTGTGTTTCCGTGTGCCACTCATTGCTATTGGTCTACTTGTTTCGCTTGCAAATTTGTGAATCTCTTTCAACATTATTGACTCTTTCTAACATTTTGCATCAAATTTTTGTGCCACTATCCTCACCGAGCTACTCCATAAGCTTTACTTGATAGGTGTGAGTGAACAAGTCCGGTACCAATTCCACTATTCTTTCATTTCACATTGAGTGAAACGGGATACATCCTCAACATTCGAAAAAGGTAACTTGGTATTGTTTATCTCATCTCCTACTCACCTTTGCTCGAGTCTTGTGATGGATAGGCAAAGCATTTCTTCTACTTCGGTCTACACCAACAACGACAAGTTCGATGCCATGACGAACAACTTGTGCGCCAACATGAATGCTCAAATGGAGGAGCTCAAAGCCCTCATCAAGAACCGCAAGAGGTCTCCCTCATCTTCGAGAAGACGCTCTAGTGCACATCCTTCCGAGCTGCCATCTTCGGCGAGATCACATCGGCATCGACAACATCAATGAAAAGAATGTGAAGGTCATGAGCTCAACACCAACAACCGCTCAACGACTTCACCATGTACCTTGGCATCTTCGCCAAGCGACTTCAAGGCATCTTCGCTCAACACCAACAACCGCTCAACGACTTCAACTCCGACACCGTGTATAGCCCATCATACACTTCCACCACCATAACCCATTTTGACCGGGTTTCCACCAACAATTCCGCAACCACCACCGCCTGTCCGCTACCACCATTCGACTTTTGTCCTTGAGATTTTGAGTTGTGGTTTTTCCGTTTCCTAAGGTGTTTCGGCTAATTAGGAACGGGTCTACATCAAGAACACCGCCTCTCATCATCGACTCGGACGGTAACCTCGACGACATCTTTGTATATTCCCCTTGCAATTGCATTGTTAACCCCTAGCCCATTTTGCGTCACTTGCCTATCGAGACTAGCCTTTGAGTATTGCCGGCAACGTTACTTGTGCACATTAGTGATCATTGATCCGCCTTCCATTGCATACATACCATATCATATTGGTATCATCATATCATCCCTTGTGTCACAAGATTGTTCCCGCATATACACAATTGCTATCTTGGTTTGTGCATTTCGCATTGTGGCCATAAAAATGGAGAATAAAGCTTTTAAGCAAAAAGAGAAAGACAAAGAAGCTTGTAAGCAAGAGACATAGCATCGCATCATATGATATCATACTTGATCATCTTGGATCATCTTGTGCTAAAAGCACCGGAACATCATACACATAGCATACTTCGGATAGAAAGTTCATACATTTTGCATCTTATAGGTTGTGCACAAGTGTCGTATCCGCCTATAGAGCAATCGTGCTAGCGTCTCTCTAGAGTTGTGCAACACGAGCATTTTCCGTGGACTCCACATTTTGTGCTCATTCCTTGGTTGCACGACCCCATCTATCTATCTGTGTGTGTGTTTCCTTGTGCCACCCATATTGCTATTGGTCTACTTGTTTCACTTGCGAATTTGTTAATCTCTTTCAACATTTGACTCTTTCTAACATTTTGCGTCAAATTTTTGTGCCACTATCCTCACCGAGCCACTCGTAAAGCTTTACTTGATAGGTGTGAGTGAACAAGTCCGGTACCAATTCCACTATTCTTTCATTTCACATTGAGTGAAACGGGATACATCCTCAACATTCGGAAAAGGTAACTTGGTATTGTTTATCTCATTTCCTACTCACCTTTGCTCGAGTCTTATGATGGATAGGCAAAGCATTTCATCTCCGGTCTACACCAACAACGACAAGTTCGATGCCATGACGAACAACTTGTGTGCCAACATGGATGCTCAAATGAAGGAGCTCAAAGCCCTCCTCAAAAACCGCAAGTGGTCTCCCTCATCTTCGAGAAGACGCTCTGGTGCACATCCTTCCGAGCTGCCATCTTCGGCGAGATCACATCGGCATCGACAACATCAACAACAAGAACGTGAAGGTCAATAGCTCAAATCCAACAACCGCTCAACGACTTCACCATGTACCTTGGCATCTTCGCCAAAGCGACTTCAAGGCATCTTCACCTTTGGACATACGGCATCTTCGCCTTTGGACATACGGCATCTTCGCCAACAAGCACATCAAGATTATGCTCAAGAGAAGCTTCCCAAGCTCAAGTCCGGGACTTCCACGAGCTACAACGACCTCGAGAACGACCATGAGATTCCTTTCTATGGGACTCAAGACCCCGAGGAGTATCTCGAGTGGGAGCGCAAGATGGACGACTACCTCAAGCTACACCAAGTTCCCTACGAAGATCAAGTGAAGTGCACCACAAGAAACTTCCACGACAACGCGTCAACATGGTGGCTTCACACACCTTCGACGAGCTTCAACGTGAATTGGCCCAAGACGAAGAAAGCTATGCGGCGAGAGTTCGTGCCTCCCACTTACACGGAACATCTTCTACGCCAATTGGAGAACACCATACAAGGATCCAAGTCCATCGACAAGTACTTCAACGAGATGAAGATGTCCTTGCGACGAGCTGGCGTGGACGACCCCATTTCGATGAAGCTCCACTTCATGATGGGATTGCACAACGACATCTACAAGACTATCTTCATCGAGAACTACAAGTCCCTCGACGACAACTACATTGGTGCTCTCAAGGCGGAACAAGAACTCATGAAGGCCAAGGCTTCTCCACCGCAAGCACACTTCTCGAAGACCAAGTGATACGGTGTATCCTAGGGCCATCACCATGGACCATCCTTCACCTCATCAAGTGCCCAAAGGACCAAGGACTAGAGCTCCCGAGACCGAGGTGACGTCACTCCTAGCCCTACTTCCATACAAATCTTGCGAGACATGGTCACTACCTCAGACGGACGTGTTGTGTGTGCTCAGGTGTGAAGAAGACCACATCGGAGAGGGGCGTGAAGATGGACGAGTCCTCAAGTTCATGGACGAGCCAATGCATCGAGAAGAGCAGAAGAGAGCTCCAGGCCCCGGACATCCGGCCCCCTGGCCCGGACATCCGGCCCCTGGGCATTCACCCACAGAAGGCCAACAGCAGCCGAGGCTACAGGGCCCGGACATCGGGCCAGGGCCCGGACATCCGGCCAGGCACGGCCCGGACATCCGGCCCCGCGCCCGGAAATCCGGCGCCTCTGTCCAGAGAGCTCCCGAGGCGCATCCACTCCAGCCCGGACATCCGGGCCCCCGCCCCGCACATCCGGCGCCCCGCGAAGCCCCGGACATCCGGCCCGCTGCCCGGACGTCCGGCTACTGATCTGCCTGCGCGCAGCACTTGGGTCGAGGCCCGTGTATCCCCTTCGCCCCGTAGACTATATATACTCCTCTCCTCATTCCGTTTAGGGTTAGCTGTGGTGTAGCTCATTTCTCAGACTTGTGTGGATTTCTCCCACGAGACGGTGCGCCTCTACGGAGAAGATCCACATCTGGATTCAAGACCCCTAACGGGAAGATCCTACGGGATTCCAAGACCTCCTCACGGAGAAGACTATCTTTGTATCACCGGTGTTGACTTTGGATCATGTATCTCGACCTTGTATCGCGAATCTAGCGCTTGTGTGATTATCTTCGTGTTGATTGAGTGTTTTCCTCTTGTGTTTTCCCCGTCTTTCTCTTGTGATCCCCGTGTTCATCGTGTGCCACCCTCCAAAACGTGAAAGATCCGCTGATTAGGGTTCCACCCTACATCATCTTGGTATCAAGAGCAAGGTTGATCACGATTTTGGAGCCCCACACCCCGTCTTCTAGCTTGTTTTGTCGTGTTCTTCCCAAATTTCGAAAAATTCCCCACAAAAAGAGCCCCAAAAAATTTTCTGTGATCTGTTGATTTGGCAAGATTTTGTTGAATTTGTTCCATGGATTTGCTGTGCCACGTGTGGATCTAGCTTTTCCCCCACTTTTCCCCAAATTTCATCCGCAAAATCCGCCGAATTTTTGCCCCAACACCACCGTTTGCAAGGAGTTCTTCCTGGCTCGGGCACCCCGGACATCCGGCCCGTGCCCCAGACATCCGGCCCGGCCCGGACATCCGGCCCCTGGCCCGGACATCCGGTCTCCCACAGCCGTTTTCAGCCACCACACACCACCTTGCACTCACCCACCGCCATTTTCGTACGGTAACCCGCCCATCCTTCCGCAAAACCACCACCAATCTTCCGCAACCACCACCGCTTACCCGCTCCAAGTTTGACAAGTTTGCTTCCATTTGCCTTGGATACTTGAGTTGTGGTTTCACCGTTTCCTTGGATGTTTAGGATACCTTGGGACGGCAAGACTTCCACAACACCACCGCTCAACTTCGGCAAGGACGGTAACATCGACGACACTTCGCTCATTCTACCTTGCAATTGCATTGTCACCCTATGAACCATCTTTGCGTAGCTTTCCCATTGAGACTAGCCATTTGAGTATTGCCGGGCCACGACACTTGTGCACATTAGTGATAGTCATATATATGCATACCACATAATCTTGGTATCATCATTGTGAGTACCACCACATCATCTTGCATATCTCTGTGTGCCGCAAGAGTGTCCCGCATACACAATAGCTACCTTGATCCGAGAAGCATACATAAGTATCCAAAGAAAGAGCTCAAAAGCTTTTAAGCAAAAGAGCCAATCCAAGCAAAGAAACAATAGCATCATACGCCTTGCATCCAAAGAGATCATACATAGCAACATCATCTTGTGCTCAAGCATCGGCACATCATACACTCATAGCATACTTGTGATAGATAGTCGTTACGTTTTGCCTCTTATAGGTCGTGCACAAGTGCGTATCCGCCTATTAAGCAATCGGTTAGCGTCTCTCTAGCGTTGTGCAACACGAGCATTTTCCGTGGTTTTCCACATTTTTCGCTCATCTTTGGTTGCACAACCACTTTTATCTATCCGTGCGTGTGTTTCGTGTGCTACTCTTTGCTAGTGATCTACTTGTTGCATGAGCAAATTGTGAACCATTTTCAACATCTTTGAGTCACTTTGACGATTGCATTGAATTTGTGCCACATCCTAACCAAGCTCCTCTCAAAGCTTTACTTGTGTAGATGTGAGAATCGACACGAAGTGGTACCAATAGTGCTATTTCCGGGTTACATTGTTGAGTGATCATTGATCCATTTTCAACCTCGGTTAAGGTACATTGATATTGTCTTCTCCTTTCTCCCACTCACATACTTGCTTGTGATGATGGATAGGCCAAGTTCATCTACCAACCCGATCTTCGACGATCCAACTTGGGCAAGGCACATAGTCCACTTCCTCCAAACCAAAGAACTTCACAAAGAGCAAGAAGAACCTGAAAGAGTAGCCCGTAGGGCCAGTATGTATTAGTTTGTCGATGACACTCTATACATAAGAAGGCCAAATGATGTGAAATTGAAGTGCATTTGCAGGGAAGAGGGAAAGAAGCTGCTGGCAGAAATACACAAAGGCATGTGTGGCTCCCACATTGGATCAAGGGCGCTAGTCGGGAAAGAATTCCGACAAGGATTCTGTTGGCCCACAGCCCTCCAAGATGCGGTCGAGCTAGTCACCAAATATGAAGCCCGTCAGTTCCATTCCAAGAACATCCATCTCCCTGCTTAAGCTCTTCAGACAATCCCTTTGTCATGGCCATTTTCGGTCTAGGGGCTCGATATCCTCGGCCCTTTCCCTCGAGTTGCCGGGGACTTTGAATTCTTATTCGTTGCCCTCGACAAGTTTACAAAGTGGCCGGAAGTAGAAGCCGTGAGAAAGGTGACGGCTTAGTCAGCTATCAAGTTCTTGAAAGGATTGGTGTGCCGCTTCGGGGTCCCAGCCCGGATCATCACCCACAACGGCACCCGGTTCACGAGCCGCGCCTTCATGCAATAAGTTCATGCCCTCGGAAGCAAGATCTCATTTTGATGAGGACATCACTAACAAGGTTACACCCACAGCTCCAACTGACACATATACAGGACCAATTACTAGAGCTCGCGCACGCCAATTAAATTACCAGGTACTTTCGTTTCTTGGTAATGAATCTAATGTTCATGAGAATATGATGCTGCCTAAATTGGATACATTTGTCTTGCTTACAAATGAAGGGCCTAGCTTGGACAAGAAGGATGAACATTAGAGCAAGATCAAGCATGGAGATGATGGCATGCGCAAGGGGAACAAGAATGGAGTTTCAATTGATAATTTCAGGACTTTGAAGCCACCATAATGAGTGTGAGAAGCCTTGGACGAAATATACAAGATGCCACTTCATAAATTTCGTCCAGAGGCTATTATAGGTGCTGCGTCACCTTATTATTGGGCCAGGCCCATGTAATTTCGAAATACTTGAGTATAGGCTGTTTTTAGAGTCCGTATTTGTGGGGAAACAAGAGTTAGGGTTGGTTTCGGACCCCTCCACCAAGGGCCACGAAATTCCCCCCTCTTTCCCTCATATATACAGCCCTTAGGGCGTCGTTTAGACTTTGGGTTTTGTTTAGATTAAAGTTCGCCATAGCTGCAACTTCGCGTACTTCGTTTGTGTTCAACGACCAGACCAAGACGTCACAGAACCCCACTTGATCAATAAAGCTTTCCTCTTGAATTCGCAATATCCAGATTGCAATCTCAGTTTCTTGCTTGTTCTTCGTTTGCCTGCAGGAAACAGACCTTCGTGGTCAGGTTGATCGTGCTCCGGCGTGGTCAATAACCTCTCGGAGTTGGTTTAGCGATTGCTAAGGCGTGACGTCCACGCACGTTCGTAGTCGGATCGTCAAAGTCGACTTCATCCAAACGATAACCACCATCTCATCGAAAGACGGGACACCTTTGCCTCTATCAAGTGGTATCAGAGCCAAGTTGCTCGGTGAGATTTTACAGTTTTTCGTAGATTATATCGAGTCTGTTCTTCATACCTACAGTCCACGAAAAAGCCAAAAAAAAATTAGGGTTAGTTCATCCCATCCGAACCAATCTGAGCCTTTGCATAATCTTTTCTGTATTTGCTTTGTTGAATTTGCGGTTGCATCGTCGTGTCAAGTTGCTGGTCTTAGCGTCTAGTTCAATAGAGTATCGAGTTCTGTTCACAGTTTGTCACGTCGCCGCCGCACCATATTCATCGCCGCTGCCATACCACCACTGCTGCCATATCCCACCACCGCCACCACATACCACCACCGCTGCCATAACCTACCATCGCTGGCATATCCTACCACCATATATACACCGCCAATCCGAGTTCTTTTCATATTAGGTTTGTTCTCGAGATCCATCTAGGTTTCGGATTTGTGTTTCCTTGCCTGCGTAGGTCTCGGAAAAAAAAAGTCTGGAGACCCCCGGGCAGTTTTTAGGCCAAAATTTCGCCAGGTGAAAATATTTTTTCCCTATCCTACTTTTGGGCTTTTCTGAGTCTTTTGAGACACGTGCCATCATACTGTTTTTTTACCGCACTTTTTCGTCGTCGCTGCCCTGATTCCGAAAAAAAAAATTCGTCAAAAAAATTTCGTGCCTATCATCTTAGTTTGACTTGGGAAGTGTTTTGAGACACTCGCCATTATAGTGATTTTCGGCCAAAAAAAAAGCAGCGCAAAAAAAAAGAGCGCAAAAAAAAAGAGGCGAAAAAAATTTCAGAGTGTGCTTTCCCCTTTATTACGTGCAGCGCCGTGATTTTGTTAGTGTTCTAGGCTCGCGTCTCTAGTACGGTCTAGCCTAGGACCAGCACAGTACCGTCGTTGAGCGTTTATCCAACTTTGCATCTCTGAATTGATTATTGCTGACCACTTTTGCTACCATCTTATAAGCCTTCCCAGCTCCACATACATCTACGTCGTGCGTTTGACTCTCCCTGGTAATCGCTTTATCCACGCTTTGAGAGTTTTTGACTACCACGGTTGCCGATCACCACCTGCTGCTGGGTAAGAACTGGTAAGAATTTGAGATTTGCTTGTCGGATTTGTGACACCCGCCACCCCCACCACTTATTAGTAGTCTGTAGGATCATATTCTTGTGTGTTTCTATTGCTGCTAACCATGCCAGGATCACAAGTCGACGAGACTGACTGGGAGAACTTGACGAACAAGGAGCTTCATGATAAGTTTCAGCAAATGATGAGTGAACAGGTGCAAGATGTGCTAAACAGATTTGACGAGGCCATGGAGAAGATAGATGGCATGGAGAAGACGTTTGACACAAAGCTCGATAACAAGTTTGCTGAATTGCTTGCGCGTTTTCCACCACCACCGGCTGCTGCAGCTGTCCCACCTCTTCAACAACAACAACAACAACAACAACGGCGCCTTCCGAATCAAGTGGGACGAGCACAGCGCGTTCCCCTTGAGACTGGTCAAGCTTCAGGTGCTGCTGTTGATGTTTCTGTAGCTCATGCTGCTAATGCAGAGGTGGAGGACCATTACGAGGATGAGGTTGACCAAAATCAGAATTACGTGCAACAACTAGCACAACCACCACCAGGTCGTCCTCATGCATATCATCGCAACGGTAGGGCTGCACCACCACCTGAGGTACATGACCATCTTCCTAAACTGAAATTGGATATTCCACCATTTGAGGGTAGATATGTTCCTGATATATATCTTACTTGGGAGTTACAAACTGAACAACATTTTACATGTTTAAACTATCCCGAGGAGAGACGTGTTCCTGCTGCTGTTTGTGCTTTCACTAGTTTTGCATGTGTTTGGTGGTCTGAACATTGTAGATTATATCCTACTCCAGCTACTTGGACAGCTTTGAAAACTGCTATGCGTACTCGTTGGGTTCCACCATATTATCAACGTGAATTACTTCAAAAACTGCAGCGCTTAAGACAAGGAAAAAATTCTGTAGAAGAATATTATCAGCAATTACAAACTGGCCTGATTAGATGTGGTATTGTTGAGGAGAATGAAGCTATGCTTGCACGTTTTATGGGTGGATTAAATAGAGAGATTCAGACCATTCTAAAGTATAAGGATTATACTAATATCACTCGTTTATTCCATCTTGCTTGTAAAGCTGAACGTGAAGTGCAGGATCGACAAGCATTGGCGCGGACTAACTTTTCTGCAGGTCGACCTTCATCATGGACACCGCGTGCATCCTCTACTTCCACACATTCTACTGCACCGACACCTCCATCAGCTGTTACCTCCAGCCGTGATACAAGGAAGCAGGCACAACCACCATTATCTGCCAAGAGCACACCTATTGGGCCTGCACAGAGTTCTTCTTCTTCCATGGCATCAACAGGGCACACCAGTGATATTATTTGTCGTCGTTGTAAGGGAAGAGGACATTTTGCGAGAGATTGCAAATCTCAGCGTGTGATGATTGCTACTGAGGATGGTGGATATGAATCCGCTAGTGACTATGATGAGGAAACTTTGGCTCTTATTACACGTGAAGAACACGGTGGAGACGATTCTGATCATGAGACGCAATACATGGCTCCTGAAGATGCTGATAGGTATGAATGTTTAGTTGCTCAACGTGTTTTGAGTGTGCAGGTTACACAAGCTGAGCAAAATCAGAGGCATAATTTGTTCCATACAAAGGGAGTTGTGAAGGAACGTTCTGTTCGCGTGATCATAGATGGAGGGAGTTGCAACAACTTGGCTAGCATGGAGATGGTGGAGAAGCTATCTCTCACCACAAGACCACATCCACATCCTTATTACATCCAATGGTTCAACAACAGCGGCAAGGTTAAGGTCACACGTACTGTTCGTGTGCATTTTAGTATCTCTACATATGTTGATTATGTTGATTGTGATGTGGTACTGATACAGGGTGGAACCCTAATCAGCGGATCTTTCACGTTTGGAGGTTGGCACACGATGAACACGGGGAATCACAAGGGAAAGATGGGGAAAACACAAGAGGAAAACACTCAATCAACACGAGAGCAATCACACAAATGCTAGATTCGCGATACAAGGTTGAGATCCATGATCCAAGGTCAACAACGGTGATACAGATAGTCTTCTCCCGGAGGAGGTCTTGATATCCCGGGGGATCTTCTCCGATGAAGGAGGTCCTGAATCCGAAGTGGATCTTCTCCGTAGAGGCGCACCGTCTCGTGGGAGAAATCCACACAAGTGTCAAATGAGCTAAACCACAGCTGACCCTAAACGGAAAGAGGAGAGGAGTATATATAGTCTACGGGGCGAATGGGTACATGGGCCTCGGCCCAGGGGATGCGCGCAGGCATTTCAGGGGTCGGACGTCCGGGCGGCGGGCCGGATGTCCGGGGCTTCGCGGGGCGCCGGATGTCCGGGGCGGGGACCCGGATGTCCGGGCTAGGGCGGTCGAGCCTCGGGTGCTCTCTGGACAGAGGCGCCGGATTTCCGGGCCCGGGGCCGGATGTCCGGGCCGTGCTTGGCCGGATGTCCGGGCCCTGGCCGGATGTCCGGGCCCTGTAGCTTCTGCTGCAGGAGGCCTTCTGTAGTTGAACGCCCAGGTGCCGGATGTCCGGGCCATGGGGCCGGATGTCCGGGGCCTGGAGCTTCCTTCTGCCCTTCTCGATGCATCAGCTCGTCCGTGGCCTTGGGGACTTGTCCATCTTCAAGCTCTTCTCCGAAGCGGTCTCCTTCACACCTGAGCACACAAAGCACACTCGCTTGAGGTAGCAACCATGTCTCGCAAGATTCATAAGGAAGTAGGGCTAGGAGTGACGTCACCTCGGTCTCGAAAGCTCTAGTACGAGCACGTGTCATCGGTCCTTGAGGCACTTGAGGGGGTGAAGGAGGGTCCATGGGGATGGCCCTAGGATACACCGTATCATCTCCCCTCCCTTGGGAAAGATCCGACCTCGGATCGAAATCTTCATCACCATGGAGCACCTTGAATGGTCCGTCGTCACGAGGTAGAAGCTTGGACTTGTGCTCTATCGCGAAGTGGTCCTTGTGAAGATGTAGCCAACTGAGATCTTCCGGGTGAAACGCCATTGTTGCCTTGTTGACGTTGATCCTGGTGGTGAGGCGATGTACTTGTCGCTCGATTGTTGCCCGTGTTTGTTCGTGCACCTTCTTGAGTATTTCACTACAAAAGAAAGTGGCAACATGTGAAGCATCGTCGATCTTGTTATCGGAAATGAAATGAGTCATTTTAGAGGATGTATCGACCATGACAAGCACGGAATCGTTTCCATTTTTAGTCCTAGACAAGCCAAGTATGAAATGCATGTTTATGTCTTCCCATGGATGAAATGTAGTAGGAAGAGGCATGTAAAGACCATGAGATTGAGCTTTGGACTTAGCTTTGCGGCATGTTGGACATCAGTTGGTGGGGTTTGAGACGTCACGTAGCATCTTGGGCCAAAAATATTTCTTAGAGAGGGTAGCAAACATCTTGTCGCGTCCAAAGTGTCCCATGAGTCCTCCTCCATGCGATTCCTGCAAAAGGAGCAAACAAAGCGAATACTCGGGGATGCAAAGTTTGTTAGCTCTCATAAGATATCCATCCTTGGTGTAATGAGGTTCCCAAGAAGTGTGAGTCAAGCATTTAGCATAGGCATTTGCAAAGAAAGGATCATGCTCATATAAATCTTTTAGGTGCTCTAAACCAATCACATGCAACTTAAATTGTGTAACAAGTAAGCACTTGCGTAACAAGCATGCATTTGCATGAAAACTTCCATGTTTCGTAGGCAATAGAATAACCGGAGCGGCACAAGTGCTAAAGTTGTCACGTACATGACTTTTGTCGATGAGTTTGGGTACTTGCCGTTGTATCTCGTGGTTGACACGGTAGAGAACCTTGTTGGGAAATGGTACACCGGGTACGAATTCGGTGCGGTGTTCTATCCCGTGAAGTAGAACCGGTGGTACCTCATCGGTAAAGGCGTCCGAGAATTCCTGCAATAAAGGTGACAACACAAAAGGTAGCGATTGTGAAGTGTTAGTAGGTTTGTCTTCCCCTATGCATAAGAGCACAAGGTGAACGACGTTCAATGGGTTCTCACACACTTCTCTCATCTCGCTTTTGGTGGCAAATAGCACTCGTTTCTTCGTGTAGCACATCGTGGAGTCGCTCATATTTGGCCTGTGGCTCTCGCTCTCTTGTAGGTGGCTCGCTCTCTCACCATTCTCTCCACGATGGGTGGTAGGTAAAAGCTTGTCGGCGGCTACTTGACTTGGAGTCATTGGTCGTAGCACGAATTCCTTGCCCTTCATCTTGAAGTGATAGTGATTCGTCCGTCCATTGTGTGTGACGCCACGATCATATTGCCATGGTCGTCCAAGAATAAGGTGGCACACGGACATGGGTATCACATCACACTCAAGAGTGTCCTCGTAAGCGCCGATCTTGAAAGAGACTTGCACGGTGTGCTCGACTCGAAGAATTCCGGCGTCGTTGAGCCACTGGACCTTGTAGGGGTGCGGATGCTTCGTCTTGACCAAATGAAGCTTGTCGCATAGTTCATCACTTGCCAAGTTGTGGCAACTTCCTCCATCGATGATAACCTTGACGGAGCGTCCATTGATGGCGGCCTTCGTATGGAAAATATGGCATCGTTGGTCGTCATCTTGTTGATGTTGTAGTGTCAAGACTTTGGAGACAACTAGGTTGGGGCTTGAGTCATTGTCGCAAAACACTTGACGATCTTCTTTTTCATTGATACGCCGGTGGATGGCCAAGTGCTTGATGGCGTCCACTTCGTCGTCGCTCATCGAGTCATATGTGCCGTCGTCGTGGAAGATCATTGTTCTCTTGTTGGTGCACTCGAAGGACTTGTGTCCACGGCCACCACATGTGAAACATTTGATGGAACTTGTCTTTGGGTTCTCTTCATTTGGAGTTGTAGATGATGTAGCTCTTGGCTTGAAGTTGTTGGTAGAAGGTGGATGACTCGATGTAGTCTCATTCTTGTATCTTGGCTTGTCGCCGAAGTTTGTAGATGGCTTGGTAGAGGTAGGAGGGATATCCGAAGTCGTTGAAGCTTGGTTGTAGGAGCCGAAGTTCTTGGAGTTGAACTTGGAGTACTTGTAGTCCTCTTGAACTTGTCGCTCCGCTTTGGTTGCTTGGTGTACTAGCTCGAGGAGATTGTTGTATGGTTGGAAGTCCGCAATCTTCTTAATGGAATAGTTGAGTCCATTCAAGAATCTCGCCATTGTTTGCTCTTCATCTTCCATGATGTTTGCTCTTATCATAGCAATCTCCATCTCCTTGTAGTACTCTTCAACGGACTTGGTTCCTTGCTTGAGGAGTTGGAGCTTCTTGAACAAGTCGCGGTTGTAGTGTGTAGGCACAAAACGTGCTCTCATCACTTCCTTCATTTGAGCCCAAGTGGTGACAGGAGGTTCGCCTTTGGCTTCTCTTCTCTCTATGATTTGCTCCTTGGTGCTTTGTTGGAATTGTCGCGCGTCCTCGGCAACTTGACTAATGTACTCTCGCATAGCTTCACTCTCTTGATGTAGAGCTCGTTGGACACCGAATAGATGTAGTTTGGTGACGTAGTTGTTCGCTTCTTGAGGGTCATCGAAGATCGGGTTGGTAGATGAACTTGGCCTATCCATCATCACAAGCAAGTAAGTGAGTGGAGAAAGGAGAAGACAATATCAATGTACCTTAACCGAGGTTGAAAATGGATCAATGATCACTCAACAATGTAACCCGGAAATAGCACTATTGGTATCACTTCGTGTCGATTCTCACACCTACACAAGTAAAGCTTTGAGAGGAGCTCGGTTAGGATGTGGCACAAATTCAATGCAATCGTCAAAATGACTCAAAGATGTTGAAAATGGTTCACAATTTGCTCATGCAACAAGTAGATCACTAGCAAAGAGTAGCACACGGAACACACGCACGGATAGGTAACTGTGGTTGTGCAACCAAGGATGAGCGAAAAATGTGGAAAACCACGGAAAATGCTCGTGTTGCACAACGCTAGAGAGACGCTAACCGATTGCTTAATAGGCGGATACGCACTTGTGCACGACCTATATGGGCAAAACGTAACGACTATCTATCACAAGTATGCTATGAGTGTATGATGTGCCGATGCTTGAGCACAAGATGATGTTGCTATGTATGATCTCTTTGGATGCAAGACGTATGATGCTATTGTTTCTTTGCTTGGATTGGCTCTTTTGCTTAAAAGCTTTGGAGCTCTTTCTTTGGGCACATATGTATGCTTCACGTATCAAGGTAGCTATTGTGTATGCGGAGCACTCTTGTGGCACACGTGGATATGCAAGATACCAAGATGATGTGATGTTACTCACAATGATGTGGTATGCAATATCTATGACTATCACTAATGTGCACAAGTGTCGTGGCCCGGCAATACTCAAATGGCTAGTCTCAATGGGAAAGCTACGCAAAGATGGTTCATAGGGTGACAATGCAATTGCAAGATAGAATGAGCGAAGTGTCGTCGATGTTACCGTCCTTGCCGAAGTTGAGCGGTGGTGTTGTCGAAGTCTTGCCGTCCCAAGGTAGCCTAAACATCCAAGGAAACGGTGAAACCACAACTCAAGTATCCACGGCAAATGGAGACAATTTTTCCAAACTCGAAGCGGGTAAGCGATGGTGGATGCGGAAAAGGTGGTGGTATGCGGAAGAAATGGTGGAGCACCGAACGAAAATGGCGGAGAGGTGGGGAAATGGCTGCGGGAGGCCGGATGTCCGGGCCAAAGGCCGGATGTCCGGGTCGGGCCGGATGTCCGGGGCACGGGCCGGATGTCCGGGGTGCCCGAGCCAGCAAGAACACGATGCAACGGTGGTTTCGGGGCAAAAATTCGGCGGATTTTTCGGATGAAATTTGGGGAAAAGTGGAGGAAAAGCTAGATCCACCCGTGGCACAGCAAATCCATGGAACAAATTCAACAAAATCTTGTCAAATCAACAGATCACAGAAAATTTTTGGGGCTCTTTTTGTGGGGCAATTTTCGAAATTAGGAAGAACACGACAAAAACAGGCTAGAAAACGAAGTGTGGGGCTCCAAAACCGTGAGAAACCTTTGCTCTAGATACCATATGATACAGGGTGGTACCCTAATCAGCGGATCTTTCACGTTTGGAGGTTGGCACACGATGAACACGGGGAATCACAAGGGAAAGATGGGGAAAACACAAGAGGAAAACACTCAATCAACACGAGAGCAATCACACAAATGCTAGATTCGCGATACAAGGTTGAGATCCATGATCCAAGGTCAACAACGGTGATACAGATAGTCTTCTCCCGGAGGAGGTCTTGATATCCCGGGGGATCTTCTCCGATGAAGGAGGTCCTGAATCCGAAGTGGATCTTCTCCGTAGAGGCGCACCGTCTCGTGGGAGAAATCCACACAAGTGTCAAATGAGCTAAACCACAGCTGACCCTAAACGGAAAGAGGAGAGGAGTATATATAGTCTACGGGGCGAATGGGTACATGGGCCTCGGCCCAGGGGATGCGCGCAGGCATTTCAGGGGTCGGACGTCCGGGCGGCGGGCCGGATGTCCGGGGCTTCGCGGGGCGCCGGATGTCCGGGGCGGGGACCCGGATGTCCGGGCTAGGGCGGTCGAGCCTCGGGTGCTCTCTGGACAGAGGCGCCGGATTTCCGGGCCCGGGGCCGGATGTCCGGGCCGTGCTTGGCCGGATGTCCGGGCCCTGGCCGGATGTCCGGGCCCTGTAGCTTCTGCTGCAGGAGGCCTTCTGTAGTTGAACGCCCAGGTGCCGGATGTCCGGGCCATGGGGCCGGATGTCCGGGGCCTGGAGCTTCCTTCTGCCCTTCTCGATGCATCAGCTCGTCCGTGGCCTTGGGGACTTGTCCATCTTCAAGCTCTTCTCCGAAGCGGTCTCCTTCACACCTGAGCACACAAAGCACACTCGCTTGAGGTAGCAACCATGTCTCGCAAGATTCATAAGGAAGTAGGGCTAGGAGTGACGTCACCTCGGTCTCGAAAGCTCTAGTACGAGCACGTGTCATCGGTCCTTGAGGCACTTGAGGGGGTGAAGGAGGGTCCATGGGGATGGCCCTAGGATACACCGTATCAGGTACCTATGCAAGCATGTTCCTTATTAATTGGTAGACCATGGCAATTTGATAAAAATTCTATACACCATGGTAGAAACAATCAGTATACTCTTGTTCATAAGGATAAAAATATTACTTTGCTTCCTATGACTCCTGATTCCATTTTGAAAGATGATATTAATAGAGCTAATAAAGCAAAACAGGAGAAAAATAAGAGTGAAAATCAGATTGTGGCAAAAGAATTTGAGCAACAAATGAAGCCTAATAATAAACCATCTACTGTTGCTTCTGAAATTAAGTTGAAAAGTGCATGTTTATTTGCCACCAAATCTGATATTGATGAGCTAGATTTTAGCAAATTTGTTTGCTATGCTGTTGTATGCAAAGAGGCATTATTTTCATTCGAGGACGTGCCTTCCTCTTTGCCTCCTGCGGTCACTAACATTTTGCAGGAGTTCGCTGACGTCTTTCCACAAGACGTGCCACCGGGATTACCACCTATTCGAGGGATTGAGCATCAGATTGACTTAATTCCCGGTGCATCGCTACCCAACCGCGCACCATACCGTACCAATCCAGAAGAGACAAAGGAGATTATGCGTCAAGTACAGGAGCTACTCGACAAAGGTTATATACGTGAATCCCTTAGTCCTTGTGCTGTTCCTATTATTCTAGTGCCGAAAAAGGATGGTACATCGCGTATGTGTGTTGATTGTAGAGCCATTAATAATATTACTATTCGTTATCGTCATCCTATTCCTAGGCTAGATGATATGCTTGATGAATTGAGTGGCTCGACAATATTCTCCAAAGTTGATTTGCGTAGTGGATACCATCAAATTCGTATGAAATTGGGAGATGAATGGAAAACAGCATTTAAAACTAAGTTTGGATTATATGAGTGGTTAGTCATGCCTTTTGGGTTAACTAATGCACCTAGTACTTTCATGAGATTAATGAATGAAGTTTTACGTGCTTTCATTGGACGATTTGTGGTAGTATACTTTGATGATATATTGATTTTTAGCAGATCTTTGGAGGAACATTTGGAACATTTACGTGCTGTTTTTATTGCTCTACGTGATGCACGTTTATTTGGTAATCTTGGAAAGTGCACCTTTTGCACTGACCGAGTCTCTTTTCTTGGCTATGTTGTTACTCCACAGGGAATTGAGGTTGATAAAGCCAAGATTGAAGCTATTGAGAGTTGGCCGCAGCCCAAAACGGTCACACCCGTGAGGAGTTTCCTTGGCCTCGCTGGATTCTATCGGCGTTTTGTGAGAGATTTCAGCACCATTGCTGCACCTCTCAATGAGCTTACAAAGAAGGATGTGCCTTTTGTTTGGGGTACTGCACAGGAAGAAGCATTCACGGTATTGAAAGATAAGTTGGCACATGCTCCTTTACTCCAACTTCCTGATTTTAATAAAACTTTTGAGCTTGAATGTGATGCTAGTGGAATTGGGTTAGGAGGTGTGTTATTACAAGATGGTAAACCTGTTGCATATTTTTCTGAAAAATTGAGTGGACCTAGTCTGAATTATTCTACTTATGATACGGAATTATATGCTCTTGTTCGGACTTTGGAGACATGGCAACATTATTTATGGCCCAAAGAATTTGTTATACATTCTGATCATGAATCTTTAAAGCACATTAAAAGTCAAGCAAAACTGAACCGTAGACATGCTAAATGGGTTGAATTCATAGAGACTTTCCCTTATGTTATTAAACACAAGAAGGGAAAAGAAAATGTTATTGCTGATGCATTGTCTCGTCGTTATACTATGCTTTCACAACTTGACTTTAAAATATTTGGTTTGGAGGCCATCAAAGATCAATATGTGCATGATGCTGAATTTAAAGATGTATTGCAGAATTGTAAAGAAGGGAGAACATGGAACAAGTTCGTCGTTAATGATGGATTTGTGTTTCGTGCTAACAAGCTATGCATTCCAGCTAGCTCTGTTCGTCTTTTGTTGTTGCAGGAGGCGCATGGAGGAGGATTAATGGGACACTTTGGCGTGAAGAAGACGGAGGACGTACTTGCTACACATTTCTTTTGGCCAAAGATGCGACGGGATGTTGAGCGTTTTGTTGCTCGCTGCACTACATGTCAAAAAGCTAAGTCACGACTCAATCCTCATGGTTTATATATGCCTTTGCCTATCCCTAGTGTTCCTTGGGAAGATATATCTATGGACTTTGTTTTGGGTTTACCTCGAACAAAGAAGGGGAGGGATAGCATATTTGTTGTCGTGGATAGGTTCTCGAAGATGGCACACTTTATACCATGTCATAAAACCGATGATGCTGCTAATGTTGCTGATTTGTTCTTTCGTGAAATTATTCGCTTGCATGGTGTGCCAAATACTATTGTTTCAGATCGTGATACTAAATTTCTTAGCCACTTTTGGAGATGTTTATGGGCTAAGTTGGGGACTAAACTGCTTTTTAGTACTACTTGTCACCCCCAAACTGATGGACAAACTGAAGTAGTCAACAGAACTTTGTCTACTATGCTTAGGGCTGTTTTGAAGAATAATAAGAAAATGTGGGAAGAATGCTTGCCTCATATTGAATTTGCTTACAATCGTTCGTTGCATTCTACTACTAAAATGTGCCCTTTTGAAATTGTCTATGGTTTCCTTCCTCGTGCACCTATTGATTTGTTGCCTCTTCCATCTTCGGAGAAGGTTAATTTTGATGCTAAACAACGTGCTGAATTGATCTTAAAAATGCATGAGTTAACTAAGGAAAATATTGAGCGCATGAATGCTAAATATAAACTTGTTGGAGATAAGGCTAGAAAACGTGTTGTCTTTGCACCTGGAGATCTTGTTTGGTTACATTTCCGTAAGGATAGGTTTCCTAATTTGTGCAAGTCAAAGCTAATGCCACGTGCTGATGGTCCTTTCAAGGTGTTAGAGAAAATAAATGATAATGCTTATAAACTTGAGCTGCCTGCAGATTTTGGGGTTAGTCCCACATTTAACATTGCAGATTTGAAGCCTTACTTGGGTGAGGAAGATGAGCTTCCGTCGAGGACGACTTCAATTCAAGAAGGGGATGATGATGAGGACATCACTAACAAGGTTACACCCACAGCTCCAACTGACACATATACAGGACCAATTACTAGAGCTCGCGCACGCCAATTAAATTACCAGGTACTTTCGTTTCTTGGTAATGAATCTAATGTTCATGAGAATATGATGCTGCCTAAATTGGATACATTTGTCTTGCTTACAAATGAAGGGCCTAGCTTGGACAAGAAGGATGAACATTGGAGCAAGATCAAGCATGGAGATGATGGCATGCGCAAGGGGAACAAGAATGAAGTTTCAATTGATAATTTCAGGACTTTGAAGCCACCATAATGAGTGTGAGAAGCCTTGGACGAAATATACAAGATGCCACTTCATAAATTTCGTCCAGAGGCTATTATAGGTGCTGCGTCACCTTATTATTGGGCCAGGCCCATGTAATTTCAAAATACTTGAGTATAGGCTGGTTTTAGAGTCCGTATGTGTGGGGAAACAAGAGTTAGGGTTGGTTTCGGACCCCTCCACCAAGGGCCACGAAATTCCCCCCTCTTTCCCTCATATATACAGCCCTTAGGGCGTCGTTTAGACTTTGGGTTTTGTTTAGATTAAAGTTCGCCATAGCTGCAACTTCGCGTACTTCGTTTGTGTTCAACGACCAGACCAAGACGTCACAGAACCCCACTTGATCAACAAAGCTTTCCTCTTGAATTCGCAATATCCAGATTGCAATCTCAGTTTCTTGCTTGTTCTTCATTTGCCTGCAGGAAACAGACCTTCGTGGTCAGGTTGATCATGCTCCGGCGTGGTCAATAACCTCTCGGAGTTGGTTTAGCGATTGCTAAGGCGCGACGTCCACGCACGTTCGTAGTCGGATCGTCAAAGTCGACTTCATCCAAACGATAACCACCATCTCATCGAAAGACGGGACACCTTTGCCTCTATCACATTTGCCTCTGTTGCACATCCCAGAAGCAATGGACAAGCTGAGAGGGCGAACGCTGAAGTGTTGCGGGGTCTCAAGACAAGAACATTTGATAAGATGTAGAAGTGCGGCATGTCAGGCCCAAGATGCGATTCTATCCCGATCATTTGACACTTACGTGATTGGGGCACAACCGCATTTTGGGCGCTTAGCAAGATGGATATCATTACATCGTACCATTACATACATACATGGGGGATACAACAATACATTCGAGTGACATGAATACAACAACATCAATACAAGACATCTGACTACGGATGCAAACATGAAAAGCACAACGACATCCATCTCCTATCCCAGGCTGCCGACCCGGAACCGAATCCAAGACTGAAGAAGAAGAAGAAGAAAAAAGAACTCCAACTCAAAGAACATCGCTCTCGCGTCAAGACATCGGAAACCTGCACCTGCAACTGTTGTTGTAGTATCCGTGAGCCACGAGGACTCAGCAATCCCATAACCATGGGTAACAAGACTAGCAAAGCTTAATGGGAAAGGAAGGGATAAGTGGTGAGGTTGCAGCAGCGGCTAAGCAATATGTATTGTGGCAAACTTACGAGTACAAGAATGAGATGAGCATCTACGCAAACGGTCGCAGACTAGTAATGATCGCTAAAGATCCTGAACTACCTACGAGTCAAACATAACCCCACCGTGTTCTCTTCTCAAAGTGAAAGTAGACACTCACGGTTACTCACACGGTTGTGTGTTTTACTTCGGATCCTCTGTCAAGTTTTCTACAACCGGACATTAACAAATTCCAATCTGCCACATAACCGCGGGCACGGCTTTCGAAAGATCATAACCCTGCAGGGGTGTCCCAACTTAGCCCATCACAAGCTCTCACGATCAGCAGAGATAATAATAATATTACCCCTTATCTTAGGGACAATCCGATCAGGCTCGCAATCCCGGTGCACAAGACATTTCGACAATGGTAAAACAAGTCCAGCAAGACCTCCAGGCATGCCGACACCCTGATAGTAGCCGCGCGTATCTCGTCTCAGGCCACGTCTGGATGAGCACTACGTACAGTAACCGAAGACCCCAGCTAACTGGGTGGCACCGCAAGTGGCTCTAGTTTGGGACCAACACCATCAGCACTGGCCCCCCTGCTATGTAGAAGAATCCTCGGGGACGCGACCCCCTATGCAATTTAATTAATTAATTAAGTTGTTATTATGAGGCACATTAAAACCAATGTTGGGCCTTGCTGGAGGAGTTCTATTCAAAGACGAACTGTCAAGGGGTCCCCATATACCCAACCGTGTAAGGAACGCAAAATCAAAGAACATAATGCCGGTTTATCTGCTCCTAAGGTGGCATGAGTGGAACAAAACACCAAGCAAAAGGCCAAGCCTTCCACCCATTGACAAGTATATAGGTGTGTTAAGATATATAAGATATATTGTGATATTCCAACAAAAAGATCCGACATGGATCAATCTTCATCTTCACCTGCAACTAACAACGCTATAAGAGGGGCTGAGCAAGCGGGTAACATATCCAAACAACGGTTTGCTGGGACGGTGTCAAAGGTTAGAGGTTTCATGGCAACAAGGAAAGGGGCTGACAAAAGATAGGTAGCGTGACATATAACGATAGCATCGAGACATCTAGCATAGCAATGATAGTAAAGGTATCCAAGGTGATGGTCATCTTGTCTAAGATCCCGCAAGGAAGAAGAATGAGTCCGTGAAGTAGACGAAGAAGAAGCCTCGAAGACGAACCACGTGTTGACGAACGAATCCTCACGATCGCAACGGAAAAGAACTAACGAGAAGAAAGCACACAACATGGTAAACACACCACTCAAGAACATGACAAGAAGCTCAACCAAGTATGATCCAAGACAAGTCTATATGATGCAAAACAAGGCAAGGGATGAGGCACACAAGAACAACACAAACCAACAAGTTTAAATGAGGCCGGAATCAACACATAACAAATCCGGTAAGTCCTCATATGCACGTTTTGAAATTAGTCCAGATCTGAACAAACCTTAAGTTAAAGTTGTTAAACAGAAAGTTAACATGCACCATGATGATCTACTCGAAATTATAGTCAAGTTTCATATAAAGTTTGTTTAATTCGGAGCTACGGCCTAGAAGATATGAGCAAAACAAGACAAGCATGACAATTATGCAAAATGCATCCAAACAACAAGCAAACACACTGCAAACATGTAAACAACATGATATTATGCTTCTACATGCAAAAACACACAAGTTCCATATAGGGCACGCTCAAAACGGAGCAACGGTTCAACACATACACATGAAACAAGACATAACAACAAGCTGTCCAAATTCAGCAACATAGCAACATTGGAGCAAGGTAAATATATGCTACAACACCCAAACATGATAACAAGAGGCATGGATGTGAAGTAGGCATGATACTTAACAAGAATGAACTTAGAACACACCCAAAAGCTTGCTGGAACATAATTAACCAAGCATGGCAAGTTGCAATAAATTTATCCAGACTTAGCCAAAATCTGGGAAGGCAAAAACATCATCACGATGCTGCCTTCGGAGGCACAAAAAAACAAGCATATCAACTCTACCAAGTATATAAAGATCATGGACATGTAGTAGACATATCATACATCAAACAACTCCATTGGAGCAACTCCATAGGAGGCATGGATCAATAACAACAAGCTTCACCAAATTGATCATGATGATAAACAGGCTGACAGGTAAATTTATAGCAACTTGAGAGCAAGAAATAAATAAGCTACAGCAGGCCATATATTCAAACAAGGGCACGGATCAATATAGCATAACATGGACAACATGAAATGATCATTTGATATACTAAAACATGCAAGGATTTGAGTGGGGCATCAAGCAAACATAACATCGGGTTTAACAGTTTCCACACTTTGCAGTTTTTTCACTAGGTATAAAACAGCAACATTGGCATGGCATGTTTACAAGCTTGTTTAAGTCACCTCAAGGCATATCATGGAAAATGGATTGCGCCACAGCAAAGACCATATGATTGTGCTTCTAAAACATATAAACATGTGGCATGAAAAACAAACACACCAATAGCAATGAGCAAGTCAAATCAGCATCTCATAACAAGTTTCAGCACTTAACAGCCAAATGCACTTTTGCAACAGAGACAACATGGCAAGATGAACTCAAACAAGCATGCTACAGCAACCAACATGTAGAGCACTTCACAATGAACATTTTGACATATCATATGCCTCATTTGGACCAACATGCACAAAGTTATCATCACCACAAGCATGCAACAAATTTATAGTTACCAGTAGTTTAAAACATATAGCACTCTTGCAACGATGATTATGGCATCAAGATGAACTCAAACAAGCATGCCACAATGGAACAAAATGAAGAGCATATCACAACGAACATTTTGACATATCATTCACTCAATTTGGACATACACACAAAAAGTTACAGCCATGCAAAGATGCACACAAATTTACTGATTCTAAGGACTTAGAAGATTTTAGACTTAGGAAAAAAAACACAACAGGCGCAAAATAGTAAAACGACGCACGGGCACGGGAACTAGGTGGGTTCACCCTGGGCTCGGCCCAGCTAGAAGAGGAGGCAGACCAGGCGCGCTGTGGGCCTCCGTAGCTGGGCCTGGTGGGAGGCAGGTGGGCCAAGGCCCACGCGGGGGCGCGGTCGGGCCCAGGCGGCCGCGGAGGAGGAGGCCCATGAGGCCGGCGTGTAACATACTAAATTTTCAATTTGGAATGTTATACATAGATCATACTTGCATTGCATGCTTTTGCATTTTTGTTTGAGGCGTTCCTCGAAATTCTAAGCAACTCAAGGACCTACAGAGAGAGTTGGGAATTCTACCATTTTCGTATTTGAGTTCGCTCGAATACCGGTACGAGGACAGTGTGATTCTAATTATTTTTCTCTCCTAAAAATATTTCTAAACACAAAATATGAGCGGAGATAATATGACTTCTCCAAAATAACAGAAATATTGGAGGAAAAATGTTAAAATCACTTTTGGTATTTTTCTGGTTTTACTTGCGGATTTATTTGCATAGGAAAAATGCGCGTTTTTCAAAATTGCATTTATGTCCGGGAAAAATGTTCACTTTGTCCTAAATATTATTAGAGGACGGTGAAAATTTATTTCTGGATTTTTGGAGTCCGTTTAGTATTTCTTTAGTTAGTTTTTCTGCGCCGGTACTCTTTTTTTTAAAAAAAAGTGAACCGACTTAGATTCGTATAGGAAAGGGACTCTGGGCTTTATAAGCCGCCACCCCGGCCCATTTCGCCCCGCCAGCCCGCCTCGCCCAGCCGCCCGCAACCCTAGCGCCGCGCCGCCGCCACCTCGCACCGCCGCCGCCGCCTGCTGCCGGCGCCGCCTGCTGCCGGCGCCGCCTGCTGCCGCCGCCGCCGCTGCACCCCGCCTCGCCGCCCCGCCACCCCGCCGGACCGCCGCCGCCGCCGGAATCCCGCCGGAGTTCGTGCCCGAGGTAGTTACATTTTTTTAGTAAAACCGATCGGTTTTTCGTAAAACCGTAGATCTGTTTTTTATTTTTTTATATCGGTTGGGTTTTTTTGTCGGTTTAGTTATTTAGCGGACGTTTGTCCGTACGTTCGTTTTAACGAACGGTTTTCATCAGTTAACCGCAGACAGCGAACGTTCTTTCGTTAGCCTGTTCGTCCGTTTTCTTTTTCGGGGTATTTATCCGCGGTTATTCCGATCGCGATTTCTGCCCTGACCTTATTTTTCGTTTTTCTTTTCGCTCGAGAGTACGAATCACGTGATTCAAAATCCCAGATCTTCGTCTCGATGCCCTCTTTACGTTTAATCAACTTGAACAAGGTTTTGGCTACTGTAAAATTTGACTTTAGGCCAACTAGTAAACCGGAGCTCGTTTCTTTCGCAGTTTGAGTTTCGTTGCTTCTTTCGAGTTGATTCTTTTTGCAAACCGGAGTTCTTAAGTTGAACTTTCTGGATAGATCTCTTATTTGAGTTTTACCCGTGCATTAGTTAAGTACTTATTGTATGCTTGTTTGTTTGCGATAGAGTACTCGGAGTGCGCCGCTTGCTACTTTGAGTCTCTAGGTTTTGCGGATCATCAGCAAGGCAAGTAACACTTTGATCATACTTTCCAATTACCCAGTTTCATTGCATTAGTTCAACCCTCACACCTTGCATGAGTAGGATTAATTAATTTGTGGGATTGGGAAGTAGATTGAGGTAGTACCTATTACCTGCATTACATTCAAACCTTTGGGAGTTACTTCTACGTTTGCTGTTAGGACATGCTATGCTCGTAGACGTGGACTGGGTGAGTGAAATCCATGACAGATGTAAGTTTGTTAATTAATGGTTCAACTTAAGGTGGCAACATTAATACACATCTGGGTGGATTGAGGCATCTGGGTATTCCAGTGATTGCCTGTTTTTCTTTTGGACCGCCACCCAGGCTCAAAGGGATCATGAGATTATTCATACTAGAAACTTCCGTGTGCAGCCACAATGCTATTATGGGCTCTAGCATAGTATGAGTAAGTCGTGCGAACTATTACAGTGGTGGACTAGAAGATGTAGGGGATGTAGGTTGGTACGGTCCGCCCGATCGTAAGGTGCTAGCGCTTCTGAAAGACTATGTCTCGGTCATCCGTTCCTCAAACACCATGCAGTGCGAGAAACCAAACGGAGGCGATCGAGTCTTGTGGGAAAAGTGCACAAACCTCTGCAGAGTGTACAAACTGATCGTGATTAGCCGTGTCCCCGGTTATGGACGTCTTGAGTATCTAGTACTTGGATTTTCATGTGAATCTCATCATGTTACTCAAATTTAATATGGATGGGTTTAATGATGAACTTTAATTGGGGCTGAGAGGATGTCTATCTTCTCAACGATGTTTCAACTATCATGATAGTTAATTAAAATCTATTCCTTTGAAGTAGGAAAAAATTGGCTTTACGCAAAAACTTAACCATAGAGCTTTCCACCAACCAAATATTGCATATAGTATAGCTTTACTTTCATTGCATTCTCTTGTGTTACCTTGCCAGCATATTCCATTTGTTGACCCGTTTTCGGGCTGCAACGTTTCATGTTGCAGACTTTTCAGACGACGAGTAAGATGCCTTTTAGGTCATGGTTCTATACTCAGTGATGCCGCTGGAGTTGATGGACTCACTTATCTTCCAAGCCTTCCGCTGTTATCGTATTAGATGGCCTTCAGCCATATTATTTGTAATAAATTCATCGTTGGACTATCGATGTAATAAGTGTGTGATTGCTACTCTGTTATAAATCCTTCAAGTACTGTGCGTGTCAGCATTACTGATCCAGGGATGACACTGATGCACAAGGATCAGACTGTTTGAGGTCTGGTCGCTACAAGATGGTATCAGAGCACACGCTGACTGTAGGACACGACCACTAAGACAAGCCCTAGAGCACAATTCACTATTCTCTTTTATGACTCCTCATCTTTTCTACTCTTTAGGATGGTGGAAGCAAAGCACAAGTTCATGCAACCGGATGATGATACGCCATTTGGACGACACCTGAAGGAAGTCACCAGATATCTAAACATTGGACTACCAAGTTTCACCGGAACCTACAATGCCACTCTACCTGAGGAGGAGCGTTGGTTGATTCAAGCTCAAGTTCCAGGAAGGACGTTCGCGCCCGTCACCTCACTCAGAGCATTTTCTTTTAATGCGCCTACGTGGAGCTTAGGCAGGAGTATGGCAGCCCACATCGCTATGGGAAGGATTGGAGAAGTCTACAAGCAGGAGCTAAAGGACACCATCTACCAGATTTGTGGACGCCGAGATGAGAATTGGGATATGATCAGCACCCGGAAGGATAGGTCCATTGCAGCATTCATCCAGGAGTTGAACCACCACATTCGTCGCTAGGAGCACCAGATGTGTGCAGGGATGATAGATTTGAAGAAGGCCCTAAATAGGAATTTGGAGCTAGAGGAAGAACTCAAGTCTACACGCGACGGATATGAGGAGGAGATGAAAATACTTGTGGAGAAGAATGATGACTTGACCCGGAAGTTAGGAATACTCATGGGAGAAGAAGACGAGGAAGAAGAACCCAAGGAGATTCCACCGGAAGACTATATCATCATAGATGACACAAATTCGGAAGCTGAGGATAGCAAGGACGAAGACTATGAAGATGAAGCTGGAGCAGATATTATCGAATCCTCTGCCGATCAATATTTTTAGATGACCACCCTGTGACTAGTAGTTTACCTCCATATATTAGTTTTTAGAGCACTTTTGTAACGATCGTTAGATTCGTAAGACCTTGTTTGAAATTGATTGGTGTGATATGATTGTGTTTGTCTCATGTGCATATGGGTAGTGATTTTCCCTTAGACCTCTTTTCTATTCTAATCTCTTCCCTCTACACCCATTAGATGCCTCCAAGACGCGAATTTGAGTTTCCCCCTGAGATCACCAAGTTGATCCAACAGCAGAACACCCTGATGCAACTTCTTGTACAGAACACTTAGAACAACCAGAACAACAACAACAACCCTCCACCACCACCACCCGTGGACAACCTGACACGTTTCTTAAGGTTGCAACCACCCGTGTTTGCTAGCAGCATCGAATCAATAGTGGCTGATGACTGGCTACGCAAGATTGGAAGGGATTTGACAACTGCCAATTGCTCGGATGCTGAGAGGGTGTGATTTGCCACACACCAGTTGTCTGGACCAGCCGCAGCATGGTGGGAGAATTACACAGCCACTTATCCCGTAGCCAATGTGACTTGGGATCAGTTTCAGCAAGCTTTTCATACCGCCCATGTCTCAACTGGAGCAATGAGTATGAAGAAGCAGGAGTTTCGCAATTTGCGCCAAGGAAATCGTACTGTGGCTCAGTACGTGGATGAGTTTAGTACCCTATCTCGTTATGCCCCAGATGATGTGGCCACAGACGCCATAAAGCAGGAGAGATTCATGGAAGAGCTGAATGATGAGATGAGTGTACAGTTGATGGTGGCAACTTTCAATAATTACCAGGAGTTGGTTGACCGCGCCCTAATGATTGAAAGGAAGCATCAACAGATTGAAAGTCGCAAGAGGAAGTATGGGCAAGGAAAGTATAACTCTGGAGCTCAGCAGAAGCCCCGTTTTACCCCTAAAGCGGTAGGACAGTTTCAGCATACCCATGGAGGAGGTAGCTCGCACAACCACAATGGCACCAAGAATGGAAATGGAAATGGGAATGGAGCCAATGGAAACCAGAACCGCTCTACACCGTCCACACCCACCAAGAGGGATTTCAGCCAAGTCACTTGTTACAAGTGCGGGAAGAATGGACATTATGCCAATGAATGCCCAGAAGTTAAGAATGGGAACGGCAATGGAAATGCCGGGAAGAAGCCCAACCCGTTCAACAAAGGACAAGTGAACCACGTAACTGTGGAGGAGGTAGAGGAGCAACCAGATGCGGTTATAGGTAAGTTCTTAGTTAAGTCCTTTACTGCCCTCGTTCTTTTCGATACTGGTGCATCGCATTCATACATTTCAAGGGGATTCGTGGATATGTATAAGCTGCCGACCCAAGCCCTTAGATCACCCATGTTAGTAACCTCACCAGGAGCGGAGTGTATGGCTAAGTCATGGTGTGATCAGTTGCCCCTAAGGATTGGTAATTACATTTTTCCTTCGGACCTAATAGTATTGGAATCTCAAGGATTGGATGTGATATTAGGCATGGATTGGTTATCTAAGTATGAAGGGAATATTGAATGTGCCAGCAAGACCATTTTGCTTACTACGCCGGAAGGAAGAAGGATCAAGTATGTATCCCGGCATGAGTCAAAGAGGAGTAGATTAAATTCCTTGTCAGGAGTTGTTCAGGAGGAAGTACCAGTAGTGAAGGATTATCCGGACGTGTTTCCAGAAGAACTGCCAGGAATGACACCGGATAGAGATATAGAGTTTTTGATTGAACTTTTGCCAGGCACCGAGCCAATTTCTAAGAGACCATATCGAATGCCCGCAAAGGATTTGGAGTAAATTAAGAAACAAATTAAGGAGTTACTGGATAAAGGATTCATACGCCCAAGTTCTTCGCCTTGGGGTTCGCCAGTACTTCTAGTGGAGAAGAAGGATGGATCATTAAGAATGGTTGTCGATTACCGATGATTGAATGAAGTAACGATCAAGAATAAGTACCCATTGTCGATGATCAATGATCTGTTCGATAGATTGCAAGGAGCTAAGGTATTTTCCAAGATCGATCTACGATCAAGGTACCATCAATTGAAGATACGAGAGCACGATATACCTAAGACGGCCTTTACCACTAGGTATGGGTTGTACGAGTATACTGTTATGTCGTTTGGTCTGACGAACGCACCGGCATACTTTATGAACCTGATGAACAAAGTGTTTATGGAGTATTTGGATAAGTTCGTCGTAGTGTTCATAGACGCTATTTTGGTCTTCTCGAAGGATGAAGAGGAGCATGCAGAGCATTTGCGATTGGTGTTGGAGAAGCTTAGAGAACATCAGTTATATGCCAAGTTTAGCAAATGCGAGTTTTGGTTGAAGGAAGTCGGATTCCTCGGACATGTTATATCCGGAGAAGGAATAGAAGTAGATCCCGCTAAGGTGGACACCGTGACCAATTGGGAAGCACCAACAACAGTTGGAGAGATCCGGAGTTTTCTTAGACTCGCAGGATACTACAGGAGATTCATCGAGAATTTCTCAAAGATTGCAAAGCCAATGACGGAGTTATTAAAAAAGGACACCAAGTTCAGCTGGACAGAAGAATGTGAGGCCAGTTTTCAGGAATTAAAGAAACGTTTGGTCTCATCCCCTGTGTTGATTCTTGTCACATCCCTAGTTAGCACTTGCATTAGGACTAGCTAGAGTGTTCATCATGTCTACTTATCAAAGAAACTTGAAATGGGAATGACAGAAACCCCAGCACCCCTCTTCTAACAACTAGGGTTTGATAAAATCTTTTCCAATGTACCCAAAATGCCCTTCAAAAATGTTCATCATTTCTGCGTTGGTCCTAAACCTCTGCCAAAAATGGTGCACAATTTTCTAGGACCTCTAAGGTCTTTGGATTAAATCATATGGTATTTGTATTTGGGCATTTAAATGCTATAAAATATTTTAAATGCTCAAATAATCATAAACTATAATGTTCCATACTGTTCATATTATATACAGTGGGCATGACTAGTTTTATGAGTTATAAAAATGTTCTGGCATTTTTATTAATTAAATAAAGTTGCAAAAGAAATGAAATAGAAAAGAAATAGGAAAGAAAAGAAAGAGAGAAAGAACTTACCTTGAGCCCAGCACTGTTGCAGGCCGGCCTAGCCCACCAGCGCCGCTCCTGTCGCCTTCCACCTCGCGCCAGTAGGCAGCGCGTGTGGCCACCGTGCGCCGGCACGCGCCCGGCCACCTCCAGCCTGCTTGCCTGCATCCCCCACGGCCTGGACGCCTCCATGCGTCACCACGCAGCTGCCCCGACCTCTCTCTCACTTCCCCTCGTCCTCATCTCCTTCCCCTGGCTCTCTCCTTCTCATCACCGAGGCCGCCCGTCGCCGCCGTTCGCCGTTGCCGCACTTAGAGCCTCCCCCTCGTCCCGTGAGAGTGTCCAGAAGGATCGCCGCGACGCCCTCTTCCTCCTCGCTGAGCCACGGATCGCCGGGAGCCCTGCAACGCCTTGACACCGTCGTCCCCCTCCTCGGATCGCCGGAGCTCTCGCCGTCGATTAAGGAGCTGCAGAGCGTCCCCGACCTCTCTATCGAGCTCGCTAGCACCGCTGTGAGACCCTACGCCGAATCCCTCCCTCCTCCGCTTCGTTTGCGCCGCGTAGCTGCTGCTCCGCTGATCACCGAAACCCGCTGCCGCCGTGCTTGCCGCCGGTGACGCTCCGGTGACCATTTGGTCACGGACGCACGTCCATCTCGCTCGCCGCAGCACGTAGATGAGCTAGGTGCCACGCACGCATCGCCTAGGCCACCGCAGCCGCGTCTCCACACACGCCCGAACGCCGGCCGCCGCTGCCGAGCTCGTAGCCGTCGCCTCCGGCCACCACAGGCCCGACGACCACCACCATTCGACGCGCATCGGCGAGGGCACTCCAACGCGCCCAACCGCAGCTCGAACCGTGCCCTATAGACGATTTCCGAAGCTCGCCGCCGTGTTTGGCCTCGCCGACGTCACTTCGCCGGCGAGTTTGACTCGTTTGACTCGTTTGACCGGGGGGTTGACCACCCCTGGGTCACTGACGTGTGGGCCACCCCTCCCCTAATTAGCTAGTTTAATTAAGTAAATGCTAATTAAATCAGTTAGTTAGTTTAGTCACTGACCTGTGGGCCCAGACCCCACTGACAGCTAATTAGTCTCTAGCTTAACACTAATCAACTTTGCTTTTTAGCTATGACACTGACATGCCGGGCCCACATGTCATGTTTTACCTGGACCAGCTCCTGTTGACCCGCTGACGTCAGCATGAGGTCATGCTGACGCAGTAAAGTGTTTCTGGAAATTAAAATAAATCTTAAATGATTTATGAATTTCAGAAAATACTCAAAACTTCAAAAAATCATATAAATTCAACCGTAGCTTAGATGGAAATAATTTATATATGAAAAATGATCAGAAAAATCCAATCTTTCCAATGGCACTGGTTTCATGCATGTTTGAGCAAGTTAACCTTGATGTATACATTAAACATGATAATGCACTTAATTAAATAATAGTTTGAATTCCAATTTGAATCTTTGATTCAAATAGGCTCAAACCCTTCTGGTTATAGCTGCATTAGCCCAAAACACATGCATCTTGCCATGTCATGAGCATGCATCATATTGTTGCATTTGTTTGTTTAATGATTGTATCGCCGGTATTCTTCGTGTTAGGTCCTGCTCCCGAGGATACTCATGCGTATCCAGCTGAAGAGAAGTATCCGATAGCCACTTTGTCAGGCAAGCAATCATTGATCATTCCGATACAAACCCAATCTTCTCGCTCCTGCTCTCTTTTATTGCATTAAGGCAACAGCGTGTGAACTGCTACTTGCTGCGGTAGTTGAACCCTATTCCCTTGCATGACCTGTCATTGCCACAGTAAATAGTTGAAACCCACTAGCATGTGTAGGAGTTGATTGAGCCATGTGATGTGTGATCCACCATGCTATTTGTTTATGTTGCCTGCTATGCTTAAAGTTGTGTCAGGTCTGGTTCATCTGGGTGATGGATCAGAGTGAAATGATCATACCGATAAAGAGAAGGAAGTGTGGAATACGCTTGGTAAAGGTATCGATGAAAGGCCATGTAGGAGTACATGGTGGGTTGTTTCGTTGGAATCGTCCATAGGACCCGAGATCTGTATGTGTGGTTCAAGTTTCAGCTACTACCACACATTGGGATCCTTAATTGACCCTCTCGGCTTATTAATTACCCTTGATCTCTGTCCAGGAGTTGCAACTAGTTTCTGGTGTTTATAGATTACTGGAGGTCGTGCACAATGCTGACCCTCGGGGTGGGTTGTGATGCGACAGGTACGTTGCACGGTGTACCGGTTGCCCGTTTGGTGACTCGGGAACCCTGTACACATCGTTTGGGGCCGTGAGCGACACCCCGGCCGGATCTCCCCACGGATGGAACCCAAATAGGCGATAAACCTAGACGAGAGACTTGTGTAGTTAGTCAGGTCGTGGCCGACACCCTCGCTGGGCTTCCGCTTGAAGGTTGCCGAGTACATGTCGAGTAAACGACGATAAGTGGTGGGAGCGTGTGTGAAGAGGTACACCCCTGCAGGGTTATCAATCTATTCGAATAGCCGTTGTTCGCGGTACGGACTACTTGGTTACTCTTACAGTTCATAGACAAGTTGATGGATACTATTAAAAGCCTCAAGATAAGTGTGAGTGCCGTGGATGGCCCTTCCGTAGGATGACGGAAGAGGATCCTCGGTAGTGTATTGTTGTGGTGAGTAGAGGACTCGTGTTCGTAGTAACATCTTGCAATCTGTTGAGAGTTGTAGTATAGGTTAGTCAAGAGTCAAAGCTGGCTTTCTGCTATAAGCTCCACTGCCCCCTGTTGATAATGTTGCATGTATCATAGGTTCTGTTGTAAGACTTGCTGAGTACCTTTGTACTCATGTTTGCTTAATAACTGTTGCAGAGGAGAACACTGCCCCTTCTGATGGGTTCTACATAGACGTTGACGTCGACGAGTAGCTTGACACCCAGACGGAGATTTGGAGCTTGTGAAGGGCCTTGTAGATAGTCAGGCTACACCAAGCCTGTTTTATTTTCTAAGTTGTCTGTACTCAGACATGTAGCTTCCGCATGTGCTTGTATGACTCTATGATTTGAGTGTTGGGTCATGTGACCCCTACCTGTATGGATATGTTATGTATGGCTCTTGGAGCCTCTTAAATAAAGTACTTTGAGTCATAGAGTTCTGTTGTGATGAAATGTTGTATTTGCACATATTGAGCATATTGTGTGTATGATTGAAATGCTTGGTATGTGTGGGATCCGACACCTAGTTGTTTTCCTTTGGTAGCCTATCTTACAGGGAAATGCCTCCTAGTGTCTCCAATGAGCCTTGGTAGCTTGCTACTGCTCGGAACACGTAGGCTGGCCGGCATGTGTCCTTCTTCGTTCCTGTGTCTGTCCCTTAGGGGAAATGTCACGCGTTGTTCCTTTAAGTCCATGTAGCTTGCTACGACTTGGGTTCATACGTTGATGACCGACACGTTCGTTGCTGGGTCATGGATGCATGTCTCTGTAATTTAGTGCCAGTTTTGGTTTATAACTAGCCATGTCGGCCCGGGTTCTCTGTCATATGGATGCTAGCCACACTGTCATATACGTGTGCCAAAATGTGCAAACGGTCCCGGGCCAGGTAAGGTGGCACCCGTGGGGTTACCGTGCGTGAGGCCGCAAAGTGATATGACGTGTTACAGCTAGATCGGTGTGACTTAGGATCGGGGTCCTGACAATTCTGCCAGATCAACAAAGGATTATGAGGTGTACTGCGACGCTTCATGTCGAGGACTTGGAGCTGTTCTTATGCAGGAAAGAAGAGTTGTTTCGTATGCTTCACGACAACTAAAACCTCATGAACTGAACTATGCCACCCACGATTTGGAGTTAGCAGCCGTAGTGCACACATTGAAGACGTGGAGACATTTTCTCATTGAAAACCATTGTGAAGTATATACGGATCACAAGAGTGTGAAGTATATATTCACCCACAAGGAGTTGAATCTTAGGCAAAGGAGATGGCTGGAACTCATTAAGGATTATGACATGAGATTGCATTATCATCTCGGAAAGGCTAACGTAGTAGCCGATGCGCTAAGCCGTAAGAGCCATGTCAATACCCTAATGATGGAAGGATTTCCAAAGGAGTTAGCCGAGGACCTACGAGAACTACGTATGGAGATAGTTCTGAGAGGCTATGTAGAAACATTAGAAATCCAGTCTACCCTGATGGATAAAATCAGAGAAGCTTAGAAAGCTGACAAGGAGGTTGTTGCTATAAAGGAGAGGATGAGCGAAGGAATAACTAAAGGTTTTCGTGAGGATGAACACGACACCCTATGGTTTGAGGATCGAATCTATGAGCCCAATGACCCGGAGATCAGGAAATTGATTTTACAGGAGGCCCATGATTCACCATAATCGATTCACCCAGGCAATACTAAGATGTATTTGGATTTGAAAGATATTTTCTGGTGGACCGGTATGAAGAAGGATATTGCGGAGTATGTAGCAGTTTGTGATGTATGCCAGAGAGTGAAGGCAGAACATCAGAAGCCAGTAGGATTGTTACAACCTATGCCAATACCCGAATGGAAGTGGGAGAAGCTTGGCATGGATTTTATCACCGGATTGCCCAGGACCAAAGCAGGATATGATTCAATCTGGGTAGTAGTAGACCGATTGACGAAGGTAGCCCACTTTATCCCTGTGAAAACCACATATACCAGTGCAAAGTTGGCAAAGATATACATGACCAGAATTGTATGTCTACATGGAGTTCCGAGGAGCATCGTATCAGATAGAGGAACCCAGTTTACCTCAAAGTTCTGGAATCAGTTACATGAAACTTTGGGTACCAGGCTAGAGTTTAGCACAGCATTTCACCCGCAGACATATGGACAGACTGAAAGAGTCAATCAGATTTTGGAGGATATGCTGAGAGCCTGTGCATTAGATTACGGATCTAGTTGGGATGACAACTTGCCCTACGCGGAGTTCTCATACAACAACAGTTACCAAGCCAGTTTGAAGATGGCACCTTTCGAAGCAATATATGGAAGGAGATGCCGAACACCGTTGTCATGGGACGAAGTTGGAGACCGACAGTTGTTTGGACCAGACTTAATCAAAGAGTCTGAGGAGAAGGTGAAGTTGATTCGAGATAGACTGAAGGTAGCTCAGTCCAGGCAGAAGAGTTATGCAGACTCGAAGCGCAAGGAAATAGCCTATGAGATCGGAGACATAGCGTACTTGAGAGTATCACCTCTGCGAGGAGTTAAACGTTTCGGAGTTAAAGGGAAGTTAGCCCCGAGATTTGTGGGACCTTATAGTGTTTTGGAACGCATGGGGGAGGTTCCCTTCAAGTTGGAATTGCCCGAAGGATTGTCAGGTGTGCATGACGTGTTTCACGTTTCGTAGCTTAAGAAGTGCCACACGGAGATGGCCGATATACCGCTTAGAGACACAGTACCCCTGGAAGCAATTCAGTTGGACAGTGATCTGACCTACGAGGAGAAGCCTGTTAAGATTCTCGAATTTTCGAGCAGAGTTACTCGCAGTAAGGTTATCAAGTTTTGCAAAGTTCAGTGGAGTCACCACACCGAGGAAGAAGCCACGTGGGAACGAGAAGATGATCTACGCAAGGACCACCCACACCTGTTCTCTAGCCAAGTCGAATCTCGAGGGCGAGATTAATTCTAAGGGGGGGGGGTAGGTTTGTAACATCCCAAATTTTCAATTTGGAATGTTATACATAGATCATACTTGCATTCAATGCTTTTGCATTTTTGTTTGAGACGTTCCTCGAAATTCTAAGCAACTCAAGGACCTACGGAGAGAGTTGGGAATTCTACCGTTTTCGTATTTGAGTTCGCTCGAATACCGGTACAAGGACAATGTGATTCTAATTATTTTTCTCTCCTAAAAATATTTCTAAACACAAAATATGAGCGGAGATAATATGACTTCTCCAAAATAACATAAATATTGGAGGAAAAATGTTAAAATCACTTATGGTATTTTTCTGGTTTTATTTGCGGATTTATTTGCATAGGAAAAATGCGCGTTTTTCAAAATTGCATTTAGGTCCGGGAAAAATGTTCACTTTGTCCTAAATATTATTAGAGGACGGTGAAAATTTATTTTGGGATTTTTTAAGTCCGTTTAGTATTTCTTTCGTTAGTTTTTCTGCGCCGGGACTCTATTAAAAAAAAGTGAACCGACTTAGACTCGTATAGGAAAGGGACTCTGGGCTTTATAAGCCGCCACCCAGGCCCGTTTCGCCCCGCCAGCCCGCCTCGCCCCAGCCGTCCGCAACCCTAGCGCCGCCTCTGCCGCCGCCGCACCCCGCTCCGCCGCCGCGTGCCGCCGCCGCCGCCGCATCCCGCCGCCGCCGCCGCATCCCGCCGCCGCGCCGCATCCCGCCGCCGCCGCGGCACCCCGCCTCGCCGCCCCGCCACCCCGCCGGACCGCCGCCGCCGCCGGAATCCCGCCGGAGTTCGTGCCCGAGGTAGTTACGTTTTTTTAGTAAAACCTATCGGTTTTTCGTAAAACCATAGATCTGTTTTTTTTTGTTTTTTTAGATCGGTTCGGTTTTTTCGTCGGTTTAGTTATTTAGCGGACGTTCGTCCGTACGTTTGTTTTAACGAACGGTTTTCGTCAGTTAGCCGCAGACAGCGAACGTTCGTTCGTTAGCCTGTTCGTCCGTTTTCTTTTTCGGGGTATTTATCCGCGGTTATTCTGATCGCGATTTTTGCCCTGACCTTGTTTTTCGTTTTTCTTTTCGCTCGAGAGTCGGAATCACGTGATTCAAAATCCCAGATCTTCGTCTCGATGCCCTCTTTACGTTTAATCAACTTGAACAAGTTTTTGTCTACTGTAAAATTTGACTTTAGGCCAACTAGTAAACCGGAGCTCGTTTCTTTCGCAGTTTGAGTTTCGTTGCTTCTTTCGAGTTGATTCTTTTTGCAAACCGGAGTTCTTAAGTTGAACTTTCTAGCTAGATCTCTTATTTGAGTTTTACCCGTGCATTAGTTAAGTACTTATTGTATGCTTGTTTGTTTGCGATAGAGTACCCGGAGTGCGCCGCTTGCTACTTTGAGTCTCTAGGTTTTGCGGATCATCAGCAAGGCAAGTAACACTTTGATCATACTTTCCAATTACCCAGTTTTCATTGCATTAGTTCAACCCTCACACCTTGCATGAGTAGGATTAATTAATTTGTGGGATTGGGAAGTAGATTGAGGTAGTACCTATTACCTGCATTACATTCAAACCTTTGGGAGTTACTTCTACGTTTGCTGTTAGGACATGCTATGCTCGTAGACGTGGATTGGGTGAGTGAAATCCATGACAGATGTGAGTTTGTTAATTAATGGTTCAACTTAAGGTGGCAACATTAATACACATCTGGGTGGATTGAGGCATCTGGGTATTCCAGTGATTGCCTGTTTTTCTTTTGGACCGCCACCCATGCTCAAAGGGATGATGAGATTATTCATACTAGAAACTTCCGTGTGCAGCCACAATGCTATTGTGGGCTCTAGCATAGTATGAGTAAGTCGTGCGAACTCTTACAGTGGTGGACTAGCAGATGTAGGGGATGTAGGTTGGTACATTCTGCCTGATCGTAAGGTGCTAGCGCTTCTGAAAGACTATGTCTCGGTCATCTGTTTCTCAAACACCATGCAGTGCGAGAAACCAAACGGAGGCGATCAAGTCTTGTGGGAAAAGTTCACAAACCTCTGCAGAGTGTACAAACTGATCATGATTAGCATTGTCCCTGGTTATGGACGTCTTGAGTATCTAGTACTTGGATTTTCATGTGAATCTCATCATGTTACTCTAATTTAATATGGATGGGTTTAATGATGAACTTTAATTGGGGTTGAGAGGATGTCTATCTTCTCAACGATGTTTCAACTACCATGATAGTTAATTAAAATATATTCCTTGGAAGTAGGGAAAAATTGGCTTTACGCAAAAACTTAACCATAGAGCTTTCCACCAGCCAAATATTGCATATAGTATAGCTTTACTTTCATTGCATTCTCTTGTGTTACCTTGCCAGCATATTCCATGTGCTGACCCGTTTTCGGGCTGCAACGTTTCATGTTGCAGACTTTTCAGACGACGAGTAAGATGCCTTTTAGGTCGTGGTTCTATACTCAGTGATGCCGCTGGAGTTGATGGACTTACTTATCTTCCAAGCCTTCCGCTGTTATCGTATTAGATGGTCTTCAGCCATATTATTTGTAATAAATTCATCATTGGACTATCGATGTAATAAGTGTGTGATTACTACTCTATTATAAATCCTTCAAGTACTGTGCGTGTCAGCATTACTGATCCGGGGATGACACTGATGCACAGAGATCAGACTGTTTGAGGTCTGGTCGCTACACGGCGGCTCCTGGCGTCGTCCTCCTCGGCTGCTTCCGCTCGAGCAGGAGGTTGGCGGCGGGGTCCGCCGGCGGCCAGCACGGGAGGTCCGGCGGCGCGGGAACGGGCAGATCCGGGGTCGCCGGGCCCGGATCCGGCCGGAGGCTGGGTCGGCGGCGACGCGAACTCCGGGCGCGTGGGTGCGGGAGCTCGGGAGGAGGAGTGCAGGGACTTGCGGCGGCACGCTGCGGCGAGCAGGCGGCGGCGGACGGAGCTAGGGTGGCGCGGAGGTCCATGGCGGCGGGGAGCGAAGCAGAGAGGCGAGGCCGGTGGAGGTGCGGGGGCTGGCAGCGGAGACGGACGGGCTTGCGCGGGCCCGCTCCGGGCCCTGCGGGCCGCGGCGACGAAGTGGGCGTGGATGGCCAGGTGGCGTCTCGGGAGTGGCTGCGGGCGGCGACACGATGACGTGGCGGCACGCCATTGGCCGGGTGAGGTGGCTGGAGGCGGTGGACATGTCCGGCGGCGGGCGGACATGTCTGGCTCCGCGGTGGGAGCGGGGCTAGGGTTTCATCTGCGAAATTTTCGGGGGGAGACTCATATATATAGGTAGAGGGAGCTAGGTGTGTCCAAATGAGGAGCGGTTTTCGGCCACGTGATCACGATCCAACGACCGAGAGTATGGAGGTGGTTGGGATGGGCTAGCGGGCTCTTGTGGAGGGGTGATGTGCCAAAAGAGAAAGGCTTTCGACGGATAACACGGTTAATCGTTGGGCTATCAAATGAACTCCGAATGCGACGAAAATTGACAGGCGGTCTACCTATGCTATAATAAGACCGCACGCCAAGTTTCACCCCATTCCGAGAACGTTTTCTGGCCACTCATAAAATAAATATTCGGAGGTGCCGCGGGCGCGTGCGAGTGTGTCTGGGCTCAGAACGGACAACGGGGAGGACGAGGGAACTCACACGAATGCAAGTTTTGAAAACATGAGGATGCAATGCACACGATGACATGGCATCAAACAGATGACATGGCAACGACGACGATTAACTGGCTGACACCTGGCGCATCGGTCTCGGGGTGTCACAACACTCCCTTACTAACAAGAGATCTCGTCCCGAGATCTTAGGAATGAGACGGAAGGGAAAAAGGAAGAACAAGGTTCTTCGAGGACAAAAGAGTGAAACCAAAGAACCTTGAGAGGTTGAACAACTGAAAGAAAAGATACAATGGAGAATGAACGTAGCTGCCTACACTTTGATAGACAAGAGGAACAAGGGATACAACGAGAACCAAAAGAGAAAGGCTTCTGGCGGTTAACACGGTTAACCGTTGAGCTATCAAACGAACTCCGAATGCGACGAAAATTGACAGGCGGTCTACCTATGCTATAATAAGACCGCATGCCAAGTTTCACCCATTTCTGAGAACGTTTTACGGCCACTCATAAAATAAATATTCGGAGGTGCCGCGGGCGCGTGCGAGTGTGTCTGGGCTCAGAACGGACAACGGGGAGGACGAGGGGACTCAGACGAATGCAAGTTTTGGAAACATGAGGATGCAATGCACACGATGACATGGCAAGATGCAACACGCAAGCAGATGACATGGCAACGATGATGAATAATTGGCTGACACCTGGCGCATTGGTCTCGGGGTGTTACAACACTCCCCTACTAAAAAGAGATCTCGTCCCGAGATCTTAGGAACGAGACAAAAGGGAAAAAGGAAGAGCAAGGTTCTTCGAGGACAAAAGAGTGAAACCAAAGAACCTTGAGAGGTTGAACAACTGAAAGAAAAGATACAACGGAGAATGAACGTAGCTGCATACACTTTGATAGACAAGAGGAACAAGGGATACGACGAGAACCAAAAAGTTGAAGGATATGAAGCAAGAGTTGAAGGAACTAGAAGAATCTGAAACCGCTCCGGTTAATAGAGATAAACAAGGAATAAGAACAAGAAAATTTGGGCAGCACTCCGGCTGAAAATGAAAGAAATAGCACACTGGTTGAACATGAATGGAATGGAACAAGAAGTTGAAGAGATGAAAAGATACTCGACGAGAGCAACAACACAATGCCTCCAGAAGAATTGGAATAAGACAAGACCCTGAGAAGATGAAACAAAAACATGATGAAAAGAACAAGACATTACCTCCGGACGAATTACAAGAGTGACATGAAAAGAACGGATAAGAGAATAACAACTTTGAACACAACTGAATTTGAAAGAGCATCTTGAAGGAAAGACTCGAACGGAGTTGTTGAGAAAATCAACAACAAAAGAATAAGCTTGTTGTGGGCTTATTTAAACATCTCAAAACTTGAGGTGAATTTGTGCCACAAAGGAAAGATGGATTAGCTGAGAATGAAGAAAAGCAAAACTCCACTTCAAAAGAATAGGGAAAATTATTTGCATCTCGAGATGCAAAACGATAAATCTTGAGTTGCTCCAAAAGAATTATGATGAACATATGAAGATTGATTAAATGATGAAGAACCACCAAGAAGAACTCCGGTAACAAAAGGATGATGATATAGAAATGGCGGATGAAAATAATAAGATTAAGGCCTTGCGATGATTTGGACGGGGGCTCCGATGAGATAGCCGAGAAAATTATTGAACTCCGGAAAGAAAAGAATAAAAACACTTGGAATTAGAATTTATTCATCAAAATAAACTCCAAAGGAAGGAATAAATCAACTTGATGGAAAAGAATAAGAATTATGTTATGCTTCTCCTCCATCAATTCAATTGATGAACAATGGATTCACATACTACTTATTCTCATTGAAATTGATTAAAGAGGGATATAGCTCAAACTTGAGAAAGTCTTCGTGAAACACTGGTAGGATTGAAAGAACGATCGAATTGATATTATAGCACCGGAAAAGAACTCTTGAGCGAACCATCGTAAGAATTGAAACCGAGTGAAGAAAAGAATGAACCACCGTGAAGAAATTGAAATTGAACGAAGAAAAAAGAATGAATAATTGGAAGAATAAAGCACTTGAGGAAAATTTGAATGATGAGAACGAAGAGATTGTGAACTCATTAAAGAATACTTGAACGAAGCACCAGACGAATGTGAGACGAACGAAGAGGCATCAATGAAGAATATTTGGAGGACGAGGTTGTAAACTGAAAACGAAGAAATCTTCTGAAATGATGGCCTTCGGAGGAACACAAAGAAAAAGAATTCATGAAATGCTCCGGAAAGATGAAAACAAGTAAGGTTGAACCAACGATGAAAGAATTATAAGCGATCTTGATGAAGGCATGTGACTGATGGAATCCATACTTACGTCACAATTAAAAAGAATTTGGGAATAACTCCGGGAAATTAGAAGAGTCAGGTAAGATCCTGGGAATAAACCTGTGTGTTATGAGCCCACCGAAGAGAAAACACCGTTGAAAGGATTGAAAAGGAGATAATGCACCGGAACGATTGAAAAACTTGAATGAGGTGACAACCTCGAATTAATCCTGAGATATCTTCGGAACTCCGGAATAAGTAATTGGCGAGAGGTAAACGAGCAAGAGGAAACATCTGAGTCGAGGGAAAAGATAAGATTAACACCGAAAGCTTGAATTGAAATCCACCGGAGAAGAAAAAGGGATCAAGAATGATGAACTAGACGAGAATCACTAGTTGAGACAATTGATGAAAGGAATTCAAAGGCTTCATACGAGTAGGATAGATACTCGATTAAGGACTCCAGCTCTGAGAAGAAAAGGGTGGGCGGGTGGGAAAAGAAAGATAACTTCGGAAGGGGAAAAACACCGGTTGAAAAGAACTGAGGATTGAACTTGCAAAGAAGAAGAGGGTCGAATCCACTTCACGGGAGATGCACCAGATGAAAGAACTGACAATGCAACAAACGAAAACTAACCGCACGATCCTAAAAAAAAATTGAAGGGGAATAGGAGTACTTCAAAACACCTACGTCAAGATTCCTTACCAGAGCGACGAAGGGGCTGAGGAGTAAAAAGAATTCATACTCTCTGATATAACTAAACTCCGAAAAGGTTTTTGCTAAACTCGACAACGGCCGAACTACAATCAATCAAGGGGGCTCCTATGGTCGGTCGAGGCTCTGATACCAACTTGTCAGGCCCAAGATGCGATTCTATCCCGATCACGTGACACTTACGTGATTGGGGCACAACCGCATTTCGGGCGCTTATCAAGATGGATAACATTACATCGTACCATTACATACATACATGGGGGATACACCAATACATTCAAGTCACATGAATACAACAACATCAATACAAGACATCCGACTACGGATGCAAACATGAAAAGCACAACGACGTCCATCTGCTATCCCAGGCTGCGACTCGGAACCTAACCCAAGACTGAAGAAGAAGAAGAAGAAGAAGAAGAAGAAAGAACTCCAACTCACAGAACATCGCTCTCGCGTCAAGACATCGGAAACCTGCACCTGCAACTATTGTTGTAGTATCTGTGAGCCACGAGGACTCAGCAATCCCATAACCATGGGTAACAAGACTAACAAAGCTTAATGGGAAAGGAAGGGATAAGTGGTGAGGTTGCAGCAGCGGCTAAGCAATATGTATGGTGGCTAACTTACGAGTACAAGAATAAGATGAGCATCTACGCAAACGGTCGCAGACTAGTAATGATCGCTAAAGATCCTGAACTACCTACGAGTCAAACATAACCCCACCGTGTTCTCTTCTCAAAGTGAAAAGAGACAGTCACGGTTACTCACACGGTTGTGTGTTTTACTTCGGATCCTCTGTCAAGTTTCTACAACCGGACATTAACAAATTCCAATCTGCCACATAACCACGGGCACGGCTTTCAAAAGATCATAACCCTGAAGGGGTGTCCCAACTTAGCCCATCACAAGCTCTCAGGATCTGCAGAGATAATAATAATAGTACCCCTTATCTTAGGGACAATCCGATCAGGCTCGGAATCCCGGTGCACAAGACATTTCGATAATGGTAAAACAAGTCCAGCAAGACCTCCCGGCGTGCCGACACCCTGATAGTAGCCGCGCGTATCTCGTCTCACGCCACGTCCAGATGAGCACTACATACAGCAACCGAAGACCCCAGCTAACTGGGTGGCATCGCAAGTGGCTCTAGTTTGGGACCAACACCATCAGCACTGGGCCCCCTGCTATGTAGAAGAATCCTCGGGGACGCGACCCCCTATGCAATTTAATTAATTAATTAAGTTGTTATTATGAGGCAAATTAAAACCAATGTTGGGCCTTGCTGGAGGAGTTTTATTCAAAGACGAACTGTCAGGGGGTCCCAATATAACCAACCCTGTAAGAAACGCAAAATCAAGGAACATAATGCCGGTTTATCGGCTCCTAAGGTGGCATGAGTGGAACAAAACACCGAGCAAAAGGCCAAGCGTTCCACCCATTGCCAAGTATATAGGTGTGTTAAGATATATAAGATATATTGTGATATTCCAACAACAAGATCTGACATGGATCAATCTTCATCTTCACCTGCAACTAACAACGCTATAAGAGGGGCTGAGCAAGCGGGTAACATAGCCAAACAACGCTTTGCTGGGACGGTGTCAAAGGTTAGAGGTTTCATGGCAACAAGGAGAGGGGCTGACAAAAGCTAGGTAGCGTGACATATAACGATAGCATCGAGACATCTAGCATAGCAATGATAGTAAAGGTATCCAAGGTGATGGTCATCTTGCCTGAGATCCCGCAAGGAAGAAGAATGAGTCTGTGAAGTAGACGAAGAAGAAACCTTGAAGACGAACCATGTGTAGATGAACGAATCCTCACGACCGCAACGGAAAAGAACTAGCGAGAAGAAAGCACACAACATGGTAAATAGACCACTCAAGAACATGACAAGAAGCTCAACCAAGTATGATGCAAGACAAGTCTATATGGTGCAAAACATGGCAAGGGATGAGGCACACAAGAACAACACAAACCACCAAGTTTAAATGAGGCCGGAATCAACACATAACAAATCCGGTAAGTCCTCATATGCACGTTTTGAAATTAGTCCAGATCTGAACAAACCTTAAGTTAAAGTTGTTAAACAGCAAGTTAACATGCACCATGATGATCTACTCAAAATTCTAGTCAAGTTTCATATAAAGTTTGTTTAATTCGGAGCTACGGCCTAGAAGATATGAGCAAAAGAAGATAAGCATGACAATTATGCAAAATGCATCCAAACAACAAGAAAACACACTGCAAACATGTAAACAACATGATATTATGCTTCTACATGCAAAAACACACTAGTTTCATATAGGACATGCTCAAAACGGAGCAACGGTTCAACACATACACATGAAACAAGATATAACAACAAGCTGCCCAAATTCAGCAACATAGCAACTTTGGAGCAAGGTAAATATATGCTACAGCACCCAAACATGATAACAAGAGGCATGGATGTGAAGTAGGCATGATACATAACAAGCATGAACTTAGAACACACCCAAAAGCTTGCTGGAACATAATTAACCAAGCATGGCAAGTTGCAATAAATTTATCCAGACTTAGCCAAAATCTGGGAAGGCAAAAACATCGTCACGATACTACCTTCGAAGGCACAAAAAAACAAGCATATCAACTCTACCAAGTATATAAAGATCATGGACATGTAGTAGACATATCATATATCAAAAAACTCCACTTGGACATATCATATGCTCCATTTGGACCAACATGCACAAAGTTTTCATCACCACAAGCATGCAACAAATTTATAGTTACCAACAGTTTTAAACATATAGCACTCTTGCAACGATGATTAGGGCCTCAAGATGAACTCAAACAAGCATGCCACAATGGAACAAAATGAAGAGAATATCACAACGAACATTTTGACATATCATTCACTCTATTTGGACATACACACAAAAAGTTACAGCCATGCAAAGATGCACACAAATTTACTGATTCTAAGGACTTAGAAGATTTTAGACTTAGGAAAAAAACACAACAGGCGCAAATAGTAAAACAACGCACGGGCACGGGAACTAGGTGGGCTCACCCTGGGCTCGGCCCAGCTAGAAGAGGAGGCAGGCCAGGCGCGCTGTGGGTCTCCGTAGCTGGGCCTGGAGGGAGGTAGGTGGGCCAAGGCCCACGCGGGGGCGCGGTTGGGCCCAGGCGGCGGCGGAGGAGGAGGCCCATGAGGCTGGCAGCTCTTGGCGTCGTCCTCCTCGACTGCTTCCGCTCGAGCAGGAGGTTGGCGACGGGGTGCTCGCCGGCGGCTAGCAGGGGAGGTCCGGCAGCGCGGGAACGGGTAGATCCAGGGGCGCCGGGCCCGGATCCGGCCGGAGGCTGGGTCGGCAGCGACGCGAACTCTGGGCGCACAGGTGCGGGAACTCGGGAGGAGGAGTGCAGGGAGTTGCGGCGGCGGTGGACGGAGCTGGGGCGGCGCGGAGGTCCACGGCGGCGGGGAGCGAAGTAGAGAGGCGAGGCCGGTAGAGGCGCGCGGGCTGGCGGCGGAGACGGACGGGCTCGCGCGGGCCCGCTCCGGGCCCCGCAGGCCAAGGCGACGAAGTGGGCGCGGATGGACAAGTGGCGGCTCGGGAGTGGCTCCGGGCGGCGGTGCGATGACATGGCAGCACGCCATTGGCCGGGTGAGGTGGCTCGAGGCGGTGGACATGTCCGGCGGCGGGCGGACATGTCCGGCTGCGCGGTGGGAGCGGGGCTAGGGTTTCATCTGCGAAATTTTCGGGGGGAGACACATATATATAGGTAGAGGGAGCTAGGAGTGTCAAAATGAGGAGCGTTTTTCGGGCACGCGATCACGATACAACGACCGAGAGTATGGATGTGGTTGGGATGGGCTAGCGAGCTGTTGTGGAGGGGTGCTCGGCCAAAAGAGAAAGGCTTCCGGCGGTTAACACGGTTAACCGTTAGGCTATCAAACGAACTCCTAATGCGACGAAAATTGACAGGCGGTCTACCTATGCTATAATAAGGTCGCACGTCAAGTTTCACCCCATTCCGAGAATGTTATCCGGCCACTCATAAAAAATATTCGGAGGTGCCGCGGGCGCGTGCGAGTGTGTCTGGGCTCAGAACGGACAACGGGGAGGACGAGGGGACTCAGACGAATGGAAGTTTTGGAAACATGAGGATGCAATGCACACGGTGACATGGCAAGATGCAACACGCAAGCAGATGACATGGCAACGACGACAAATAACTGGCTGGCACCTCGCGCATCGGTCTCGGGGTGTCACACGGCAGGCGATGGATGGATGAGCTCCCGGTGGTTCTCTGGTCCCTCAGAATGACACCAAATCGAGCTACCGGGTAGACTCCCTTCTCCCTAGTCTATGGGGCAGAAGCAGTTATTCCCATGGAACTCATTTATGGGTCACCTCGAGTGCTTGCCTATGATCAAGTAGCGCATGATTAGCACCAGCGTGACGACGCTGTGCTTCTCAAGGAGAACAGTCTCCGGGATGCTATGTGTGCTTCACGCTACCAGCAAGCCCTACGTCGCTATCACAGCCGCATGGGTTATGCCCGGTGTTTTGAGGAAGGCGTCCTTTTCCTTAGGCGCGTTCAGTCCGCCAAGGGTGAAAACAAGTTGACGCCGAAGTGGGAGGGCCATTACCGGGTGGTACGAGTCAGCAGACCAGGCATAGTCTGTCTGGAGACCCAGGATGGCATTCAATTGCAAAACTAATGAAACATTGAGCATCTCTGCAAGTACTACCCGTAAGGCGCGACTGTCGGGCCCTGCCCGGCAGCCACCCTTTTGTACAAGCCTTGCCTCAGTTGCATGTAACCCCTTGTACAAAGCCAGGCGCAGACCCTGAGCAACAGAGAAATAAATGAAGCACTAGGGGGCGACAAGTTGCATGCATCCATAAGCATATCATGAGCATCGCATGTTCATGTAGATAAGATTGCATCTGGCATCATTTTCATCTGCATAAAGCACAGGTTGTTGCTGTGGACTTGGTCCCCCAAGAAGAGATGAAAAGAGAAGCGAACACTGCGATCTTTGGCAAGCCAAATAGATAAGTTCTTTCTATTATCCATACGTTTCCTATAAGGACTCGTGCATAAGAAAACCCCGCTGCCTGTCGAAACTTAGGTGCTCCCATCCATCGACCTGATGGCTGCTTCGGTTAAGAGGGTCGCAGTGGCCTTTGGCGAAAAAGGATTGGCGGGGGGCTAGTCCCTCTTCATGACTTGTTCCCGGTAGGCCTAACTCTGTGGCAACAAGACGGAGGGTACCGGCAATGTTGCCTGCCGGGGGAAACTTGTTTACTTAAATGTATAGAGGCATCCCACCTCTCCATGGACACATTACATGCACGAGTCCCCAGCAAAGTTTATCTTTTTCATTAATATATTGATCAAACAAGTACAAATCTTACAGAACACAAACACGGATAAAATAGATTATATTATTTGAACTAAAATTTGGCAAGTGCCTACAAATTTAAGATTGAAAAAAATATAAGTTCCCCGTAATCTCCCTCTCTGTCCCTCTTTTCCCTAGGCACCGCGGTGAGAGGAGAAGAAGGCGGAGGGAGGCGCCCACACAGGACTCCACGCCGGTCCCGTCAGGACGTCGAGGTTGTGAAGGGGAGGAGGCGAGGACACCAAGAGAACATCCCACCCCGGCAACGATGGGTGAGGCATGTCAAAGGGTCGAGGGCAGGGCGACGGGCACCCAGAAGGAGACGAAGGCATCGGAGCTATCATACTCCGGCCTGACGACCCGCACACCACCTCTGCTGGCCCCCGACCGCTAAGACCCCGTCACCAGTGCTCCAAGGGGGAGACAGGCCAAGGACCCGACACCCTAATCGAAGGAATGACCAATTGTACCGGCGATACCTGGGGGTGTAGGGGCCGCCTCGTCCCACCTTGGCGGGCAGGAGGGCGCCGCCAGATCTCACGCTACCCCGGTCCTCGCTAGAGGGGGCCGCACGAGGATCACCCAGAGGCTCAGGCGCGTCCCAACGAGCGGACACCCATACCCAAGTGGGCTTCGCCAATGAGACATCAGGTCCCAGCGACTTGCGATGAAAGGAAGCCCACGGGGGAAGAGCAACCGCTCGATCACTTGTGCAAGGAACATCACCTCCCTCACCAATATGGATACAAAGCCAACGGGAATGTCGCCACGGGCCACGGCGACTCGTCCAACGACCACCGTTCTCTCTATGGTTCCAGACCAAGCTCACTCCCTGAGCATCAGCACGAGCATTCGACATCACCAACCACAAGCTACCACTTGGGGCCTGGCCCTAGGCTCTCCCCTTCAACATAACCAGAAGAGCAGGAAATGGAGGAAGAGAGGGATATGCTCCGCGCCTACCCCGCTCCTACTTTTATAGGAGGGCTGGGGATGGGGGCTGATTCCCTGGCGGGTAACCTCCACCCTCCTCCACCAATCTAAGAAGATCGGGCCCCTCCCTTGATGCTCTCGCGACCACGCACGCACCTCCATTACCTAACCCACTCAATGCATGCAGCATATGTGGCTAATGATAAGGGTGTGGTGGGAAGAGTGGATTGGCATTACTCTCTCGTGTGCGAAAGTTATTCATGGGCCATCACAAGAGTGGCCCCACCATGATTAGCGTTACGCGACGCACGGAAGAAACGGAAACTGGCTCGGGTTCAATTTAATGAAGAAGCAAATAATCTCCCAAAGGGGGCAAACCACTCCTACACTCTTGCCTTTGCACTAGTTAGAGCCTACCCCGACGACGCCCAGAGGCGCCTTTGGGCCAGGCTCGGGGGCTCCTGCCGTTGCAACAAACCCTGGGTATGTTGCCCCAGACCGTGAACAGGCCCAAGGACAAGGTTCCAGCACCAAGATCTTATCAAGACACGAAGAGATCAGCTCTATGAGGAATCAGGGAATTGGTTGAGAAGATCAAGTCGACCAAGGCTAGCCGAAGAGACAAGATATCACCAAAGGAAGAGCCTTCCTTGTCGGGCACGTAAGCCTGGCGAGGTTGGATCGCCCCGGAAGCAAGCATCCAAGGTCGCCCCGGCAGGCCTGCCGGGGCTCGCAGAGGCAAACCACCCCATTACACCACCTCACAACGACACAGGTCATCGATCAGTGCGGTGTCAAGCTCCTAAGTGGCTCAGTGGTAGCCCCCTACCACATGACAGCCACATCCTATAGCAAGAACCTCCAAGTGACACACGTCCTGATACGTGTCAAGCAAGTAGGCGCAAAGCTGGCAAAACAGCCCGTCAGGGCCTGCCGGGCGAGCCATGATGTGACACTGAGCGGCGCATTTAATGCGCTCTGTCAGCGTGTAGAGTTAGGTATGATAGCACTGTTCGCTATCTAATCAGTATGGAAAGACTGATTTGCCACTATGGTGACCCCTTGATCTATAAAAGGAGGCCCGTGGCAACCATACACAGGATTCGGTCGATTCGGACCCTCGCATATCCATTCACGCGTAGCCACTCTTGCCCCTAGGCAACCCTGCCGGGGAAGACGGCCGCGCTTTTTGCACCTTTCACCATCAATCCACCAAAGTAGGAGTGGAGTTTTACGCCTTATGACGGCCCGAACCTGGGTTAAAACTGGCCGTGTGATCTCTGTCATGCTGCGTTACGCTCCTCCGTTCTTTGTGCAACGTGCCCATCCCCCCGCCAAACCAAAAGGGGCTCATGGCCCCATAGGAGGCCGTGGTTTCCCACGGCACAATGTTGAACATTATGAGTTGCTTATTGATGTTGATCTTGGTAGCGAGTCATTGTAATTAGCGCTCAATGGTGTGCCTTGTTTCTTCATGCACCTTCTTGAGATAGCTCTCACATCAATGTTGGTGCGTTCTTGTAGAGGTAGCGGTAGAGTGTCCGATGGGGAGAAAGGGTTGAATCCATAGATGACCTCGAACGGGTACTTTCCGTTAGTTGAATTCCTTTCTCGATTGTAGGTGTACTCGATAATGGGTAAGCACTCCTCCCCCTCCTTTATGTTCTTCATGAGCAACACGCGGAGGGGAGTCGATAGCATCCGGTTGGAGACCACCTTTTGGCCGTCGGTTTGTGGATGGTAAGCCGAAGTGAATAGGAGCTTGCTTCCGAGTATCAAGCATAGTGTCTTCCAAAAGCTGCTAAGGAACTTGATGTCGCAATCCAAAATGATAATTTTTTGTACTCCATGTAGACGCAAGATTTCCCTACAAAAGAGATTGTCAACATGTCAACCATCATCTCTCTTCTTGCATGGAATAAAATGTGCCATCTTAGGAATCAGTCCACAATAACGAATACATAATCTTTTCCATTTTGAGTATGTGGCAAACCAAGCACAAATCCATGCTAGTGTCTTCCCATGGTTGATGCGGAATAGGGAGTGGCATATAGAGACCATGTGATTGAGCTTTAGACTTAGCTTTACGACATTTAGATCATTGGTTGGTGTAGCGTGAGACATCACAAAACATATTGGGCCTAAAGTAGTTCTCAGAGAGCAGAACAAATGTCTTATCACGTCCAAAGTTTCCCATAAGTCCCCCGCCATGAGCATGTTGCAAAAGCAACAAACGAAGAGAAGTCTCAGGGATACAAAGCTTGTTAGCTCACATGAGATAATCATCCTTGATATAGTATCGCTCCCAAGTGTTATGCATTAGGTATTTTGCATAATGAATGGCAAATGAAACATCATGCGCACACATGTCTGTAATGTGCTCAAATCCTATGACATTCAATTCAAATTGAGTAACTGGCATGCATTTGTAGGATAGGGTGCCCGCCACAACATTTTCGTTACCTTTGATGTATTTGATAACATAAAAAAATGACTCAATGAACTGAATCCATTTGGCATGCCGCTTATTCAATTTTGTTTGAACTTGAAGGTATTTAAGCGTCTCATGACGCGAATGGTTGAAAAATTCACGAGGGCAAAGATAATGTTTTCACACACGCAAGACTCTCACTAAGGCAAATAACTCCTTGTCATAAATGGGATAATTAAGTTGCGATCCGAAAATTTCTCACTAATGTAAGAGATGGGGCACTTCTCTTACATTAACAAACCTCCTATGCCATTACCACAAGCGTCCCACTGCACTTCAAAAGTTCTATAAAAGTTGGGGTAAGGCAAGCAATGGAGCATGTGTAAGCAAATTCTTAAGCTCATGAAATGTGGTGGGATGGTCCCCAACAAATGATGCATTCTTCTTACTAAATGTGTGTAATGGTGATGCAATGGTGTTGTTGCGTACCACCATCTATGGGATCATGGCGATCCCTTACGGTTCGGCCGGAGGGGTCGACGAGCACAAAGAGCAAAACTAGCAAAGAGCGCGAGGTTTATCCAGGTTCGGGCCACCGTGAAACATAAAACCCTACTCCTGCTTTGGTGATTCGAATGTGTGTATATCCAGTTACAAGGAGCGCACACCCGACAACTCAAGAAGTTCTGCAATGCGTGCAAAGGGACGGGGTTTCAACTTTTGTGAAGGTAGCCATGGGCCTCCTTATATAGGTTAAGGGGTCACCATAGTGAAAAAATGGTAATTACATAGGATGGATAGTGGCTACAGTGCCACATACCTACCTCTGATGGGTTATGACAGACACATGTATTGCACTGTGATGTGTCAGATTGATGGAGCTCCCCAAGAAGGTCGGTCTCTCCTTCGGTGCCATTCGCCCATCTACCTTTTATACCTTTGACACATCGCCTAGACGAGTGTCATTAAAGTTTTATCTTCACAAGTGACCTTCCACGTGCCCAGAGAAGGTTCACCTAACTGTCTGCCTGCTTGACACCTCATCGACAAGTGACAACGTGATCGATGAGGAGGAATGGTGGCATGGTAGTGAGATCTTTGCCGAGCTCAGAGCTTGCTGGGTCAAAGCTTGGCGGGCTTGGACAACTCTCCCCCGGCAAGGGCCTTGACATATCTCCAAGCTATATTAGAATTTGTGACCCGTGGCTTGGAGATCCTCTTTGTAATATTGTAATATGGTCTTGTATTTTGTCTTTGGTTATCCTCCACCAAGCCTTGTTGTCGGGGAGCTGTTACTACATGTGCATAAGTCTGGGCTACTAAGGGTCCAAATCTTAGTACACCGACAGGAGACCAGGGCCTGGGCCACAAATGCATGTGAGGCGTCATGGGGCCAGGCCCAAAAACATGCACATGCACGCGTGGCAGAGAATAACTGCCACAATCTATTGCAAATGCGGGACATGGGAGAGGTAAATGGAAAGGCCCCCGTGGTAATGCACCTGCAAAAGGTCATCAACGTCAGATGGTAAAGAGCCGGCCCCGCACCTTCCCTGTAAAAAGGATTCTATTGGGGATGTTGCTCATTTACTTCCCCCCTTTCCAATCTCGCGGTTACCATTGCCTTCTTCCTTGCCCTCCCAAAGCAGAGCACTTTACGTCCACCCATTGCTCCACAATCCTACTCCCCCCAACTCTCTCTTCCGGAGTCGCCATGGCGCCAAAAGTGAGCAAAGACAAGGCGGATAAGAGCCTCAGCGTGGATGCGGGGCCCTTAGCGGAGGCGTGGAAGCATCACATCATCTTTGATCAAGCCCTATCCAGGAGAGACCTTGTCGAATGGTACGCATACATGTGGGGAAGGGAGATGAAAGCTCACTTCGCCTCGCAGGTTTTTCCTGGTTCCATCAAGTGCAGCACCATCAAATATTCTTTCTTGGTTGCTTACTTCTACTACGGGCTCTGTCCCCATTTTTCTGACTGCTGCAACGACATCATGCATACATTCGGCTTCCATATGCTTGAATTCATGCCGAATGCAGTCACTTGTATGTCAGTTTTTGCACATCTTTGTGAAAATTTTGTTGGGATGGTTCCAAACACTCCACTCTTCCGCCACTATTTTATTCGCCATATCGAATCCGGAGATGCCCTTTCTTGTTCCATCACTTGGATTCCTAGGACTAGAAAAAAATAGATATATCCCAAAAGAGCAGGACACAAGAAATGGGAAAAATGGCGGGGCAAGTAGTGTTGGATCAGAGAAGATGATTTCCCCCATTTCTTCTTGCCCCGGAAGACCAAACTAGTCCGTGGGACTCAAGCGATCCTGACAAGGATGACCATAAAATCACAGCACCACCAAGCTCACCATCGAAGCGATTGGCACAGATTTCGTTCCCCGCTGAATTGCTCTCTGCAGGACAAAAAGTGGACGGCTTGGGAATACAAGAATACTGTGGATGTCATGAGGCTGCGCCCCCGGTTGAGCAATAACCTGGCAGTCCTAGAGCAAGATGTTGTGTGTCATGCGCTGTTCAAGCCACAAGGCAAGACCAAACTACCGGTGGGTGTAATACCCATATGCATCAACTCTCCTCTAACCGGAGTCATTGCCATGATGCTGGAATGCAATGCTCGCCACCTTATGGAGGATTGGGCCAAGCTTTCATGAGAGCAAGCACGGTAATTCTTCAAAAACTTGTCGAAGAAGGCCATCGGGGAGGAGACCGACCTCATCTACACCACCACCGATGACAAAATTGCTTATATTGCAAGCAGGGCAGAGGAAGCCCTTCTTGCTGTAGAGGCTGGTGATTTTAGCCATTCGGTGGCCGAATTTGGCGAGGATGTGGTTACTGGGAAGCATGGCAAGGAAGTTACGGGAGTTCCATTGGAATGGGAACAACCAAAGAGCAACAACATGAAGAATCCCCTGCTCCGCCAAAGAACCAATGCGTCCTTCGAAGGGCTGTTTCAGGTGATCTGGTACGCCCATCATCTTCAAGCGGCAAGGTTGGCGGCAACGGGACGGCCGGCAAGGCTCTGCAGCGGTAAGGAGCTCAAAAGCAACCTATGCGGCACACAACACAAACCACCACAAAAATATTTGGGGCATCGAAGTCCTTGAGCATCATCGCGCTGGCAACTGGAGCTGCAAGGTCATCCAATCTGCGGCTGCTACCAAGTGCGCAAAAACTAGAACCCCTCCTCCGAACACAACCACTAGAGCAGACGTCGATTTCGACATTTCCGTTATCAGTAACGGCGAGGCAGAGTAAGTATTCTTGCCATACCCTTGATCCTTGATTTATTAATCTGATTTGTCTTGATTTGATTCCCATAGAGACGCAACAACCTTAGCGTGGAGGCGAGCTAAGAGGACAAAGACCTCGACGGGCGATGAGCCCCCCGCAAGTACCATGGCTGTCCCGGAAACTATCGTCGTCAACCAGGGATTGAGTCCGCAACGCAGCCCCCAACATGAGTCCATTACGCATTTCTCACAGGCAAGCCTTGGCGCGGAGATCTTCTCCGCTGACATCAATGAGCTTGTACGACAAGAGAGGCATTAAGAGACCCAACAAGAGGTGAACCCCAACGTGCCTTTCTCCTCGACTACATTGCCCGGGGCTAGTTCTTTGTCGGTACAACATACCATAAGTCTGTCGCCCCAGACTGTGCACATGCCCAAGGACAAGGTTGCAGCACCAGGATCAGATCAAGACCCGAAGGGATCGGCTCTATGAGGAACCATAGAGCTGGTCGACAAGATCAAGTTGACCAAGACTAGTCGAAGAGACAATATATCACCATAGGAAGAGCCTTCCTTGCCGGGCACGCGAGCCTGGCGAGGCTGGATCGCCCCTAAAGCAAGCCTCCAAGATTGCCCTGACAGGCCTGCTGGGGCTCGCGGAGGCAAACCACCCCATTACACCACCTCACAGCAACGCACGTCGTCGATCAATGCGGTGTCAAGCTCCTAAGTGGCTCACTGGCAGCCCTCTACCACATGGCAGCCACTTCCTACGGCAAGAACCTGCAAGTGTCACCCATCTAGAGACGTATCAAGCAAGCGCCGTGAAGCTGGCAAAACAGCACGACAGGGCCTGCCAGGCGGGCCGTGATGTGACGCTAAGCGGCGCATTTCATGCGCACTATCAGCCTGCAGAGTTAGGTATGATACACTGTTTGCTATCTACTCAGTATGGAAAGACTGATTTGCCATTCTGGTGACCCCTTGATCTTTAAAAGGACGCCAATGGCAACCATAGAAAGGATTCTGTCGATTCGGACCCTCCCACATCCATATGGGCGTAGCCACTCTCGCCCCGGTGAAACCCTGTCGGGCAAGAGGGCCACACTTTTTCCACCTTCCACCATCAGTCCACCAAAGCTGGAGTAGGGTTTTACGCCTCACGGCGGCCCAAACCTAGGTAAAAATTGCATGTGTGATCTCTGTCATATCGCGCTATGCTCCTCCGCTCTTTGTGAAACGTGCCCATCCCCCCGCCTTACCAAAAGGGGCTCATGGCCCCATTGGTGGCCGTGGTTTCCCACAACATCTTTGGCGCGCCAGGTAGGGGGATCACTTGCGCGAACCCGAGAGCGTGAGCAGCGCGTCATCTTAATCGCTAGCTTCATCATCAACGGCCCCGTTGACCGTGGCGCCCAAGAAGAAGTCCGGCGCCGTAGCTCACCCGTCTACCTCGAAGGCCTCACCGCCCACGGCCGCCGACGCCGCGGTAAATGCGGGGACTCACGGGAATGTGGATGCTATGGGGGATGTGGTCAGCTCAGGTAGCGTTGTTACCACGTCCCCCATGGACGAAGTAGGAGAAAAAGGCGCCAAAGAAGGACATCATTAGTAGCATCGCAGCGACGACGCTCCGCGAGGTACGAGTAGAGATATTGTTCCTTCTGCACCTCATCGTCCAGCCGAAGAGCATAGCCTTGGCGGTGTCGCTCGTTCTGGGGCGAATCGCAACTCTCCGGCCGCTCCCACTGCGGGCGCGACCACATGGCATGCGCCACCCCCGGGAGGAGCTAACCTACCCACTATGCCCAACGGAGCGGCTCGTCCTTAAGCGCCTCCACCTCGTCACGGTGCCATCCAACGGCTAGCTCACAGCCACCAGAGCAGGGCGCGGTTGCCACTGGCACCATCATGAGTCGGGCGACGCTGCAATCCACATCATCATCACCTATCCCAAGCACCGACTCGGAGGCTATGGCGTGAGCCCAATTGCTCCTGATATTTCTGCCGGCAACCGATCAGATGGATGAATGGTGAGCCACCATCCAAATTCTCATTTTTTTCGTTGAGGCGGGAGGATTACAGTGAGTTGGCCCGCCACAGCCTCCCCGGGTGACAACGACGGCCCATGTTGCTGGACGTATTGAAGGGGCCACCCCCACGGTGCAATCCCCACCACGACAACCAGCGCAGGAGCCATGCAACCAGGAACCTGACGATGTCTCGATGGCCTCATCGGACCCTCGAGCGCATCAAGGCCAACAGCGATACCCGGAGGGCGGGTAGAGGGAGCGCGCGCGTCACCATCGAGCGACGTCGTGACAACCACTGCTAGCTCGACGGGCAGGATGGCCCCAACGTCGACGAGCCTGCGCTCGACGACTACGGGTGCCTGTCTTCGAGGCAGGGTTCCCTACCTTCACTCGTGAGCTGTGGCAAGTCCGTTGGACATCCGTTCGCATGTTTAAACCAGGTATTCCAAAGAAGTATGATGAAAGACTGAACCCGACAGAGTTCTTGAGCATCTACACCATCGTTGTTCAGGCTGCTGGGGAAAGAGATGACAAGGTGTTTGCCAACTACTTCCCTTTGGCACTTAAGCCAAATGTGACGTCTTGGCTGATGCACCTGCCAGAGAACTCCATTTCAACCTGGGCTGACCTGTGCCATGCGTTCCTTGGCACCTTCACGGTCGGCCCCCAAGAACCAGGGCAGCCTAGCGATTTACAGGTACTAATGTAGGGTGGAACCCTAGATGGCCGATCTTTCACGAAATGGAGGGGATCCCACGAAGAACACGAGAGGGAACACAAGGGGAAACACGAGAGATTCACTCAAACCAACAAGAACAAGTCACACATATGCTAGATCCTCGAAACACAAAGAGATACAAGATCCATGATCAACAAGGGACGATACAAAGGGTAACATGTTCTTCTCCGTGAGGAGGTCTTGGGGTATCCTGTTGGGGAACATAGCATAATTCAAAAAAATTCTACGCTTTCACCAAGATCAATCTAAGGAGACATCTAGCAACGAGCATATTAGAGTGCATCTACATACCCTTTTGTAGATCGCGAGCGGAAGCGTTCGAAGAAGCGTGGATGAAGTAGTCGTACTCTTCGCGTTCTTCGTCACCGATGATCTAGCGCCGAACGGACGGCACCTCCGCGTTCAACACACGTCCGGTACAGCAACGTCACCTCCTTCTTGATCCAGCAAGGGGGGAGGTGAGGTCGTCGGAGATCTAGCAGCACGACGGCGTGGTGGTGGATGCAGCGGGAAATCCTGCAGGGCTTCGCCGGCGCCCTGCGGAGGAGTAGAAAGGTGTGACGGGAGGGGGAGAGGCGCCAGAGGCTTGGGGTGCGGCTGCCCTCTCCCCCCCACTATATATAGGGGCCAGGGGGGCGCCGGCCTTGGCAGATCCCATCTACAAGGGGGGGGGGGGCGGTGGCCTAGGGGGGAAACTTGCCCCCCAAGGCATAGGGGGCGCCCCCCTCCCCTAGGGTTTCAACCCAAGGCGCATGGAGGGGGGGCCAAAGTGGTGCGCCAGCCCACCAGGGGCTGGCCCCCTCCCCTTGCGGCCTAGGGGCCCCACCGGGATGGGTGGCCCCACCCGGTGGACCCCCGGGACCCCTCCGGTGGTCCCGGGACACTCCCGGTGACCCCCGGAGTTCACCCGATGGCCGAAACTGGACTTCCTATATATCATTCTTTACCTCCGGACCATTCTGGAACTCCTCGTCACGTCCGACATCTCATCCAGGAATCCGAACAACTTTCGGGTTTCCACGTGCATGTATCTCTATGACTCTAGCATCACCGAACCTTAAGTGTGTAGACCCTACGGGTTCGGGAGACACGTAGACATGACCGAGACCACTCTCCGGTCAATAACCAACAGCGGGATCTGGATACCCATGTTGGTTCCCACGTGTTCCTCGATGATCTTCATCGGATGAACCACTGTGTCAAGGATTCACTCAATCCCGTATGTTATTCCCTTTGTCCATCGGTACGGTACTTGCCCGAGATTCGATCGTCGGTATTCCCGATACCTTGTTCAATCTCGTCATGGCAAGTCTCTTTACTCGTTCCGTAATCCATCATCCCGTGACCAACTCCTTAGTCACTTTGAGCTCATTATGATGATGTCTTACCGAGTGGGCCTAGAGGTACCTCTCCGTCATACGGAGTGACAACATCCCAGTCTCGGTTCGTACCAACTCAACAGACACTTTCGGAGATACCTGTTGCGTACCTTTATAGCCACCCAGTTACGTTGTGACGTTTGGCACACCCAAAGTATTCCTACGGCATCTGGGAGTTGCACAACCTCATGGTCTAAGGAATAAATACTTGACACCGAAAAGCTTATGCATTACGAACTATACGATCTCGTGCTAGGCTCAAAATTGGGTCTTGTCCATCACATCATTCTCCTAATGATGTGATCCCGTTATCACCGACATCCTATGTCCATGGTCAGGAAACCGTGACCATCTGTTGGTCAACGAGCTAGTAACTAGAGGATTACCAGGGACTCATTGTGGTCTATATATTCACACATGTATCGCTATTTTCGTACAATACAATTCAAGCATGAATAACAGACGATTATCATGAACAAGGAAATATAATAATACTTTTATTATTGCCTCTAGGGCATATTTCCAACAGTCTCCCACTTGCACTAGAGTCAATAATCTAGTTACATTGTGATGAATTGAACACCCATAGAGTTCTGGTGTTGATCATGTTTTGCCCGTGGAAGAGGTTTAGTCAACGGGTCTGCAACATTCAGATCCGTATGCACTTTACAAATATCTATGTCTCCATCTTGAACATAATTCCGGATGGAGTTGAAACGGCGCTTGATGTGCTTGGTCTTCTTGTGAAACCTGGGCTCCTTGGTAATTGCAATAGCACCAGTGTTGTCATAGAAGAGAGTCATCGGGCTTGACGCGCTTGGAATGACTCCTAGGTCGGTGATTAACTCCTTCATCCAGACTCCTTCTTGCGCTGCTTCACAAGCAGCTATGTACTCCGCTTCACATGTAGAATGCGCCACGACGCTCTGCTTGCAACTGCACCAGCTGACTGCTCCACCTTTCAAAATATACACGTATCCGGTTTGTGACTTAGAGTCATCCAGATCTGTGTCGAAGCTAGCATCGACGTAACCCTTTACGACGAGCTCTTCGTCACCTCCATAAACGAGAAACATATTCTTAGTCCTCTTCAGGTACTTTAGGATGTTCTTGACCGCTGTCCAGTGTTCCATACCGGGATCACTTTGGTACCTCCCTACCAAACTTATGGCAAGGTTCACATCAGGTCTGGTACGCAGCATGGCATACATGATAGAACCTATGGCCGAGGCATAGGGTATGACACTCATCTTTTCTGTATCTTCTGCCGTGGTCGGCGACTGAGCCTTGCTCAATCTCATACCTTGCAAAACAGGCAAGAACCCCTTCTTGGACTGATCCATATTGAACTTATTCAATATCTTGTCAAGGTATGTACTTTGTGAAAGACCAATGAGGCGTCTTGATCTATCTCTATAGATTTTGATGCCTAATATGTAAGCTGCTTCTCCAAGGTCCTTCATTGAAAAACTCTTATTCAAGTAGGCCTTTACACTTTCCAATAATGCTATATCATTTCCCATCAGCAATATGTCATCCACATATAATAGGAGAAATGCTACAGAGCTCCCACTCACTTTCTTGTAGATACAGGCTTCTCCATAAGTCTGTATAAAGCCAAACGCTTTGATCACATCATTAAAGCGAATATTCCAACTCCGAGATGCTTGCACCAGCCCGTAAATCGAGCGCTGGAGCTTGCATACCTTGTTAGCATTCTCTGGATCGACAAAACCTTCCGGCTGCATCATATACAACTCTTCCTTGAGGAAGCCATTAAGGAATGCCGTTTTGACGTCCATTTGCCATATCTCATAATCATAGAATGCGGCAATAGCTAACATGATTTTCACTGACTTCAGCATCGCTACGGGAGAGAAAGTCTCGTCGTAGTCAATCCCTTGAACTTGTCGATAACCCTTAGCGACAAGCCGAGCCTTATAGATGGTCACATTACCATCCGCGTCTGTCTTCTTCTTAAATATCCATTTATTTTCTATGGCGTGCCTATCATCAAGGAAGTCCACCAAAGTCCATACTTTATTTTCATACATGGATTCTATCTCGGATTTCATGGCTCCAAGCCATTTATTGGAATCCGGGCCCGCCATCGCTTCTTCATAGTTCGAAGGTTCACCGTTGTCTAACAACATGATATTCATGACAGGGTTGCCGTACCACTCTGGTGCGGAACGTGCCCTTGTGGACCTTCGAAGTTCAGTAGTAACTTGATCTGTTTCTTCATGATCATCATTAACTTCCTCCCTTGTCGGTGCAGGTACCTCAGGAACAATTTCCCGCGCTGCGCTACTTTCCGGTCCAGGAGGGGTGATTGTCACCTCATCAAGTTCTACTTTCCTCCCACTCACTTCTTTCAAGAGAAACTCTTTCTCCAGAAAGGATCCATTCTTGGCAACAAAGACCTTGCCTTCGGATCTGTGGTAGAAGGTGTACCCAATCGTTTCCTTTGGGTATCCTATGAAGACGCATTTTTCCGATTTGGGTTCGAGCTTTTCAGGTTGAAGTTTCTTGACATAAGCAACGCAACCCCAAACTTTCAGAAACGACAGTTTCCGTTTCTTGCCAAACCAAAGTTCATACGGTGTCGTCTCAACGGATTTTGACGGAGCCCTATTTAAAGTGAATGCGGCAGTCTCTAAAGCATAACCCCAAAAAGATAGCGGTAAATTGGTGAGGGACATCATAGATCGCACCATGTCCAACAGAGTACGATTTCGACGTTCGGACACACCGTTACGCTGAGGTGTTCCGGGCGGTGTCAATTGTGAAACAATTCCACAGTTCCTAAGGTGCGTGCCAAATTCATGAATCAAATATTCACCCCCACGATCTGATCGTAAGAACTTTATTTTCTTGTCTCGTTGATTCTCAACCTCATTCTGAAATTCCTTGAACTTTTCAAAGGTCTCAGACTTGTGCTTCATCAAGTAGATATACCCATATCTACTCAAGTCATCCATGAGGGTGAGAACATAACGGTAGTGATGCGGAGCATCCCGAGGTCATCCCCATGGACCCTCCTTCGCCTCCTCAAGTGCCTCAAGGACCAATGACACGTGCTCGTGCTAGAGCTCTCGAGACCGAGGTGACGTCGCTCCTAGCCCTACTTCCATACGAATCTTGCGAGACATGGTTGCTACCTCAGACGGATGTGCTTTGTGTGCTCAGGTGTGAAGAAGACCACATTGGAGATGGGCGTGATGATGGACAAGTCCGCGAGGTCACGGACGAGATGTTGCATCGAGAAGGGCAGAAGAAGGCTCCAGGCCCCGGACATCCGGCCCCCTGGCCCGGACATCCGGCCCCTGGACGATCAGCTCCAGAAAGCCACCAGCAGCAGAAGCTACAGGGCCCGGACATCCGGCCAGGCCCCGGACATCCGGCCAGGCATGGCCCGGACATCCGGCCTCGGGCCCGGAAATCCGGCGCCCCTCTACAGAGGGCACCCGAGACTCGACCGCTCCAGCCCGGATATCCGGCCCCTCGCCCCGGACATCCGGCGCCCCGCGAAGCCCCGGACATCCAGCCCGATGCCCGGACGTCCGGCCCCTGATTTGCCTGCGCGCAACACTTGGGCCGAGGCCCGTGTACCCCTTTGCTCCGTACACTATATATACTCCTTTCCCCATTCCGTTTAGGGTTAGCTTTTGGGATATCTCATTCATAGATCTTTGTGGTTCCTCTCCACGAGACCACGGCCTCTTCGGAGAAGATCCACCTCGGATTCAAGACCTCCACATCGGGGAAGATCCCAAGGGATATCCAAGACCTCCTCCGGGAAAAGACTATCTTTGTACCACCATCGTTGACTATGGACCGTGTATCTCGATGTGTATCGTGGATCTAGCACTTGTGTGATCATATTTGTGTTGATTTGAGTGTTTCCTCTCGTGTTTTCCCCAGTTTCCCCCTTGTGTTCTCCGTGTTCGTCGTGGGATACTCTCCAATCGTGAAAGATCTGCTGATTAGGGTTCCACCCTACATCATCTTGGTATCGAGAGCATAGGTTGATCACGATTTTGGAGCCCCACACCCTGTTTTCTAGCTTGTTTTTGTTGTGTTCTTCCCAATTTCGAAAATCCCCCACAAAAATAGCCCCAAATTTTTTTTGTGATCTGTTGATTTGGCAAGATTTTGTTGAATTTATTCCATGAATTTGCTGTGCCACGAGTGGATCTAGCTTTTCCTCCACTTTTCCCCAATTTTCATCCGCAAAATCCGACGAATTTTGGCCCCAAAGTCACCGTGTGCAAGGAGTTCTTCGTGGCCTCGGGCACCCCGGACATCCGACCCGTGGCCCGGACATCTGGCCCCTGGCCCGGACATCCGGCCTCCCGCAGCCATTTTTCCCCCCTCCACCCACCTTGCACTCACCCACCGCCATTTTTGTTCGGTATCCCACCCAACCTTCCGCATACCACCATCACTTCCGCAACCACCATCGCCTAACCGCTCCGAGTTTGAAGAGTTTGTCTCCATTTTCCTTGGATACTTGAGTTGTGGTTTCATCGTTTCCTTGGATGTTTAGGCTACCTTGGAACGGCAAGACTTCGACAACACCATCGCTCAACTTCGGCAAGGACGGTAACATCAACGACACTTTGTTCATTCTACCTTGCAATTGCATTGTCACCCTATGAACCATCTTTGCGTAGCTTTCCTATTGAGACTAGCCATTTGAGTATTGCCGGGCCACGACACTTGTGCACATTAGTGATAGTCATAGATACTTCATACCATATCATCATATCTCCGTGTGACACAAGAGTGTCCCGCATACACAATAGCTACATTGATCCGAGAAGCATGCATAAGTGGCCAAAGAAAGAGCTCACAAGCTTTTAAGCAAAAGAGCCAACCAAAGCAAAAGAACAATAGCATCATACGCCTTGCATCAAAAGAGATCATATGTCATAGCAACATCATCTTGTGCTCAAGCATCGGCACATAATACACTCATAGCATACTTGTGATAGATAGTCGTTACGTTTTGCCTCGTATAGGTCGTGTACAAGTGCGTATCCGCCTATTAAGCAATCGGTTAGCGTCTCTCTAGTGTTGTGCAACACGAGCATTTTCCGTGGATTCCACATTTTCGCTCATCCTTGGTTGCACAACCACATTTATCAATCCGTGCGTGTGTTCCGTGTGCTACTTTGCTAGTGATCAACTTGTTGCATGAGCAAATTGTGAACCATTTTCAACATCATTGAGTCACTTTGACGATTGCATTGAATTTATTGCCACAATCCTAACCAAGCTCCTCTCAAAGCTTTACTTGTGTAGGTGTGAGAATCGACACGAAGTGGTACCAATAATGCTATTTCCGGGTTACATTATTGAGTGATCATTGATCCATTTTCAACTTCGGTTAAGGTACATTTGGTATTGTCTTCTCCTTTCTCCCACTCACATACTTGCTTGTGATGTTGGATAGGCCAAGTACATCTTCCAACCCGATCTTCGACGATCCTCAAGAAGCGAACAACTACGTCACCAAACTACATCTCTTCGGTGTCCAACGAGCTCTACATCAAGAGAGTGAAGCTATGCGCGAGTACATTGGTCAAGTCGCCGAGGATGCGCGCCAATTTGAAGCAAGAACAAAAGAACAATTCGACATCATCAACACCAACATGTCTACTCAATTCAACGAGCTCCGGACATTGATAGTTAACCGACGTTCTTCTTCCACATCCTCTCAAAGACGAAGCCGCTCAAGTCGACATTCCGACTCCACGCAAGACTCAAGTACCCCTACGTCCAACACTCTTCGTCAAGCCGCACGTCAAGCTCGACATGACAACAGGCCGACTCTTCACGACAAGAGTTCACAAGAGCTATTCGACGAGCAAGAAAGCAGACGTCGTCAAAACCAAGCTACACATGAGCAAGCACAAGAACGGCAATGACTGCGCCAACAACAACAAGAGAGAGCAAGTCAACACCAAGAAGAATTAGATGCCGAGGCTTACCGCCAAGCACGACAACGTCGAGAAGCTCAAGCTATGGAGGCGCAACGAGCGTTACAAGATGCACATCGCAATGTGGCAGCCCGCACTCGACACACTCGTCAAGAAGAGGATTTCCTTCGTGATGAGATGCAAGAGAGACGCCATCAGGCAAGAATGCAACGAGAAGCTACTCCTCAACAAGAACAACAAGCTCGACAAGCACACCATGATAATGGACATCTACTTCGACAAGAGCAACATGATATTGCAAACCGCCAAAATCAAGACCGCCCTCCCAATAGGCAAGGAAACAACGACGAGCATCGCTATGGCAAGCTCAAATTCACCATGCCAAAGTTTTCCGGAAGCATTGATCCCGAAGACTATCTCTCATGGGCATTGAAGGTTGACAAGATCTTTCGCCTTCACAACTTCGATGAAGAGAAGAAGATCGCAATAGCATCCCTTGAGTTCCAAGACTATGTTCTCATTTGGTGGGAGCAAATCATAGAGAGAAGAGAAGCAAAAGGCGAACCTCCTATCACCACTTGGGCTCAAATGAAGGAAGTCATGAGAGCACGCTTTGTGCCAACACACTACAACCGTGACTTGTTCAAGAAGCTACAACTCCTCAAGCAAGGTACCAAGTCCGTTGAAGAGTACTACAAGGAGATGGAGATTGCCACGATACGAGCAAACATCACGGAAGATGAAGAGCAAACAATGGCGAGATTCTTGAATGGACTCAACTATCCTATCAAGAAGATTGCGGACTTCCAACCATACAACAATCTCCTCGAGCTAGTACATCAAGCAACCAAAGCGGAGCGACAAGTTCAAGAGGACTACAAGTACTCCAAGTTCAACTCCAAGAACTTCGGCTCCTACAACCAAGCTTCAACGACTTCGGCTACCCCTCCTACCTCTACCAAGCCATCTACAAACTTCGGCGACAAGCCAAGCTACAAGAATGCGACTACATCGAGTCGTCCACCTTCTACCAACAACTTCAAGCCAAGAGCTTCCTCAACTACAACTCCAACCGAAGACAACATCAAGACGAGCTCCATCAAATGCTTCAAGTGCCAAGGACGAGGCCACAAGTCATTTGAGTGCAAGACGGTTCGCACCATGATCATCAACGATGACGGATCTTATGACTCCGTGAGCGATGATGAGATGGAAGCACTTGAGCATGTCGCTATGCATCGCCAACTGAATGAAGAAGAAGACTGTCAAGTGTTTTGCGACAATGACTCAAGCCCCAATCTTGTTGTCTCCAAAGTCTTGACACTCCAACACCAACAAGATGACGACCAACAATGCCACATTTTTCATACAAAGGCCGGCATCAATGGACGCTCCGTCAAAGTTATCATCGATGGAGGAAGTTGTCACAACTTGGCAAGCGAAGAGCTATGCGACAAGCTTCATTTGGTCAAGACGAAGCATCCTCACCCCTACAAGGTCCAGTGGCTCAACGATGCCGGAATTCTTCGAGTCGAGCACACCGTGCAAGTCTCGTTCAAGATTGGCGCCTACGAGGACACTCTTGAATGTGATGTGATACCCATGTCCGTGTTCCATATTATTCTTGGACGTCCATGGCAATATGATCGTGGAGTCACACACAATGGACGGACAAATCACTATCATTTCAAGATGAAGGGCAAGGAATTCATGCTCCGACCAATGACTCCAAGTCAAGTAGCCGCCGACAAGCTTTTACCTACCAACCATCGTGGAGAGACTGGTGAGAGAGTGAGCCACCAAAAAGAGAGTGAGAGCCACAAGCCAAATATGAGCGACTCCACGATGAGCGACAAGAAGCAAGTAGTGCTAATTGCCACCAAAAGTGAGATGAGAGGAGTGTGTGAGAACCCATCGAGTGTCTTTCACCTTGTGCTCTTATGCAAAGGGGAGGCCAAACCTACTAACACTTCACCACCTCTACCTTTAGTGTTGTCTACTTTTTGCAGGAATTCTCGGACGTCTTTCCCGATGAACTACCTCCGGGTCTACCTCCACTTCGCGGAATCGAACACCGCATCGACCTCATACCTGGCGCACCACTTCCAAACAAGGCTCCTTACCGCGTCAACCCCGAGGAAACAAAGGAGATACAACGGCAAGTGCAAAAACTCATCGACAAAGGTCATGTATGTGAAAGCTTAAGCCCTTGTGCTGTTCCGGTTATTCTCGTGCCTAAGAAAGATGGAAGTTTTCGCATGTGCTCCGATTGCCGTCCTATTAATGCTATCACCGTTAGATACCGTTACCCTATTCCACGCTTAGACGACATGCTTGATGAATTATGTGGTGCCACCATCTTTTCAAAAATTGATCTTAATAGTGGTTACTACCAAATTCGCATTCAAGAGGGTGATGAGTGGAAAACGGCTTTCAAAACCAAGTGTGGGTTATATGAGTGGCTTGTTATGCCAATGGGCTTATCGGAAGCACCTGGTTCATTTATGCGCCTTATGCATTTTTGTCTTCGACCTTACATAGGTGTCTTTGTAGTGGTCTACTTTGATGATATCCTCGTTTTTAGCAAGACGCTAGAGGACCATGTGACACACATCCGTTTGGTTTTACAAACCCTTCGGAAAGAGCGCTTATATGCTAATATGGAAAAATGCACATTTGGCGTTGACAAGGTTGTCTTCCTAGGATTTGTCGTTTCTTCACAAGGTGTTCACGTTGATGAAACTAAAATTGAAGCAATTAAAACTTGGCCGCAACCAACGAATCTCATGCAAATGCGTTGTTTCCTTGGTCTAGCCGGTTTCTACCGACGTTTTGTGAGGGATTTTAGCACCATTGCTATGCCTCTACACGCCTTGAGCAAGAAGAACGCACCCTTCATTTGGGGTCCTTCGCAAGACACCGTGTTCAATGAGCTTAAGAGCTTGCTTACACACGCACCACTTCTAGCCCTACCAAACTTTGTCAAACCGTTTGAGATTCATTGTGATGCTAGTGGTACCGGGATAGGTGGCGTGCTAATGCAAGAAAAGCGCCCAATTGAGTACTTTAGCGAGAAGCTATCGGGAGCGCAACTTAACTATCCCATCTATGATAAAGAGCTTTATGCCTTGGTGAGAGTTTTACGTGTTTGGGAACACTATCTTAGACCTCATGAATTCATTCTTCATACGGACCATGAGACACTCAAGTATCTCAAAGGTCAAACTAAGTTGAACAAGCGTCATGCTAAATGGAGTGAGTTCATTGAGTCTTTTCCCTATGTCATCAAATACATTAAGGGCAAAGAAAATGTTGTGGCGGACGCGCTTTCCCGCAAATGCATGATTGTAACACAACTTGAGTTGAATGTGATTGGCTTTGAGCACATAAAAGATTTATATGAGCATGATCCTTTCTTTGCAAATGCTTATGCTAAGTGCTTGACTCACACTTCTTGGGAACGTTACTACCTAAAGGATGGATATCTTATGAGAGCTAACAAACTTTGCATTCCCGAGTCTTCGCTTCGTTTGCTCCTTCTGCAGGAATCTCATGGAGGAGGACTCATGGGACACTTTGGACGCGACAAGACGTTTGCTACCCTCTCTAAGAACTATTTTTGGCCCAAGATGCTCCGTGACGTCTCACGCCTCACCAACCGATGTTCTACATGCCGCAAAGCTAAGTCCAAAGCTCAATCTCATGGTCTTTACATGCCTCTTCCTATTCCCTACCATCCATGGGAAGACATAAGCATGGATTTTGTACTTGGACTGCCTAGGACTCAAAATGGCAAAGATTCCGTGCTAGTTGTCGTGGATAGATTCTCTAAAATGGCTCATTTCATTCCTTGTAACAAGATAGACGATGCTTCACATGTTGCAACTCTCTTTTGTAGGGAGGTCATCCGTCTACATGGTGTGCCGAAAACGATCGTATCGGACCGGGACGTCAAGTTCTTGAGCTACTTTTGGAAAACCCTATGCGCTAAGCTCGGAATCAAGCTACTATTCTCTTCGGCGTACCATCCACAAACGGACGGCCAAACGGAGGTGACGAACCGCACGCTTTCGACGCTTCTTCGCGTGTTGATCAAGAGGAACATCAAGGAATGGGAGCAATGCTTGCCCATCGCCGAGTACGCCTACAACCGCGCAAGACATTCGACAACCAGCAAGTCCCCCTTCGAGGTCGTCTACGGTTTCAACCCGTTGTCCCCATTGGACATCGTACATCTACCTCTCCAAGAGCGCACGAACATGGACGCAAGTGCACGAGCAAGCTATCTCAAGAAGGTGCACGAGGATACAAGAGCAATGATCGAGCGACAAGTACATCGTCTCGCTACCAAGCTCAACGTCAACAAGGCACCAATGGTGTTCCAACCGGGAGATCTTGTTTGGCTACATCTTCGCAAGGACCGCTTTCCACAAGAGCGCAAGTCCAAACTTCTACCTCGCGCCGACGGACCCTTCAAGGTGCTAGCACGCTACAACAACAACGCCTACAAGATCGACATTCCACGCGACAAGTACTCCGTGAGCGACACTTTCAACATCCAGGATCTATCTCCTTTCCATGGTGATGAAGATTTCGATCCGAGGTCGGATCTTTCCCAAGGGAGGGGAGATGATGCGGAGCATCCCGAGGTCATCCCCATGGACCCTCCTTCGCCTCCTTAAGTGCCTCAAGGACCAATGACACGTGCTCGTGCTAGAGCTCTCGAGACCGAGGTGACGTCGCTCCTAGCCTTACTTCCATACGAATCTTGCGAGACATGGTTGCTACCTCACACGGATGTGCTTTGTGTGCTCAGGTGTGAAGAAGGCCACATTGGAGATGGGCATGACGATGGACAAGTCCCCGAGTTCACGGACGAGATGTTGCATCGAGAAGGGCAGAAGAAGGCTCCAGGCCCCGGACATCCGCCCCCTGGACGATCAGCTCCAGAAAGCCACCAGCAGCAGAAGCTACAAGGCCCGGACATCCGGCCAGGCACGGCCCGGAAATCCGACGCCCCTCTACAGAGGGCACCCGAGACTCGACCGCTCCAGCCCGGACATCCGGCCCCTCGCCCCGGACATCCGGCGCCCCGCGAAGCCCCGGACATCCGGCCCGACGCCCGGACGTCCGGCCCCTGATTTGCCTGTGTGCAACACTTGGGCCGAGGCCCGTGTACCCCTTCGCTCCGTACACTATATATACTCCTTTCCCCATTCCGTTTAGGGTTAGCTTTTGGGATAGCTCATTCATAGATCTTTGTGGTTCCTCTCCACGAGACCGCGGCCTCTTCGGAGAAGATCCACCTCGGATTCAAGACCTTCACATCGGGGAAGATCCCAAGGGATATCCAAGACCTCCTCCGGGAGAAGACTATCTTTGTACCACCGTCGTTGACTATGGACCGTGTATCTCGATGTGTATCGTGGATCTAGCACTTGTGTGATCATATTTGTGTTGATTTGAGTGTTTCCTCTCGTGTTTTCCCCAGTTTCCCCCTTGTGTTCTCTGTGTTTGTCGTGGGATACTCTCCAATCGTGAAAGATCTGCTGATTAGGGTTCCACCCTACATCAGATAGCCTCCGCGAGCCTCAACACTCATTGGACCGCACACGTCGGTATGTATGATTTCCAACAAGTTGGTTGCTCGCTCCATTGTTCCGGAGAACGGAGTCTTGGTCATCTTGCCCAAGAGGCATGGTTCGCACGTGTCAAATGATTCATAATCAAGAGACTCTAGAAGTCCATCTGAATGGAGCTTCTTCATATGCTTGACACCAATATGACCAAGGCTGCAATGCCACAAGTATGTGGGACTATCATTATCAACTTTACATCTTTTGGTATCTACACTATGAATATGTGTATCATCACGTTCGAGATTCATCAAAAATAAACCATTGACCAGCGGGGCATGACCATAATACATATCTCTGAAATAAATAGAACAACCATTATTCTTCGATTTAAATGAGTAGCCATCTCGCATAAGACGAGATCCAGATACAATGTTCATGCTCAAAGATGGTACTAAATAACAATTATTGAGGTTTAAAACTAATCCCGAGGGTAGATGTAGAGGCAGCGTGCCGACGGCGATCACATCGACCTTGGAACCATTCCCGACGCGCATTGTCACCTCGTCCTTCGCCAGTCTCCGCTTATTCCGCAACTCCTGCTTAGAGTTACAAATATGAGCAACTGCACCGGTATCGAATACCCAGGAGCTACTACGAGCGCTGGTAAGGTACACATCAATAACATGTATGTCACATATACCTTTGATGTTGCCTGCCTTCTTGTCCGCTAAGTATTTGGGGCAGTTCCGCTTCCAGTGACCCGTTCCCTTGCAATAAAAGCATTCTGTCTCAGGCTTGGGTCCATACTTTGGCTTCTTCCCGGCAACAGGCTTACCGGGCGCGGCAACTCCCTTGTCGTCCTTCTTGAAGTTCTTCTTACCCTTGCCCTTCTTGAACTTAGTGGTTTTATTGACCATCAACACTTGATGTTCTTTCTTGATATCCACCTCCGCTGATTTCAGCATCGAATACACCTCGGGAATGGACTTCTCCATCCCCTGCATATTGAAGTTCAACACGAAGCTCTTTTAGCTTGGTGGGAGCGACTGGAGGATTCTATCAACGACCGCTTCGTCTGGGAGATTCATTCCCAACTGAGACAAGCGGTTATGCAACCCATAAATCTTGAGGATGTGCTCACTGACAGAACTGTTTTCCTCCATCTTACAGCTGTAGAATGAGTCGGAGACATCATATCTCTCGACTCGGGCATGAGCTTGGAAAACCATTTTCCGCTCTTGGAACATCTCAAATGCCCCGTGGTGCTCAAAACGCTTTTGGAGCCCCGATTCTAAGTTGTAAAGCATGCCGCACTGAACCAGGGAGTAATCATCACAACGCGACTGCCAAGCGTTCATAACATCTTGGTTTGCCGGGGCGGGAGCGTCACCTAGCGGTGCATCTAGGACATAAGTTTTCTTGGCAGCTATGAGGATGATCCTCAGGTTACGGACCCAATCCGTGTAATTGCTACCATCGTCTTTCAGCTTGGATTTCTCTAGGAACGTGTTGAAGTTGAGGGTGACATGAGCGTGGGCCATTTGATCTACAAGACATATTGTAAAGATTTTAGACTAAGTTCATGATAATTAAGTTCATCTTAATCAAATTTTAATGAACTCCCACTCAGATTGACATCTCTCTAGTCATCTAAGTGATACATGATGCGAATCGACTAGCCCGTGTCCGATCATCACGTGAGACGGACTAGTCATCAACGGTGAACATCTTCATGTTGATCATATCTTCTATACGACTCATGTTCGACCTTTCGGTCTTCCGTGTTCCGAGGCCATGTCTGTACAAGCTAGGCTCGTCAAGTGAACCCTAAGTGTATTGCGTGTGTAAATCTGGCTTACACCCGTTGTATGCGAACGTTAGAACCTATCACACCCGATCATCACGTGGTGCTTCGGAACAACGATCCTTAGCAACGGTGCACAGTTAGGGGGAACACAATTCTTGAAATTTTAGTGAGAGATCATCTTATTTACTACCGTCGTTCTAAGTAAACAAGATGCATAAACATGATAAACATCACATGCAATCAATTAAAGTGACATGATATGGCCAATATCATCTTGCTCCTTGGATCTCCATCTTCGGGGCACCATGATCATCTTTGTCACTGGCTCGACACCATGATCTCCATCATCATGATCTCCATCATCGTGTCTTCATGAAGTTGTCCCGCCAACTATTACTTCTACAACTATGGCTAACGTTTAGCAATAAAGTAAAGTAATTACATGGTGTTATTCAGTGACGCGCAGGTCATACAATAATTAAGACAACTCCTATGGCTCCTGCCGGTTGTCAAGTTCATCGACATGCAAGTCGTGATTCCCTATTACAAGAACATGATCAATCTCATACATCACATATATCATTCATCACATCTTCTTGGCCATACCATATCACATAGCACATGCTGCAAGAACAAGTTAGACGACCTCTAATTGTTGTTGCAAGTTTTACGTGGCTTCTATAGGTTTTCTAGAAAGAACATTTCTTACCTACGCCAAAACCACAACGTGATTTGTCAATTTCTATTTACCCTTCATAAGGACCATGTTCATCAAATCCGATCCGACTAAAGTAGGAGAGACAGACACCCGCCAGCCACCTTATGCATCTAGTGCATGTCTGTCGGTGGAACCAGTCTCACGTAAGCGTACGTGTAAGGTCGGTCCGGGCCGCTTCATCCCACAATACCGCCGAATCAAGATTAGACTAGTAACGGCAAGAAAGTTGAGCAAACTCAACGCCCACAACTGCTTTGTGTTCTACTCGTGCAAGATGCTACGCAAAGACCTAGCTCAGATGCCACTGTTGGGGAACGTAGCATAATTAAAAAAAATTCTACGCTTTCACCAAGATCAATCTAAGGAGACATCTAGCAACGAGCATATTAGAGTGCATCTACATACCCTTTTGTAGATCGCGAGCGGAAGCGTTCGAAGAAGCGTGGATGAAGTAGTCGTACTCTTCGCGTTCTTCGTCACCGACGATCTAGCGCCGAACGGACGGCACCTCCGCGTTCAACACACGTCCGGTACAGCAACGTCGCCTCCTTGATCCAGCAAGGGGGAGGTGAGGTCCTCGAAGATCCAGCAGCACGACGGCGTGGTGGTGGATGCAGCGGGAAATCCTGCAGGGCTTCGTCGGTGCCATGCGGAGGAGTAGAAAGGTGTGACGGGAGGGGGAGAGGCGCCAGAGGCTTGGGGTGCGGCTGCCCTCTCCCCCCCCACTACATATAGGGGCCAGGGGGGCGCCGGCCCTGGCAGATCCCATCTGCAAGGGGGGCGGCGGCCTAGGGGGGAAACTTGCCCCCCAAGGCATAGGTGCGCACCCCTCCCCTAGGGTTTCAACCCTAGGCGCATGGAGGGGGGCCCAAGTGGTGCTCCAGCCCACCAGGGGCTGGCCCCTTCCCCTTGTGGCCTAGGGGCCCCACCGGGATGGGTGGCCCCACCCGGTGGACCCCCGAGACCCCTCCGGTGGTCCCAGGACACTCCCGGTGACCCCCGGAGTTCACCCGATGGCCGAAACTGGACTTCCTATATATCATTCTTTACCTCCGGACCATTCCGGAACTCCTCGTCATGTCCGGGATCTCATCCGGGACTCCGAACAACTTTCGGGTTTCCACGTGCATGTATCTCTACGACCCTAGCGTCACCGAACCTTAAGTGTGTAGACCCTACGGGTTCGGGAGACACGTAGACATGACCGAGACCACTCTCCGGTCAATAACCAACAGCGGGATCTGGATACCCATGTTGGTTCCCACGTGTTCCTCGATGATCTTCATCGGATGAACCATTGTGTCAAGGATTCACTCAATCCCGTATGTTATTCCCTTTGTCCATCGGTACGGTACTTGCCCGAGATTCGATCGTCGGTATTCCCGATACCTTGTTCAATCTCGTCATGGCAAGTCTCTTTACTCGTTCCGTAATCCATCATCCCGTGACCAACTCCTTAGTCACTTTGAGCTCATTATGATGATGTCTTACCGAGTGGGCCCAGAGGTACCTCTCCGTCATACGGAGTGACAACATCCCAGTCTCGGTTCGTACCAACTCAACAGACACTTTCGGAGATACCCGTTGCGTACCTTTATAGCCACCCAGTTACGTTGTGACGTTTTGCACACCCAAAGTATTCCTACGGCATCCGGGAGTTGCACAACCTCATGGTCTAAGGAATAAATACTTGACACCGAAAAGCTTATGCATTACGAACTGTACGATCTCGTGCTAGGCTCAGAATTGGGTCTTGTCCATCACATCATTCTATTAATGATGTGATCCCGTTATCACCGACATCCTATGTCCATGGTCAGGAAACCGTGACCATCTGTTGATCAACGAGCTAGTAACTAGAGGATTACCAGGGACTCATTATGGTCTATATATTCACACATGTATCGCTGTTTCCGTACAATACAATTCAAGCATGAATAACAGACGATTATCATGAACAAGGAAATGTAATAATACTTTTATTATTGCCTCTAGGACATATTTCCAACATATCCCGCGGGATCTTCTCCGCGAAGGAGGTCTTGAATCCGTGTGGATGTTCTCCGTGGAGGGGCCGCAGTCACTCACAAGGAGATGAACCACTAGTGGATGAGCAAAGCTCTGTCTCAAATGAGCTAAACCTAAGCTAACCCTTACTAGGAGGAGGTGGAGGAGTATATATAGTCTAGAACCACGCAGGGGTAAGTGGGAGAGGGATACATGGGCCTCTAGCCCGATAACTATGCGCAGACGGCATGTAGCGGATGTCGCTCGGACACCGGACGTCTGGTGGCTCTGGAGGGACCGGATGTCCGGCAACTCTCGGATTTCCGCTATTTACGTTCTGTAGTCGAAGTCACGGACGTTCGGTGGCCTCCGGTCGTCCGGTCGCCTAGGAGTCGCCGGTCGTCCGGTAAAGGCCAGACGTCCGGAGCATGTAGCTTTTCCAGCAACTTCTCTTGATCCTTGTACTTGGTGTCCTTGCCGTCTAGTCCAATGCTCCTAGCTGTTCCATGGCCTCCCTCTTGGTTCCTGGTCATGCATAGCACATATGTTTGAGGTAGTAGCCATGTCTCACATGTGGAAAGTGAAGGTTTGGAGAGGAGCAAGTAAACCTTGTGTCCAATGGTGTGTACTTGAGGTCTCGTCGAAGTGAACAAGGGTATGATCGTGGGATGCTCCGCATCATCTCCCCCACCCTTGGGAAAGATCTGACCTCGGATCAAAAAGCTCATCACCATGGAAACGGTTGTCGTGGACGGACTTGTAGTTGGACCGAGATGAAGACTTGGCGTAATCCAAGTAGTCCAAGGTGTCACCGGAATGGTATACATGCAAGAAGAGCAAACACAAACGACACTCGGAAATACAATGGTTAGCGCACAAGTGTCTACCATGGAAGTATGAGTCCGTGTGACAAGTTTGGGCATGGCAAGGCAGAAGATGCTTATCTAAAAGTTGTACAATGACATGTAAAGCATTCATGTGAGCAAATTCATTCGTGGTGCACACAAATGTGTTGTGAGATTGAGCAATGCAACCATTGAGCAAAATGATGTCATAATGGAACGGTGTATCAAATGCATGAACATGGTAATCGATGCTCAATATGACTATGTGATCATGCAATTGATGTTTGGCAATGTGATGGTTATGCATGAATATGCCATCAAGGTAGATCACAACAAATTTGCTAAGGAAGCGCACAAGCTCCTATATCATGGATGACATGGGGATACAAGATGCAAAAGGCAATCATAATGGGAGTCAATCCATGCATAAGATGCAAATTTGTCATGGGTATTGATAGAGGCAAAGGTGTCCCGTCTTTCGATGAGATGGTGACTATCATTTTGGACGAAGTCGAATTTGACGATCCGACTACGAACGTGCGAGGACGTTGCGCCTTAGCAATTGCTGAACCAACTCCGAGAGGTTATTGACCACGCCGGAGCATGATCAACCTGACCACGAAGGTCTGTTTCCTGCAGGCAAACGAAGAACAAGCAAGAAACTGAGATTGCAATCTGGATATTGCAAATTCAAGAGGAAAGCTTTATTGATCAAGTGGGGTTCTGTGACGTCTTTGTCTGGTCGTTGAACACAAACGAAGTACGCGAAGTTGCAGCTATGGCGAACTTTAATCTAAACAAAACCCAAAGTCTAAACGACACCCTAAGGGCTGTATATATGGGGGAAGAGGGGGGAATTTCGTGGCCCTTGGAGGAGGGGTCCGAAACCAACTCTAACTCTTGTTTCCTCACACATACAGACTCTAAAAATAGCCTATACTCAAGTATTTCGAAATTACATGGACCTGGCCCAATAATAAGGTGACGCAACACCTATAATAGCCTCTAGACGAAATTTATGAAGTGGCATCTTGTATTTCTTCCAAGGCTTCACACACTCATTATGCTATCTTCAAAGTCGTGAAATCATCACTTGTAACTCCGTTCTTGTTCCCCTTGCGCATGCCATCATCTCCATGCTTGATATTACTCCAATGTTCATCTTTCTAGTCGAAGCTAGGCCCTTCATTTGTAAGCAAGACAAATGTATCCAATTTAGGCAGCATCATATTCTCATGAACATTAGAATCATTACCAAGAAATGAAAGTACCTGGTAATTTAATTGGCGTGCGCGAGCTCTAGTAATTGGTCCTGTATATGTATCAAATGGGGTTGTGGGTGTAACCTTGTTAGTGATGTCCTCATCATCCTCTCCTTCTTGAATTGAAGTCGTCCTCCTCATCTTCTACCTGTTGACCCAGCATTTGCTGAAATTTATCATGCAACTCCTTGTTCGTCATGTTCTCCTAGTCGGTCTCGTCGACTTGTGATCCTGGCATGGTTAGCAGCAATAGAAACACACAAAAATATGATCCTAGAGACAACTAGAAAATGGTGGTGGTGGGGCGTCACAAATCCGTCAAGCAAATCTCAAATTCTTACCAGTTCTTACCCAGCAACAGGTGGTGATCGGCAACCGTGGTAGTCAAAACTCTCAAAGCTTGGATAAAGCGATTACCAGGGAGAGTCAAATGCATGACGTAGATGTATGTGAAGCTGGGAAGGCTTATAAGATGGTAGCAAAAAGGGTCAACAATAATCAATTCAGAGATGCAAAGTTGAATAAACGCTCAATGATGGTACTCTGCTGGTCCTAGGCTAGACCGTACTAGAGACGCGAGCCTACAACACTAACAAAATCACGGTGCTGCACGTAAACAAGGGGAAAGCACACTCTGAATTTTATTCCACCTCTTTTTTTTTTTTTTGCGCTCCTCCTTTTTTTTTGCCGAAAATCACTATATTGGCGAGTGTCTCAAAACACTTCCCAAGTCAAACTAAGATGATACGCACAAAATATTTTTAACGGTTTTTTTCGGAATCAGGGCAGCGACGACGAAAAAGTGCGGTCAAAAAACAGTATGGTGGCACTTGTCTCAAAAGACCCAGAAAAGCCCAAAAATAGGATAGGGAAAATAATATTTTCACCTGCCGAAATTTTGGCCTAAAAGCTGCCCGGGGGTCTCTAGACTCTTATGTTTGTTCCGGGACCTACGCAGGCAAGGAAACACGAATCCGAAACTAGATGGATCTCGAGAACAGACCTAATATGAAAAGAACTCGGGTTTGTGGTGGATATATGATGGTAGGATATGGCACCGGTGGTAGGTTGTGGCAGCGGTGGTGGTATGTTGTAGCGCTGGTGGGATACGGCAGCGGTGGTGGTATGGCAGCAGCGATTAATATGGTGCGGCGGCGGCGGCGTGACAAACTGTGAACAGAACTCGAAACTCTAAAGAACTAGACACTAAGACCAGCAACTTGACACGACGATGCAACCGCAAATTCAACTAAGCAAACACGGAAAAGATTATGCAATGGCTCAGACTGGTTTGTGATAGAGGCAAAGGTGTATCGTCTTTCGATGAGATGGTGGCTATCGTTTTGGAGGAAATCGACTTTGACGATCCGACTACGAACGTGCGAGGACGTCGCGCCTTAGCAATCGCTAAACCAACTCCGATAGGTTAGTGACCACGCCGAAGCACGATCAACCTGACCATGAGGGTCTATTTCCTGCAGGCAAATGAAGAACAAGCAAGAAACTGAGCTTGCAATCTGGATATTGCGAATTCAAGAGGAAAGCTTTATTGATCAAGTGGGGTTCTGTGACGTCTTTGTCTGGTCGTTGAACACAAACGAAGTACGCGAAGTTGCAGCTATGGCGAACTTTAATCTAAACAAAACCCAAAGTCTAAACGACGCCCTAAGGGCTATATATATGGGAGGAAGAGGGGGGAATTTCGTGGCCCTTGGTGGACGGGTCCGAAACCAACCCTAACTCTTGTTTCCCCACACATACGGACTCTAAAAACAGCCTATACTCAAGTATTTCGAAATTACATGGGCCTGGCCCAATAATAAGGTGCGTAGCACCTATAATAGCCTCTGGACGAAATTTATGAAGTGGCATCTTGTATATTTCATCCAAGGCTTCTCGCACTCATTATGGTGGCTTCAAAGTCCTGAAATCATCACTTGTAACTCCATTCTTGTTCCCCTTGCGCATGCCATCATCTCCATGCTTGATCTTGCTCCAATGTTCATCCTTCTTGTCCAAGCTAGGCCCTTCATTTGTAAGCAAGACAAATGTATCCAATTTAGGCAGCATCATATTCTCATGAACATTAGAATCATTACCAAGAAACGAAAGTACCTGGTAATTTAATTGGCGTGTGCGAGCTCAAGTAATTGGTCCTGTATATGTGTCAGTTGGAGCTGTGGGTGTAAAATTGTTAGTGATGTCCTCATCATCCTCCCCTTCTTGAATTGAAGTCGTCCTCGACGGAAGCTCATCTTCCTCACCCAAGTAAGGCTTCAAATCTGCAATGTTAAATGTGGGACTAACCCCAAAATCTGCAGGCAGCTCAAGTTAATATGCATTATCATTTATTTTCTCTAACACCTTTGAAGGACCATCAGCACGTGGCATTAGCTTTGACTTGCGTAAATTAGGAAACATATCCTTACGCAAATGTAACCAAACAAGATCTCCAGGTGCAAGGCCAACACATTTTCTACCCTTATCTCCAACAAGTTTATATTTAGCATTCATGCGCTCAATATTTTCCTTAGTTAACTCATGCATTTTTAAGATCAATTCAGCACGTTGTTTAGCATCAAAATTAACCTTCTCCGAAGATGGAAGAGGCAATAAATCAATAGGTGCACGAGGTAGGAAACCATAGACAATTTCAAAAGGGCACATATTAGTAGTAGAATGCAACGAACGATTATAAGCAAATTCAATATGAGGCAAGCATTCTTCCCACATTTTCTTGTTATTGTTCAAAACAGCCCTAAGCATAGTAGACAAAGTTCTATTGACTACTTCAGTTTGTCCACCAGTTTGAGGGTGACAAGTAGTACTAAAAAGCAGTTTAGTCCCCAACTTAGCCCATAAACATCTCCAAAAGTGGCTATGAAATTTAGTGTCACGATCTGAAACAATAGTATTTGGCAGACCATGCAAGCGAATAATTTCACGAAAGAACAAATCAGCAACATTAGCAGCATCATCGCTTTTATGACATGGTATAAAGTGTGCCATCTTCGAGAACCTATCTACGACAACAAATATGCTACCCTCCCCTTCTTTGTTCGAGGTAAACCCAAAACAAAGTCCATATATATATCTTCCCAAGGAACACTAGGGACAGGCCAAGGCATATATAAACCATGAGGATTGAGTCGTGACTTGGCTTTTTGACATGTAGTGCAGTGAGCAACAAAATGCTCAACATCCCGTCTCATCTTTGGCCAAAAGAAATGTGTAGCAAGTACGTCCTCCGTCTTCTTCACGCCAAAGTGTCCCATTAATCCTCCTCCATGCGCCTCCTACAACAACAAAAGACGAACAGAGCTAGCTGGAATGCATAGCTTGTTAGCACGAAACATAAATCCATCATTAACGACGAACTTGTTCCATGTTCTCCCTTCTTTACAATTCTGCAATACATCTTTAAATTCAGCATCATGCACATATTGATCTGTGATGGTCTCCAATCCAAATATTTGAAAGTCAAGTTGTGAAAGCATAGTATAACGACGAGACAAAGCATCAGCAATAACGTTTTCTTTTCCCTTCTTGTGTTTAATAACACAAGGGAAAGTCTCTATGAATTCAACCCATTTAGCATGTCTACGGTTCAATTTTGCTTCACTTTTAATGTGCTTCAAAGATTCATGATCAGAATTTATAACAAATTCTTTGGGCCATAAATAATGTTGCCATGTTTTCAAAGTCCGAACAAGAGCATATAATTCCTTATCATAAGTAGAATAATTCAGACTAGGCCCACTCAATTTTTCAGAAAAGTATGCAACAGGTTTACCATCCTGTAATAACACACCTCCTAACCCAATTCCACTAGCATCACATTCAAGCTCAAAAGTCTTATTAAAATCAGGAAGCTGGAGTAAAGGAGCATCTGTCAACTTATCTTTCAATACCGTGAATGCTTCTTCCTGTGCAGTACCCCAAACAAAAGGCACATCCTTCTTTGTAAGCTCATTGAGAGGCGCAGCAATGGTGCTGAAATCTCTCACAAAACACCGATAGAATCCAGCGAGGCCAAGGAAACTCCTCATGTGTGTGACCATTTTGGGCTGCGGCCAACTCTCAATAGCTTCAATCTTGGCTTTATCAACCTCAATTCCTTGTGGAGTAACAACATAGCCAAGAAAAGAGACTCGTTCGGTGCAAAAGGTGCACTTTCCAAGGTTACCAAACAAACGTGCATCACGTAGAGCAATAAAAACAGCACGTAAATGTTCCAAATGTTCCTCCAAAGATCTGCTATAAATCAATATATCATCAAAGTATACTACCACAAATCGTCCAATGAAAGCACGTAAAACTTCATTCATTAATCTCATGAAAGTACTAGGTGCATTAGTTAACCCAAAAGGCATGACTAACCACTCATATAATCCAAACTTAGTTTTAAATGCAGTTTTCCATTCATCTCCCAATTTCATACGAATTTGATGGTATCCACTGCGTAAATCAACTTTGGAGAATATTGTAGAGCCACTCAATTCATCAAGCATATCATCTAGCCTAGGAATAGGATGACGATAACGAATAGTAATATTATTAATGCCTCTACAATCAACACACATACGTGATGTACCATCCTTTTTCGGCACTAGAATAATAGGAACAGCACAAGGACTAAGGGATTCGCGTATATAACCTTTGTCGAGTAGCTCCAGTACTTGACGCATAATCTCCTTCGTCTCTTCTGGATTGGTACGGTATGGTGCACGGTTGGGTAGCGATGCACCGGGAATTAAGGTAATCTGATGCTCAATCCCTCGAATAGCTGGTAATCCCGATGGCACGTTTGTGGAAAGACGTCGGCGAACTCCTGCAAAATGTTAGTGACAGCAGGAGGCAAAGAGGAAGGCACATCCTCGGATGAAAATAATGCCTCTTTGCACACAAAAGCATAGCAAACAGATTTGCTAAAATCTAGATTATCAATATCAGATTTGGTGGCAAGTAAACATGCACTTCTCAATTTAATTTCAGAAGCAATAGTAGATGGTTTATTATTAGGCTTCATTTGTTGCTCATATTCTTTTGCCACAATCTGATTTTCACTCTTATTTTTCTCCTGTTTTGCTTTATTAGCTCTATTAATATCATCTTTCAAAATGGAATCAGGAGTCATAGGAAGCAAAGTAATATTTTTATCCTTATGAACAAGAGTATATTGATTGTTTCTACCATCATGTACATAATTTTTATCAAATTGCCATGGTCTACCAAGTAATAAGGAACATTCTTGCATAGGTACCACATCACAATCAACATAATCAGCATATGTAGAGATACTAAAATGCACACGAACAGTACGTGTTACCTTAACCTTGCCGCTGTTGTTGAACCATTGGATGTAGTAAGGATGTGGATGTGGTCTTGTGGTGAGAGATAGCTTCTCCACCATCTCCATGCTAGCCAAGTTGTTGCAATTCCCTCCATCTATGATCACGCGAACAGAACGTTCCTTCACAACTCCCTTTGTATGGAACAAATTATGCCTCTGATTTTGCTCAGCTTGTGTAACCTGCACACTCAAAACACGTTGAGCAACTAAACATTCATACCTGTCAGCATCTTCAGGAGCCATGTATTGCGTCTCATGATCAGAATCGTCTCCACCGTGTTCTTCACGTGTAATAAGAGCCAAAGTCTCCTCATCATAGTAACTAGCGGACTCATATCCACCATCCTCAGTAGCAATCATCACATGCTGAGATTTGTATTCTCTCGCAAATGTCCTCTTCCCTTACAACGACGACAAATAATATCACTGGTGTGCCCTGTTGATGCCATGGAAGAAGAAGAACTATGTGCAGGCCCAATAGGTGTGCTCTTGGCAGATAATGGTGGTTGTGCCTGCTTCCTTGTATCACGGCTGGAGGTAATAGCTGATGGAGTTGTCGGTGCAGTAGAATGTGTGGAAGTAGAGGATGCATGCGATGTCCATGATGAAGGTCGACCTGCAGAAAAGTTAGCCCACACCAATGCCTGTCAATCCTGCACTTCACGTTCAGCTTTACAAACAAGATGGAATAAACGAGTGATATTATTATAATCCTTATACTCTAGAATGGTCTGAATCTCTCTATTTAATCCACCCATAAAACGTGCAAGCATAGCTTCATTATCCTCAACAATACCACATCTAATGAGGCTAGTTTGTAATTGCTGATAATATTCTTCTACAGAATTTTTTCCTTGTCTTAAGCGCTGCAGTTTTTGAAGTAATTCACGTTGATAATATGGTGGAACCCAACGAGTACGCATAGCAGTTTTCAAAGTAGCCCAAGTAGCTGGAATAGGATATAATCTACAAAGTTCAGACCACCAAACACATGCAAAACTAGTGAAAGCACAAACAGTAGCAGGAACACGTCTCTCCTCGGGATATTGTAAACATGTAAAACGTTGTTTAGTTTCTAACTCCCAAGTAAGATATATATCAGGAACATATCTACCCTCAAATGGTAGAATATTCAATTTCAGTTTAGGAAGATGGTCATGTACCTCAGGTGGTGGTGCAGCCCTACCGTTGCGATGATATGCATGAGGACGACCTGGTGGTGTTGGTGCTGGTGGTTGCACGTAGTTCTGATTTTGGTCAACCTCATCCTCGTAATGGTCCTCCACCTCTGCAGTAGCAGGAGCTACAGAAACATCAACAGCGGCACCAGAAGTTTGACCAGGCTCAAGGGGAACGCGCTGTGCTAGTCCCACTTGATTTGGAAGGCGATGTTGTTGTTGTTGTTGTTTTTGTTGTTGTTGTTGTTGTAGAGGTGTGACAGCTGCAGTAGCCGGTGGTTGTGGAAAATGCGAAAGCAATTAAGCAAACTTGTTATCGAGCTTTGTTTCAAACGTCTTCTCCCTGCCATATATCTTCTCCATGGCCTCTTCAAATTTGTTTAGCACATCTTGCACCTGTCCACTCATCATTTGCTGAAACTTATCATGAATGATAGAGGCAAAGGTGTCCCGTCTTTCGATGAGATGGTGGCTATCGTTTTGGAGGAAGTCGACTTGGACAATCCGACTACGAACGTGCGTGGACGTCGCGCCTTAGCAATCGCTAAACCAACTCCGAGAATTTATTGACCATGCCGGAGCATGATCAACCTGACCACGAAGGTCTGTTTCCTGCAAGCAAACGAAGAACAAGCAAGAAACTGAGATTGCAATCTAGATATTGCGAATTCAAGAGGAAAGCTTTATTGATCAAGTGGGCTTCTGTGACGTCTTTGTTTGGTCGTTGAACACAAACGAAGTACGCGAAGTTGCAGCTATGACAAACTTTAATCTAAACAAAACCCGAAGTCTAAACGATGCCCTAAGGGCTGTATATATGGGGGAAAGAGGGGGGGAATTTCGTGGCCCTTGGTGGAGGGGTCCGAAACCAACCCTAACTCTTGTTTCCCCACACATATGGACTCTAAAAACAGCCTATACTCAAGTATTTCGAAATTACATGGGCCTGGCCCAATAATAAGGTGACGCAGCACCTATAATAGCCTGTGGATGAAATTTATGAAGTGGCATCTTGTATATTTCGTCCAAGGCTTCACGCACTCATTATGGTGGTGATGAGGACATGACTACCTTGGATACGACCAAAAATATTGCATACATGTATATTTGTGAGGTGATTTCTAATGAAAACTATGCAACAATTTATTTATGTTATCCAGAACAAAAATACTTCACAGACTTTTGTGCCATGTCTAATTCCAGGTGCATGGGACATTTGTACAATTCACATATGAAGATAAGGGAAAAAGAGAAGTTTAGGGGCTGTTCAAAAAGTTCTCTCACGTCACTTTTGGGCCAAGAGAAGATAGAGTCCAAGTCTCTCACGTTCTGCATCCAGATTCGGACTGCACAGACATACCTGACTCAAAACGGCAAGAACTCCTTCATACGGACTCCGAATTGGGTGATTCTTTTTTTGTTGGAAACTAGATTTCATACACTTTCCAACCCAAGTGGAATCACCTTCAAATTCGTCCGGAGCATTGAGATCTCGACGAAACAATCTGACGCTGCAGCAGAATCCGAGTCAAACTACAAGTCCAAAGGTGTTACATCACCTCCACTTGGGCCCATGAGCCTTGTACGACCTAGGGTTAGTTTTAGGCTGCCTTGGGACGTCCTTCCACCTCCTTGGCCGCCACCCCTTGCTCCTATATAAGTAGATCCATCTAGTAGCTTTTTCTGAGGGATTTGTTTAGTCAAAAGTTAGCCATTGCAACTTCGTGTACTTCGTTTGTGTCCAACGACCAGACCAAGACCGCTTACGGATCCCCATCTTTATCAATACTTCATCTATATTTGCAATATTCAGATTGCTTTATCATATTCTTGCTTGTTCTTCGATTGCATGCAGGAATAGACCTTCGTGGTCAGGCTGATCGTGCTTCTGGCATCGTCAGTAACCCCTGGAGATTGGTTTAGCGATTGCTAAGGCGCAACGTCGTGCACGTTTGTAGTCGGATCGTCAAAGTCGTCTCCACCAAATTGATAGTTATCATCTCATCGAAAGATCGGGACACCCTCGCCTCTATCAAGTGGTATCAGTTTTCAGGTTGCTCGGTGAGAATTTCCAGTTATTCCTAGATTAGATTTATTTTCTAACCTATTGTCCAAGGAAAAGCCACAAAAAAAAGTTAGATCTATTCATCCTTTGTCCTAGCCAGTCTGAGCCTTTGCAATTTTCTTTTCATTGTTTGCATTATTGAATTATCGGTTGCATCGGCGTGTCGAGTTGCTGGTCTTAGTGTCTAGTTCGTTAGAGTTTCGAGTTCTGTTCACATTAATCACGTCGCCGCTGCATCGTTATCCCTTCCGCTGTCCACCACCTCATCCATCAATTTCCATCTCGTGCAACCCATCGTTCATTGTCACAATCATAGTTGAAGTCGTTTGCATCTTTGCTTGATCCAATCTGCATCTTATCTAGTTTGTCTTGGAAAGAGGGAGAAAGAAAAAAAAGACTGAGAAAAAAAAGTAAAAAAAAAGAGGAGATAAAGAAAAAGAAAAAAAAAGTGTTAGAAAAAAAGAAAAAGAAAAAGAAGGAAAAGAAAGTTGGAGAGAGTGTTGTTGTATATTCTGCTTGGCAGTTGTTTTCATCATTATCTTTACTGCCGTTGTGATCTTCACTTATATCTTGCTGTTCAGAGCTACTTCGTATCCTTTATTGATGCTAGTTGTGCTATACCGTGACATCATTAGTGTTCTAGGCTCGCGTCTCTAGTCCGGTCTAGCCTAGGACCAGCACAGTACCGTCGTTGAGCGTTTATTCAACATTGCATCTCTGAATTGATTATTGCTAATCTTTTGCTACCATATATAAAGCCAACCCAGCTCCACATATTGCTACACCGTGTTTACGTACGTTCACCTGGCAATCGCTTTACTCAATCTTTGGAGTTATTTGACACCGCTGGTTGCCTATCACCACCTGCTGCATGGTAAGAACTTGTAAGATATTAATATTTGCTTTACTGTGAGCGCTTTACCGCCACATCCTAGTAGTTCATAGGAACATTATTTTTGGATTTTGTTTCTTGTTTCTACTAATCATGGCAGGTTCAAGAGTCAGTTGGGCTTCATCGATCGTGGGAGACGTGTCATCACCTCAGAAAATACAGCCACCATCACAAGAGGTACAAATACATCAGAATGCGCACAAACAGGTTCTTATTTCCATGCCACCTTTTCATGGTCGTTTTAAACCTGATTTATATATTGAATGGGAGTTCAACATCAATAATATATTTGCTTCCCATAGTTTTGATGAACGTAAAAAAATTAAGGTTGCGGTTGGTTCTTTCACTGGTTATGCTTTAGTTTGGTGGAGTGAATATTGTCGGTTACACCCTAATTATATACCTACTACTTGGATTGATTTGAAAGTTGCCATGCGACATACATTCGTCCCTGCTTATTATACTCGCGACATGCTTACAAAGTTGCAACATTTAAAACAAGGTAGTGACACCGTAACGAAATATTATGATGATTTACAAACTACCTTGTTGCATTCCTCTTTACAAGAAAGTGAAGACGATTTTATGGATAGATTTTGGGCAGGATTAAATCGTGATATTCAGGAGTTACTAATTCATGAAGAGTGTTATCCTATGGACCATTTGTTTCGTCTTGCTTGTAGTGCTGAACAGGAAATAAAACGACGTATTGTCCGTAAGGAGAATAAGCGCCAGGTGCACATTCCAAGAAATGATACGGTTGTTCCTTCCACTACTAGGCGTACTATGACAGACACATCCGTTGTTGTGAGGACTACATCACCTCCACCATGTGACACATTACCTCCGGCAGTGCCTACATCATCTGAGTTGATCATAAGAGGTAATGACAAAGGTACCAATCTTCCACCTCCACATGAGTATGGTGAATGCCTTGTCAATTTAAATGAACCATGCGATGAGCTATCCACTACTTTGATCACACCAACTATTTTAGAGGAATATGTTCGTGATTTGACTTTGCCATGCGATCAAACAATTGTGAGTGAACCAATTGAATTAACTATTGATGCGAAAGAACCATTTGAATCAGGGAATAAATCAGATTTGGATCAAATACGTGTGAAAATAGTTGTGCCTATGTTTAATCATTTTGATATGACCTCTAATCTTGGTGATGGTTCATCAAGGTTGGGATGGTTTAATGATGAGCATTGCCAATCTTTTGTAACGATTAAGAGCTTCACTTATATGTGCAAATTGAGTTGCAATATTTTCATGCCTTCTACTTCTTGTGATAATATTTTGGCGTTATATTTTATGAACTACGAAAGTTACTCATCTATACATGTGTCATATGTGCGAAAATTAAGGGAAGTAAAAATGGATGACATATACATATACAACATGTACACCTTGTCTATTTTCTTACCCACATTTCAGATTAAGCAACGCCGAGGACGGCTTTATTTTGAAAAAAGGGAGGATGATGAGGACATGACTACCTTGGATACGACCAAAAATATTGCATACATGTATATTTGTGAGGTGATTTCTAATGAAAACTATGCAACAATTTATTTATGTTATCCAGAACAAAAATACTTCACAGACTTTTGTGCCATGTCTAATTCCAGGTGCATGGGACATTTGTACAATTCACATATGAAGATAAGGGAAAAAGAGAAGTTTAGGGGCTGTTCAAAAAGTTCTCTCACGTCACTTTTGGGCGAAGAGAAGATAGAGTCCAAGTCTCTCACGTTCTGCATCCAGATTCGGACTGCACAGACATACCTGACTCAAAACGGCAAGAACTCCTTCATACGGACTCCGAATTGGGTGATTCTTTTTTTGTTGGAAACTAGATTTCATACACTTTCCAACCCAAGTGGAATCACCTTCAAATTCGTCCGGAGCATTGAGATCCCGACGAAACAATCTGACGCTGCAGCAGAATCCGAGTCAAACTACAAATCCAAAGGTGTTACATCACCTCCACTTGGGCCCATGAGCCTTGTACGACCTAGGGTTAGTTTTAGGCTGCCTTGGGACGTCCTTCCACCTCCTTGGCCGCCACCCCTTGCTCCTATATAAGTAGATCCATCTAGTAGCTTTTTCTTTGGGATTTATTTAGTCAAAAGTTAGCCATTGCAACTTCGTGTACTTCGTTTGTGTCCAACGACCAGACCAAGACCGCTTACGGATCCCCGTCTTTATCAATACTTCATCTATATTTGCAATATTCAGATTGCTTTATCATATTCTTGCTTGTTCTTCGATTGCATGCAGGAATAGACCTTCGTGGTCAGGCTGATCGTGCTTCTGGCATCGTCAGTAACCCCTGGAGATTGGTTTAGCGATTGCTAAGGCGCAACGTCGTGCACGTTTGTAGTCGGATCGTCAAAGTCGTCCCCACCAAATCGATAGTTATCATCTCATCGAAAGATCGGGACACCCTCGCCTCTATCAGGTGGCTTCAAAGTCCTGAAATCATCACTTGTAACTCCATTCTCGTTCCCCTTGCGCATGCCATCATCTCCATGCTTGATCTTGCTCCAATGTTCATCCTTCTTGTCCAAGCTAGGCCCTTCATTTGTAAGCAAGACAAATGTATCCAACTTAGGCAGCATCATATTCTCATGAACATTAGATTCATTACCAAGAAACGAAAGTCCATGGTAATTTAATTGGCGTGCGCGAGCTCTAGTAATTGGTCATGTATATGTGTCAGTTGGAGCTGTGGGTGTAACCTTGTTAGTGATGTCCTCATCATCCTCCCCTTCTTGAATTGAAGTCGTCCTCGACGGAAGCTCATCTTCCTCACCCAAGTAAGGCTTCAAATCTGCAATGTTAAATGTGGGACTAACCCCAAAATCTGCAGGTAACTCAAGTTTATATGCATTATCATTTATTTTCTCTAACACCTTGAAAGGACCATCAGCACGTGGCATTAGCTTTGACTTGCGCAAATTAGGAAACCTATCCTTACGCAAATGTAACCAAACAAGATCTCTAGGTGCAAAGACAACACATTTTCTACCCTTATCTCCAACAAGTTTATATTTAGCATTCATGCGCTCAATATTTTCCTTAGTTAACTCATGCATTTTTAAGATCAATTCAGCACGTTATTTAGCATCAAAATTAACCTTCTCCAAAGATGGAAGAGGCAACAAATCAATAGGTGCACGAGGTAGGAAACCATAGACAATTTCAAAAGGGCAAATCTTAGTAGTAGAATGCAATGAACGATTATAAGCAAATTCAATATGAGGCAAGCATTCTTCCCACATTTTCTTATTATTCTCCAAAACAGCCCTAAGCATAGGAGACAAAGTTCTGTTGACTACTTCAGTTTGACCATCAGTTTGGGGGTGACAAGTAGTACTAAAAAGCAGTTTAGTCCCCAACTTAGCCCATAAACATCTCCTAAAGTGGCTAAGAAATTTAGTATCACGATCTGAAACAATAGTATTTGGCACACCATGCAAGCGAATAATTTCACGAAAGAACAAATCAGCAATATTAGCAGCATCATCGCTTTTATGACATGGTATAAAGTGTGCCACCTTCAAGAACCTATCCACGACAACAAATATGCTATCCCTCCCCTTCTTTATTCGAGGTAAACCCAAAACAAAGTCCATAGATATATCTTCCCAAGGAACACTAGGAACAGGCAAAGGCATATATAAACCAGGAGGATTGAGTCGTGACTTAGCTTTTTGACATGTAGTGCAGTGACCAACAAAATGCTCAACATCCCGTCGCAACTTTGGCCAAAAGAAATGTGTAGCAAGTACGTCCTCCGTCTTCTTCACGCCAAAGTGTCCCATTAATCCTCCTCCATGCGCCTCCTGCAACAACAAAAGATGAACAGAGCTAGCTGGAATGCATAGCTTGTTAGCACGAAACACAAATCCATCATTAACGACGAACTTGTTCTATGTTCTCCCTTCTTTACAATTCTGCAATACATCTTTAAATTCAGCATCATACACATATTGATCTTTGATGGTCTCCAAACCAAATATTTTAAAGTCAAGTTGTGAAAGCATAGTATAACGACGAGACAAATCATCAGCAATAACATTTTCTTTTCCCTTCTTGTGTTTAATAACATAAGGGGAAGTCTCTATGAATTCAACCCATTTAGCATGTCTACGGTTCAGTTTTGCTTGACTTTTAATGTGCTTCAAAGATTCATGATCAGAATGTATAACAAATTCTTTGGGCCATAAATAATGTTGCCATGTTTCCAAAGTCCGAACAAGAGCATATAATTCCTTATCATAAGTAGAATAATTCATACTAGGCCCACTCAATTTTTCAGAAAAGTATGCAACAGGTTTACAATCTTGTAATAACACACCTCCTAACCCAATTCCACTAGCATCACATTCAAGCTCAAAAGTCTTATTAAAATCAGGAAGTTGGAGTAAAGGAGCATGTGCCATCTTATCTTTCAATACCGTTAATGCTTCTTCCTGTGCAGTACCCCAAACAAAAGGCACATCCTTCTTTGTAAGCTCATTGAGAGGTGCAGCAATGGTGCTGAAATCTCTCACAAAACGCCGATAGAATACAGAGAGGCCAAGGAAACTCCTCACGTGTGTGACCATTTTGGGCTGCGGCCAACTCTCAATAGCTTCAATCTTGGCTTTATCAACCTCAATTCCCTGTGGAGTAACAACATAGCCAAGAAAAGAGACTCGTTCGGTGCAAAAGGTGCACTTTCCAAGGTTACCAAACAAACGTGCATCACGTAGAGCAATAAAAACAACACGTAAATGTTCCAAATGTTCCTCCAAAGATCTGCTATAAATCAATATGTCATCAAAGTATACTACCACAAATCGTCCAATGAAAGCATGTAAAACTTCATTCATTAATCTCATGAAAGTACTAGGTGCATTAGTTAACCCAAAAGGCATGACTAACCACTCATATAATCCAAACTTAGTTTTAAATGCAGTTTTCCATTCATCTCCCAATTTCATACGAATTTGATGGTATCCACTTCGTAAATCAACTTTGGAGAATATTGTCGAGCCACTCAATTCATCAAGCATATCATCTAGCCTAGGAATAGGATGACGATAACGAATAGTAATATTATTAATGCCTCTCCAATCAACACACATACGTGATGTACCATACTTTTTCGGCACTAGAATAATAGGAACAGCACAAGGACTCAGGGATTCGCGTATATAACCTTTGTCGAGTAGCTCCTGTACTTGACGCATAATCTCCTTCGTCTGTTCTGGATTGGTACGGTATGGTGCGCGGTTGGGTAGGGATGCACCGGGAATTAAGGTAATCTGATGCTCAATCCCTCGAATAGGTGGTAATCCCGGTGGCACGTCTTGTGGAAAGACGTCGGTGAACTCCTGCAAAATGTTAGTGACAGCAGGAGGCAAAGAGGAAGGCACGTCCTCAGATGAAAATAATGCCTCTTTGCACACAAAAGCATAGCAAACAGATTTGCTAAAATCTAGCTCATCAATATCAGATTTGGTGGCAAGTAAACATGCACTTTTCAATTTAATTTCAGAAGCAACAGTAGATGGTTTATTATTAGGCTTCATTTGTTCCTCAAATTCTTTTGCCACAATCTGATTTTCACTCTTATTTTTCTCCTGTTTTGCTTTATTAGATCTATTAATATCATCTTTCAAAATGGAATCAGGAGTCATAGGAAGCAAAGTAATATTTTTATCATTATGAACAAGAGTATACTGATTGCCATGGTCTACCAAGTAATAAGGAACAAGCTTGCATAGTTACCACATCACAATCAACATAATCAGCATATGTAGAGATACTAAAATGCACACGAACAGTACGTGTTACCTTAACCTTGCCGCTGTTGTTGAACCATTATATGTAGTAAGGATGTGGATGTGGTCTTGTGGTGAGAGATAGCTTCTCCACCATCTCCATGCTAGCCAAGTTGTTGCAACTCCCTCCATCTATGATCACGCGAACAAAATGTTCCTTCACAACTCCCTTTGTATGGAATAAATTATGCCTCTGATTTTGCTCAGCTTGTGTAACCTGCACACTCAAAACACGTTGAGCAACTAAACATTCATACCATTCAGCATCTTCAAGAGCCATGTATTGCGTCTCATGATCAGAATCGTCTCCACCGTGTTCTTCACGTGTAATAAGAGCCAAAGTCTCCTCATCATAGTCGCTAGTTGATTCATATCCACCATCCTCAGTAGCAATCATCACACGCTGAGATTTGCATTCTCTCGCAAAATGTCCTCTTCCCTTACAACGATGACAAATAATATCACTGGTGTGCCCTGTTGATGCCATGGAAGAAGAAGAACTCTGTGCAGGCCCAATAGGTGTGCTCTTGGCAGATAATGGTGGTTGTGCGTGCTTCCTTGTATCACGGCTGGAGGTAACAGCTGATGGAGGTGTCGGTGCAGTAGAATGTGTGGAAGTAGAGGATGCACGCGGTGTCCATGATGAAGGTCGACCTGCAGAAAAGTTAGTCCGCGCCAAAGCCTGTCGATCCTGCACTTCACGTTCAGCTTTACAAGCAAGATGGAATAAACGAGTGATATTATTATAATCCTTATACTCTAAAATGGTCTGAATCTCTCTATTTAACCCACCCATAAAACGTGCAAGCATAGCTTCATTCTCCTCAACAATACCACATCTAATCAGGCCAGTTTGTAATTGCTGATAATATTCTTCTACACAATTTTTTCCTTGTCTTAAGCGCTGCATTTTTTGAAGTAATTCACGTTGATAATATGGTGGAACCCAACGAGTACGCATAGCAGTTTTCAAAGCAGCCCAATGTGACGCCCGAAGACCGACGTCCCAGAAGATTCCAGAAGATTCCAGATGTTCCGGGTTCTCCCGTGTTTTCTTTGTGCTTGTGTTATTTATTTTTGCATTGCATCATGTCATCATGCCATCATGTCATATTTATTTTGCATCTCAACCCATATAAACCGTATGGACCTTCGGTCCATTTAAATCGAGGGAAGATGACTACTCTTTATAACATATCCTCCAAATATTATGGAGCTATTATAATAAATATTCCATTCGTTGGAATTTACCGCAACACACGTGCATAATTTCCCCATGCTTTTCCTACTTCGAGTTTCACCGTAAAAACCTTGCCAATAATTCTTTTCCGTTGTTTCGAGGTTCCTCCAAAAATCCTCAACATTTTTGGACTCTTCAAATACCCCCATTCATATTCAATCATTTGAATTTAATTCAAATGAGTTCGATTTATCTCTTGCATTCTTGCCTCTCCTATTTTTCGTGGACCGTGGACATTTTCGCGAGTCTAGTAAAATTAACCTCTTGCCAAAAAAATTTCCCTAACCTTTCTTATCTTTCCTCTTCTTTTATTTGTTCTGCTGCGTTTTTATTTAAAATCTTAGCAGCCGGCCCAGCCTCCTCCAGCCTCAGGCCCAACCGCCAGCCTCCTTGGGCCCAAGGCCGTCCGTCCCGAGCCGGCCCAGCTAGGCCTAACCTAGCCCGAGCGGTGCCGACCGCTCCTTTTGATCCTCCCCAGCCGCCGCACCTCAATCCCGACGCCGCCAGCCCAGATTCCCCGTGCTCCCCTTCTGATACAGGGTGGAACCCTAATCAGCGGATCTTTCACGTTTGGAGGTTGGCACACGATGAACACGGGGAATCACAAGGGAAAGATGGGGAAAACACAAGAGGAAAACACTCAATCAACACGAAAGCAATCACACAAATGCTAGATTCGCGATACAAGGTTGAGATCCATGATCCAAGGTCAACAACGGTGATACAGATAGTCTTCTCCCGGAGGAGGTCTTGATATCCCGGGGGATCTTCTCCGATGAAGGAGGTCCTGAATCCGAAGTGGATCTTCTCCGTAGAGGCGCACCGGTCTCGTGGGAGAAATCCACACAAGTGTCAAATGAGCTAAAACCACAGCTAACCCTAAACGGAATGACGAGGGGAGTATATATAGTCTACGGGGCGAATGGATACATGGGTCTCGGCCCAGGGGGCTGCACGCAGGCAGATCAGGGGCCGGATGTCCGGGCGGCGGCCCGGATGTCCGGGTCTTCGAGGGGTGCCGGACGTCCGGGGCGAGGGGCCGGATGTCCGGGCTGGAGCGGTCTGGTCTCGGGCGCTCTCTGGACGGAGGCGCCGGATTTCCGGGCCCGGGGCCGGATGTCCGGGCCATGCTTGGCCGGATGTCCGGGCCCTGGCCGGATGTCCGAGCCCTGTAGCTTCAGTCGCTGCTGGTCTTTTGTAGGTGCTGGCCCAGGTGCCGGATGTCCGGGCCATGGGGCCGGATGTCCGGGGCCTGGAGCTCCCTTCTGCCCTTCTCGATGCATCAGTTCGTCCGTGGCCTTGGGGACTTGTCCATCTTCACGCTCTTCTCCGAAGTGGTCTCCTTCACACCTGAGCACACAAAGCACACTCGCTTGAGGTAGCAACCATGTCTCGCAAGATTCATAAGGAAGTAGGGCTAGGAGTGACGTCACCTCGGTCTCGAAAGCTCTAGTACGGGCACGTGTCATCGGTCCTTGAGGCACTTGAGGGGGTGAAGGAGGATCCATGGGGATGGCCCTAGGATACACCGTATCATCTCCCCTCCCTTGGGAAAGATCCGACCTCGGATCGAAATCTTCATCACCATGGAAAGGAGAGAGGTCCTTGATGTTGAAAGTATCGCTCACGGAGTACTTGTCTCGTGGGATGTCGATCTTGTAGGCGTTGTCGTTGTAGCGTGCTAGCACCTTGAAGGGTCCGTCGGCGCGAGGTAGAAGCTTGGACTTGCGCTCTTGTGGGAAGCGGTCCTTGCGAAGGTGGAGCCAAACAAGATCGCCCGGTTGGAACACCATCGGTGCCTTGTTGACGTTGAGCTTGGTGGCGCGACGGTGGACTTGTCGCTCGATCATCGCCCTTGTGTCTTCGTGCACCTTCTTGAGATAAGTTGCCCTTGCACTTGCGTCCATGTTCGTGCGCTCTTGGAGAGGAAGCGGTAGGATGTCCAAAGGTGACAACGGGTTGAAGCCGTAGACGATCTCGAAGGGGGACTTGCCGGTTGTAGAGTGTCTTGCGCGGTTGTAGGCGAACTCGGCGATTGGTAAGCAATGTTCCCATTCCCGGATGTTCCTCTTGATCAACACACGAAGGAGAGTGGATAGCGTGCGGTTCGTCACCTCCGTCTGGCCGTCCGTTTGTGGATGGTACGCCGAAGAAAATAGAAGCTTGATTCCGAGCTTGGCACATAGTGTTTTCCAAAAGTAACTCAGGAACTTGACGTCCCGGTCGGAGACGATCGTTTTGGGCACGCCGTGTAGACGAAGTATCTCCCTGCAAAAGAGAGTTGCAACATGTGAAGCATCGTCGATCTTGTTACAAGGAATGAAATGAGCCATTTTGGAGAACCTATCTACCACTACAAGCACTGAATCTTTGCCATTTTGAGTCCTAGGCAAGCCAAGTATGAAATCCATGCTTATGTCTTCCCATGGGTGATATGGAATAGGGAGGGGCATATAAAGACCATAAGATTGAGCTTTGGACTTAGCTTTGCGGCATGTAGAACAACGGTTGGTGAAGCGTGAGACGTCACGAAGCATCTTGGGCCAAAAATAGTTCTTAGAGAGTGTAGCAAACGTCTTGTCTCGTCCAAAGTGTCCCATGAGTCCTCCTCCATGCGATTCCTGCAAAAGGAGCAAACGAAGCGAAGACTCGGGAATACAAAGTTTGTTAGCTCTCATAAGATATCCATCTTTGATGTAGTAATGCTCCCAAGAAGTGTGAGTCAAGCATTTAGCATAGGCATTTGCAAAGAAAGGATCATGCTCATATAAATCTTTAATATGCTCAAAGCCAATCACATTCAACTCAAGTTGTGTTACAAGCATGCATTTGCGGGAAAGCGCGTCCGCCACAACATTTTCTTTGCCCTTGATGTATTTGATGACATAGGGAAAAGACTCAATGAACTCACTCCATTTAGCATGACGCTTGTTCAACTTGGTTTGACCTTTGAGATACTTGAGTGTGATACGGTGTATCCTAGGGCCATCACCATGGACCCTTCATCGCCTCACCAAGTGCCCAAAGGACCCATGACTAGAGCACGTGCAAGAGCTTTTGAGACCGAGGTGACCTCGCTCCTCTCTTTACATCTTTCGGATTCACTTGAGGTACGGCCTCTACCTTCATCAGAGACTCTATGCATACTCAGGTACTTGGACGAAGGCCGCGGGACAGCTCTACATGATGCTCAAGAGGACAGGACCGACAAGTGCTCGAGACAAGAAGAAGGAATGCTGAAGATGCTACAGGCACCGGACGTCCGGCCTGCACCGGACGACCGGCGACTCCCAGGCACCGGACGACCGGAAAACACCGGACGTCCGGCCCCTCCCAGACGACCGGACGACCGGAAGCCACCGGACGTCCGTGACTTCGGCAACAGAAGCTAAATAGCGGAAATCCGAGGATTACCGGACGTCCGGTCCCTCCGGAACCACCGGACGTCCGGTAACCCCCGGACGTCCGCTACGACGGCGACCGCGTGTGTAATATAAATACTGTTGACCTCCTCCCTGATACAGGGTGGAACCCTAATCAGCGGATCTTTCACGTTTGGAGGTTGGCACACGATGAACACGGGGAAAACACAAGGGGAAGACGGGGAAAACACAAGAGAGAACACTCAAATCAACACGGAAGCAATCACACAAGTGCTAGATTCGCGATACAAGGTCGAGGTACATGATCCAAAGTCAACAACGGTGATACAGATAGTCTTCTCCCGGAGGAGGTCTTGGAATCCCGTGGGATCTTCCCGTTAGGGGTCTTGAATCCAGAGGTGGATCTTCTCCGTAGAGGCGCACCGGTCTCGTGGGAGAAATCCACACAAGTGTCAAATGAGCTAAACCACAGCTAACCCTAAACGGAATGAGGAGAGGAGTATATATAGTCTACGGGGCGAATGGGTACATGGGCCTCGGCCCGGGGGATGCGCGCAGGCATTTCAGGGGCCGGACGTCCGGGCGGCGGGCCGGATGTCCGGGACTTCACGGGGCGCCGGATGTCCGGGGCGGGGGCCCGGATGTCCGGGCGGGAAGAGCCGAGCCTCGGGTGCTCTCTGGACAGGAGCGCCGGATTTCCGGGCCCGAGGCCGGATGTCCGGGCCGTGCTTGGCCGGATGTCCGGGCCCTGTGGCTGGCCTTCTGTAGAGAAATGCCCAGGGGCCGGATGTCCGGGCCAGGGGGCCGGATGTCCGGGTCCTGGAGCTGCTTTCTGGTCTTCTTGTTGCATCAGCTCGTCCATGACCTTGGGGACTTGTCCATCTTCAAGCTCTTCTCCGAAGTGGTCTCCTTCACACCTGAGCACACAAAGCACACTCGCTTGAGGTAGCAACCATGTCTCGCAAGATTCATAAGGAAGTTGTGCTAGGAGTGACGTCACCTCGGTCTCGAAAGCTCTAGCACGAGCACGTGTCATCGGTCCTTGAGGCACTTTAGGGGGTGAAGGAGGGTCCATGGTGATGGCCCTAGGATACACCGTATCATCTCCCCTCCCTTGGGAAAGATCCGACCTCGGATCGAAATCTTCATCACCATGGAAAGGAGAGAGGTCCTTGATGTTGAAAGTATCGCTCACGGAGTACTTGTCTCGTGGGATGTCGATCTTGTAGGCGTTGTCGTTGTAGCGTGCTAGCACCTTGAAGGGTCCGTCGGCGCGAGGTAGAAGCTTGGACTTGCGCTCGAGTGGGAAGCGGTCCTTGCGAAGGTGAAGCCAAACAAGATCTCCCGGTTGGAACACCATCGGTGCCTTGTTGACGTTGATCTTGGTGGCGCGACGGTGGACTTGTCGCTCGATCATCGCCCTTGTGTCTTCGTGCACCTTCTTGAGATAAGTTGCCCTTGCACTTGCGTCCATGTTCGTGCGCTCTTGGAGAGGAAGCGGTAGGATGTCCAAAGGTGACAACGGGTTGAAGCCGTAGACGATCTCGAAGGGGGACTTGCCGGTTGTGGAGTGTCGTGCGCGGTTGTAGGCGAACTCGGCGATTGGTAAGCAATGTTCCCATTCCCGGATGTTCCTCTTGATCAACACACGAAGAAGAGTGGATAGCGTGCGGTTCGTCACCTCCGTCTGGCCGTCCGTTTGTGGATGGTATGCCGACGAAAATAGAAGCTTGATTCCGAGCTTGGCACATAGTGTTTTCCAAAAGTAACTCAGGAACTTGACGTCCCGGTCGGAGACGATCGTTTTGGGCACGCCGTGTAGACGAAGTATCTCCCTGCAAAAGAGAGTTGCAACATGTGAAGCATCGTCGATCTTGTTACAAGGAATGAAATGAGCCATTTTGGAGAACCTATCTACCACGACAAGCACTGAATCTTTGCCATTTTGAGTCCTAGGCAAGCCAAGTATGAAATCCATGCTTATGTCTTCCCATGGGTGATATGGAATAGGAAGAGGCATATAAAGACCATAAGATTGAGCTTTGGACTTAGCTTTGCGGCATGTAGAACAGCGGTTGGTGAAGCGTGAGACGTCACGAAGCATCTTTGGCCAAAAATAGTTCTTAGAGAGTGTAGCAAACGTTTTGTCTCGTCCAAAGTGTCCCATGAGTCCTCCTCCATGCGATTCCTGCAAAAGGAGCAAACGAAGCGAAGACTCGGGAATGCAAAGTTTGTTAGCTCTCATAAGATATCCATCGTTGATGTAGTAATGCTCCCAAGAAGTGTGAGTCAAGCATTTAGCATAGGCATTTGCAAAGAAATGATCATGCTCATATAAATCTTTAATATGCTCAAAGCCAATCACATTAAACTCAAGTTGTGTTACAAGCATGCATTTGCGGGAAAGCGCGTCCGCCACAACATTTTCTTTGCCCTTGATGTATTTGATGACATAGGGAAAAGACTCAATGAACTCACTCCATTTAGCATGACGCTTGTTCAACTTGGTTTGACCTTTGATATACTTGAGTGTCTCATGGTCCGTATGAAGAATGAATTCATGAGGTGATACAGGGTGGAACCCTAATCAGCGGATCTTTCACGTTTGGAGGTTGGCACACGATGAACACGGGGAAAACACAAGGGGAAGACGGGGAAAACACAAGAGAGAACACTCAAATCAACACGGAAGCAATCACACAAGTGCTAGATTCGCGATACAAGGTCGAGGTACATGATCCAAAGTCAACAACGGTGATACAGATAGTCTTCTCCCGGAGGAGGTCTTGGAATCCCGTGGGTCTTGAATCCAGAGGTGGATCTTCTCCGTAGAGGCGCACCGGTCTCGTGGGAGAAATCCACACAAGTGTCAAATGAGCTCAACCACAGCTGAGTCTAAAGGAAAGAGGTCCACAGTATTTATATTACACACGCGGTCGCCGTCGTAGCGGACGTCCGGAGGTTACCGGACGTCCGGTGGTTCCGGAGGGACCGGACGTCCGGTAATCCTCGGATTTCCGCTATTTAGCTTCTGTAGTCGTTGTCACGGACGTCCGGTGGCTTCCGGTCGTCCGGTCGTCTGGGGGAGGCCGGACGTCCGGTGTCTTCCGGTCGTCCGGTGCCTGGGAGTCGCCGGTCGTCCGGTGCAGGCCGGACGTCCGGTGCCTGTAGCGTCTTCAGCCATCCTTCTTCTTGTCTCGTGCACTCGTCGGGCTCGCCGTCTTGACCATTGTGTGGAGCTGTCCCGTGGCCTTCACCCAAGTACCTGAGTATGCATAAGGTTCCAGATGAGGGTAGAAGCCATGTCTCATACATATCGGAAGGATTTAGAGCAAGGAATGAAGTCACCTTGGTCTCAAGAGCTCTATTCATTGGTCCTTTGGGCACATGATGAGGCGATGAAGGGTCCATGGGGATGACCCTAGGATACACCGTATCACCGAAGTTTGTAGAAGGCTTGATAGAGGTAGGAGGAGTAACCGAAGTCGTTGAAGCTTGGTTATAGGAGCCGAAGTTCTTGGAGTTGAACTTGGAGTACTTGTAGTCTTCGTGAACTTGTCGCTCCGCTTTGGTTGCTTGATGTACTAGCTCGAGGAGATTGTTGTATGGTTGGAAGTCCGCAATCTTCTTGATGGGATAGTTGAGTCCATTCAAGAATCGCGCCATAGTTTGCTCATCATCTTCCGTGATGTTCGCTCGTATCATGGCAATCTCCATCTCCTTGTAGTACTCTTCAACGGACTTGGTACCTTGCTTGAGGAGTTGTAGCTTTTTGAACAAGTCTCGGTTGTAGTGTGTAGGCACGAAGCGTGCTCTCATCACTTCCTTCATTTGAGCCCAAGTGGTGATAGGAGGTTCGCCTTTGGCTTCTCTTCTCTCTATGATTTGCTCCCACCAAATGAGAACATAGTCTTGGAACTCAAGTGATGCCATAGCGATCTTCTTCTCTTCATCGAAGTTGTGAAGGCGAAAGATCTTGTCAACTTTCAATGCCCATGAGATGTAGTCTTCGGGATCAATGCTTCCGGAAAACTTTGGCATGGTGAACTTGAGCTTGCCATAGCGATGCTCGTCGTTGTTTCCTTGTCTATTGGGAGGATGATCTCGGTTTTGGCGGTTTGCCATATCTTGTTGCTCTTGTTGAGGAAGATGTTCTTGTTGGGGTTGTTGCTCTTGCCGCGCGTGAGGAGGAGTTTCTTCTTGCCTTCTTGCTAGATGGCGCCTTTCTTGCATCTCATCTCGAAGAAAATCCTCTTCTTGACGAGTGTGTCGATTGCGGGCGGCCACATTGCGGTGTGCATCTTGTAAAGCACGTTGCGCCTCCATAGCTTGAGCTTCACGACGTTGTTGTGCGTGGCGGTTAGCCTCGGCATCTTGTTCTTCTTGATATTGACGAGCTCGCTCTTGTTGTTGTTGGCGTATTCGTTGCCGTTCTTGTGCTTGCTCAAGTGTAGCTTGGTTTTGGCGACGTCGGCCTTCTTGCTCGTCGAATGGTTCTTGAGAACTCTTGTCATGTAGAGGTTGCCGATGTTCATGTCGAGCTTGACGTGCGGCTTGACGAAGAGTGTTTGACGTAGGTGTACTTGAGTCTTGCGTTGAGTCGGTATGTCGACTTGAGCGGCTTCGTCGATGAGATGATGTTGAGGAAGAACGTCGGTTGATGATCAATGTCCGTAGCTCATTGTATTGAGTAGACATGTTGGTGTTGATGAGGTCGATTTGCTCCTTGGTGCTTTGTTGGAATTGTCGCGCGTCCTCGGCAACTTGACCAATGTACTCTCGCATAGCTTCACTCTCTTGATGTAGCGCTCGTTGGACACCGAATAGATGTAGTTTGGTGACGTAGTTGTTCGCCTCTTGAGGATCATCGAAGATCGGGTTGGTAGATGAACTTGGCCTATCCATCATCACAAGCAAGTAAGTGAGTGGGAGAAAGGAGAAGACAATATCAATGTACCTTAACCGAGATTGAAAATGGATCAATGATCATTCAACAATGTAACCCGGAAATAGCACTATTGGTATCACTTCGTGTCGATTCTCACACCTACACAAGTAAAGCTTTTAGAGGAGCTTGGTTAGGATGTGGCACAAATTCAATGCAATCGTCAAAATGACTCAAAGATGTTGAAAATGGTTCACAAATTTGCTCATGCAACAAGTAGATCACTAGCAAAGAGTAGCACACGGAACACACGCACGGATAGATAAATGTGGTTGTGCAACCAAGGGTGAGCGAAAAATGTGGTAAACCACGGAAAATGCTCGTGTTGCACAACGCTAGAGAGACGCTAACCGATTGCTTAATAGGCGGATACGCACTTGTGCACGACCTATATGGGCAAAACGTAACGACTATCTATCACAAGTATGCTATGAGTGTATGATGTGCCGATGCTTGAGCACAAGATGATGTTGCTATGTATGATCTCTTTGGATGCAAGGCGTATGATGCTATTGTTTCTTTGCTTGTATTGGCTCTTTTGCTTAAAAGCTTTTGAGCTCTTTCTTTGGGCACATATGTATGCTTCTCGTATCAAGGTAGCTATTGTGTATGCGGAACACTCTTGTGGCACACGGGGATATGTAAGATACCAAGATGATGTGATGTTACTCACAATGATGTGGTATGCAATATCTATGGCTATCACTAATGTGCACAAGTGTCGTGGCCCGGCAATACTCAAATGGCTAGTCTCAATGGGAAAGCTACGCAAAGATGGTTCATAGGGTGACAATGCAATTGCAAGATAGAATGATCGAAGTGTCGTCGATGTTACCGTCCTTGCCGAAGTTGAGCGGTGGTGTTGTCGAAGTCTTGCCGTCCCAAGGTAGCCTAAACATCCAAGGAAACGGTGAAACCACAACTCAAGTATCCACGGCAAATGGAGACAAATTTTCCAAACTCGAAGCGGGTAAGCGATGGTGGATGCGGAAAAGGTGGTGGTATGCGGAAGAAATGGTGGAGCACCGAACGAAAATGGCGGAGAGGTGGGGAAATGGCTGCGGGAGGCCGGATGTCCGGGCCAAAGGCCGGATGTCCGGGCTGGGCCGGATGTCCGGGGCACGGGCCGGATGTCCGGGGTGCCCGAGCCAGCAAGAACACGATGCAACGGTGGTTTCGGGGCAAAATTCGGCGGATTTTGCGGATGAAAATTGGGGAAAATTGGGGGAAAAGCTAGATCCACACGTGGCACAGCAAATCCATGGAACAAATTCAACAAAATCTTGCCAAATCAACAGATCACAGAAAAATTTTTGGGGCTCTTTTTGTGGGGAATTTTTCGAAATTAGGAAGAACACGACAAAAACAGGCTAGAAAACGAAGTGTGGGGCTCCAAAATCGTGAGAAACCTTTGCTCTAGATACCATATGATACAGGGTGGAACCCTAATCAGCGGATCTTTCACGTTTGGAGGTTGGCACACGATGAACACGGGGAATCACAAGGGAAAGATGGGGAAACACAAGAGGAAAACACTCAATCAACACGAAAGCAATCACACAAATGCTAGATTCGCGATACAAGGTTGAGATCCATGATCCAAGGTCAACAACGGTGATACAGATAGTCTTCTCCCGGAGGAGGTCTTGATATCCCGGGGGATCTTCTCCGATGAAGGAGGTCCTGAATCCGAAGTGGATCTTCTCCGTAGAGGCGCACCGGTCTCGTGGGAGAAATCCACACAAGTGTCAAATGAGCTAAAACCACAGCTAACCCTAAACGGAATGACGAGGGGAGTATATATAGTCTACGGGGCGAATGGATACATGGGTCTCGGCCCAGGGGGCTGCACGCAGGCAGATCAGGGGCCGGATGTCCGGGCGGCGGCCCGGATGTCCGGGTCTTCGAGGGGTGCCGGACGTCCGGGGCGAGGGGCCGGATGTCCGGGCTGGAGCGGTCTGGTCTCGGGCGCTCTCTGGACGGAGGCGCCGGATTTCCGGGCCCGGGGCCGGATGTCCGGGCCATGCTTGGCCGGATGTCCGGGCCCTGGCCGGATGTCCGGGCCCTGTAGCTTCAGTCGCTGCTGGTCTTTTGTAGGTGCTGGCCCAGGTGCCGGATGTCCGGGCCATGGGGCCGGATGTCCGGGGCCTGGAGCTCCCTTCTGCCCTTCTCGATGCATCAGTTCGTCCGTGGCCTTGGGGACTTGTCCATCTTCACGCTCTTCTCCGAAGTGGTCTCCTTCACACCTGAGCACACAAAGCACACTCGCTTGAGGTAGCAACCATGTCTCGCAAGATTCATAAGGAAGTAGGGCTAGGAGTGACGTCACCTCGGTCTCGAAAGCTCTAGTACGGGCACGTGTCATCGGTCCTTGAGGCACTTGAGGGGGTGAAGGAGGATCCATGGGGATGGCCCTAGGATACACCGTATCACCTTCCTTCGTCCCCTCGAGCGCCTTCCCCTCGATCTCCTCGACCCCGCATCCTCTTCTCTCTCGATCCCGCAGCTCCAGCCCCGATTTCCCCCCATCGAACCTCCCTCGCAGCATCCGACCGCCGCCGCTTGCGAGGCCCCAGGCGCCTGCCCGGCCGGAGCCGCTCCCGTCCTCCAGCTCGCCTGGCCAAGGAGCTCCCTGCGGCCCGCCCTCAGGCCCTGAGCCCAGCGCCATGGAGCCGCGCCCTCGAGCAGTTCCCTGCCTCGCCAAGCGCTGGCGCCCGCGGGCCCCCTCCTCCGCGCCAAGGTGAAGCGCCGTCGAAGCCGTTCCCTGCGGGAACCAACGGCCGCGCCCATCTCCTCGCTCGGCCCGCCCCTCTCTCCCGAGCGCCCGCCGTGCCAGGAGCCGACCCGCGCCTGGCCTCCATTTCCCCTCGTGCGGCCCTCCTCTCCAAGCCGAGCGCATCGCCAGCGCCCTGCCTTCGCGTCCCGTCGCCGGCGTCCACGCGAGGCTCTGCCTCCTCTCCTCCACCTCGTCCGTGCAGCGCCGGCGCCGCCCCAAGCACCTCCAGCACCTCATCGCTGTGCCGCTGCATGGCCTCGTCGCCCCGTTGTGCTGCCGTTTTTTTTTGTGTTGCCTGGTACTGTTGGGTTTGTCCAGGAACGTGCACGACTACCTTTGGAAGAAACGAGTACCCCTTCGATTTGCCGACGAACCGTCAAGTTCGACTACACAAGACGAACGCGTCGAGTACCACTACTTCCACTACCGCCACGTGTCGACGAACGCCAAGTACCTCTATGAACGTGTTCCCCTACGTCGACGACGATCCCGACAAGTACCTCTACACGCGGCATGAACATCTACGATACGAGAACGACGACACAAGACGACGCGACAAGTACCTCTTCGGAGACGAAAACGTCAACGTGTTCAACTACCGTCGCCGAGACCCTCAAGTACCTCTACGAACGGAACGACTACTCGTTGGCGACCTCGTGTACGACTACTTCCTCTCCGATCGCGAGAACGACTTCTTCCTCTTCAAACTCGAACCGCTCCGAGAACGATCGCTCCGAGGGTATACCCCGAGACGATGACCCGTGGATGAATGTTGTGATGTATGAAATGTTTCCCGTGTGTGCACCGTGCCCGTTTCGACCTTTTGTCTTGTTCCTCGGTTGCCTCGTCACCGACTCGTGGGAACCCGGTGACGGGATCGCACCACCTCTTTCATCTTGTTCGACTTGCTCACGTCGATTCTTTCCTTTTGCACCGGACTCTCAACGAGTTACCGGAACCGATATGTTGCGTGGCATCATTTTGGATCGTTGCCGTGGCACCCTTTTCTTTCCACCACGGTGACAAATACCCCATATCATCTTCTTGTTAACATTTTAATAAATTGCATAAACTTGATCACGTCATCCGCATCATGATAACAACATGAGAATGTTTAATTGTTGTTTGCTTTAATAATTACTAAGCATGCTCATGGGGATTTTCCGGATATGTTGTTGTTATTTTCTCCGGCCTCATTTAAATTGTCTAAATAGTGTAGTTTCTTTTTGCTTCACCTCTTGCCATGTTAAAAACATTTAACCTTGTCTTGTAAATAATGAGAGTCAACTAAATATTTAACATGTGGTGTTTCGTCAATATGCAACTCGTTGCATATTGAGCTCCACTTAACTTGTAGTATTGTTTGCGCACTTTGCCATGCCATGCATAATTAAACCGGACATGCATCATACTTGGATGTGCATCGTATGCCATGTTAATGCTTGTGTGTTTACCGTGTTGTTTCTTTCTTTCTGGTTGCTTCTCTTGTTAGCTTTGGTTTCGTTCCGGAGTTGTGAGGATTCGCTCGACTGTTGCTCCGTCTACTTCATGGATCCGTTCTTCTCCCTTGTGGAATCCCAGGCAAGATGATCATACCCTTGGATACCTTTACTACCATTGCCATGCTTAGTTGTCTCGATGCTATCGTTACATGTCGCGCTACCCATCTTTTATGTCAGCCTCTCCTTGTTGCCATGAAACCTCTAACATTTGAAACCTTCCTAGCAAAACCACTGTTTGGCTATGTTACCCGCTTGCTCAGCCTCGCTTGCTCAGCCCCTCTTATAGCGTTGTTAGTTGCAGGTGAAGATGAAGTTCGTTCCAGGAGGGAACTTGTTGTTGGATATATCACAATATCTATAATTATTATTAACACACCTATATACTGGGCATGGGTGGAAGGCTTGGCCTTTTGCTCGGTGTTTTGTTCCACTCATGCCACCTTAGGCGCCGATAAACCGGCATTATGTTCCTTGATTTTGCGTTCCTTACACGATGGGTGAAATGGAGACCCCTTGACAGTTCGACTTTGAATAAAACTCCTCCAGCAAGGCCCAACATTGGTTTTAATTTGCTCATAATAACAACATATTTAATTAATTAAATTGCATAGGGAGTTAGCGCTACCCGAGGATTCTTAATTCTACATAGCAGGGGGGGCCAGTGCTGATGGTGTTGGTTCCAAACGAGCGGACTGCGGGGCCACCACGGGGAAACTCGAGGTTTGGCTCCCGTAGGATGTCTCATCCGGACGTGGCCTGAGACGAGATACGCGCGGCTACTATCAGGGTGTCGGCACGCCGGGAGGTCTTGCTGGACTTGTTTTACCATTGTCGGAATGACTTGTGCTACCGGGATGCCGAGCCTGATCGGATTTTCCCTAAGATAAGGAGTGATGATATTATATTTATCACTTCAGCTAATCGTGAGAGCTTGTGATGGGCTAAGTTGGAACACCCCTGCAGGGTTATGATCTTTCGAAAGCCGTGCCCGCGGTTATGTGGCAGATTGGAATTTGTTAATGTCCGGTTGTAGAAAACTTGACAGAGGATCCGAAGTAAAACACACAACTGTGTGAGTAACCGTGACTGTCTCTTTTCACTTTGAGAAGAGAACACGGTGGGGTTATGTTTGACTCGTATGTAGTTAGGATCTTTAGCGATCACTACTTTTGCGACCGTTTGCGTAGATGCTCATCTTATTCTGGTACTCGTAAGTTAGCCACCATATTATGCTTAGCCGCTGCTGCAGCCTCACCACTTTACCTCTTCCTACCCACAAGCTTTGCTAGTCTTGATACCCATGGTTATGGGATTGCTGAGTCCTCGTGGCTCACAGATAGTACAACACCAGATGCAGGTTCAGCCGAGTTTGATGCAGAAGCTGGTTCAAGTACTTCACCGGGAGCTCGATGAAGAGAGTGGCCGTATGCTTGTGACGTTTCGACGATCAGTAGTGGTTTCTACTAGGATTCGATCCTGACCTGTGGCTTTATGTTGTTTTGGTATCTTTCTTTGGATCTTCACCCGTAGTCGGGTTGTGATGTTTTGAATGATGTTTTGCTTATGTAATGTATTGTGTGAAGTGGCGAGTGTAAGCCAACTATCTCCTTTTGCAATTTAATCCCTCTTTTACATGAGTCGTGCAAAGAAACCAAACTTGAGATCATTCTAGGATGGGCTTATACCTTTAAGTCGTGCCTCGACACGTAGGAGGTATAGTCCCATCCTGGGCATTACAAGTTGGTATTCAGAGCCTTCTCCGACCTAGAAGCCCCCACTAATTGATCAAATCGTTGACGGTTGAGTCTAGGCACACACTGAAAATGTTTTGAGTCCTATATTTATATCGGAGAGTAGGATTTCTTTTGCTCCTCATCTCTCATTCTGGTGAGGACTCCTGACGATTACTCTTGCCTCTTCTACTTTCAAAAATTGCACCAAATTTTTTTAGGATCTCGCAAGTATTGTTTGGATTGTTCCGATGTCTTTGTGACGAGAACATTGTTCTCGATGCCTCCTGACATTAGGGGTTGTGGCAGTGTCCCGGGGAGTTGAGCTCCGAGGTGTTGTCGTCACAAATCCATCGCGGCAGTACTAGAATACTTAAGACGACCGACATCGAAAACTCTCCTATGCGGTTAGTGGCAAGATAACCCCGACATCACCCAGTACTGGGGAGGTAGTTCGGGAGTATTGCCATAGCTTGTATAGTGGATGCGTTTCGAAGGTCCGAGGTAAACGGTTTCCGAGAACAACTGGTTATGTGTTGAAGGATGGATACAGCTGGATGTAGGTTTAGAGTTGAGTGCGCGGTGCTTCCCCTGTATCCCCAACACCTGATTGCATAACTGGGAACTTTCGGAAATTAATAGGTGGGTTCATCTAGTAGTTCTAGGCATTCTTCCTACGAATGCATGATATGAAGTTCGGGGTTCTACATTGAGTGAAGTGGTTTTATGGACTTGTTCTGATCGGGAGTTGCATCTTAAAGGGTCCTTGGCTATGCTGATCCGGGGATTGCAAAACCCTTTTGTAACACGTTCCATGAGCTTTCAGCACGAAGATGTCGAACGAAGCTTCTATCTTGTATTTGTTCTATCTGTTCCTTGTTCCTTTTTATTTACCTTTTGTTCTCCAAGTGGCTTCTCGTCAAGTTGATGTACCTGCGGAATTCATTCGTTCAATTCTCTGTTCGGATGATATTGTGAAGATTATGCTGCAACACATCTACTCCTTTGTTTTTGTTTTGATTCTGGTATTTGAGTTGCTTCGATGTCAAATGTTGATTCCATACCTTTCTTAATCGGTATTCTCATATTTCTATGGGAGTGCTAGTCCTTCTTGATCATCAAGATGGTCATGTTAAATTCTTTTCAACCGGTGTGCCTTCTCCTCAAGTTATTGCATACGGACGCCGTTGAGAGATCTGACGATTTGTTTGTTTCATTCATCCCAAGTTGTCTTTGTTTTCCCCACCCTCCCACCCCTTTTCTTCTTGGAGCTAGTAATTCTCAAATGAATTATCCATTTTATTCATGTGATATTTCTTCATTCATTTCCTTCAATGTTCTTATCCGGTGATTTACCATGAAGATGCTCAAGAGCTTCAAGTTCATCATTCTTTTGTTCTTAAATTCTGCCGGTGGATGTAATTCAAGATTTCGGTGTTGATCTTATCCTTTTCCTCATTTCATAATGCTTTCTTATTCCGGTGAACCAATTAATCATTCTCCTCTTGTTATTCATATCCGGAGTGTTGAAGATTTCTCAGAAGATTTGTGTTTCCATTCTTAATCCTGTCAAATTATTTTGAGGATTGCTATCTTATTCTAGCCATTTAATTCAACCGGTGCAATATCTCTGAAGCAATCTTTTCCAACGGTGATTTATTTAGTGGGCCCTAACCCACAGGTCTTTTCCCAGGATCTTACCTGACTCTTCTTTTCTGGAGTTATACTCAAATTCTTTTCATAGTGTGACGTAAGAATGATTTCCATCAGTCACATGCCTTCTCAAAGCTTGTTTTCAATTATTTCCATCTTTTGCTCCACCTTCCTCTTGTCATTCGTCCGGAGTATCTCGAAATTCTTCATGCCATTTCTCGTCTTCTCACATTTGGAGACCGGAGAAGTGTTTCTCTTAAATCTTGGCCGTTCTCTCAAGATTCTTCATGAATTCTTCTTATTGTGATCCTCCGAAGGCCATCATTTCAGTATATTTCTTCGTTCTCAGTTTTCAACTTCGTCCTCCAAATATTCTTCATTGATGTCTCTTCGTTCGTCTCCATATTTTTACGGTGGTTCATTCAAGTTTACCCTTCCGTTGTTATCGTTTTAATTCATTTGTTCTTTTCACAATCCTACTGGTGGTTCGTTGAGGATTTATCCAAGCTTGTGCGAAATCTCTCTTTAATTCTTTCCAACGAGAATAAGTAGTATGCCAAATCCTTTGGTTGTCATCAATTTAAATTGGTGAAGGAGATGCATAACATAATTCTTATTCTTGTTCCTTCAGGTGATTTAATTCTTTGTCTGGAGCTTGTTCATCATATCATATTCTCGGTTCTATGTTGTTCATCTTGTTTTTCGGAGCTCCAAGATTATTTCAATTATATCATTTCAAAGCTCAATCTAATTCATCGCAGGCCTTGAATCTTATTCTTTTCATCTTTCACTTCTCATGCTTTCATTACCGGAGTTCTTCATGGTGGTTCATCATGTTTTAATTCATCCCTGAAGTCTTCATCAAGATTCTTGTTGGAGCTCAAGCATTCTTCATCATGCTTTCCAAGTGCAATTCTTTCTCCCTTATCTTTTGAGATGGTGTTATGTCATTCTTGTCAATTCCTTCATGTTTCATGATTCACAAGTTGTCAAGAATGAGATAATTAAAACCATCATTTCTTTCTCTCTAGGAGATACTTTCAACCCCTCATTTTTATCTCTTGGAGTTATCTTGGGTTGTATTTCACCTAAAAGCTTCCCTAAGGATTGTTGCTAATGATGGTGCTTATAAATGACCCAAATTCTTCATTTATCATTCCGGCAAAATAAGTTTATCGTCTCCTTGTTGATCTCAATCCAATCAAATATTTTCGTCAGTGGCTGGTTGTCACCTCATAATTTTGAGATGTTTTCCATAAGCCCACATCAAGCTTATTCGTTTTCGTTGTTGATTTTCCATCAACTCCATTCAACACTTCTTCGTAAGGATGCTTTTTCAAATTCAATTTTGAGAGAAGTTGTCATTTTTGTTCTCCATTCATTTCTTTCGTTGATTTATGTGCTATTCCTTCATTCCGAAGGCATTGTGATATTGCTCTCTTCGAACCATCATCTTGTCATATCGAGATCATGTTTTTTCCCTTGCTTGTCTATTTATCCGGAGCGTTGTATTCTCCATTCTAATTCTCTCATCTTATCAAGTTTTGCCTCTCTTTTCAACCGGAGTGCTGTCTGAATCTTTCTTACCCCTTGTGCCATTCTTTTAATTGTTCTGGAGGCTGTGTGTTGCTGTTTTCATCAAGTATCATCTCAACTTGCCAAGTTCTTGTCCAGTTCCTTCCATTTTCAGACGGAGTGCTGTCCAAATTATTTCATTCTTATTCCTTCTCAATCTTGGTTAACCGGAGTGGTTATGAAATTCTTTCGTCATCCGTGAGCTCTTGTTTCATGTCCTTCAACCTTCAAGGTTCTCATAATGCTCCTTGTTCCTCTTTTCTAACGGAGTGTTTTCATCTTCGTTCATCCCCATTGTATTCTTTATTCAACTTGTTTAACCTATCAAGGTTCCTGGTTTCACTCGTCTGTCAAAGAAGCAACTTTGTTTTACCTCTTCCTCTTCCGTTTTTACCCGGTGCTATCTCTAGGATCTCGGGTCGAGATCCTCTGTTAGTGTGGGAGAGTTGTGACGCCCGAAGACCGACGTCCCAGAAGATTCCAGAAGATTCCAGATGTTCCGGGTTCTCCCGTGTTTTCTTTGTGCTTGTGTTATTTATTTTTGCATTGCATCATGTCATCATGCCATCATGTCATATTTATTTTGCATCTCAACCCATATAAACCGTATGGACCTTCGGTCCATTTAAATCGAGGGAAGGTGACTTCTCTTTATAACATATCCTCCAAATATTATGGAGCTATTATAATAAATATTCCATTCGTTGGAATTTACCGCAACACACGTGCATAATTTCCCCATGCTTTTCCTACTTCGGGTTTCACCGTAAAAACCTTGCCAATAATTCTTTTCCGTTGTTTCGAGGTTCCTCCAAAAATCCTCAACATTTTTGGACTCTTCAAATACCCCCATTCATATTCAATCATTTGAATTTAATTCAAATGAGTTCGATTTATCTCTTGCATTCTTGCCTCTCCTATTTTTCGTGGACCATGGACATTTTCGCGAGTCTAGTAAAATTAACCTCTTGCCAAAAATCTTTCCCTAACCTTTCTTATCTTTCCTCTTCTTTTATTTGTTCTGCTGCGTTTTTATTTAAAATCTTAGCAGCCGGCCCAGCCTCCTCCAGCCTCAGGCCCAACCGCCTCCCTCCTTGGGCCCAAGGCCGTCCGTCCCGAGCCGGCCCAGCTAGGCCTAACCTAGCCCGAGCGGTGCCGACCGCTCCTTTCGATCCTCCCCAGCCGCCGCACCTCAATCCCGACGCCGCCAGCCCCGATTCCCCGTGCTCCCCTTCCTTCGTCCCCTCGAGCGCCTTCCCCTCGATCTCCTCGACCCCGCATCCTCTTCTCTCTCGATCCCGCAGCTCCAGCCCCGATTTCCCCCCATCGAACCTCCCTCGCAGCATCCGACCGCCGCCGCTTGCGACGCCCCAGGCGCCTGCCCTGCCGGAGCCGCTCCCGTCCTCCAGCTCGCCTGGCCAAGGAGCTCCTTGCGGCTCGCCCTCAGGCCCTGAGCCCAGTGCCATGGAGCCGCGCCCTCGAGCAGTTCCCTGCCTCGCCAAGCGCTGGCGCCCGCGGGCCCCCTCCTCCGCGCCAAGGTGCAGCGCCGTCGAAGCCGTTCCCTACGGGAACCAGCGGCCGCGCCCATCTCCACGCTCGGCCCGCCCCTCTCTCCCGAGCGCCCGCCGTGCCAGGAGCCGACCCGCGCCTGGCCTCCATTTCCCCTCGTGCGGCCCTCCTCTCCAAGCCGAGCGCATCGCCAGCGCCCTGCCTTCGCGTCCCGTCTCCGGCGTCCGCGCGAGGCTCTGCCTCCTCTCCTCCACCTCGTCCGTGCAGCACCGGCGCCGCCCCAAGCACCTCCAGCACCTCATCGCCGTGCCGCTGCATGGCCTCGTCGCCCCGTCGTGCTGCCGTTTTTGTTTTTTTTTTGTTGCCTGGTACTGTTGGGTTTGTCCAGGAACGTGCACGACTACCTTTGGAAGAAACGAGTACCCCTTTGAGTCGCCGACGAACCGTCAAGTTCGACTACACAAGACGAACGCATCGAGTACCACTACTTCCACTACCGCCACGTGTCGACGAACGCCAAGTACCTCTACGAACGTGTTCCCCTACGTCGACGACGATCCCGACAAGTACCTCTACACGCGGCATGAACATCTACGATACGAGAACGACGACACAAGACGACGCGACAAGTACCTCTTCGGAGACGAAAACGTCAACGTGTTCAACTACCGTCGCCGAGACCCTCAAGTACCTCTACGAACGGAATGACTACTCGTTGGCGACCTCGTGTACGACTACTTCCTCTCCGATCGCGAGAACGACTTCTTCCTCTTCGAACTCGAACCGCTCCGAGAACGATCGCTCCGAAGGTATACCCCGAGACGATGACCCGTGGATGAATGTTGTGATGTATGAAATGTTTCCCGTGTGTGCACCATGCCCGTTTCGACCTTTTGTCTTGTTCCTCGGTTGCCTCGTCGCCGACTCGTGGGAACCCGGTGACGGGATCGCCCCACCTCTTTCATCTTGTTCGACTTGCTCACGTCGATTCTTTCCTTTTGCACCGGACTCTCAACGAGTTACCGGAACCGATATGTTGCGTGGCATCATTTCGGATCGTTGCCGTGGCACCCTTTTCTTTCCACCACGGTGACAAATACTCCATATCATCTTCTTGTTAACCTTTTAATAAATTGCATAAACTTGATCACGTCATCCGCATCATGATAACAACATGAGAATGTTTAATTGTTGTTTGCTTTAATAATTACTAAGCATGGTCATGGGGATTTTCCGGATATGTTGTTGTTATTTTCTCCGGCCTCATTTAAATTGTCTAAATAGTGTAGTTTCTTTTTGCTTCACCTCTTGCCATGTTAAAAACATTTAACCTTGTCTTGTAAATAACGAGAGTCAACTAAATATTTAACATGTGGTGTTTCGTCAATATGCAACTCATTGCATATTGAGCTCCACTTAACTTGTAGTATTGTTTGTGCACTTTGCCATGCCATGCATAATTAAACCGGACATGCATCATACTTGGATGTGCATCGTATGCCATGTTAATGCTTGTGTGTTTACCGTGTTGTTTCTTTCTTTCCGGTTGCTTCTCTTGTTAGCTTTGGTTTCGTTCCGGAGTTGTGAGGATTCGCTCGACTGTTGCTCCGTCTACTTCATGGATCCGTTCTTCTCCCTTGTGGAATCCCAGGCAAGATGATCATACCCTTGGATACCTTTACTACCATTGCCATGCTTAGTTGTCTCAATGCTATCGTTACATGTCGCGCTACCCATCTTTTATGTCAGCCTCTCCTTGTTGCCATGAAACCTCTAACATTAGAAACCTTCCTAGCAAAACCACTGTTTGGCTATGTTACCCGCTTGCTCAGCCTCGCTTGCTCAGCCCCTCTTATAGCGTTGTTAGTTGCAGGTGAAGATGAAGTTCGTTCCAGGAGGGAACTTGTTGTTGGATATATCACAATATCTATAATTATTATTAACACACCTATATACTGGGCATGGGTGGAAGGCTTGGCCTTTTGCTCGGTGTTTTGTTCCACTCATGCCACCTTAGGCGCCGATAAACCGGCATTATGTTCCTTGATTTCGCGTTCCTTACACGATGGGTGAAATGGGGACCCCTTGACAGTTCGACTTTGAATAAAACTCCTCCAGCAAGGCCCAACATTGGTTTTAATTCGCTCATAATAACAACATATTTAATTAATTAAATTGCATAGGGAGTTAGCACTACCCGAGGATTCTTAATTCTACATAGCAGGGGGGGCCAGTGCTGATGGTGTTGGTCCCAAACGAGCGGACTGCGGGGCCACCACGGGGAAACTCGAGGTTTGGCTCCCGTAGGATGTCTCATCCGGACGTGGCCTAAGACGAGATACGCGCGGCTACTATCAGGGTGTCGGCACGCCGGGAGGTCTTGCTGGACTTGTTTTACCATTGTCGAAATGACTTGTGCTACCGGGATGCCGAGCCTGATCGGATTTTCCCTAAGATAAGGAGTGATGATATTATATTTATCACTTCAGCTAATCGTGAGAGCTTGTGATGGGCTAAGTTGGAACACCCCTGCAGGGTTATGATCTTTCGAAAGCCGTGCCCGCGGTTATGTGGCAGATTGGAATTTGTTAATGTCCGGTTGTAGAAAACTTGACAGAGGATCCGAAGTAAAACACACAACTGTGTGAGTAACCGTGACTGTCTCTTTTCACTTTGAGAAGAGAACACGGTGGGGTTATGTTTGACTCGTATGTAGTTAGGATCTTTAGCGATCACTACTTTTGCGACCGTTTGCGTAGATGCTCATCTTATTCTGGTACTCGTAAGTTAGCCACCATATTATGCTTAGCCGCTGCTGCAGCCTCACCACTTTACCTCTTCCTACCCACAAGCTTTTCTAGTCTTGATACCCATGGTTATGGGATTGCTGAGTCCTCGTGGCTCACAGATAGTACAACACCAGATGCAGGTTCAGCCGAGTTTGATGCAGAAGCTGGTTCAAGTACTTCACCGGGAGCTCGATGAAGAGAGTGGTGATGTAGGGTGGAACCCTAATCAGCGGACCTTTCACGATTTGGAGGATGGCACACGATGAACACGGGGGATCACAAGGGAAGGATGGGGAAAACACAAGAGGAAAACACTCAAATCAACACGAAAAGCAATCACACAAGCGCTAGATTCGCGATACAAAGTCGAGATCCATGATCCAAAGTCAACAACGGTGATACAGATAGTCTTCTCCCGGAGGAGGTCTTGATATCCCGGGGGATCTTCCCGTTAGGGGTCTTGAATCCAGAGGTGGATCTTCTCCGTAGAGGTGCACCGTCTCGTGGGAGAAATCCACACAAGTATCAAATGAGCTAAACCACAGCTAACCCTAAACGGAATGAGGAGAGGGGTATATATAGTCTACGGGGACGAAGGGGTACACGGGCCTCGGCCCAAGTGCTGCGCGCAGGCAGATCAGGAGCCGGACGTCCGGGCAGCGGGCCGGATGTCCGGGACTTCGCGGGACGCCGGATGTCCGGGGCGGGGGCCCGGATGTCCGGGCGGGAGGAGCCGAGCCTCGGATGCTCTCTGGACAGGAGCGCCGGATTTCCGGGCCCGAGGCCGGATGTCCGGGCCGTGCTTGGCCGGATGTCCGGGCCCTGGCCGGATGTCCGGGCCCTGTGGCTGGCCGTCTGTAGAGAGATGCCCAGGGGTCGGATGTCCGGGCCAGGGGGCCGGATGTCCGGGGCCTGGAGCTGCTTTCTGGTCTTCTTGTTGCATCAGCTCGTCCATGACCTTGGGGACTTGTCCATCTTCAAGCTCTTCTCCGATGTGGTCTCCTTCACACCTGAGCACACAAAGCACACCCGTTTGAGGTAGCAACCATGTCTCGCAAGATTCATAAGGAAGTAGGACTAGGAGTGACGTCACCTCGGTCTCGAAAGCTCTAGCACGAGCACGTGTCATCGGTCCTTGAGGCACTTGAGGGGGTGAAGGAGGGTCCATGGGGATGCCCTTGGGATGCTCCGCATCATCTCCCCTCCCTTGGGAAAGATCCGACCTCGGATCGAAATCTTCATCACCATGGAAAGGAGAGAGGTCCTTGATGTTGAAAGTATCGCTTATGGAGTACTTGTCTCGTGGGATGTCGATCTTGTAGGCGTTGTTGTTGTAGCGTGCTAGCACCTTGAAGGGTCCGTCGGCGCGAGGTAGAAGCTTGGACTTGCGCTCGTGTGGGAAACGGTCCTTGCGAAGGTGGAGCCAAACAAGATCTCCCGGGTTGAACACCATCGGTGCCTTGTTGACGTTGAGCTTGGTGGCGAGACGTTGGACTTGGCGCTCGATCATCGCCCTTGTATCTTCGTGCACCTTCTTGAGATAACTTGCTCGTGCACTTGCGTCCATGTTCGTGCGCTCTTGGAGAGGAAGAGGTAGGATGTCCAAAGGTGACAACGGGTTGAAGCCGTAGACGATCTCGAAGGGGGACTTGCCGGTTGTGGAGTGTCTTACGCGGTTGTAGGCGAACTCGGCGATTGGCAAGCAATGCTCCCATTCTCGGATGTTCCTCTTGATCAACACACGAAGGAGAGTGGAAAGCGTGCGGTTCGTCACTTCCGTCTGGCCGTCCGTCTGTGGGTGGTACACCGAAGAAAAGAGGAGCTTGATTCCCAGCTTGGCACATAGTGTTTTCCAAAAGTAACTCAGGAACTTGACGTCCCGGTCCGACACGATCGTTTTAGGCACGCCATGAAGACGAAGTATCTCCCTGCAAAAGAGAGTGGCAACATGTGAAGCATCGTCGATCTTGTTGCAAGGAATGAAATGAGCCATTTTGGAGAATCTATCTACCACCACAAGCACAGAATCTTTGCCCGTTGGAGTCCTAGGCAAGCCAAGTATGAAATCCATGCTTATGTCTTCCCATGGATGATATGGTATAGGGAGAGGCATATAAAGACCGTGAGATTGAGCTTTGGACTTAGCTTTGCGGCATGTCGAACATCGGTTGGTGAGGCGTGAGACGTCACGAAGCATCTTGGGCCAAAAATAGTTCTTAGAGAGAGTAGCAAACGTCTTGTCATGTCCAAAGTGTCCCATGAGTCCTCCTCCATGCGATTCCTGCAAAAGGAGCAAACGAAGCGAAGACTCGGGAATGCAAAGTTTGTTAGCTCTCATAAGATATCCATCCTTGATGTAGTAATGTTCCCAAGAATTGTGAGTCAAGCATTTAGCGTAAGCATTTGCAAAGAAAGGATCATGCTCATATAAATCTTTAATATGCTCAAAGCCAATCACATTCAACTCAAGTTGTGTAACAAGCATGCATTTGCGGGAAAGCGCGTCCGCCACAACATTTTCTTTGCCCTTGATGTATTTGATGACATAGGGAAAAGACTCAATGAACTCACTCCATTTAGCATGACGCTTGTTCAACTTAGTTTGACCTTTGAGATACTTGAGTGTCTCATGGTCCGTATGAAGAATGAATTCATGAGGTCGAAGATAGTGTTCCCAAACACGTAGAACTCTCACCAAGGCATAAAGCTCTTTATCATAGATAGGATAGTTAAGTTGCGCTCCCGATAGCTTCTCGCTAAAGTACGCAATTGGGCGCTTTTCTTGCATTAGCACGCCACCTATGCCGGTACCACTAGCATCACAATGAATCTCAAATGGTTTGTCAAAGTTTGGTAGGGCTAGAAGTGGTGCGTGCGTGAGCAAGCTCTTAAGCTCATTGAACGCGGTGTCTTGTGAAGGGCCCCAAATGAAGGGTGCGTTCTTCTTGCTCAAAGCGTGTAGAGGCATAGCAATGGTGCTAAAGTCCTTCACAAAACGTCGATAGAAACCGGCTAGACCAAGGAAACTACGCACTTGCATGAGATTCTTTGGTTGAGGCCAAGTTTTAATTGCTTCAATTTTAGTTTCATCAACGTGAACACCTTGAGAAGAAACGACAAATCCTAGAAAGACAACCTTGTCAACGCCAAAAGTGCATTTTTCCATATTTGCATATAATTGTTGTTTGCGAAGTGCTTGCAAAACTAGTTGGACATGGTCAACATGTTCTTCAAGCGACTTGCTAAACACAAGAATGTCATCAAAGTAAACCACGACAAAGACACCTATGTAGGGTCTAAGAACAAAGTGCATAAGACGCACAAAAGTGCCGGGTGCTTCCGATAAGCCCATTGGCATGACAAGCCACTCATATAACCCAAACTTGGTTTTGAAAGCAGTTTTCCATTCATCACCCTCTTGAATGCGAATTTGGTAGTAGCCACTTTTAAGATCAATTTTTGAAAAGATGGTGGCACCACGAAGTTCATCAAGCATGTCATCTAAGCGAGGAATAGGGTGACGATATCTAACGGTGATAGCATTTATCGGGTGGCAATCGGAACACATGCGAAAAGTTCCGTCTTTCTTAGGCACGAGAATAACGGGAACGGCACAAGGGCTTAGACTTTCACGTACATGACCCTTGTCGATGAGTTTTTGCACTTGCCGTTGTATCTCCTTTGTTTCCTCGGGGTTGACGCGGTAAGGAGCCTTGTTTGGAAGTGGAGCACCGGGTACGAGGTCGATGCGATGTTCTATCCCTCGAAGTGGGGGTAGACCCGTTGGTAGCTCATCCGGAAAGACGTCCGAGAATTCCTGCAACAATTTAGACAACACAAAAGGTGGGGGTGGTGAAGTGTTAGTAGGTTTGGCTTCCCCTTTGCATAAAAGCACAAGGTGGAAGACGCTCGATGGGTTCTCACACACTTCTCTCATCTCACGTTTGGTAGCAAATAGCACTAGTTGCTTCTTGTCGCTCATCGTGGAGTCGCTCATATTTGGCTTGTGGCTCTCGCTCTCCTTTTGGTGGCTCGCTCTCTCACCATTCTCTCCACGATGGGTGGTAGGTACAAGCTTGTCGGCGGCAACTTGACTTGGAGACATTGGCCGAAGCACGAATTCCTTGCCCTTCATCTTGAAATGATAGTGATTCGTCCGTCCATTGTGTGTGACTCCACGATCATATTGCCATGGTCGTCCAAGAATAAGGTGGCACACGGACATGGGTATCACATCACACTCAAGAGTGTCCTCGTAGGCGCCAATCTTGAAAGAGACTTGCACGGTGTGCTCGACTCGAAGAAGTCCGGCGTCGTTGAGCCATTGTACCTTGTAGGGGTGAGGATGCTTCGTCTTGACCAAATGAAGCTTGTCGCATAGCTCTTCACTTGCCAAGTTGTGGCAACTTCCTCCATCGATGATAACCTTGACGGAGCGTCCATTGATGCCGGCCTTCGTATGGAAAATATGACATCGTTGGTCGTCATCTTGTTGATGTTGGAGTGTCAAGACTTTGGAGACAACAAGGTTGGGGCTTGAGTCATTGTCGCAAAACACTTGATTGTCTTCTTCTTCATTGACTTGGCGATGCATAGCGACATGCTCAAGTGCTTCCATCTCATCATCGCTCATGGAGTCATAAGATCCGTCGTCATTGATGATCATGGTGCGAACGGTCTTGCACTCAAATGACTTGTGGCCTCGTCCTTGGCACTTGAAGCATTTGATGGAGCTCGTCTTGTTATTGTCTTCGGTAGGAGTTGTAGTTGAGGAAGCTCTTTGCTTGAAGTTGTTGGTAGAAGGTGGACGACTCGATGTAGTCGCATTCTTGTAACTTGACTTGTCACCGAAGTTTGTATAAGGCTTGGTAGAGGTAGGAGGAGTAGCCGAAGTCGTTGAAGCTTGGTTGTAGGAGCCGAAGTTCTTGGAATTGAACTTGGAGTACTTGTAGTCCTCTTGAACTTGTCGCTCCGCTTTGGTTGCTTGATGTACTAGCTCGAGGAGATTGTTGTATGGTTGGAAGTCCGCAATCTTCTTGATAGGATAGTTGAGTCCATTCAAGAATCTCGCCATAGTTTGCTCGTCATCTTCCGTGATGTTTGCTCGTATCATGGCAATCTCCATCTCCGTGTAGTACTCTTCAACGGACTTGGTACCTTGCTTGAGGAGTTGTAGCTTCTTGAACAAGTCGCGGTTGTAGTGTGTAGGCACAAAGCGTGCTCTCATCACTTCCTTCATTTGAGCCCAAGTGGTGATAGGAGGTTCGCCTTTTGCTTCTCTTCTCTCCATGATTTGCTCCCACCAAATGAGAACATAGTCTTGGAACTCAAGTGATGCCATTGCGATCTTCTTCTCTTCATCGAAGTTGTGAAGGCGAAAGATCTTGTCAACTTTCAATGCCCATGAGAGGTAGTCTTCGGGATCAATGCTTCCGGAAAACTTTGGCATGGTGAACTTGAGCTTGCCATAGCGATGCTCGTCATTTTGTCCTTGCGTATTGGGATGGCGATCTCGATTTTGGCGGTTTGCCATATCTTGTTGCTCTTGTTGAGGAAGATGTCCTTGTTGGAGTTGATGTTCTTGTTGAGGTTGTTGCTCTTGCCGCGCTTGAGGAGGAGCTTCTTCTTGCATTCTTGCTTGATGGCGCCGTTCTTGCATCTCATCGCGAAGGAAATCCTCTTCTTGACGATTGTCACGAGTGCGGGCTGTCACATTGCGATGTGCATCTTGTAGGGCACGTTGCGCCTCCATAGCTTGAGCTACTCGACGTTGTTGTGCTTGGCGGTTAGCCTCGGCATCTTGTTCTTCTTGATATTGGCGAGCTCGCTCTTGTTGTTGTTGGCGTAGTCGTTGCCGTTCTTGTGCTTGCTTAAGTGTAGCTTGGTTTTGACGACGTCAACTTTCTTGCTCGTCGAATAACTCTTGTGAACTCTTGTCATGTAGAGGATGCCGATGTGCATGTCGAGCTTGACGTGCGGCTTGACGAAGAGTGTTTGACGTAGGTGTACTTGAGTCTTGCGTTGAGTCGGTGTGTTGACTTGAGCGGCTACGTCTTTGAGATGATGTTGAGGAAGAACGTCGGTTGATGATCAATGTCCGGAGCTCATTGTATTGAGTAGACATGTTGGTGTTGATGAGGTCGATTTGCTCCTTGGTACTTTGTTGGAATTGGCGCGCGTCCTCGGCGACTTGGCCAATGTACTCTCGCATAGCTTCACTCTCTTGATGTAGAGCTCGTTGGACACCGAATAGATGTAGTTTGGTGACGTAGTTGTTCGCTTCTTGAGGATCGTCGAAGATCGGGTTGGTAGATGAACTTGGCCTATCCATCATCACAAGCAAGTATGTGAGTGGGAGAAAGGAGAAGACAATATCAATGTACCTTAACCGAGGTTGAAAATGGATCAATGATCAACTCAACAATGTAACCCGGAAATAGCACTATTGGTATCACTTCGTGTCGATTCTCACACCTACACAAGTAAAGCTTTGAGAGGAGCTTGGTTAGGATGTGGCACAAATTCAATGCAATCGTCAAAGTGACTCAAAGATGTTTAAAATGGTTCACAATTTGCTCATGCAACAAGTAGATCACTAGCAAAGAGTAGCACACGGAACACACGCACGGATAGACAAAAGTGGTTGTGCAACCAAGGATGAGCGAAAAATGTGGTAAACCACGGGAAAATGCTCGTGTTGCACAACGCTAGAGAGACGCTAACCGATTGCTTAATAGGCGGATACGCACTTGTGCACGACCTATAAGAGGCAAAACGTAACGACTATCTATCACAAGTATGCTATGAGTGTATGATGTGCCGATGCTTGAGCACAAGATGATGTTGCTATGTATGATCTCTTTGGATGCAAGGCGTATGATGCTATTGTTTCTTTGCTTGGATTGGCTCTTTTGCTTAAAAGCTTTTGAGCTCTTTCTTTGGGCACATATGTATGCTTCTCGTATCAAGGTAGCTATTGTGTATGCGGGACACTCTTGCGGCACATGGAGATATGCAAGGTACCAAAATGATGTGATGTTACTCACAATGATGTAGTATGCAATATCTATCACTATCACTAATGTGCACAAGTGTCGTGGCCCTGCAATACTCAAATGGCTAGTCTCAATGGGAAAGCTACGCAAAGATGGTTCATAGGGTAACAATGCAATTGCAAGGTAGAATGAGCGAAGTGTCGTCGATGTTACCGTCCTTGCCGAAGTTGAGCGGTGGTGTTGTCGAAGTCTTGCCGTTCCAAGGTAGCCTAAACATCCAAGGAAACGGTGAAACCACAACTCAAGTATCCACGGCAAATGGAGACAAATATTCCAAACTCGAAGCGGTGAAGCGATGGTGGTTGTTGCGGAAGATTGGTGGTGGTTTGCGGAAGGATGGGTGGATCACCGAACGAAAATGGCGGTGGAAGAGTGCGAGATGGTGTGTGGTGGTGGTTTTGTGGCTGCGGGAGGCCGGATGTCCGGGCCAAAGGCCGGATGTCCGGGCTGGGCCGGATGTCCGGGGCACGAGCCGGATGTCCGGGGTGCCCGAGCCAGGAAGAACACGTTGCAAACGGTGGTTTCGGGGCAAAAAATTCGGCGGATTTTACGGATGGAAATTGGGGAAAAGTGGGGGAAAAGCTAGATCCACACGTGGCACAACAAATCCATGGAACAAATTCAACAAAATCTTGCCAAATCAACAGATCACAGAAAATTTTTGGGGCTCTTTTTGTGGGGAATTTTTCGAAATTGGGAAGAACACGACAAAAACAGGCTAGAAAACAAAGTGTGGGACTCCAAAATCGTGATCAACCTTGCTCTTGATACCAAGATGATGTAGGGTGGAACCCTAATCAGCGGACCTTTCACGATTTGGAGGATGGCACACGATGAACACGGGGGATCACAAGGGAAGGATGGGGAAAACACAAGAGGAAAACACTCAAATCAACACGAAAAGCAATCACACAAGCGCTAGATTCGCGATACAAAGTCGAGATCCATGATCCAAAGTCAACAACGGTGATACAGATAGTCTTCTCCCGGAGGAGGTCTTGATATCCCGGGAGATCTTCCCGTTAGGGGTCTTGAATCCAGAGGTGGATCTTCTCCGTAGAGGCGCACCGTCTCGTGGGAGAAATCCACACAAGTATCAAATGAGCTAAACCACAGCTAACCCTAAACGGAATGAGGAGAGGAGTATATATAGTCTACGGGGACGAAGGGGTACACGGGCCTCGGCCCAAGTGCTGCGCGCAGGCAGATCAGGAGCCGGACTTCCGGGCAGCGGGCCGGATGTCCGGGACTTCGCGGGACGCCGGATGTCCGGGGCGGGGGCCCGGATGTCCGGGCGGGAGGAGCCGAGCCTCGGATGCTCTCTGGACAGGAGCGCCGGATTTCCGGGCCCGAGGCCGGATGTCCGGGCCGTGCTTGGCCGGATGTCCAGGCCCTGGCCGGATGTCCGGGCCCTGTGGCTGGCCGTCTGTAGAGAGATGCCCAGGGGTTGGATGTCCGGGCCAGGGGGCCGGATGTCCGGGGCCTGGAGCTGCTTTCTGGTCTTCTTGTTGCATCAGCTCGTCCATGACGTTGGGGACTTGTCCATCTTCAAGCTCTTCTCCGATGTGGTCTCCTTCACACCTGAGCACACAAAGCACACCCGTTTGAGGTAGCAACCATGTCTCGCAAGATTCATAAGGAAGTAGGACTAGGAGTGACGTCACCTCGGTCTCGAAAGCTCTAGCACGAGCACGTGTCATCGGTCCTTGAGGCACTTGAGGGGGTGAAGGAGGGTCCATGGGGATGCCCTTGGGATGCTCCGCATCAAGTGGCCGTATGCTTGTGACGTTTCGACGATCAGTAGTGGTTTCTACTAGGATTCGATCCTGACCTGTGGCTTTATGTTGTTTTGGTATCTTTCTTTGGATCTTCACCCGTAGTCGGGTTGTGATGTTTTGAATGATGTTTTGCTTATGTAATGTATTGTGTGAAGTGGCGAGTGTAAGCCAACTATCTCCTTTTGCAATTTAATCCCTCTTTTACATGAGTCGTGCAAAGATACCAAACTTGGGATCATTCTAGGATGGGCTTATACCTTTAAGTCGTGCCTCGACACGTAGGAGGTATAGTCCCGTCCTGGGCATTACACCCAAGTAGTTGGAATATTATCCGGATGCAATCTACAATATTCAGAACACCACACACAAGCAAAACTAGTGAAAGCACAAAGAGCAGCAGCAACACGTCTCTCCTCGGGATATTTTAAACATGTAAAACGTTGTTCGGTTTCTAACTTCCAAGTAAGATATATATCAGGAACATATCTACCCTCAAATGGTGGAATATTCAATTTTAGTTTAGGGAGATGGTCATGATCGCGTACCTGAGGGTATGGTGCAGCCCTACCATTGCGATTATATGCATGTGGACGACCTGGTTGTTGTGGTGCTGGTTGTTGCACGTAGTTCTGATTTTGATCAACCTCTTCCTCGTAATCCTTCGCGTAATCGTCCTCCTCCTCAGCAGCAGCAGGAGCCACAGAAGTATCAAGAGCAGCACCAATAGGTTGGCCAGGCTGAAGAGGGACACGGCTCGCTTTGCGGAGGGAGATTTCGCGACGTGAAGGTGGTTGTTGTTGTTGTTGGAACGGTGCAGCAGGTGGAGGTAGATGCGCAATCACTTGAGCGGATTTGGCATCCAACTTGGTGTCAATTGACTTCTCAATGCCATCCAGTGCGGTGTCAAAACTGGTCATGACATCTGCTACCTACTGACTCATCATTTGCTGAAATTTATCATGCAACTCCTTGTTTGTCATGTTCTCCCAGTCAGTCTCGTCGACTTGTGATCCTGGCATGGTTAGCAGCAATAGAAACACACAAAAATATGATCCTACATACTACTAGAAAATGGTGGTGGTGGGGCGTCACAAATCCGTCAAGCAAAACTCAAATTCTTACCAGTTCTTACCCACCAGCAAGTGGTGATTGGCAACTATGGTAGTCAAAACTCTCAAAGGTTGGATCGATTACCAGGGAGAGTCAAACGCACGACGTAGATGTATGTGGAGCTGGGAAGGCTTATAAGATGGTAGCAAAAAGGGTCAGCAATAATCAATTCAGAGATGCAAAGTTGAATAAACGCTCAACGACGGTACTGTGCTGGTCCTAGGCTAGACCGTACTAGAGACGCGAGCCTAGAACACTAACAAAATCACGGCGCTGCACGTAATCAAGGGGAAAGCACACTCTGAAAAAAATCGCCTCTTTTATATATATATATATATATTTTTTTTGCGCTCCTTTTTTTTTTGCCGAAAATCACTATAATGGCGAGTGTCTCAAAACACTTCCCAAGTCAAACTAAGATGATAGGCACGAAATTTTTTTGACGATTTTTTTTTCCGGAATCAGGGCAGCGACGACGAAAAAGTGCGGTAAAAAAATAGTATGGTGGCACGTGTCTCAAAAGACTTAGAAATCCCAAATATAGGATAGGGAAAAAATATTTTCACCTCCCGAAATTTTGGCCTAAAAACTGCCCGGGGGTCTCCGAGACCTACTCAGGCAAAGAAACACGAAACCGAAACTAGATGGATCTCGAAAGCCAATCTTAAACGAAATGAACTCGGATTGGTGGTGGTTATATGATGGTAGAATATGGTAGCGGTGATGGTATATGGCAGCGGCGGTGGTATATGGATACAGATTGGTGGTGGTATATGGATACAGATTGGTGGTCGTATATGGATATGGATCGGTGGTGGTATGTGGCAGCAGCGATGAAGATGTTACGGCGGCGGCGTTACAACTTATGACCAGAACTCGAAACTCTAAAAGACTAGACGCTAAGACCAACAACTTGACACGACGATGCAACCGCAAATTCAACTAAGCAAACACGGAAAAGATTATGCAATGGCTCAGACTGGTTCGGATATGATGAGCTAACCCTATTTTTTTGGCTTTTCCGTGGACTGTAGGTATGAAGAACAGACTCGATCTAATCTACGAAAAACAGTAAAATCTCACCGAGCAACCTGGAAATCTGATACCACATGATAGAGGCAAAGGTGTCCCGTCTATCGATGAGATGGTGGCTATCATTTTGGAGGAAGTCGACTTGGACGATCCGACTACGAACGTGCGTGGACGTCGCGCCTTAGCAATCGTTAAACCAACTCCAAGAGGTTATTGACCACGCCGGAGCACGATCAACCTGACCACGAAGGTCTGTTTCCTGCAGGCAAACGAAGAACAAGCAAGAAACTAAGATTGCAATCTGGATATTGCGAATTCAAGAGGAAAGCTTTATTGATGTCTTTGTCTGGTCGTTGAACACAAATGCAGTACGCGAAGTTGCAGCTATGGCGAACTTTAATCTAAACAAAACCCAAAGTCTAAACGACGCCCTAAGGGCTGTATATATGGGGGAAAGAGGGGGGAATTTCGTGGCCCTTGGTGGAGGGGTCCGAAACCAACCCTAACTCTTGTTTCCCCACACATACGGACTCTAAATACAGCCTATACTCAAGTATTTCGCAATTACATGGGCCTGGCCCAATAATAAGGTGACGCAGCACCTATAATAGCCTCTGGACGAAATTTATGAAGTGGCATCTTGTATATTTCCTCCAAGGCTTCACACACTCATTATGGTGGCTTCAAAGTCCTGAAGTCATCACTTGTAACTCTGTTCTTGTTCCCCTTGCGCATGCCATCATCTCCATGCTTGATCTTGCTCCAATGTTCATCCTTCTTGTCCAAGCTAGGCCCTTCATTTGTAATCAAGACAAATGTATCCAATTTAAGCAGCATCATATTCTCATGAGCATTAGAATCATTACCAAGAAACGAAAGTACCTGGTAATTTAATTGGCGCGCGCGAGCTCTAGTAATTGGTCATGTATATGTATCAGTTGGGGCTGTGGGTGTAACCTTGTTAGTGATGTCGTCATCAGGTATGATAAGTCCATGGAGCATGGCATGTGGGCACACAATCAACAAATATGGAGGTTTTGGTGCAATGTGCCGAAGGAGTGTTGATATACCAATGCTCAAAGTCGTGGCTTGAGTGGAGTTCCGAAGGTCCATCCAAAGGGTCCATCTTCAATGTCGGTCCTTCATCCCATAGATGTATCATGTACTCCTCTGTAAACTAATATAAGAGTTTTTAGATCACTATTTTAGTATTCTAAACGCTCTTATATTAGTTTACGGAGGGAGTAGACAACAAGAAGGAAACAACAATGAAAGTATGGTCAATCCAATATGCATAAGTGAGGATGGCTCACAAAGAAGGAATTCACCTTTAGGAATTTCTCGCAAATGTTGGTGTTGCACATCGTGTATGCCTTCTCATGACCAATTTGTCGCATGACGGCACCTCCTTGTGAATCTTTCAAAATGAAAGAACATGGCAAACACTTGGAAAAACAAATGAGGTTAGCGTGAATGCAAAACCTATCATTCATGTGGTAAGATACCCAACAAGTGTAGTCATCATGCTCATCATAAGAAAGTACAAGGGAATGTGGCATGGTATGTAAGCATATGATGTGATAACAACCAAAAGCATTAGGCCCAAACAAGCAAGCATGCATCACAAGTAATGATGAGGACATGACTACCTTGGATACGACCAAAAATATTGCATACATGTATATTTGTGAGGTGATTTCTAATGCAAACTATGCAACAATTTATTTATGTTATCCAGAACAAAAATACTTCACAGACTTTTGTGCCATGTCTAATTCCAGGTGCATGGGACATTTGTACAATTCACATATGAAGATAAGGGAAAAAGAGAAGTTTAGGGGCTGTTCAAAAAGTTCTCTCACGTCACTTTTGGGCCAAGAGAAGATAGAGTCCAAGTCTCTCACGTTCTGCATCCAGATTCGGACTGCACAGACATACCTGACTCAAAACGGCAAGAACTCCTTCATACGGACTCCGAATTGGGTGATTCTTTTTTTGTTGGAAACTAGATTTCATACACTTTCCAACCCAAGTGGAATCACCTTCAAATTCGTCCGGAGCATTGAGATCTCGACGAAACAATCTGACGCTGCAGCAGAATCCGAGTCAAACTACAAGTCCAAAGGTGTTACATCACCTCCACTTGGGCCCATGAGCCTTGTACGACCTAGGGTTAGTTTTAGGCTGCCTTGGGACGTCCTTCCACCTCCTTGGCCGCCACCCCTTGCTCCTATATAAGTAGATCCATCTAGTAGCTTTTTCTGAGGGATTTGTTTAGTCAAAAGTTAGCCATTGCAACTTCGTGTACTTCGTTTGTGTCCAACGACCAGATCAAGACCGCTTACGGATCCCCACCTTTATCAATACATCATTTATATTTGCAATATTCAGATTGCTTTATCATATTCTTGCTTGTTCTTCGATTGCATGCAGGAATAGACCTTCGTGGTCAGGCTGATCGTGCTTCTGGCATGTCAGTAACCCCTGGAGATTGGTTTAGCGATTGCTAAGGCGCAACGTCGTGCACGTTTGTAGTCGGATCGTCAAAGTCGTCTCCACCAAATCGATAGTTATCATCTCATCGAAAGATCGGGATGATGAGGACATGACTACCTTGGATACGACCAAAAATATTGCATACATGTATATTTGTGAGGTGATTTCTAATGCAAACTATGCAACAATTTATTTATGTTATCCAGAACAAAAATACTTCACAGACTTTTGTGCCATGTCTAATTCCAGGTGCATGGGACATTTGTACAATTCACATATGAAGATAAGGGAAAAAGAGAAGTTTAGGGGCTGTTCAAAAAGTTCTCTCACGTCACTTTTGGGCCAAGAGAAGATAGAGTCCAAGTCTCTCACGTTCTGCATCCAGATTCGGACTGCACAGACATACCTGACTCAAAACGGCAAGAACTTCTTCATACGGACTCCGAATTGGGTGATTCTTTTTTTGTTGGAAACTAGATTTCATACACTTTCCAACCCAATTGGAATCACCTTCAAATTCGTCCGGAGCATTGAGATCCCGACGAAACAATCTGACGCTGCAGCAGAATCCGAGTCAAACTACAAGTCCAAAGGTGTTACGTCACCTCCACTTGGGCCCATGAGCCTTGTACGACCTAGGGTTAGTTTTAGGCTGCCTTGGGACGTCCTTCCACCTCCTTGGCCGCCACCCCTTGCTCCTATATAAGTAGATCCATCTAGTAGCTTTTTCTTAGGGTTTTGTTTAGATTAAAAGTTCGCCATAGCTGCAACTTCGTGTACTTCGTTTGTGTTCAACGACCAGACCAAGGCGTCACAGAACCCCACCTTGATCAATAAAGCTTTCCTCTTATATTCGCAATATCCAGATTGCAATCTTAGTTTCTTGCTTGTTCTTCGTTTACCTGCAGGAAATAGACCTTCGTGGTCAGGTTGATCGTGCTCCGGCGTGGTCAACAACCTCTCGGAGTTGGTTTAGCGATTGCTAAGGCGCGACGTCCTCGCACGTTCGTAGTCGGATCGTCAAAGTCGACTTCCTCCAAAACGATAACCACCATCTCATCGAAAGACGGGACACCTTTGCCTCTATCAATTGCCAATCTTTTGTAACGATTAAGAGCTTCACTTATATGTGCAAATTGAGTTGCAATATTTTCATGCCTTCTACTTCTTGTGATAATATTTTGGCGTTATATTTTATGAACTACGAAAGTTACTCATCTATACATGTGTCATATGTGCGAAAATTAAGGGAAGTAAAAATGGATGACATATACATATACAACATGTACACCTTGTCTATTTTCTTACCCACATTTCAGATTAAGCAACGCCGAGGACGGCTTTATTTTCAAAAAAGGGAGGATGATGAGGACATGACTACCTTGGATACGACCAAAAATATTGCATACATGTATATTTGTGAGGTGATTTCTAATGCAAACTATGCAACAATTTATTTATGTTATCCAGAACAAAAATACTTCACAGACTTTTGTGCCATGTCTAATTCCAGGTGCATGGGACATTTGTACAATTAACATATGAAGATAAGGGAAAAAGAGAAGTTTAGGGGCTGTTCAAAAAGTTCTCTCACGTCACTTTTGGGCCAAGAGAAGATAGAGTCCAAGTCTCTCACGTTCTGCATCCAGATTCGGACTGCACAGACATACCTGACTCAAAACGGCAAGAACTCCTTCATACGGACTCCGAATTGGGTGATTCTTTTTTTGTTGGAAACTAGATTTCATACACTTTCCAACCCAATTGGAATCACCTTCAAATTCGTCCGGAGCATTGAGATCCCGACGAAACAATCTCACGCTGCAGCAGAATCCGAGTCAAACTACAAGTCCAAAGGTGTTACATCACCTCCACTTGGGCCCATGAGCCTTGTACGACCTAGGGTTAGTTTTAGGCTGCCTTGGGACGTCCTTCCACCTCCTTGGCCGCCACCCCTTGCTCCTATATAAGTAGATCCATCTAGTAGCTTTTTCTTAGGGATTTGTTTAGTCAAAAGTTAGCCATTGCAACTTCGTGTACTTCGTTTGTGTCCAACGACCAGACCAAGACCGCTTACGGATCCCCATCTTTATCAATACTTCATCTATATTTGCAATATTCAGATTGCTTTATCATATTCTTGCTTGTTCTTCGATTGCATGCAGGAATAGACCTTCGTGGTCAGGCTGATCGTGCTTCTAGCATCGTCAGTAACCCCTGGAGATTGGTTTAGCGATTGCTAAGGCGCAACGTCGTGCACGTTTGTAGTCGGATCGTCAAAGTCGTCTCCACCAAATCGATAGTTACCATCTCATCGAAAGATCGGGCCCCTCACCTCTATCAAGTAAGGTGTCCAAGTCTCCAATATCAATAGGCATAGCATGGTTGCATTCAATACAAGGGAATATGTGAGATGCAACTAAAAGAGACAAGTGACAATGATCAATGTGAATCATGTGAATGGCATGAACATATATGTCATCAACCCAAGAAAGCAAGTAAGAGTGGAACATGGGTGATGCAACATAGCAAGCAATCATAGCGATCAAGTCAAACAAGCTAGTAGTGCGAAGATGCAACATACTAGAGGTAATCATGGCAAGCATGTCATGTGTGCAAATAGTAGGCATGAATAATGCACATGGCATAGCACAAGCATGAAAGCAAGATATGAGCAAAAGACGATCAATGTATTGGCGAGAGGCCATATGTAAATAGCAATAGGGCATGATGACTCTCCCAACACAACAAGCATCAATATCGTGGGGCACAAGGAAATCATGGTAGTAGCTACAAGTATCTCCACCAAGCATGCAAATACACATATAAGAAGCATAATGGTGAATCATGTGTAAAGGCAAGCAAGGGTCATAATTGCATGGCAAAGTCCTAGCAAGAGGCGTAACATGCAAAGAGAACACGATAGAATGGGCATAAGATGACAAGTGGTAAATAGCCCATAGCCGTGTGAGAGCCAAGTAGAATAGATGCGCGTAGTGGTTGTGCGAAGAGAATGGTGGTAAGGAGATTCCACGGAATCCCAAATCGTCGTTTCTCTCAAGAGCTCGTTTTGTCAACTCATGGGATTTTGAGGTTGCAAGTATTGGTGAGTACCTACACAAATCAAAGACAAAGGGGAAATTGTGTGTGCGTGCTATATGTACACATCATCCATCATGATGCGCACATGTGTGTGTTGGTTAGCACATAATATCCAATGCTCAAATAAATGAGATGTGTGATATAGAAACATGTCATCCATCATGACAGGTTTGTTGTTATGTATGGCATAATGGAGACTCACATGGTGTAATGCATCATGACAAGTAGGTAGAGCATTGTTATTCATGTAATGCATATGGTGCACACAATCATGGTAATCATGCAAGGTATGGAATGCATCAAGATCTCCTAGTATGTATGAGGAAACTATGGGGGTCTCCTCATGAACCTTAGTGGAAATATCACATGCAGAATATTGACAACATCCAAAACAATGCATATTTGGAACAATGTGTTCATGGCATGGCATAGTAGATGAATTGCGCAAATCATGTAAAGGAAGCTTAGCAATATTATCACAAGAAAAATAAAAGCCGATGACCATCATATTGTCATCTATGCCACAGGTGCAAATGGGATTTACTTTAATGGGGCATGCATAGTTACTATGTTGAGATTGAAATGATGCAATATGGGAGATCTCACTCATAGCATATGACAAGTTTAAAGGATTATCAAACATGATGTGACCAATAGAATTTTCACATGATATCCTATGGAGCATAGCATCACAACTAGGTAACTCAACATGCTCATCATCATATTCATCATAAATAGGTAAGTCAAGACATGATGAAGTTGCACTAGTATGAAGCATGGGAATAGGTGTGTCAACATCGTGCAATCAATCATTCCCAAGATAGTCCACTAGTGGAACGAGAGAAGCACCATCACCTATTGATACGGTGTATCCTAGGGTCATCCCCATGGACCCCTCATCGCCTCATCAAGTGCCCAAAGGACCCATGACTAGAGCCCGTGCAAGAGCTTTCGAGACCGAGGTGACCTCGCTCCTCTCTTTACATCTTTCGGATTCACTTGAGACATGGCTTCTACCTTCATCAGAGACTCTATGCATACTCAGGTGCTTGGACGAAGGCCACGGGACAGCTCTACACGATGCTCAAGATGACAGGCCCGACAAGTACACAAGACAAGAAGGAAGGCTGAAGATGCTACAGGCACCGGACGTCCGGCCTGCACCGGACGACCGGCGACTCCCAGGCACCGGACGACCGGAGGACACCGGACGTCCGGCCTCCCCCAGACGACCGGACGACCGGAAGCCACCGGACGTCCGTGACAACGGCGATAGAAGCTAAATAGCGGAAATCCGAGGATTACCGGACGTCCGGTCCCTCCGGAACCACCGGACGTCCGATAACCAGCGGACGTCCGCTCCGACTGCGTCCACCCATGTACTATATATACTGTTGACTTCCCTCCTTTTGAGGTAGCTGTGGTTTAGCTCATTTCTCAGACTTGTGTGGATTTCTCCCACGAGACGGTGCGCCTCTACGGAGAAGATCCACTACGGATTCAGGACCTCCTTCGCGGAGAAGATCCTACGGGATTCCAAGACCTCCTCACGGAGAAGACTATCCTTGTATCACCATCGTTGACTATGGATCATGTACCGCACTTTGTATCGTGGATCTAGCGCTTGTGTGATTACTTTCGTGTTGATTTGAGTGTCTCCTCTTGTGTTTTCCCGGCCTTTCTCCTTGTCTTCTCCGTGCTCATCGTGTGACACCCTCCAAAACGTGAAAGATCCGCTGATTAGGGTTCCACCCTACATCATCTTGGTATCAAGAGCAAGGTTGATCACCATTTTGGAGCCCCACACTTTGTTTTCAAGCTTGTTTTTGTCGTGTTCTTCCCAATTTCGAAAATTCCCCACAAAAAGAGCCCCAAATTTTTTTTGTGATCTGTTGATTTGGCAAGATTTTGTTGACTTTGTTCCATGGATTTGCTGTGCCACGTGTCGATCTAGCATTTCCCCACCTTTTCCCACCGCAAATTCGACCACGTTCGGCCAATTTCTCCACGGATCCCACCAACCTCATCCCAGACCTACTGGACATCCGACGTTTTCCGGACATCCGGCCTCCCTCAAGACACCGGACGTCCGCTAAACACCGGACGACCGGCACCCCGACTACAGAAGTTTTCACCGGATTTCCGGCAACTACCGGACATCCGACTCCATCTGACCGACCGGACGACCGGTACCTTCCGGACGTCCGACAAACCCTGACACAGCTGAACTTGTTCAGTGCCGTTCCACCTTCCGCTACCACCTACCTTTCACCACCTACCTTTCGCAACCACCATCGCTTACCCGCTTCGAGCTTGGAAAGTGTGTTTACCCTTTGCCTTGGATACATGAGTTGTGGTTTCAGCGTTTCCTTGGATGTTTAGGCTACCTTGGGACGGCAAGACTTCGACAACACCACCGCTCAACTTCGGCAAGGACGGTAACATCGACGACAGTTCGCTCATTCTACCTTGCAATTGCATTGTCACCCCATGAACCATCTTTGCGTAGCTTTCCCATTGAGACTAGCCATTTGAGTATTGCCTGGCCACGACACTTGTGCACATTAGTGATAGTCATAGATATTGCATACTACATCATTGTGAGTAACACCACATCACCTTGGTATCTTGCATATCTCCGTGTGCCACAAGAGTGTTCCGCATACACAATAGCTACCTCGATCCGAGAAGCATGCATATGATCCCAAAGAAAGAGCTCACAAGCTTTTAAGCAAACGAGCCAATCAAAGCAAAAGACAATAGCATCATACGCCTTGCATCCAAAGAGATCATACATCATAGCAACATCATCTTGTGCTCAAGCATCAGCACATCATACACTCATAGCATACTTGTGATAGATAGTCGTTACGTTTTGCCTCTTATAGGTCGTGCACAAGTGCGTATCCGCCTAATAAGCAATCGGTTAGCGTCTCTCTAGTGTTGTGCAACACGAGCATTTTCCGTGGTTTTCCACATTTCCGCTCATCCTTGGTTGCACAACCACATTTATCTATCCGTGCGTGTGTTCCGTGTGCTACCTTTGCTAGTGATCTAATTGTTGCATGAGCAAATTGTGAACCATTTTCAACATCATTGAGTCATTTTGACGATTGCATTGAATTTGTGCCACATCCTAACCAAGCACCTCTCAAAGCTTTACTTGTGTAGGTGTGAGAATCGACACGAAGTGATACCAATAGTGCTATTTCCGGGTTACATTATCGCGTGATCATTGATCCATTTTCAACCTCGGTTAAGGTACATTGATATTGTCTTCTCCTTTCTTTCACTCACATACTCGCTTGTGATGATGGATAGGCCAAGTTCATCTTCCAACCCGATCTTCGACGATCCTCAAGAAGCGAACAACTACGTCACCAAACTACATCTATTCGGTGTCCAACGAGCTCTACATCAAGAGAGTGAAGCTATGCGTGAGTACATTGGTCAAGTCGCCGAGGACGCGCGCCAATTTGAAGCAAGGACAAAAGAACAATTCAACACCATCAACACCAACATGACTACTCAATACAACGAGCTCCGGACATTGATAATCAACCGACGTTCTTCCTCAACATCTTCTCAAAGACGAAGCCGCTCAAGTCGACACACCGACTCCACGCAAGACTCAAGTACACCTACGTCAAACACTCTTCGTCAAGCCGCACGTCAAGCTCGACATGACCATCGGCATCCTCTACATGACAAGAGTTCACAAGAGCTATTCGACGAGCAAGAAAGACGACGTCGCCAAAACCAAGCTACACTTGAGCAAGCACAAGAACGGCAACGACTACGCCAACAACAACAAGAGCGAGCACGTCAATATCAAGAAGAACAAGATGCCGAGGCTAACCGCCAAGCACAACAACGTCGAGAAGCTCAAGCTATGGAGGCGCAATGAGCATTACAAGATACACATCGCAATGTGGACGCCCGCAACCGACACACTCGTCAACAAGAGGATCTCCTTCGTGATGAGGTGCAACATGGACGACATCAAGCAAGAATGCAAGAAGAAGCTCCTCCTCAAGCACGGCATGAGCAACAATACCAACAATAACATCAACTCCAACAAGAACATCTACATCACCAAGAGCAACAAGATATGGCAAACCGCCAAAATCGAGATCGCCCTCCCAATAGGCAAGGCAACTATGACGAGCATCGCTATGGCAAGCTCAAGTTCACCATGCCAAAGTTTTCCGGAAGCATTGATCCCGAAGACTATCTCTCATGGGCATTGAAAGTTGACAAGATCTTTCGCCTTCACAACTTCGATGAAGAGAAGAAGATCGCAATGGCATCCCTTGAGTTCCAAGACTATGTTCTCATTTGGTGGGAGCAAATCATAGAGAGAAGAGAAGCAAAAGGCGAACCTCCTATCACCACTTGGGCTCAAATGAAGGAAGTCATGAGAGGACGCTTTGTGCCTACACACTACAATCGTGACTTGTTCAAGAAGCTAAAACTCCTCAAGCAAGGTACCAAGTCCGTTGAAGAGTACTACAAGGAGATGGAGATTGCCATGATACGAGCAAACATCACGGAAGATGACGAGCAAACTATGGCGCGATTCTTGAATGGACTCAACTATCCCATCAAGAAGATTGCGGACTTCCAACCATACAACAATCTCCTCGAGCTAGTGCATCAAGCAACCAAAGCGGAGCGACAAGTTCAAGAGGAATACAAGTACTCCAAGTTCAACTCCAAGAACGTTGGCTCCTACAACCAAGCTTCAACGACTTCGGCTACTATCCCTACCTCTACCAAGCCTTCTACAAACTTCGGTGACAAGTCAAACTACAAGAATGCGACTACATCGAGTCGTCCACCTTCTACCAACAACTTCAAGCCAAGAGCTTCTTCCACTCCAACTCCAACCGAAGACAATAACAAGACGAGCTCCATCAAATGCTTCAAGTGCCAAGGACGAGGCCACAAGTCATTTGAGTGCATGACCGTTCGCACCATGATCATCAACGACGACGGATCTTATGACTCCATGAGCGATGATGAGATGGAAGCACTTGAGCATGTCGCTATGCATCGCCAAGTCAATGAAGAAGAAGACAATCAAGTGTTTTGTGACAATGACTCAAGCCCCAACCTTGTTGTCTCCAAAGTCTTGACACTCCAACATCAACAAGATGACGACCAACGATGTCATATTTTCCATACGAAGGCCGGCATCAATGGACGCTCCGTCAAGGTTATCATCGATGGAGGAAGTTGCCACAACTCGGCAAGCGAAGAGCTATGCGACAAGCTTCATTTGGTCAAGACGAAGCATCCTCTCCCCTACAAGGTCCAGTGGCTCAACGACGCCGGACTTCTTCGAGTCGAGCACACCGTGCAAGTCTCTTTCAAGATTGGCGCCTACGAGGACACTCTTGAATGTGATGTGATACCCACGTCCGTGTGCCACCTTATTCTTGGACGCCCATGGCAATACCATCGTGGAGTCACACACAATGGACGGACAAATCACTATCACTTCAAGATGAAGGGCAAGGAATTCGTGCTCCGACCTATGACTCCAAGTCAAGTAGCCGCCGACAAGCTATTACCTACCACCCATCGTGGAGAGACTGGTGAGAGAGTGAACCACCAAAAAGAGAGCGAGAGCCACAAGCCAAATATGAGCGCCTCCACGATGAGCGACAAGAAGCAACTAGTTCTATTTGCCACCAAACGTGAGATGAGAGAAGTGTGTGAGAACCCATTGAGCGTCTTCCACCTTGTGCTTTTATGCAAAGGGGAAGCCAAACCTACTAATACTTCACCACCTCCACCTTTTGTGTTGTCTAAATTGTTGCAGGAATTCTCAGACGTCTTTCCCGATGAGCTACCACCGGGTCTACCTCCACTTCGAGGGATAGAACACCGCATCGACCTCGTACCCGGTGCTCCACTTCCAAACAAGGCTCCCTACCGCGTCAACCCCGAGGAAACAAAGGACATACAACGGCAAGTGCAAAAACTCATCGACAAGGGTCATGTACGTGAAAGTCTAAGCCCTTGTGCCGTTCCCGTTATTCTCGTGCCTAAGAAAGACGGAACTTTTCGCATGTGTTCCGATTGTCGTCCGATAAATGCTATCACCGTTAGATACCGTCACCCTATTCCTCGCTTAGACGATATGCTTGATGAACTATGTGGTGCCACCATCTTTTCAAAAATTGATCTTAAAAGTGGTTACTACCAAATTCGCATTCAAGAGGGTGATGAGTGGAAAACTGCTTTCAAAACCAAGTTCGAATTATACGAGTGGCTTGTTATGCCAATGGGCTTATCGAAAGCACCCGGCACTTTCGTGCGTCTTATGCACTTTGTTATTAGACCCTACATAGGTGTCTTTGTCGTGGTTTACTTTGATGACATTCTAGTCTTTAGCAAGTCGCTTGAAGAACATGTTGACCAGGTCCAACTAGTTTTGCAAGCACTTCGCAAACAACAATTATATGCTAATATGGAGAAATGCACTTTTGGCGTTGACAAGGTTGTCTTTCTAGGATTTGTCGTGTCTTCTCAAGGTGTTCACGTTGATGAAACTAAAATTGACGCAATTAAAACTTGGCCTCAACCAAAGAATCTCATGCAAGTGCGTAGTTTCCTTGGTTTAGCCGGTTTCTATCGACGTTTTGTGAAGGACTTTAGTACCATTGCTATGCCTCTACACGCTTTGAGAAAGAAGAACGCACCCTTCATTTGGGGTCCTTCGCAAGACACCGCGTTCAATGAGCTTAAGAGCTTGCTCACGCACGCACCACTTCTAGCCCTACCAAACTTTGACAAACCGATTGAGATTCATTGTGATGCTAGTGGTACCGGCATAGGTGGCGTGCTAATGCAAGAAAAACGCCCAATTGCGTACTTTAGCAAGAAGCTATCGGGAGCGCAACTCAACTACCCCATCCATGATAAACAGCTTTATGCCTTGGTGAGAGTTCTATGTGTTTGGGAACACTATCTTAGACCTCATGAATTCATTCTTCATACGGACCATGAGACACTCAAGTATCTCAAAGGTCAAACTAAGTTGAACAAGCGTCATGCTAAATGGAGTGAGTTCATTGAGTCTTTTCCCTATGTCATCAAATACATCAAGGGCAAAGAAAATGTTGTGGCGGACGCGCTTTCCCGCAAATGCATGCTTGTAACACAACTTGAGTTGAATGTGATTGGCTTTGAGCATATTAAAGATTTATATGAGCATGATCCGTTCTTTGCAAATGCTTATGCTAAATGCTTGACTCACACTTCTTGGGAGCATTACTACATCAAGGATGGATATCTTATGAGAGCTAACAAACTTTGCATTCCCGAGTCTTCGCTTCGTTTGCTCCTTTTGCAGGAATCGCATGGCGGAGGACTCATGGGACACTTTGGACACGACAAGACGTTTGCTACCCTCTCTAAGAACTATTTTTGGCCCAAGATGCTCGGTGATGTCTCATGCCTCACCAACCGATGTTCTACATGCCGCAAAGCTAAGTCCAAAGCTCAATCTTATGGTCTTTACATGCCTCTTCCTATTCCATACCATCCATGGGAAGACATAAGCATGGATTTCATACTTGGCTTGCCTAGGACTCAAAATGGCAAAGATTCCGTGCTTGTCGTGGTAGATAGATTCTCTAAAATGGCTCATTTCATTCCTTGTAACAAGATCGACGATGCTTCACATGTTGCAACTCTCTTTTGTAGGGAGATACTTCGTCTACACGGCGTGCCCAAAACGATCGTGTCGGACCGGGACGTCAAGTTCTTGAGTTACTTTTGGAAAACACTATGTGCCAAGCTCGGAATCAAGCTACTCTTTTCTTCGGCGTACCGTCCAGAAACGGACGGCCAGACGGAGGTGACGAACCGCACGCTCTCCACTCTTCTTCGTGTATTGATCAAGAGGAACATCCGGGAATGGGAGCATTGCTTGCCCATCGCCGAGTTCGCCCACAACCGCGCACGACACTCCACAACCGGCAAGTCCCCCTTCGAGATCGTCTACGGCTTCAATCCGTTGTCGCCTCTGGACATCCTACCTCTTCCTCTCCAAGAGCGCACGAACATGGACGCAAGGGCACGAGCAACCTATCTCAAGAAGGTGCACGAAGATACAAGGGCAATGATCGAGCGACAAGTCCTTCGTCTCGCCAACAAGCGCAACGTCAACAAGGCACCAATGGTGTTCAACCCGGGAGATCTTGTTTGGCTACATCTTCGCAAGGACCGTTCCTGCACGTTCGCAAGTCCAAACTTCTACCCCGCGCCGACGGACCATTCAAGGTGCTCGCACGCTACAATGACAACGCCTACAAGATCGACATCCCACGCGACAAGTACTCCGTGAGCGATACTTTCAACATCAAGGACCTCTCTCCTTTCCATGGTGATGAAGATTTCGATCCGAGGTCGGATCTTTCCCAAGGGAGGGGAGATGATACGGTGTATCCTAGGGTCATCCCCATGGACCCCTCATCGCCTCATCAAGTGCCTAAAGGACCCATGACTAGAGCCCGTGCAAGAGCTTTCGAGACCGAGGTGACCTCGCTCCTCTCTTTACATCTTTCGGATTCACTTGAGACATGGCTTCGACCTTCATCAGAGACTCTATGCATACTCAGGTGCTTGGACAAAGGCCACGGGACAGCTCAACACGATGCTCCAGATGACAGGCCCGACAAGTACACAAGACAAGAAGAAGGAAGGCTGAAGATGCTACAGGCACCGGACGTCCGGCCTGCACCGGACGACCGGCGACTCCCAGGCACCGGATGACCGGAGGACACCGGACGTCCGGCCTCCCCCAGACGACCGGACGACCGGAAGCCACCGGACGTCCGTGACAACGGCGACAGAAGCTAAATAGCGGAAATCCGAGGATTACCGGACGTCCGGTCCCTCCGGAACCACCGGACGTCCGGTAACCAGCGGACGTCCGCTCCGACTGCGTCCACCCATGTACTATATATACTGTTGACTTCCCTCCTTTCGAGGTAGCTGTGGTTTAGCTCATTTCTCAGACTTGTGTGGATTTCTCCCACGAGACGGTGCGCCTCTACGGAGAAGATCCACTACAGATTCAGGACCTCCTTCGCGGAGAAGATCCTACGGGATTCCAAGACCTCCTCACGGAGAAGACTATCCTTGTATCACCATCGTTGACTATGGATCATGTACCGCACTTTGTATCGTGGATCTAGCGCTTGTGTGATTACTTTCGTGTTGATTTGAGTGTCTCCTCTTGTGTTTTTGTAGGATCGAAGTAGGTCTAGAGGGGGGGTGATTAGACTACTTGACAATATAAAAAATCTGCCTTGAGATCATGCAAAGTTTTTGGCAGTTTCACAAACAAGATCAATTCAAGTAACACCCTACACATGCAATTCTAGAGTATATGCAGCGGAAAGTAAATTGCACATGTAAAAGAGAGGTGGAGAAGATCAAACGCAGTTTGGTGACACGGAGATTTTTGTCGTGGTTCCGATAGGTGGTGCTATCGTACATCCACGTTGATGGAGACTTCAACCCACGGAGGGTAACGGCTGCGCGAGTCCACGGAGGGCTCCACCCACGAAGGGTCCACGAAGAAGCAACCTTGTCTATTCCATCACGCCTACGCCCACGGAGGACTAGCCTTACTCGGGGTAGATCTTCACGAAGTAGGCGATCTCCTTGCCCTTACAAACTTCTTGGTTCAACTCCACATCATCAAGACGGAGGCTCCCAAGCGACACCTAACCAATCTAGGAGGCACCACCCCCCAAAAGGTAATAGACGGTGTTGATGATGATGAACTCCTTGCTCTTGTGCTTCAGATGATAAACTCCCCAACACTCAACTCTCCTCACTGATATGGCTGTGGTGGAAGAAAGATTTGAGTGGAAAGCAACTTGGGAAGGCTAGAGATCAAGTTTCATATGGTAGGAATGGAATGGCTTGATCTCAACACAAGGGTAGGTGGTTCACTTCTCAGAAAGTGTATGGTAGAAGTGGTGGTACTTTCTAATGGCTCTCCTCACGAATGAGAAGGGGGTGGAGGGGTATATATAGCCTCCACACAAAATCCAACCGTTACACACACATTTGACCAATCTCGGTCAGACCGAAGTGAAAACTCGGTCAGACCGAAAGTTCAAATATAGTGAACGTTGGGATTTTCGGTGGGACCGAAAATACCATCTCGGTGAGACCGAAGTGAGTCAAAGGTTAGGGTTTGCCATCTCGGTGAGACCGAAAATATAAACTCGGATATTCCGAATTGATGTCAACTGATCACAGAAGGTTGGCAGCCCTTTTTCGGTGAGACCGAAACTCAGAATCGGTTTGACCGAGAAGCTAGGGTTTGGAGAGATAAGTGAAGTGGTTCATCTCGGTGGGACTGAGTTGGAGAAATCGGTGTGACCGAGATGTTAGGGTTTGTGGAGATAACTTCATCTCGATGAGACAGAGTTGGTTTGACCGAGATTACTTATGGGTGTGTGTTAAGTAGTGAATAGTGCTGATAGTTGAGGGAGTTAGATCACCAAGCACTTGAGCAACAAGGACATTAACACAACCTCATCCCCTTTTAATAGTATTGGCTTTTCCTATGGACTCAATGTGATCTTTGATCACTAAACCAAAAATGGAGTCTTGAGCTTTTGCCAATGCTTGTCTTAGCATTTTGAGGGGTCCACTTCTTCAGACATTTCCATACCCATATCATCGAACTTCTCTGAAATGATTCTCAAGATAATATTAGTTCAATGATATATATGTTGTTATTAATTACCAAAACCACCCGGGGATTAGTTGCACTTTCAGTTTTCCCTGCCTTTCTCCTTGTGTTCTCCGTGCTCATCGTGTGACACCCTCCAAAACGTGAAAGATCCGCTGATTAGGGTTCCACCCTACATCACCTATTTTACCTTTGGAGCGTCGCTCATGAGTTGTAGGTGAGGTGTTCAAGATCCAATCGTTCTCATCTTCATCTTGATGGAACCATGTGGGTGGTGCATCGTCTTCCACCATGGCCATCGGTTTGTCCATTGGAGGGATGGACTTGTCGAGGGTAGGCATGTCGTAATGTAGGGGACCTAGAACCAAAGAAAACACACTCGGAGTAGAGGTTAAGTCGTTAGAAATCATAGTGGCCTCACATGCCCTATCAATTACCTCACTCACTAAGTGTTGTGGCTCACTCACTCCCTCTTGGATGCACTCACTCGTATGGTTGGTGGAGTCACTCAAAAGGCTCTCAACCTCACATAGGATGTGTGGCATGCTCTCATGTGTGAGGCTAGTGGTGGTCACACCCATCCTCTCATAGGAAATGCACTCAATGTTACAAATGGTGGAGTCACTCATGTGGTGGTGGCTCTTCTCACATGGCAATTGGGTCATCTCATGATGTGTCGGAGAGATGTAGGTGCAAACGTCTCCAAACTCAACTCCTTTCGCCGCCTCATCCATAACGCCTCCAAAGATGAATGCCGTAGGAGGTGGCAAATCATCACTCTCCTCCGAGATCAAACATGACTCATGTGCGCTCGCGTAGCTTGACTCGGAGTAGTAGTCATATTTGGGCGCCGTCTTCATGTTGTTGAAGAGGTTCATGCTCGTCGCCTTGGTCGAAGGGGATGCCCTTGCTCGACCATATTGTCGCCATTGCTCATAGATGATCACCTTGATGATGAAGATGTCGATGTTGGCGAACTAACGGTAAGTAGGCGAAGATGCCGTACGTCCAAAGGCGATGATGCCTTGATAGCACTTGGCGAAGATGCCGAAGTGGTGGTTGTAGCCGTAGCTCCTTCATGGTGGTGGTTGTTTGGCGGTCTTCTCTCTTCCTCTTGAAGCTCGTCCTTGGCGTGACGTAGAGCTTGATCGGACTTTTAGGTATATGCTTGTCGAGCATCTTCATGATGATGGTGTCGTTGTCATGCTTGAGCTCTTGGTAGATGTCGTTCATTGTCGTCGTGCACATGATGCTTGGAGATGACTTGCCCTTCATGATGATGTCGATGGTCGCCATGGCGGTGTGGACGTGGAAGACATGTGCTTGCATCATGTTTGCGCACCGAAGACTTGTGACTTGAACGTCGCCGCCGAGAATATGATGAAGGGGAAGAAGACTTGTAATCGGCCACCAAGTGTTTGAGATCCGCCATTTGTTTGTTGAAGGAGTCGCACATGTCGTCGAAGGAAGCCATTCTCCTTGTCTCGGAGTGTCGTAGTTCGATGATGATGTTGCCCAAGCGCTCTTGCATTTCTCATTGTAGTCCGATGGTTTTCGTGTGGATGTCATTGTTCGCGCTGTCGTTTCGATGACCGGAGATGAAATGCATTGCCTATCCATCACAAGATGCTAGCAAGTATGAGTGGGAGAAAGAGAAGAACTATACCAAATGTACATTAACCGATGTTGAAGATGGATCAATGATCACTCAAATGTGGAACAAGGAAATAGCACAATTGGTACCAATTCTTGTCGGCTTCTCACACCTACCCAAGTAAAGCTTATGGTGGAGCTCGGTGAGGATAGTGGCACAAAAAATTGACGTGAAATGTTAGCAAGAGTCAATAATGTTGAAAAAGATTCACAAATTTGCAAATGCAACAAGTAGACCAATAGCAAGATATGGTACATGAAAACACACACGCAAATAGATAAGTGGGTTCGTGCAACCAAGGGGTGATCCAAAATGTGGAATCCACAAAAATGCTCTTGTTGCACAACACTAGAGAGACGCTAGCGCGATTGCACAATAGGCGGATACAAACTTGTGCACAACCTACTAAGCAAAATGCAACGACTTCTATCCCAAGTATGCTTTATGTATGGTATTCCGGTGGTATGATCAGTATGACAATCTTAATGTAGTACGATGCTATGGTTCTTGCTTAAAAGCTCTTTGCTAATCTTTTTCTTTGTGCTTAAAAGCTTGTTTGCCTCTTTATCTTTTGAGCTCTTTTCTCATGCAAAACTTCACGGACCAAGATAGCAATTGAGTATATGCGATGACAACCTTGTGTCACAAGAGATGATACCAAGATATGCACCACGGTGATATGGTATGTATGCTATGGGAAGTATGATCACTAATGTGCACAAGTCAAGTGGCCGGCAATACTCAAATGGCTAGTCTCGATAGGTAACTGATGCAAAAATGGGCTATGGGTTAACAATGCAATTGCAAGGGAATATACAAAGAAGGGATACCACAATACCAAGATGGTATGGAGGTTATCGTCCGTGGCGATGATGAGTGGCGGTGTTCTTGATGTAGATACCAAGATGATGGAGACTCGTCCCTAAGTAGCCGAAACACCTTAGGAAACAGAAAAACCGCGAACTCAAAATCTCAAATGTCAAATGGTGATAGCAGAAAGTGGTGGTGGTTGCGGAAGTGGATAGATGGGCTATACACGATTTCATAGTTGAAGTCACGGTCCCTAAGTAGCCGATACACCTTAGGAGACACGAGCCACAACTCAAACAAGCTCACACAAAATTGGGTTAAGTTTCGTTGGCTATGTATAGTGGACTAAGCTATGCGGAAGTGGTGGTGGTGGTTGATGAAGAAGAGATTGTCCCTAAGTAGCCTAAACACCTTAGGAGACTCAAATCACTACTCAAGCAACCACAAATGCTATGGGGGACAAAATGGGTTAGGTTACGGAAGTCGGTGGTGGATATGCGGATGATATGGTGGAAGCCCTAGGCAAAGATGCCAAAATCCACAAAATATGATGGAGTCAAATAATTATGGTAGTGTTTTTGTGTGAAGGGGATGTCAAGAGCTTTGAAACGAGCTAAAGAACGTCAAAATCGGAGTTCAGATGAATTAGTTATGGACAAAACAAAAATCAGCTGAACTGGGAATCTATAGGTATCGGACATCCGGTAATGGACGGATGACCGGTGGCCGGACGTCCGGTCGGGCTCGGAAATCCAGTAATTTCTTCTGTATAGGTGGTTCCGGTCGTCCGGTGGATGACGGACGTCCGGTGCTTTGTGAGGGTCGGGACGTTCGGTAAAACGCCGGTCGTCCGGTGGATCGGGGTCAACGCGGGATTTTGGGTTCCGAAACACGATTTTGGGCGGAATTTGATGATTTTGGGGTCAAAATTGATGAGATTTCGTGGATGGAAAGTGGGGAAACTTGGGGAAATGCTAGATCCACTTGAAACCAAGCAAATCCATGGACCAAAATCAACAAAAGATCATCGAACCAACAAATCACAAAACAATTTGGGACTATTTTTGGTGGGGATTTCCGAATTTTAGGACGAAATCACACAAAAGAAGGCTAGAAAATGGTGGAGGGGACTCCAAATTCGTGAGAAACCTTGCTCTTGATACCATATGATGTAGGGTGGAACCCTGGATGGCTGATCTTTCACGAAATGGAGGGGATCCCATGAAAAACACGAAGAACACGAGAGGGAACACGAGGGGAAACACGAGCGATTCACTCAAACCAACAAGAACAAGTCACACATATGCTAGATCCTCGAAACACAAAGAGATACAAGATCCATGATCAACAAGGGACGATACAAAGGGTAACCTGTTCTTCTCTGTGAGGAGGTCTTGGGGTATCCCGCGGGATCTTCTCCGTGAAGGAGGTCTTAAATCCGTGTGGATCTTCTCCGTGGAGGGTCCGTAGTCACTCACAAGGAGATTAACCACTAGTGGATGAGCAAAGCTCTGTCTCAAATGAGCTAAACCTAAGCTAACCCTAACTAGGAGGAGGTGGAGGAGTATATATAGTCTAGAGCCATGAATGGGTAAGTGGGAGAGGTATACATGGGCCTCTGGCCCGATAACTATACGCAGACAGCATGTAGCGGACGTCCGCTCGAACACCGGACGTCCGGTGGCTCGGGAGGGACCGGACGTCCGGTAACTCTCGGATTTCCGCTATTTATGTTCTGTAGTTGAAGTCACGGACGTTCGGTGGCCTCCGGTCGTCCGGTCGCCTTGGAGTCGCCGGTCGTCCGGTAGAGGCTAGACGTCTGGAGCCTGTAGCTTTTCCAGCAGCTTCTCTTGATCCTTGTGCTTGGTGTCCTTGTCGTCTTGTCCGATGCTCCTAGCTATTCCATGGCCTCCCTCTTGGTTCCTGGTCATGCATAGCACATATGTTTGAGGTAGTAGGCATGTCTCACATGTGGAAAGTGAACGTTTGGAGAGGAGCGAGTAAACCTTGTGTCTAATGGTGTGTACTTGATGTCTCGTCGAAGTGAACATGGGGATGATCGTGGGATGCTCCGCATTAGGTACTCCTTCAGAAGGAAGGAGACACTCTACGGAAGTGCATGCAGAGATTTAGGCGAGTCCACAGGAATATTCCAGACATCCGGCCGGGAGCACTGATAGCAGCATTCCATTCCAACGTGCGCAATCGTCGGATATGTTCGATTGCCCAAGACTGTGAAGGAGCTCTACACCTTGGTGGACAAGTGTGCGCGGGTGGGGGAGGGGAGGAAACTGCATGGAGAAGAGGATGGCGTCGATGTCAACTCAGAATATGACGATGATGCCACCAGGCAAAAGAAGAAGAACAAGAAGCGCAGCAAAAAGCACAAGGATAAGGCAGTGATGACCGTTGAGGGATTGAGCATACCTAGTACCGGAAAGAAGGCTAAGGCTGAAGCTCCCAGCAAGGAGGTTGCCGCATGCAATGATTGCTAGGAGGCTGCAGCTGCCAAGAAGGCTGGGAAAAGTGATGACCCATACTCCAGATAACAAAGGAAGGACTTGAGGTTACCGGCACGTTTCATGGAGTCAAACCCGGTAGGAGTCATCCTAAGGGAAAGATCACGTTTTCGGTAACATTTGGGGGAGAATTGCATTACCGAACTGGAAAGGTTGTGTTTGATGTGGTCGACCTCCCCCCTACCGTACAATGGAATCCTTGGACGCCCAGTTCTGGCCAAATTCATGGCGGCATTCCACTATGCCTACAACACCTTGAAAATGCCAGGGCCAGTAGGGGTCATTTCCATTCCATCGGACAAGAAGGACGCATTCATTTGCGTGGATAAGATGTACCGGGATGCAGTTACGGCAAAGGCCGCGGAAATCGCCACTCCCGCCAAGGAAAACGAGAAAAATAAGAGAGCTAGTAAGGGCTTCGGTGAGGAATCCAGGAAGCGTGCCTCTTCGGGGTGCGCTATGCCTGTTGATGAGTTGCCGGAGTGTTCCAATAGCAAGAAATTTAAGGTTGTTGTGCCTGCTGTGAAGAAGGTCCCAGCAGGGCTGGCTGGTGCTGACGGTACCTTTACTATTATTGCCACCCTTTACGACAAATAGGAAAGCACGCTCGTTGCCTTCCTGTGAGCCAATGTCGATTCTTTTGCATGGCAACCATCTGACATCCCCATTCTTCCCACGGAGGTAATCGAACACCACCTTGTTGTCTGCCCACATGCCCGGGCTGTCAAGCAGAAGGTCCGAAAGCATGCTTTGGAGCGGCAGTAGTTCATTGCCGAGGAAAGTAAGAAACTTGAGGCAGTTGGTCTGGTTAGAGGAGTACTGCATCGAACATGGTTAGCAAACCTAGTGGTCGTACGCAAGGCTAATGGAAAGTGGAGGTTGTGCATAAATTTCACTGATCTGAGCAAGGCATGCCCGAGGGACCCATTTCCCTTGCCGCGCATCAACCAAATCGTGGACTCCACTTCAGCTTGTGATTTGCTCTCTTTCCTGGATGCATACTCTGGGTACCATCAGATTTTTATGTCCAAGGAATACAAAGAGAAGACCTCATTCATCACCCCATGTGGCACACACTGCTTCATGCGCATGCCTTTCGGGTTGAAGAGTGCCGGGTCCACTTTTGCAAGAGCAATGCATATTGGTTTTGAGTCACAGCTGCACAGGAACATCGAAGATTATATGGATGATATTGTGGTCAAGACCAAGGACAGATCAACGCTCATCTAGGATTTAGAAGAGGCGTTTGCTAATCTGCGCAACATCAACTTGAAGCTGAATCCGGAGAAGTGCGTGTTTGGTGTCCTTCCAGCAAGCTACTTGGTTTCTTTGTGTTCCATCACGGGATAGAGGCCAACCCCGATAAGATCAAGGCTATCGAGAAGATTCAGGCACCAAAGGCAGTTAAGGATGTCATGCGTTTGACAGGGTGTGTTGCCGCACTTAGCAGATTCATCTCCAAGTCTGCCGAGCGCGCCTGGCTGTTCTTCTAGATCTTGAAGAAGGCAGGACCCGTGAAGTGGACCCCGGAAGCCGATATAGCACTACAGGATTTGAAGACCTACTTGTCTTCTGTGCCCACTTTGGTTGTTCCTAAACCACAAGAGTCGTTGCTGCTATATCTAGCGGCAACTAACAAAGTGGTTAGTGTAGCACTGGTGGCGCAACGGGAAGTGGAGGAAGCAACAAGCTCAGCTAGTGTCCCTTCCGGGAAGGAGATTGAGAACAGCTCGAAAAGGTTAGATATGGATCAGGACAAAGAAGAGCACGGTAGCAGAAACAACCCCAAGGACGCGGCAAGGAAGAAAGTGGTGTAGTGGCCAGTGTACATCGTTAGCTCCCTATTTCAGGGGGCTAGATCCAGGTACTATGGCGTGCAAAAATTGATTTTTTGCCTAGTCATGGCCTCAAGGAAACTGCGCCATTACTTCCAAGCCCATGAGATCACGGTTGTCACACGCTTCCTGTTGCAAAGGATACTCCAAAACCTAGAGGTTACCGGCAGAATAGTGGAGTGCGCATTGTAGTTATCCAGCTTTGGCCTGAAGTTTGAAAGCACATCAACAATTCAGAGTAGGGCATTGGCAGAGTTTGTTGCGGAATTGATGCCAACCCCTGATGAAGAAGTGCTGGAAACAGTTGTTCCCGGCAAGGAATCGCCCCAAGAATAGATCATCTATTTCGATGGCGCCTTCTCCCTACAAGGTGCAGGGGCTGGCGGGCTCCTGGTTGCTCCCACTGGGGAACACCAGAAGTACGTCGTCCAGATGCATTTTCCCCGAGAGGAGGTGACCAACAATACAACTGAGTATGAAGGGATCCTTACTGGGCTCAGGGTCGCCACTGAATTGGGAATCAAGAAATTGATCATTCGAGGACATTCACAACTTGTGGTGAGACAAGTCAACAAGGATTACCAAAGCCCATTGATGGAAGCATGCAATGAGGAACTGAGAAGACTAGAGGAACACTTTGACGGATTGCAAATAGAACATGTACCCAGTGCGGAAAATAGCATTGCCGATCATCTGTCAAAGTATGCTACGCAGAAGCTTCCTGTGGGACCAGGAACTTTTGTTCTCCATCTTACTGAGCCCGCCGTATCCCCGGTAATAATGGCCCGAAAGAGGAGGAAACTGGACTCCGGTAAGCCTCTCCCAACAGAGCCCTTCGGGGCACCTGGCTGGGACCCTGCCGGACACAACCCCCATTCGATTGTTGGGTTGCACCCTCCTGCCGGGCCTCTGGTCCCCGCAGTCGAGGAACGCGCCCCCACAAATGCGGAGGTGTTGTTAGTCCTCGTTGCCGATCCCGACGCTCCAAGTTGGACAAGGCACATAGTCCACTTCCTCCAAACCGGAGAACTTCCCAAAGATTAAGAAGAAGCTGAAAGAGTAGCCCGGAGGGCCAGTATGTATTAGTTGGTCGATGACACACTATACAGAAGAAGGCCCAACAGTGTGAAATTGAAGTGCATTTTCCGGTAAGGAGGAAAGGATTTCCTGGCACAAATACACAAAGGCATGTGCGGCTCCCACATTGTATCAAGGGCATTAGTTGGGAAAGCATTCCGGCAAGGATTCTATTTGCCCACATCCCTCCAAGATGCGGTCGAGCTAGTCACCAAATGTGAATCCTGCCAGTTCCATTCCAAGAACATCCATCTACTTGCCCAAGCTCTTCAGAAAATCCCTTTGTCATGGCCGTTTTCGGTCTGGGGGATCGATATCCTCGGCCCTTTCCCCCCAGCTGGCGGGGGCTTTGAATTCTGGTTCATTGCCAATGACGAGTTTACAAAGCAGCCGGAAGTAGAAGCCGTGAGAAAGGTGACTGCTTAGTCAGCCATCTAGTTCTTGAAAGGATTGGTGTGTCGCTTCAGGGTCCCTGCCCGGATCATCACCGACAACAGCACCCAATTCACGAGCCGCGCCTTCATGCAATATGTTTCATGCCCTCGGAAGCAAGAGCTCATTTGCCTCTATTGCACATCCCAGAAGAAATGGACAAGCTGAGAGGGTGAACGTTAAAGTGTTGCGGGGTCTCAAGACAAGAACATTTGATAAGCTGCAGAAGTGCGGCATGCGATGGATCGATTAGCTCCCGGTGGTTCTCTGGTCCCTCAGACCGATACCAAATCGAGCTATCGGGCAGACTGTCTTCTCCCTAGTCTATGGGGCAGAAGCAGTTATCCCCATGGAACTCTTTTATGGGCACCTCGAGTGCTTGCCTACGATGAAGTAGCGCGGGATCAGCACCGGCGTGACGATGCTGTGCTTCTCGAGGAGAACCGTCTCCGGGCTGCTACGTGTGTTGCATGCTAACAACAAGCCGTGCGTCGCTATCACAGCCACAGGGTTCATGCCTGGTGTTTTGAGGAAGGCGACCTTGTCCTTAGGCGCGTTCAGTCCGCCAAGGGTGCAAACAAGTTGATGCCAAAGTGGGAAGGCCCTTACCGGGTGGTACGACTCACTAGACCTGGCGCAGTCCATCTGGATATTGGGGATGGCATTCAATTGCAAAACTCATGGAACATTGAGCATCTCCGCAAGTACTACCCATAAAGTGCGACTGTCGGCCCCTGCCCGACAGCCACCCTTTTGTACAGGCCTTGCCTCAGTTGCATGTAACTCCTTGTACAAAGCCAGGCGCAGACCTTGAGCAACAGAGAAATAAATGAAGCGCTGGGGGCCCCCGACAAGTTGCATGCATGCATAAGCATATCATGAGCATCGCATGTTCATGTAGATAAGATTGTATCTGGCATCATTTTCATCTGCATAAACCACAGGTTCCTGCCGTGGACTTGGTCCCCCAAGAAGAGATGAAAAGAGAAGCCAACACTGTGGTCTTCGGCAAGCCAAACAGATAAATTCTTTCTATTATCCATACGTGTTATGTAAGGACTTGTGCATAAGAAATCCCCGTTGTGATGTAGGGTGGAACCCTACGGGGCCGATCTTTCATGAAAAGGAGGGATCCCGAGGAAGAACACGAGGGGCACGAGGAAAAACACAAGGGAGACAAGGAGAAAACACTCAAATCAACAAGCTTAGGTCACACAAATGCTAGATCCGGGTACACAAAGTGCGATACACGATACACGATCAACTAAGGACGATACAAGTAGCGGTAGTCATCTCCGTGAGGAGGTCTTGATGTTCTTCTCCGTATAGGAGGTCTTGAATCTAGTGGATCTTATCCGAAGAGGCCGCGGTCTCGTAGGAGAGGAACCACTAAGGTTTTTGTATGAGCTAACACAAAGCTAACCATAGATAGTTTAGGTAGAGTGCTATATATAGGCTAGGAGGGGCGAAGGGGTACATGGGCCTAGGCCCAGCATCATGCACGCAGGAACTGTCTAGATGATCCGACGTTTGTCCGGATGATCCGGGCTTCAGGGGTCCGGATGATCCGGGGCGGCGTCCGGATGATCCGGTGTCTGAACCGTGGCGGGTGGTCTGGATGTCCGAGTCTTCGTCCGGATGTCCGGGTGCGTCCGGATGATCCGGGCCGGGGTCTGGATGATCCGGCTTCACCGCGGAGCTTCGGGTGTCTTCGGGCACATTTGCCGGATTGTCCGGACGTTTGTCCGGATCATCCGGGCCTCGGCCGGATCGTCCGGGCTGGCTGCATCTCGGCTGTTTCTCTCCTCCTTCTTCCTCCTTCGATCCTTCTTGTTCCTTGAGTTCTCCATGGTTGCTCCCGAGGTTCCTAAGTATGCAAAGAGTCTCCGATGAGGGTAGCAGCCATGTCTCATGTCATTCAAAGTGACGTAGAGAGAGGAGTGAAGTCACCTCGGCCTCGAGCTCGTGCTCGAGAACGTGTCATGGGTCCACTTGGCACTTGGTGATACGAAGGTAGGTTCATGGGGATGAAATTGGGATGCTCCGGATCATATCCCCTCCCTTGGGAAAGATCCGACCTCGGATCGAAATCTTCATCACCATGGAAAGTGGAGAGATCCTTGACGTTGAATACATCGCTCACGTTGTACTTGTCGCGTGGAAGGTCGAGCTTTTATGCATTGTTGTTGTAGCGTGCTAGCACCTTGAATGATCCGTCGACTCGAGGTAGTAGTTTGGACTTGCGCTCATGGGGGAACGATCCTCGCGAAGATGTAGCCATACGAGATCTCCCGGTTGGAACACCATAGGCTTCTTGTTGGCGTTGAGCTTGGACGCGAGTCATTGTACTTGCTTCTCGATCATTGTTCTTGTATATTCATGCACCTTCTTGAGATAGCTTGCTCGAGCACTCGCGTCCAAGTTGATGCGTTCTTGTAGAGGTAAAGGTAGGATGTCCAATGGAGACAACAGGTTGAAGCCGTTGACGACCTCGAAAGGGGACTTGCCGGTAGTCAAATGTCTTGCACGGTTGTAGGCGTACTCGGCGATGAGCAAGCATTGATCCCATTCCTTGATGTTCTTCTTGATCAACACGCGAAGAAGCGTATAAAGCGTGCGGTTCGTCTCCTCCGTTTGGCCGTCGGTTTGTGGATGATATGCCAAAGAGAAGAGGAGCTTTATGCCGAGTTTGGCGCATAGAGTCTTCCGAAAGTAGCTCAAGAACTTGACGTCCCGGTCCGACACGATCGTCTTGGGCACTCCATGTAGACGAATGATTTCCCTACAAAAGAGATTTGCCACATGTGAAGCATCGTCGATCTTGTTACAAGGAATGAAATGAGCCATTTTAGAGAATCTATCCATGACAACAAACACGGAATCTTTTCCATTTTGAGTCCTAGGAAATCCAAGTACAAAGTCCAGGCTTATGTCTTCCCATGGATGGAATGGAATAGGAAGTGGCATGTAAAGACCATGAGATTGAGCTTTTGACTTAGCTTTGCGACATGTAGAGCATCGGTTGGTGAGGCGTGAGACGTCACATAGCATATTGGGCCTAAAGTAGTTCTTGGAGAGCGTAGCAAATGTCTTGTCACGACCAAAGTGTCCCATGAGTCCCCCTCCATGAGATTCCTGCAAAAGGAGCAAACGAAGCGAAGACTCGGGAATGCAAAGTTTGTTAGCTCTCATATGATATCTATCCTTGATGTAGTAATGTTCCCAAGAAGTGTGAGTCAAACACTTAGCATAAGGATTTGCAAAGAAAGGATCATGCTCATATAAGTCTTTTATGTGCTCAAAACCAATAACATTCAACTCAAGTTTTGTGACAAGCATGCATTTGCGTGAAAGCGCATCCGCCACAACATTTTATTTGCCTTTGATGTACTTGATGACGTAGGGAAAAGACTCGATGAACTCACTCCACTTAGCATGACGCTTGTTCAACTTAGTTTGACCCTTGAGATACTAGAGAGTCTCATGGTCCGTATGAAGAATGAATTCATGAGATCTAAGGTAATGTTCCCAAAGACGCAAAACTCTCACCAAGGCACATAGCTCTTTATCATAGATGGGGTAGTTAAGTTGCGCTCCGGATAACTTCTCGCTAAAGTAAGCAATTGGGCGCTTTTCTTGCATGAGCACGCCACCTATGCCGGTACCCCTAGCGTCATAATGAATCTCAAAAGGTTTATCAAAGTTCGGTAGGGCAAGAAGTGGTGCGTGCGTGAGCAAGTCTTTGAGCTTAATGAACGCGGTGTCTTGCGAAGGACCCCAAACAAAGGGTGCGTTCTTCTTGCTCAAGGCGTGTAGAGGCATAGCAATTGTGCTAAAGTCCTTCACAAAACGTCGATAGAAACCGGCTAGACCAACAAAGCTACACACTTGTTGGAGATTCGTTGGTTGTGGCCAAGTTTTAATTGCTTCAATTTTAGTTTCATCAACGTGAACACCTTCTGAAGAAACGACAAATCCTAAGAAAATGACCTTGTCAACGCCAAAAGTGCATTTTCCCATGTTAGCATATAAGCGCTCTTTCCGAAGGGTTTGTAAAACCGTACGGATGTGTGTCACATGGTCCTCAAGTGACTTGCTAAAAACGAGGATGTCATCAAAGTAAACCACTACAAAGACGCCTATGTAGGGTCGTAGAACAAAATGCATGAGACGCATAAATGAACCGGGTGCTTCCGATAAACCCATTGGCATGATAAGCCACTCATATAACCCAAACTTGGTTTTGAAAGCCGTTTTTCACTCATCACCCGCTTGAATGCGAATTTGGTAGTAGCCACTTATAAGATCAATTTTTCAAAAGATGGTGGCACCACATAATTCATCAAGCATGTCGTCTAAGCATGGGATAGGGTGACGGTATCTAACGGTGATAGCATTTATCGGGCGACAATCGGAGCACATGCGAAAACTTCCATCTTTCTTAGGCACGAGAATAACTGGAACGGCACAAGGGCTCAAGCTTTCACGTACATGACCTTTGTCGATGAGTTGTTGTACTTGCCGTTGTATGATGCGGAGCATCCAAAGTTCATCCCCATGGACCCTCCATCGCCTCACCAAGTGCCTCTAGGACCCATGACACATGCTCGTGCTAGAGCTCTCGAGACCGAGGTGACTTCACTCCTTGCTCTACATCCTCCCGATTCACATGAGACATGGCTTCTACCCTCATCAGAAACTCTGTGCGTACTCACGTACTTGGATGAAGGCCACGGGACAGCTCTGCACAACGGCCAAGACGGCGAGATTGACAAGTGCTTGGAACAGGAAGAAATTCGGCCGAAGATGCTACAGGCACCGGAGTCCGGCCCACACCGGACGACCAGTCACTTCTAGGCACCGGACGACCGGCGTCCACCGGACGACCGGACGACCGGAAGCCACCGGACGTCCGTGACGCCGACCACAGAACGTAATTGGCGGAAATCCGAGGATTACCGGACGTCCGGTCCCTCCTGAGCCACCAGACGTCCGGTGACCAGCGGACGTCCGCCCCGACGGCGTCATCTCATGTAATATATACTCGTTGACTCCCATCCTTTGGAGGCAGCTTTTGGATAGTCATCATAGACCTTTGTAGTTCCTCTCCTACGAGACCACGGTCTCTTCGGAGAAGATCCACCTCGGATTCAAGGCCTCCACACCGGAGAAGATCCCAAGGGATACCCAAGACCTCCTCCAGGAGAAGACTATCTTTGTACCATCGTTGTTGACTATGGATCGTGTATCTTGATGTGTATCGTGGATCTAGCACCTGTGTGACCGTATTTGTGTTGATTTGAGTGTTTCCCCTCGAGTTTTCCTCCGTATCTTCCTTGTGTTCTCCGTGTTCATCGTGGGATAACCTCCTTTCGTGAAAGATCTTCTGATTAGGGTTCCACCCTACATCATATTATGGTATCATGAGCATAGGTTGATCACGAATTTGGAGCCCCACACCCTGTTTTCTAGCTTGTTTTTGTTGTGTTTTTCCCACTTTCGAAAATTCCCCACAAAAATAGCCCCAAATTTTTTTGTGATCTGTTGATTTGGCTAGATTTTGTTGACTTTGTTCCATGGATTTGCTGTGCCACGAGTGGATCTAGCTTTTCCCCACCTTCTCACCGATTTTCTTCCGTGATTTCGGGCAAGTTTGACCAATTTGTCCACGGATCCTCCAACCCTAGCCCCGACCTACCGGATGACCGACGGTTTACCGGACGTCCGGCACCTCAAGAGACACCGGACGTCCGTTAAACACCGGACGACCGGCACCCCATCCACAGAAACTTTTACCGGATTTCCGAGACTCACCAGACGTCCGGCACGTCCCGAGCGACCGGACGACCGGCAAACTTCCGGACGTCCGACGAACCCTGACAACACTGAATTTTCTCAGTTTTGTTCCATCGTCCGCTACCACCTACCTTTCATACCACCACCACTTCCGCAACCACCATCGCTTAACCGCTACGATTTTGACAATTTTGTCTCCCTTTGCCTTGGATATTTGAGTTGTGGTTTCACCGTTTCCTTGGATGTTTAGGCTACCTTGGAACGGCAAGACTTCGACAACACCACCGCTCAACTTCGGCAAGGACGATAACATCGACGACACTTTGTTCATTCTACCTTGAAATTGCATTGTCACCCTATGGACCATCTTTGCGTAGCTTTCCCATTGAGACTAGCCATTTGAGTATTGCCGGGCCACGACACTTGTGCACATTAGTGATAGTCATAGATATTGCATACCATATCATCATATCTCCGTGTGCCAGAAGAGTGATCCGCATACACAATAGCTACCTTGATACGAGAAGCATGCATAAGTATCCAAAGAAAGAGCTCACAAGCTTTTAAGCAAAAGAGCCAACCAAAGCTTATAAGAAAAACGACAATAGCATAATACGCCTTGCATCAAAAGAGATCATATGACATAGCAATACAATCTTGTGCTCAAGCATCGACACATCATACACTCATAGCATACTTGTGATAGATAGTCGTTACGTTTTGCCTCTTATAGGTTGTGCACAAGTGCGTATCCGCCTATTAAGCAATCGGTTAGCGTCTCTCTAGTGTTGTGCAACACGAGCATTTTCCGTGGATTCCACATTTTTCGCTCACCCTTGGTTGCACAACCACATTTATCTATCCGTGCGTGTGTTTCGTGTGCTACTTTGCTAGTGATCTACTTGTTGCATGCGAAAATTGTGAACCATTTTCAACATCTTTGAATCACTTTGACAATTGCATTGAATTTGTGCCAGCATCCTAACCAAGCTCCTCTCAAAGCTTTACTTGTGTAGGTGTGAGAATCGACACGAAGTGGTACCAATAGTGCTATTTCCGGGTTACATTATTGAGTGATCATTGATCCATTTTCAACTTCGGCTAAGGTACATTTGGTATTGTCTTCTCCTTTCTCCCACTCACATACTTGCTTGTGATGATGGATAGGCCAAGTACACCTTCGAACCCGATCTTCGAAGATCCTCAAGAAGCGAACAACTACGTCACCAAACTACATCTCTTCGGTGTCCAACGAGCTCTCCATCAAGAAAGTGAAGCTATGCGCGAGTACATTGGTCAAGTCGCCGAGGACGCGCGCCAATTTGAAGCAAGAACAAAAGAGCAATTCGACATCATCAACACCAACACGTCTACAAAATTTGACGAGCTCCGGACTTTGATAGTCAATCGACGTTCTTCTTCCACATCTTCTCAAAGACGAAGCCGCTCAAGTCGACATACCGACTCCACGGAAGGCTCAAGTACACCTACATCAAACACTCTTCGTCAAGCCGCACGTCAAGCCCGACATGACAACCGGAATCCACTTCATGACAAGAGTTCACAAGAGCTATTTGAAGAGCAAGAGAGTCGACATCGTCAAAACCAAGCTACACTTGAGCAAGCACAAGAACGGCAACGACTACGCCAACAACAACAAGAGCGAGCATGTCAATACCAAGAAGAACAAGATGCCGAAGCTAATCGTCAAGCACAACAACGTCGAGAAGCTCAAGCTCTTGAGGCGCAACGAGCATTACGTGATGCACATCGCAATGTGGCAGCTCGCACTCGACACACTCGTCAAGAAGAGGATTTCCTTCGCTATGAGATGCAAGAGAGGCGCCACCAAGCAAGAATACAAGAAGATGTTCCTCCTCAAGCGCGACAAGAGCAACAACCTCAATAAGAACCACAAGCTCGACAAGTACACCACGACAATGGACATCTACTTCGACAAGAGCAACATGAGATTGCCAATCGCCAAAATCAAGAGCTCCCTCCCAATAGGCAAGCAAACAATGAAGAGCATCGCTACGGGAAGCTCAAGTTCACCATGCCAAAGTTTTCCGAAAGCATTGATCCCGAAGACTACCTCTCATGGGCATTGAAGGTTGACAAGATCTTTCGCCTTCACAACTTCGATGAAGAGAAGAAGATCGCAATGGCATCCCTTGAGTTCCAAGACTATGTTCTCATTTGGTGGGAGCAAATCATAGAGAGAAGAGAAGCAAAAGGCGAACCTCCTATCACTACTTGGGCTCAAATGAAGGAAGTCATGAGAGCACGCTTTATGCCTACACACTACAACCGTGACTTGTTTAAGAAGCTACAACTCCTCAAGCAAGGTACCAAGTCCGTTGAAGAGTACTACAAGGAGATGGAGATTGCCATGATAAGAGCCAACATCACGGAAGATGAAGAGCAAACATTGCCATGATAAGAGCTAACATCACGGAAGATGAAGAGCAAACAATGGCGAGATTCTTGAATGGACTCAACTATCCTATCAACAAGATTGCGGACTTCCAACCATACAACAATCTCCTCGAGCTAGTACATCAAGCAACCAAAGCGGAGCGACAAGTTCAAGAGGACTACAAGTACTCCAAGTTTAACTCCAAGAACTTCGGCTCCTACAACCAAACGTCAACGACTTCGGCTACTCCTCCTACCTCTACCAAGCCATCTACAAACTTCGGTGACAAGTCAACCTACAAGAATGCGACTACATCGAGTCGTTCACCTTCTACCAACAACTTCAAGCCAAGAGCTTCATCATCTACAACTCCAACCGAGGACAACTCCAAGACGAGTTCCATCAAATGCTCCAAGTGCCAAGGGCGAGGCCACAAGTCATTTGAGTGCAAGACCGTTCGCACCATGATCATCAATGATGACGGATCTTATGACTCAATGAGCGACGATGAGATGGAAACCCTTGAGCAAGTTGCTATGCATCGCCAACTGAACGAAGAAGAAGACCATCAAGTGTTTTGCGATAATGACTCAAGTCCCAACCTTGTTGTCTCCAAGGTCTTGACACTCCAACACCAACAAGATGACGACCAACGATGTCGTATCTTCCATACCAAGGCCGGCATCAATGGACGCTCCGTCAAGGTTATCATTGCTGGAGGAAGTTGTCATAACTTGGCAAGTGAAGAGCTATGCGACAAGCTTCAATTGGTCAAGACGAAGCATCCTCACCTTTACAAGGTCCAATGGCTCAATGACGCCGGAATTCTTCGAGTCGAGCACACCGTGCAAGTCTCTTTCAAGATAGGCGCCTACGAGGACACTCTTGAATGTGATGTGATCCCCATATCCGTGTGCCACCTTATTCTTGGACGACCATGGCAATATGATCGTGGAGTCACACACAATGGACGGACCAATCACTATAGCTTCAAGATGAAGGGCAAGGAATTCGTGCTACGACCAATGTCTCCAAGTCAAGTAGCCGCCGACAAACACTTACCTACAAACCATCGTGGAGAGGATGGTGAGAGACTGAGCCACCAAAAGGAGAGTGAGAGCCACAAGCCAAATATGAGCGACTCCACGATGAGCGACAAGAAGCAACTAGTGCTATTTGCCACCAAAAGTGAGATGAGAGAAGTGTGTGATAACCCATCGAGTGTCTTTCAAGCTTTTATGCAAAGGGGAAGCCAAACCTACTAAGACTTCACCACCTCTACCTTTAGTGTTGTCTCAATTGTTGCAAGAATTCTCGGACGTCTTTCCCGATGAACTAGCTCCGGGTCTACCTCCACTTCGCGGAATCGAACACCGCATCGACCTCATACCCGGCGCACCACTTCCAAACAAGGCTCCTTACCGCGTCAACCCCGAGGAAACCAAGGAGATACAATGGCAAGTGCAACAACTCATCGATAAAGGTCATGTACGTGAAAGCTTATCCTTTGGCGTTGACAAGGTCGTCTTCCTAGGATTTGTCGTTTCTTCACAAGGTGTTCACGTTGATGAAACTAAAATTGAAGCAATTAAAACTTGGCCTCAACCAACGAATCTCATGCAAGTGCGTAGTTTGCTTGGTCTAGCCGGTTTCTACCGACGTTTTGTGAAGGACTTTAGCACTATCGCTATGCCTCTACACGCTTTGAGCAAGAAGAAAGCACCCTTCATTTGGGGTCCTTCGCAAGACACTGCGTTCAATGAGCTAAAAAGCTTGCTTACCCACACACCACTTCTAGCCCTACCAAACTTTGATAAACCTTTTGAGATTCATTGTGACGCTAGTGGTACCGGCATAGGTGGCGTGCTCATGCAAGAAAAGCGCCCAATTGCGTACTTTAGCGAGAAGCTATCCAGAGCGCAACTTAACTACCCCATTTATGACAAAGAGCCTTATGCCTTGATGAGAGTTTTACGTGTTTGGGAACATTATCTTAGACCTCATGAATTCATTCTTCATACGGACCATGAGACTCTCAAGTATCTCAAAGGTCAAACTAAGTTGAACAAGCGTCATGCTAAGTGGAGTGAGTTCATTGAGTCGTTTCCCTATGTCATCAAGTACATCAAAGGCAAAGAAAATGTTGTGGCGGACGCGCTTTCCCGCAAATGCATGCTTGTTACAAAACTTGAGTTCAATGTTATTGGCTTTGAGCACATAAAAGATTTATATGAGCATGATCCTTTCTTTGCAAATCCTTATGCTAAGTGTTTGACTCACACTTCTTGGGAACGTTACTACATAAAGGATGGATATCTTATGAGAGCTAACAAAATTTGCATTCCCGAGTCTTCGCTTCGTTTGCTCCTTTTGCAGGAATCGCATGGAGGAGGACTCATGGGACACTTTGGACGCGACAAGACATTCGCTACGCTCTCCAAGAACTACTTTTGGCCCAAGATGCTCTGTGACGTCTCACGCCTCACCAACCGATGTTCTACATGCCGCAAAGCTAAGTCCAAAGCTCAATCTCATGGTCTTTACATGCCACTTCCTATTCCATACCATCCATGGGAAGACATAAGCATGGACTTTGTACTTGGATTGCCTAGGACTCGAAATGGCAAAGATTATGTGTTTGTTGTCGTAGATAGATTCTCTAAAATGGCTCATTTTATTCCTTGTAACAAGATCGGCGATGCTTCACATATTGCAAATCTCTTTTGTAGGGAGATCGTTCGTCTACATGGAGTACCAAAGCCGATCGTGTTAGACCGGGACGTCAAGTTCTTGAGCTACTTTTGGAAAACTCTATGCGCTAAACTCGGAACAAGCTACCCTTCTCTTCGGCATACCATCCACAAACCGACGGCCAAACGGAGGTGACGAACCGCACGCTTTCGACGCTTCTTCGCATATTGATCAAAAAGAACATCAAGGAATGGGAGCAATGCTTGCCCATGGTCGAGTACGCCTACAACCGCGCAAGACATTCAACCACCAGCAAGTCCCCTTCGAGGTCATCTACGGTTTCAACCCGTTGTACCCATTGGACATCCTACCTCTACCTCTACAAGAGCGCACGAACATGGACGCAAGTGCACGAGCAAGCTATCTCAAGAAGGTGCACGAAGATACAAGGGCAATGATCGAGCGACAAGTCCATCGTCTCACCACCAAGATCAACGTCAACAAGGCACCAATGGTGTTCCAACCGGGAGATCTTGTTTGGCTTCATCTTCGCAAGGACCATTTCCCACACGAGCGCAAGTCCAAGCTACTACCTCGCACCGACGGACCCTTCAAGGTGCTAGCACGCTACAACAACAACGCCTACAAGATCGACATCCCAAGAGACAAGTACTCCGTGAGCGATACTTTCAACATCAAGGACCTCTCTCCTTTCCATGGTGATGAAGATTTCGATCCGAGGTCGGATCTTTCCCAGGGGAGGGGAGATGATGCGGAGCATCCAAAGGTCATCCCCATGGACCCTCCATTGCCTCACCAAGTGCCTCTAGGACCCATGACACGTGCTCGTGCTAGAGCTCTCGAGACCGAGGTGACTTCACTCCTTGCTCTACATCCTCCCGATTCACATGAGACATGGCTTCTACCCTCATTAGAAACTCTGTGCGTACTCAGGTACTTGGATGAAGGCCACGGGACAGCTCTGCACAACAGCCAAGACGGCGAGATCGACAAGTGCTTGGAACAGGAAGAAATACGGCCGAAGATGCTACAGGCACCGGACGTCCGGCCCATACCGGACGACCGGTCACTTCCAGGCACCGGACGACCGGCGTCCACCCGACGTCCGTGACGCCGACCACAGAACGTAATTGGCGGAAATCCGAGGATTACCGGACGTCCGGTCCCTCCCGAGCGACCAGACGTCCGGTGATCAGCGGACGTCCACCCCGACGGCATCATCTCATGTAATATATACTCGTTGACTCCCATCCTTTGGAGGCAGCTTTTGGATAGCTCATCATAGACCTTTGTGGTCCCTCTCCTACGAGACCGCAGCCTCTTCGGAGAAGATCCACCTCGGATTCAAGGCCTCCACACCAGAGAAGATCCCAAGGGATACCCAAGACCTCCTCTGGGAGAAGACTATCTTTGTACCACCGTTGTTGACTATGGATCGTGTATCTTGATGTGTATCGTGGATCTAGCACCTGTGTGACCGTATTTGTGTTGATTTGAGTGTTTCCCCTCGAGTTTTCCTCCGTATCTTCCCTGTGTTCTCCGTGTTCATCGTGGGATAACCTCCTTTCGTGAAAGATCTGCCGATTAGGGTTCCACCCTACATCATTGTATCTCCTTGGTTTCCTCGGGGTTGACGCGGTAAGGGGCCTTGTTCAGAAGTGGTGCGCCGGGTATGAGGTCGATGCGGTGTTCGATTCGGCGTAGAGGAGGGAGAACCAGAGGTAGCTCATCGGGAAAGACGTCCGAGAATTCCTGCAACAATTAAGACAACACTAAAGTTGGAGGTGGTGAAGTGTTAGTAGGTTTGGCTTCCCCTTTGCATAAAAGCACAAGGTGAAAGACACTCGAGGGGTTCTCACACACTTCTCTCATCTCTCTTTTGGTGGTGAATAGCACTAGTTGTTTCTTGTCACTCATCGTGGAGTCGCTCATATTTGGCATGTGTCTCTCACTCTCCTTTTGGTGGCTCATTCTGTCACCATTCTCTCCATGATGGTTTGTAGGTAAGTGTTTGTTGGCGGCTACTTGACTTGGTGACATTGGGCATAGCACGAGCTCTTTCCTTTCAACTTGAAGCTATATTGGTTCGTCCGTCCATTGTGTGTGACTCCACGATAATATTGCCATGGTCGTCCAAGTAGAAGGTGGCACACAGACATAGGGATCACATCACACTCAAGTGTGTCCTCGTAGGCGCCTATCTTGAAGGAGACTTGCACGGTGTGCTCGACTCGAAGAGTTCCGGCGTCGTTAAGCCATTGTACCTTTTAGGGATAAGGGTGCTTTGACATCACCAAGTTTAGCTTGTCGCATAGCTCTTCGCTTGCCAAGTTATGACAACTTCCTCCATCGATGATAACCTTGACAGAGCGTCTATTGAAGCCGGCCTTGGTATGGAAGATATGACATCTTTGATCGTCATCTTGTTGATGTTGGAGTGTCAAGACTTTGGAGACAACGAGATTGGGACTCGAGTCATTGTCGCAAAACACTTGATGGTCTTCATCTTCATTCACTTGGCGATGCATAGCTACATGTTCAAGTGATTCCATTTCATCGTCGCTCATTGAGTCATAAGAACCGTCATCGTTGATGATCATGGTACAAACGGTGATACGGTGTATCCTAGGGCCATCCCCATGGACCCTCCTTCACCTCATCAAGTGCCCAAAGGACCAAGGACTAGAGCTCCCGAGACCGAGGTGACGTCACTCCTAGCCTTACTTCCATACAAATCTTGCGAGACATGGTCGCTACCTCAGACGGACGTGTTGTGTGTGCTCAGGTGTGAAGAAGACCACATCGGAGAGGGGCGTGAAGATGGACGAGTCCTCAAGTTCATGGACGAGCCAATGCATCGAGAAGAGCAGAAGAGAGCTCCAGGACCCGGACATCCGGCCCCCTGGCCCGGACATCCGGCCCCTGGGCATTCACCCACAGAAGGCCAACAGCAGCCAAGGCTACAGGGCCCGGACATCCGGCCAGGGCCCGGACATCCGGCCAGGCACGGCCCGGACATCCGGCCCCGCGCCCGGAAATCCGGCGCCTCTGTCCAGAGAGCGCCCGAGACCAGACCGCTCCAGCCCGGACATCCGGCTCCTCGCCCCGGACGTCCGGCACCCCTCGAAGACCCGGACATCCGGGCCGCCGCCCGGACATCCGGCCCCTGATCTGCCTGCGTGCAGCCCCCTGGGCCGAGGCCCATGTACCCATTCGCCCCGTAGACTATATATACTCCTCTCCTCATTCCGTTTAGGGTTAGCTGTGGTTTAGCTCATTTGACACTTGTGTGGATTTCTCCCACGAGACCGGTGCGCCTCTACGGAGAAGATCCACCTCTGGATTCAAGACCCCTAACGGGAAGATCCCACGGGATTCCAAGACCTCCTCCGGGAGAAGACTATCTGTATCACTGTTGTTGACTTTGGATCATGGATCTCAACCTTGTATCGCGAATCTAGCATTTGTGTGATTGCTTTCGTGTTGATTGAGTGTTTTCCTCTTGTGTTTCCCCCATCTTTCCCTTGTGATTCCCCGTGTTCATCGTGTGCCAACCTCCAAACGTGAAAGATCCGCTGATTAGGGTTCCGCCCTGTATCATATGGTATCTAGAGCAAAGGTTTCTCACGATTTTGGAGCCCCACACGTCGTTTTCTAGCCTGTTTTTGTTGTGTTCTTCCTAATTTCGAAAAATTCCCCACAAAAAGAGCCCCAAAAATTTTCTGTGATCTGTTGATTTGGCAAGATTTTGTTGAATTTGTTCCATGGATTTGCTGTGCCACGTGTGGATCTAGCTTTTCCTCCACTTTTCCCCAAATTTCATCCGAAAAATCCACCGAATTTTTGCCCCGCAACCCCTCTTTTTGCAACGTGTTCTTGCTGGCTCGGGCACCCCGGACATCCGGCTCGTGCCCCGGACATCCGGCAGGGCCCGGACATCCGGCCCCTGGCCCGGACATCCGGCCTCCCGCAGCCATTTTACCCCCACTACACCCCACCTCGCATACCTCCGCCGCCTCTTCGTTCGGTGATCCATCCATTCTTCCGCAAACCACCACCGATTTTCCGCAACAACCACCATCGCTTCACCGTTTCCAGTTTGGAATATTCGTCTCCATTTGCCGTGGATACTTGAGTTGTGGTTTCACCGTTTCCTTGGATGTTTAGGCTACCTTGGGACGGCAAGACTTCGACAACACCACCGCTCAACTTCGGCAAGGACGGTAACATCGACGACACTTCGCTCACTCTATCTTGCAATTGCATTGTCACCCTATGAACCATCTTTGCGTAGCTTTCCCATTGAGACTAGCCATTTGAGTATTGCCGGGCCACGACACTTGTGCACATTAGTGATAGTCATAGTTATTGCATACCACATCATTGTGAGTAACATCACATCATCTTGGTATCTTGCATATCCCCGTGTGCCACAAGAGTGCTCCGCATACACAATAGCTACCTTGATACGAGAAGCATACATATGTGCCCAAAGAAAGAGCTCAAAAGCTTTTAAGCAAAAGAGCCAATCCAAGCAAAGAAACTATAGCATCATACGCCTTGCATCCAAAGAGATCATACATAGCAACATCATCTTGTGCTCAAGCATCGGCACATCATACACTCATAACATACTTGTGATAGATAGTCGTTACGTTTTGCCCATATAGGTCGTGCACAAGTGCGTATCCGCCTATTAAGCAATCGGTTAGCGTCTCTCTAGCGTTGTGCAACACGAGCATTTTCCGTGGTTTACCACATTTTTCGCTCATCCTTGGTTGCACAACCACATTTATCTATCCGTGCGTGTGTTCCGTGTGCTACTCTTTGCTAGTGATCTACTTGTTGCATGAGCAAATTTGTGAACCATTTTCAACATCTTTGAGTCCTTTTGACGATTGCATTGAATTTGTGCCACATCCTAACCAAGCTCCTCTCAAAGCTTTACTTGTAGGTGTGAGAATCGACACGAAGTGATACCAATAGTGCTATTTCCGGGTTACATTGTTGAGTGATCATTGATCCATTTTCAACCTCGGTTAAGGTACATTGATATTGTCTTCTCCTTTCTCCACTCACTTACTTGCTTGTGATGATGGATAGGCCAAGTTCATCTACCAACCCGATCTTCGATGATCCTCAAGAAGCGAACAACTACGTCACCAAACTACATCTATTCGGTGTCCAACGAGCTCTACATCAAGAGAGTGAAGCTATGCGAGAGTACATTGGTCAAGTTGCCGAGGACGCGCGACAATTCCAACAAAGCACCAAGGAGCAAATCGACCTCATCAACACCAACATGTCTACTCAATACAATGAGCTACGGACATTGATCATCAACCGACGTTCTTCCTCAACATCATCTCATCGACGAAGCCGCTCAAGTCGACATACCGACTCAACGCAAGACTCAAGTACACCTACGTCAAATACTCTTCGCCAAGCCGCACGTCAAGCTCGACATGAACATCGGCAACCTCTACATGACAAGAGTTCTCAAGAACCATTCGACGAGCAAGAAGGCCGACGTCGTCACAACCAAGCTACACTTGAGCAAGCACAAGAACGGCAACGACTACGCCAACAACAACAAGAGCGAGCTCGTCAATATCAAGAAGAACAAGATGCCGAGGCTCACCGCCAAGCACAACAACGTCGTGACGCTCAAGCTATGGAGGCGCAACGTGCTTTACAAGATGCACACCGCAATGTGGCCGCCCGCAATCGACACACTCGTCAAGAAGAGGATTTTCTTCGAGATGAGATGCAAGAACGGCGCCATCAAGCAAGAATGCAAGAAGAAGCTCCTCCTCAAGCGCGACATGAGCAACAATACCAACAAGAACATCAACTCCAACAAGAACGTCTACATCCTCAAGAGCAACACGATACGGCAAACCGACAAAATCAAGACCATCCTCCCAATAGGCAAGGACAAAATGATGAGCATCGCTATGGCAAGCTCAAGTTCACCATGCCAAAGTTTTCCGGAAGCATTGATCCCGAAGACTACCTCTCATGGGCATTGAAAGTTGACAAGATCTTTCGCCTTCACAACTTCGATGAAGAGAAGAAGATCGCTATGGCATCACTTGAGTTCCAAGACTATGTTCTCATTTGGTGGGAGCAAATCATAGAGAGAAGAGAAGCCAAAGGCGAACCTCCTATCACCACTTGGACTCAAATGAAGGAAGTGATGAGAGCACGCTTCGTGCCTACACACTACAACCGAGACTTGTTCAAGAAGCTACAACTTCTCAAGCAAGGTACCAAGTCCGTTGAAGAGTACTACAAGGAGATGGAGATTGCTATGATAAGAGCAAACATCATGGAAAATGAAGAGCAAACAATGGCGAGATTCTTGAATGGACTCAACTACTCCATTAAGAAGATTGCGGACTTCCAACCATACAACAATCTCCTCGAGCTAGTACATCAAGCAACCAAAGCGGAGCGCCAAGTTCAAGAAGACTACAAGTACTCAAAGTTCACCTCCAAGAACTTCGGCTCCTACAACCAAGCTTCAACGACTTCGGATATCCCTCCTACCTCTACCAAGCCATCTACAAACTTAGGCGACAAGCCAAGATACAAGAATGAGACTACATCGAGTCATCCACCTTCTACCAACAACTTCAAGCCAAGAGCTACATCATCTACAACTCCAAATGAAGATAACCCAAAGACAAGTTCCATCAAATGTTTCACATGTGGTGGCCGTGGACACAAGTCCTTCGAGTGCACCAACAAGAGAACAATGATCTTCCACGACGACGGCACATATGACTCGATGAGCGATGACGACGTGGACGCCATCAAGCACTTGGCCATCCACCGGCGTATCAATGAAGAAGAAGATCGTCAAGTGTTTTGCGACAATGACTCAAGCCCGAACCTAGTTGTCTCCAAAGTCTTGACACTACAACATCAACAAGATGACGACCAACGATGCCATATTTTCCATACGAAGGCCGCCATCAATGGACGCTCCGTCAAGGTTATCATCGATGGAGGAAGTTGCCACAACTTGGCAAGTGATGAACTATGCGACAAGCTTCATTTGGTCAAGACGAAGCATCCGCACCCCTACAAGGTCCAGTGGCTCAACGACGCCGGAATTCTTCGAGTCGAGCACACCGTGCAAGTCTCTTTCAAGATCGGCGCCTACGAGGACACTCTCGAATGTGATGTGATACCCATGTCCGTGTGCCACCTTATTCTTGGACGCCCATGGCAATATGATCGTGGAGTCACACACAATGGACGGACGAATCACTATCACTTCAAGATGAAGGGCAAGGAATTCGTGCTACGACCAATGACTCCAAGTCAAGTAGCCGCCGACAAGCTTTTACCTACCACCCATCGTGGAGAGAATGGTGAGAGAGCGAGCCACCTAAAAGAGAGCGAGAGCCACAAGCCAAATACGAGCGACTCCACGATGAGCTACACGAAGAAACTAGTGCTATTTGCCACCAAAAGTGAGATGAGAGAAGTGTGTGAGAACCCATCGAACGTCGTTCAACTTGTGATCTTATGCATAGGGGAAGACAAATCTACTAACACTTCACAATCTCTACCTTTTGTGTTGTCACCTTTATTGCAGGAATTCTCAGACGCCTTTACCGATGAGGTACCACCGGTTCTACTTCACGGGATAGAACACCACACCGAACTCGTACCCGGTGCACCATTTCCCAACAAGGTTCTCTTCCGTGTCAACCACGAGATACAACGGCAAGTGCCCAAACTCGTCGACAAAAGTCATGTACGTGACACCTTTAGCACTTGTGCCGCTCCGGTTATTCTATTGCCTACGAAACATGGAAGTTTTCACGCAAATGCATGCTTGTTACGCAAGTGCTTACTTGTTACACAATTTAAGTTGCATGTGATTGGCTTAGAGCACCTAAAAGATTTATATGAGCATGATCCTCTCTTTGCAAATGCCTATGCTAAATGCTTGACTCACACTTCTTGGGAACATCATTACACCAAGGATGGATATCTTAGGAGAGCTAACAAACTGTGCATCCCCGAGTCTTCGCTTTGTTTGCTCCTTTTGCAGGAATCGCATGGAGGAGGACTCATGGGACACTTTGGACGCGACAAGATGTTTGCTACCCTCTCTAAGAACTATTTTTGGCCCAAGATGCTACGTGACGTCTCAAACTTCACCAACCGATGTCCGACATGCCGCAAAGCTAAGTCCAAAGCTCAATCTCATGGTCTTTACGTGCCTCTTCCTACTACATTTCATCCATGGGAAGACATAAACATGCATTTCATACTTGGCTTGTCTAGGACTAAAAATGGAAACGATTCCGTGCTTGTCATGGTCGATACATTCTCTAACATGGCTCATTTCATTCCCGATAACAAGATCGACGATGCTTCACATGTTGCCACTTTCTTTTGTAGTGAAATACTCAAGAAGGTGCACGAACAAACACGGGCAACAATAGAGCGACAAGTACATCGCCTCACCAACAAGATCAACGTCAACAAGGCAACAATGGCGTTTCACCCGGAAGATCTCAGTTGGCTACATCTTCACAAGGACCACTTCGCGATAGAGCACAAGTCCAAGCCTCTACCTCGTGATGACGGACCATTCAAGGTGCTCCATGGTGATGAAGATTTCGATCCGAGGTCGGATCTTTCCCAAGGGAGGGGAGATGATACGGTGTATCCTAGGGCCATCCCCATGGACCCTCCTTCACCTCATCAAGTGCCCAAAGGACCAAGGACTAGAGCTCCCGAGACCGAGGTGACGTCACTCCTAGCCTTACTTCCATACAAATCTTGCGAGACATGGTCGCTACCTCAGACGGACGTGTTGTGTGTGCTCAGGTGTGAAGAAGACCACATCGGAGAGGGGCGTGAAGATGGACGAGTCCTCAAGTTCATGGACGAGCCAATGCATCGAGAAGAGCAGAAGAGAGCTCCAGGACCCGGACATCCGGCCCCCTGGCCCGGACATCCGGCCCCTGGGCATTCACCCACAGAAGGCCAACAGCAGCCAAGGCTACAGGGCCCGGACATCCGGCCAGGGCCCGGACATCCGGCCAGGCACGGCCCGGACATCCGGTGATGTAGGGTGGAACCCTAATCAGCGGATCTTTCACGTTTGGAGGTTGGCACACGATGAACACGGGGAAAACACGGAGAGAGATGGGGAAAACACACGAGAGAACACTCAAATCAACACGGAAGCAATCACACAAGTGCTAGATTCGCGATACAAGGTCGAGATACATGATCCAAAGTCAACAACGGTGATACAGATAGTCTTCTCCCGGAGGAGGTCTTGGAATCCCGTGGGATCTTCCCGTTAGGGGTCTTGAATCCAGAGGTGGATCTTCTCCGTAGAGGCGCACCGGTCTCGTGGGAGAAATCCACACAAGTGTCAAATGAGCTAAAACCACAGCTAACCCTAAACGGAAAGAGGAGAGGAGTATATATAGTCTACGGGGCGAATGGGTACATGGGCCTCGGCCCAGGGGATGCGCGCAGGCAATTCAGGGGCCGGACGTCCGGGCGGCGGGCCGGATGTCCGGGACTTCAGGACGCCGGATGTCCGGGGCGGGGGCCCGGATGTCCGGGCTGGAGTGGACGCGCCTCGGGTGCTCTCTGGACAGAGGCGCCGGATTTCCGGGCGCGGGGCCGGATGTCCGGGCCGTGCCTGGCCGGATGTCCGGGCCCTGGCCGGATGTCCGGGCCCTGTAGCCTTGGCTGCTGTTGGCCTTCTGTGGGTGAATGCCCAGGGGCCGGATGTCCGGGCCAGGGGGCCGGATGTCCGGGTCCTGGAGCTCTCTTCTGCTCTTCTCGATGCATTGGCTCGGCCATGAACTTGAGGACTCGTCCATCTTCACGCCCCTCTCCGATGTGGTCTTCTTCACACCTGAGCACACACAACACGTCCGTCTGAGGTAGCGACCATGTCTCGCAAGATTTGTATGGAAGTAGGGCTAGGAGTGACGTCACCTCGGTCTCGGGAGCTCTAGTCCTTGGTCCTTTGGGCACTTGTTGAGGTGAAGGAGGGTCCATGGGGATGGCCCTAGGATACACCGTATCATCTCCCCTCCCTTGGGAAAGATCCGACCTCGGATCGAAATCTTCATCACCATGGAGCACCTTGAATGGTCCGTCGTCACGAGGTAGAGGCTTGGACTTGTGCTCTATAGCGAAGTGGTCCTTGTGAAGATGTAGCCAACTGAGATCTTCCGGGTGAAACGCCATTGTTGCCTTGTTGACGTTGATCTTGTTGGTGAGGCGATGTACTTGTCGCTCGATTGTTGCCCGTATTTGTTCGTGCACCTTCTTGAGTATTTCACTACAAAAGAAAGTGGCAACATGTGAAGTATCGTCGATCTTGTTATCGGGAATGAAATGAGCCATGTTAGAGAATGTATCGACCATGACAAGCACGGGATCGTTTCCATTTTTAGTCCTAGACAAGCCAAGTATGAAATGCATGTTTATGTCTTCCCATGGATGAAATGTAGTAGGAAGAGGCATGTAAAGACCATGAGATTGAGCTTTGGACTTAGCTTTGCGGCATGTCGGACATCGGTTGGTGAGGTTTGAGACGTCACGTAGCATCTTGGGCCAAAAATAGTTCTTAGAGAGGGTAGCAAACATCTTGTCGCGTCCAAAGTGTCCCATGAGTCCTCCTCCATGCGATTCCTGCAAAAGGAGCAAACAAAGCGAAGACTCGGGGATGCAAAGTTCGTTAGCTCTCATAAGATATCCACCCTTGGTGTAATGATGTTCCCAAGAAGTTTGAGTCAAGCATTTAGCATAGGCATTTGCAAAGAAAGGATCATGCTCATATAAATCTTTTAGGTGCTCTAAGCCAATCACATGCAACTTAAATTGTGTAACAAGTAAGCACTTGCGTAACAAACATGCATTTGCATGAAAACTTCCATGTTTCGTAGGCAATAGGATAACCGGAGCGGCACAAGTGCTAAAGTTGTCACGTACATGACTTTTGTCGATGAGTTTTGGTACTTGCCGTTGTATCTCGTGGTTGACACGGTAGAGAACCTTGTTGGGAGATGGTACACCGGGTACGAGTTCGGTGCGGTGTTCTATCCCGTGAAGTAGAAGCGGTGGTACCTCATCGGTAAAGGCGTTCGAGAATTCCTGCAATAAAGGTGACAACACAAAAGGTAGAGATTGTGAAGTGTTAGTAGATTTGTCTTCTCCTATGCATAAGAGCACAAGGTGAACGACGTTCGATGGGTTCTCACACACTTCTCTCATCTCACTTTTGGTGGCAAATAGCACTAGTTTCTTCGTGTAGCTCATCGTGGAGTCGCTCATATTTGGTTGGTGGCTCTCACTCTCTTTTTGGTGGCTCGCTCTCTCACCATTCTCTCCACGATGGGTTGTAGGTAGAAGCTTGTCGGCGGCAACTTGACTTGGAGTCATTGGTCGAAGCACGAATTCCTTGCCCTTCATCTTGAAATGATAGTGATTCGTCCGTCCATTGTGTGTGACTCCACGATCATATTGCCATGGTCGTCCAAGAAGAAGGTGGCACAAGGACATGGGTATCACATCACACTCGAGAGTGTCCTCGTAGGCGCCGATCTTGAAAGAGACTTGCACGGTGTGCTCGACTCGAAGAATTCCGGCGTCGTTGAGCCACTGGACCTTGTAGGGGTGCGGATGCTTCGTCTTGACCAAATGAAGCTTGTCGCATAGCTCATCGCTTGCCAAGTTGTGGCAACTTCCTCCATCGATGATAACCTTGACGGAGCGTCCATTGATGGCGGCCTTCGTATGGAAAATATGGCATCGTTGGTCGTCATCTTGTTGATGTTGTAGTGTCAAGACTTTGGAGACAACTAGGTTCGGGCTTGAGTCATTGTCGCAAAACACTTGACGATCTTCTTCTTCATTGATACGCCGGTGGATGGCCAAGTGCTTGATGGCGTCCACTTCGTCGTCGCTCATCGAGTCATATGTGCCGTCGTCGTGGAAGATCATTGTTCTCTTGTTGGTGCACTCGAAGGACTTGTGTCCACGGCCACCACATGTGAAACATTTTGATACGGTGTATCCTAGGGCCATCCCCATGGACCCTCCTTCACCTCAACAAGTGCCCAAAGGACCAAGGACTAGAGCTCCCGAGACCGAGGTGACGTCACTCCTAGCCCTACTTCCATACAAATCTTGCGAGACATGGTCGCTACCTCAGACGGACGTGTTGTGTGTGCTCAGGTGTGAAGAAGACCACATCGGAGAGGGGCGTGAAGATGGACGAGTCCTCAAGTTCATGGACGAGCCAATGCATCGAGAAGAGCAGAAGAGAGCTCCAGGACCCGGACATCCGGCCCCCTGGCCCGGACATCCGGCCCCTGGGCATTCACCCACAGAAGGCCAACAGCAGCCAAGGCTACAGGGCCCGGACATCCGGCCAGGGCCCGGACATCCGGCCAGGCACGGCCCGGACATCCGGCCCCGCGCCCGGAAATCCGGCGCCTCTGTCCAGAGAGCGCCCGAGACCAGACCGCTCCAGCCCGGACATCCGGCTCCTCGCCCCGGACGTCCGGCACCCCTCGAAGACCCGGACATCCGGGCCGCCGCCCGGACATCCGGCCCCTGATCTGCCTGCGTGCAGCCCCCTGGGCCGAGGCCCATGTACCCATTCGCCCCGTAGACTATATATACTCCTCTCCTCATTCTGTTTAGGGTTAGCTGTGGTTTAGCTCATTTGACACTTGTGTGGATTTCTCCCACGAGACCGGTGCGCCTCTACGGAGAAGATCCACCTCTGGATTCAAGACCCCTAACGGGAAGATCCCACGGGATTCCAAGACCTCCTCCGGGAGAAGACTATCTGTATCACCGTTGTTGACTTTGGATCATGGATCTCAACCTTGTATCGCGAATCTAGCATTTGTGTGATTGCTTTCGTGTTGATTGAGTGTTTTCCTCTTGTGTTTCCCCCATCTTTCCCTTGTGATTCCCCGTGTTCATCGTGTGCCAACCTCCAAACGTGAAAGATCCGCTGATTAGGGTTCCACCCTGTATCAAACGGTCTTGCACTCAAATGACTTGTGGCCTCTCCCATGGCACTTAAAGCATTTGATGGAACTCGTCTTGGAGTTGTCCTCGGTTGGAGTTGTAGATGATGAAGCTCTTGGCTTGAAGTTGTTTGTAGAAGGTGGAAGACTTGATGTAGTCACATTCTTGTAGTTGGACTTGTCACCGAAGTTAGTAGATGGCTTGGTAGAGGTAGGAGTATCCGAAGTCGTTGAAACTTGGTTGTAGGAGCCGAAGTTCTTGGAGTTGAACTTGGAGTACTTGTAGTCCTCTTGAACTTGTCGCTCCGCTTTTGTAGCTTGATGTACTAGCTCGAGGAGATTGGTGTACGGTTGAAAGTCTGCAATCTTCTTGATAGGATAGTTGAGTCCATTCAAAAATCTCGCCATCGTTTGTTCTTCATCTTCCGTGATGTTTGCTCGTATCATGGCAATCTCTATTTCCTTGTAGTACTCTTCAACGGACTTGGTACCTTGCTTGAGGAGTTGTAGCTTCTTGAACAAATCGCAGTTGTAGTGTGTTGGCACGAAGCGTGCTCTCATGACTTCCTTCATTTGAGCCCAAGTAGTGATGGGAGGTACGCCTTTTGCTTCTCTTCTCTCAATGATTTGTTCCCACCAAATGAGAACATAGTCTTGGGTCTCAAGGGAGGCCATAGCAATTTTCTTCTCTTCATCAAAGTTGTGTAGGCGAAAGATCTTGTCGACCTTCAATGCCCATGAAATGTAGAATTTGGGATCAATGCTTCCGGAAAACTTTGGCATGGTGAACTTAAGCTTGCCATAGTGATGCTCTTCATTTGTTTGCTTGCCTATTGGGAGGGCGTTCTTGATTTGGACGGTTGTCAACCTCATGTTGCTCTTGGCGGAGTAGATGTGCATTGTCATGGTGTACTTGCTGAGCTTGTGGTTCTTGTTGAGGTTGTTGCTCTTGTCGCGCTTGAGGAGGAACTTCTTGTTGCATTCGTGCTTGATGGCGTCGCTCGTGCATTTCATCGCGAAGGAAATCCTCTTCTCGACGAGTGTGTCGATTGCGAGTTGCCACATTGCGATGTGCATCACGTAATGCTCGTTGCGCCTCAAGGGCTTGAGCTTCTCGGCGGTGTTGTGCTTGACGACGAGCTTCGGCATCTTGTTCTTCTTGGTGTTGACGTGCTCGCTCTTGTTGTTGTTGGCGTAGTCTTTGCCGTTCTTGTGCTTGCTCAAGTGTAGCTTGGTTTTGACGATGTCGACTTTCTTGTTCGTCTAGTAAGTCTTGGGAGCTCTTGTCGTGAAGTGGGTTCCGGTTGTCATGTCGAGCTTTACGTGCGGCTTGTCAAAGAGTGTTCGATGTAGGAGGACTTGAGTCGTCCGTGGAGTCGGTATGGTGACTAGAGCGGCTTCGTCGTTGAGAAGATGTGGAAGAAGAACGTCGGTTGACTATCAAAGTCCGTAGCGCATCGAATTGAGTAGCCATGTTAGTGTTGATGATGTGGAACTGCTCTCTTGTTCTTGCCTCAAATTGGCACGCGTCGGCTGCGACTTGCTCAATGTGCTCTCGCATAGCTTCACTTTCTTGGTGTAGAGCTCATTGGACACCGAATAGATGAAGTTTGGTGACGTAGTTGTTTGATTCTTGAGGATCATCGAAGAGCGGGTTCGTAGATGTACTTGGCCTATCCATCGTGACAAGCAAGTATGTGAGTGGGAGGAAAGAGAAGACAATACCAAATGTATCTTGACCGAAGTTGACAATGGATCAATGATCACTCAATAATGTAACCCGGAAATAGCACTATTGGTACCAAGTCTTGTTGATTCTCACACCTACACAAGTAAAGCTTTGAGAGGAGCTTTGTTAGGATGGTGGCAAAATTCAATGCAAAAAGTGAGTAAGATTCAATGATGTTGAAAATGATTCACAATTGGCTCATGCAACAAGTAGATCACAAACAAAATGTAGCACACGGAACACACGCACAGATAGATAAATGTGGTTGTGCAACCAAAGGTGAGCGAAAATGTGGAATCCACATAAAATGCTCGTGTTGCACAATGCTAGAGAGACGCTAACCGGTTGCTTAATAGGCGGATACACACCTCTGCACGACCTATAAGAGCAATGTAACGACTTCCTATCACAAGTATGCTATGAGCGTATGATGTGCCGATGCTTTTTAGCACAAGATGAAGTATTGCTATCTCATATGATCTCTTTGGATGCTAGGCGCTTGATGCTATTTATGCTTTTGCTTATAAGCTTTGGATGGCTCTTTTGCTTAAAAGCTTTTGAGCTCTTTCTTTGGCCACTTATGCATGCTTCTCGGATCAAGGTAGCTATTGTGTATGCGGAACACTCTTGTGTCACACGGAGATATGATGATGTAGAATGCAATGTCTATGACTATCACTAATGTGCACAAGTGTCGTGGCCCGGCAATACTCAAATGGCTAGTATCGGTAGGAAATCTACGCGAAATGGTCGATGAGGGTCTATCAATGCAATTGCAAGGTAGTAAACGAAGTGTCGTCGATGTTACCGTCCTTGTCGAGGTTGAGAGGTGGTCTTGTCGAAGTCGTTCCGCTCCGAGATAGCCGAAACACAAACGGAAACGGAGGAAACCACAACTCAAATGATCCAAGACACAAGGAGGTAAAACCATAGTGATGTTGGTTAGGTAATGGAGGTGCTGGTGTATATGTCGAGGGTATAGCGAAAGAGGTGGCTAGGGTTTATGCGGTGGTGGAAAATGGCGAAAAAACAGCAAAATGCCATTTCTACAGGGTTGGCCGAATGATCCGGACGTCTGGCCGGATGATCTGGGCTTTGGCCGGATGATCCGGGTGGGGAGCCGGATGATCCGGGTGGGTCAATCCGCTCGGGATAAGCTCGGGGAAGATGGTAAAATGGTGGAATATGAATTTTTCTCGGATTTTCGGAGGTTTTGGAAGGTGGGGGAGGTGGGGAAAAGGGTAAACCACTTGTCACACTACTCAACCATGAATCACAATCAACAAAATCTCATCAAAACACACAAATCACAAAAAAAAATTGTGGGGCTATTTTTGTGGGGATTTTCGAATTTGGACGAAAAACAACAAAAACAAGCTAGAAAACAAGGTGTGGGGCTCCAAATTCGTGATCAACCAAGCCTCATGATACCATAGATGATGTAGGGTGGAACCCTACGGGGCCGATCTTTCACAAAAAGGAGGGATCCCGAGGAAGAACACGAGGCGCACGAGGAAAAACACAAGGGAGACAAGGAGAAAACACTCAAATCAACAAGCTTAGGTCACACAAATGCTAGATCCGGGTATACAAAGTGCGATACATGATCAACTAAGGACGATACAAGTAGCAGTAGTCATCTCCATGAGGAGGTCTTGATGTTCTTCTCCATATAGGAGGTCTTGAATCCGGTGGATCTTCTCCGAAGAAGCCGCGGTCTCGTAGGAGAGGAACCACTAAGGTTTTTGTATGAGCTACCACAAAGCTAACCCTAGATAGTTTAGGTAGAGTGCTCTATATAGGCTAGGAGGGGCGAAGGGGTACATGGGCCGCGGCCCAACATTATGCACGCAGGCACTGTCCGGATGATCCAGACGTTTGTCCGGATGATCCTGATGAGGACATCACTAACAAGGTTACACCCAGAGCTCCAACTAACACATATACAGGACCAATTACTAGAGCTCGCGCACGCCAATTAAATTACCAGGTACTTTCGTTTCTTGGTAATGAATATAATGTTCATGAGAATATGATGCTGCCTAAATTGGATACATTTGTCTTTCTTACAAATGAAGGGCCTAGCTTGGACAAGAAGGATGAACATTGGAGCAAGATCAAGCATGGAGATGATGGCATGCGCAAGGGGAACAAGAATGGAGTTTCAATTGATGATTTCAGGACTTTGAAGCCACCATAATGAGTGCGAGAAGCCTTGGACGAAATATACAAGATGCCACTTCATAAATTTCGTCCAGAGGCTATTATAGGTGCTGCGTCACCTTATTATTGGGCCAGGCCCATGTAGTTTCGAAATACTTGAGTATAGGCTGTTTTTAGAGTCCGTATGTGTGGGGAAACAAGAGTTAGGGTTGGTTTCGGACCCCTCCACCAAGGGCCACGAAATTCCCCCCTCTTTCCCCCATATATACAGCCCTTAGGGCTTCGTTTAGACTTTGGGTTTTGTTTAGATTAAAAGTTCGCCATAGCTGCAACTTCGCGTACTTCGTTTGTGTTCAACGACCAGACCAAGGCGTCACAGAACCCCACTTGATCAATAAAGCTTTCCTCTTGAATTCGCAATATCCAGATTGCAATCTCAGTTTCTTGCTTGTTCTTCGTTTGCCTGCAGGAAACAGACCTTCGTGGTCAGGTTGATCGTGCTCCGGCGTGGTCAATAACCTCTCGGAGTTGGTTTAGCGATTGCTAAGGCGCGACGTTCTCGCACGTTCGTAGTCGGATCGTCAAAGTCGACTTCCTCCAAAACGATAGCCACCATCTCATCGAAAGACGGGACACCTTTGCCTCTATCAGATCCGGGGCGGCGTCCGGAAGATCCGTACGTGTCTGAACCGTTGTGGGTGGTCCAGATGTCCGGGTCTTCGTCCGGATGTCCGAGTGCGTCCGGATGATCCGGGCCGGGGTCTGGATGATCCGGCTTCGGCGTGGAGCTTCGGGTGTCTTCACGCACATTTGTCGGATCGTCCGGACGTTTGTCCGGATCATCCGGACCTCGGCTGCACCTCGGCTGTTTCTCTCCTCCTTCTTCCTCCTTCGATCCTTCTTGTTCCTTGACTTCTCCATGGTTACTCCCGAGGTTCCTGAATATGCAAAGAGTCTCCGATGAGGGTAGCAGCCATGTCTCATGTGAATCAAAGTGACGTAGAGAGAGGAGTGAAGTCACCTCGGCCTCGAGAGCTCGTGCTCGAGCATGTGTCATGGGTCCACTTGGCACTTGGTGAGACGAAGGTAGGTCCATGGGGATGACCTTGGGATGCTCCGCATCACGCTGCCTTTCGAAACTTAGGTGCTCCCATCCTTCGACCCGAATGCTGATTCGGTGAGGATGGTCGCAGTGCCTTTGGCAAAAAAGGATTGGCGGGGGGCTAGTCCCTCTACATGACTTGTGCCCGGTAGGCCTAACCCCATGGCAACAAGACTGTGGGTACCAGCAAGGTAGCCTGCCGGGGGAAACTTGTTTACATAAATTTATAGAGGCATCCCACCTCTGCATGGACACATTACATGCACGAGTCCCCAGCAAGGTTTATCTTTTTCATTAATATTCTGATCAAACAAGTACAAATCTTACAAAACACAAATACGGATAAAAGAGATTACATTATTTGAACTAAAATTTGGCAAGTGCCTATAGATTTAAGATTGAAAAAAATAAGATAAAAACGCTCGTGATGCCTTCACTTTTCCTCCTCTTCTTCGAAACTATAGGAAGAGATGAAGAAGGCGGAGGGAAGTCCTGGCTGGGATTCGGCGCGTCCCCAGGATCAGGGTGGCATCGTATCCTAGCTAGGGGAAGGAAGCGGAGGGCATGTACGGATGGTTACGCTGACGGAAGCTCGGATGGGAGTGGCGGAGTCACCGGCAAACACGACTCGTCGGAACGGTCATCCATGTTCTTGACGTGTCGTGGATTGCCGCTGCCTTTCATACCTCTGCCACCCGAAGCCCCCATCACGGCGGCCGAATCGGGCGCCATGCTCTCCGGGTAATCCCAGAGAGAGCATGGTCATCCCCGATGGCCCGAAAATCAGTGGCCACGGCATTTTAAAGAAGCGTGTATAGGGACAAGGAGCTCCCCCGCGCGCCGAGCAAGCAGTGCCCAAGGAGGTCACATTCGCCCTTACCGACAGCGGGCCCGTTCTGCAACCTCCCATCGATGTCGCAAGAGGAGGAGGAAAAGGCCGCGATCGACTACCACGCCTTGCGTCCATTGCGAGCTTTGGCATGGTGTCGTTTGCGTCGCCCCTCACGGAAACTGAGGCCGCGGACGACCCGGCGATGAAAACACCAGAGTCGCCACCACTGATGCTACTGCCGCACCGCATGCGCACCCTCCTGAGGCTTGTGGGAAGATGAGAAAATAATCTCACTCCCGGAGTATCAGCACAAGCACTCGACATCGCCAACCACAAGCTACCACCTGGGGCCTGGCCCCAGGCTCTTCCCTTAAGCATAACCAGAGAAGCAGGAAATGGAGGAAGAGAGGGATATGGATGAATGCCTCCGCTCCTCCCGCGATCCTCCTTTTATAGGCGAGCTCGGGATGGGGGCTGATTCCCCGACGGGTAAGCGCCGCCCTCCTCCACCAATCCATGAAGACCGGGCCCTTGCCTTGATGCCCTCCCACACCACGCACCTCCATTACCTACTCCACTCAATGCATGCAGCATACATGGCTAAGGATAAGGGCGTGGTGGGAAGAGTGAATTGGCAGTGACTCGCCCATGCATTAAAGTCATTCACGAGCCATTACAAGAGTGGCCCCACAATGATTGGCATTGACGGACGCGTGGAAGAAAAGGAAACTAGCCCGGGCTGAAGTTACTGAATAAGCAAAGAACAACCCGATGGGGGCAAGCCGCTCCTACACCCTTTCGTGTGCACTGGTTAGAGCCTACCCCGACGATGCCCAGTGGTGCGTCCGGGCCAGGATCGGGGGCTCCTGTCGGTACAACAAACCCAGGGTCCGTTGCCCCAGACTATGCATAGGCCCAAGGACAAGGTTGCAGGACCAGGACCAGAACAAGACACGAAGGGATCGGCTCTCTGAGGAATCAGAGAGCTGGTCGAGAAGATCAAGTCGACAAAGACTAGCCAAAGAGACAAGATATCACTAGAGGAAGAGCCTTCCTTGCTGGGCACGCGAGCTGGCGAGGTTGCATCTCCCCGGAAGCAAGCCTCCAGGATCACACCGGCAGGCCTGCCAGGACTCGCAGAGGCAAACCACCCCATTACACAACCTCACAGCGACGCACGTCGTGGATCAGTGTGGTATCAAGCTCCTAAGTGGCTCAGTAGCAGGCCCCTGCCACATGGCAGCCACTTCGTACAGCAAGAACCTCCAAGTGACACCCGTCCTGAGACGTGTTAAGCAAGCAGGTGTGAAGCTGGCAAAACAGCCCGGCAGGGCCTGCCGGGCGAGCTGTAATGTGACACTAAGCGGCACAATTAATGTGCTCTGTCAACCTGCAGAATTAGGTATGATAGCACTGTTTGCTATCTAATCAGTATGGAAAGACTGATTTGCCACTATGGTGACCCCTTGATCCATAAAAGGGGCCCATATCAACCATAGAAAGGATTCGGTCGATTCAGACCCTCACACATCCATACGCGCGTAGCCACTCTCGCCCTGAGGTAACCCTGTCGGGCAAGAGGGCCGCACTTTTTCCAACTTCCACCAACAATCCACCAAAGCAAGAGTAGGGTTTTATGCCTCGTGGCAGCTTGAACTTGGGTAAAAACTACCTCTGTGATCTCTGTCATGCTGCGCTACGCTCCTCCACACATTGTGCAACCTTCCCATCCCCCTGCCGAACCAAAATGGGCTCATGGCCCATAGGTGGTCGTGGTTTCCCATGACATTCTCCGGCAAGGGCATCTGCTGATGAGCATATCCACGTTCAGGAGCCGGTGTGCAAAGATGTCGGCGACCACGCAATGGCAACCACTATTGTTGGGGGAGAAGGAGTTCCTCCCCAACAGACCCATATAGGTAATTCGCTTGCTTTTGAACATTTCATCTTTGTTCATATTTTTTGTATTCTTGAACGTGACCTTGAATCTGGCTTATCTCCTTTCTCTTCATAGATCCCCCTCCATCCGACATCATGGAGGCTGACGTTGACATGCAATAGATCGTCAATGCCGCCGCCACTGAAGCCTCCTGTAATGCCCAGGATGGGACTATACCTCCTACGTGTCGAGGCACGACTTAAAGGTATAAGCCCATCCTAGAATGATCTCAAGTTTGGTATCTTTGCACGACTCATGTAAAAGAGGGATTAAAAATGCAAAAGGAGATAGTTGGCTTACACTCGCCACTTCACACAATACATTACATAAGCATAACATCATTCAGAACATCACAACCCGACTACGGGTGAAGATCCAAAAGAAAGATACCAAAACAACATAAAACCACAGGTCAGGATCGAATCCTAGTAGAAACCACTACTGAACATCGAAACGTCACAAGCAAACAGTCAAACTCTTCATCGAGCTCCCGGTGAAGAACTGATCCAACTCCTGCATCGAACACGGCTGAACCTGCATCTGGTGTGGTGGAGTAACTGTGAGCCACAGAGGACTCAGCAATCCCGTTCCCGGGTAACAAGACTATTTAAGCCTTGGGTGAGGATAAGGCTGAAGAAAGAATATGAGGTGAAGAAAAACAAACAAGAGTCTGCAGCAGCAACTAGCACTAACTTACGCAAAAGAGAGCGAGAAGAGAAGAGCATCGGTCGAAAGATGATCACGAAGTGATCCTAACTAAAGTCGGTCAAACATAACCCCACCGTGTTCAACTCCCGAATCCCTATTCGGAAATTGACAGTCACGGTACACACGCTGGTAGTGTATTAGTAACGTTGTGTCAAGTTATCTACAACCGGAATTAACAAGCTCCCATCTGCCACATAACCGCGGGCACGGCTTTCGAAAGTTCAAACCCTGCAGGGGTGTTCCAACTTGGCCCATCACAAGCCCACGATCCGTGAAGTCGCAACTCCATAGGTGGGAAGACCCGAGTATCCTCGGAATCCCGTGCTCAAGTTAAACCGAACTAAGGTAAGGCTAATCCAGCAAATCCTCCCGGCGTGTCGACACCCTGATAGTAGCCGCGCGTATCTAAGTCTCAGGACACGTCCGGATGGGCGATTCTACGGGTGGATACCAGATACCTCGGGTTGCCCCAAGGCGGCCCCGCAGAACCCCCGTTTGGGACCAACGCCATTAGCACTGGCCCCCCTGCTATGTAGAAAAGAATCTCCAAGGAGCGTCCCCCTTATGCAAATTAATTAATTAAGTTGTTATTAAGAGGCAAATAGTACCAAATGTTGGGATTTGCTGGAAAAGACTTAGCACTTAGCGGTTTATCAAGGGGGTCCCATACACCCCAACCGTGTTAGGAACGCATAATCAAGGAACATAACACCGGTTTATACGGTTCCTAACGGCATGAGTGGAACAAAACACCAAGCAAAAGGCTTAGCCTTCCACCCTGCCAGTATATAGATGATTTCATTTTAAACATTTATATAGTGTGATATAACCCAACCAAACTTCAACATGAAGCAAGCATCTTCAATCTTCACCTGCAACTAACAATGCTATAAAAGGGGCTGAGCGAAGCGTACTTAGCCAAGCAACGGTTTGCATAGGTAGGGTGGTTAAACAGGTTCAAGGTTACAAGTAGGAGGCTGACAAGAAAGACATGGGCATCGAGGCAAAACTATAGATCGAGACTATTAGCAATAGGCAAAGATAGTAATGGTATCCGGGTTCGGTCATCTTGCCTGGAATTCCACAAGGGAGAAGAACGGATCCAAGAAGAAGACGGAGCAACAGTCGAGCGAATCCTCACAACTCCGAAACGAAACCGAAGCTAACAAGAGAAGCAACCGGAAAGAAGCAAAACAACACGGTAAACACACAAGAATAAACATGGCATACGATGCACAAGCAAGCATGATGCATGTCCGGTTTAAATATGCATGGCATGGCAAAGTGCACAAACAAATACTACAAGTTAAGTGGAGCTCAATATGCAACGAGTTGCATATTGACAAAACACCACATTAATTATTTAATTGACTCTCGTTATTAACAAGACAAGATTAAATGTTTTTAGCATGGCAAGAGGTGAAACATAAAGAAACTACACTATTTAGGCAAGTTAAATGAGGCCGGAAAATAACAACAACATATCCGGAAAATCCCCATGAGCATGTTTAATAATTATAAGCAAACAACAATTCACACATTATAATGTTGTTAACATGATGCGGATGACATGAACAAGTTTATGCAAGTTTTATTAAAAGGTTGACTTAAAAGAGACATGAAGCATTTGTCACCGTGGTGGAAAGAAAAGGGTGCCACGGCAACGATCCGAAAATGATGCAACGCAACATCTCGGTTCCGGTACTCGTTGAGAGACCGGTGCAAAAGAAGAAGATGGCGTGAGCGAGTCACACGAGATGAAAGGTGGGGCGATCCCGTTACCGGGTTCCCACGAGTCGGTGACGAGGCAACCGAGGAACATGAAAAAAGGTCGGAACGGGCACGAAGCACAAACGGGAAACATTTCAAACAACCACAACAAGCATTCACGGGTCATCCACGGGGTCGTCTCGTTATACCTTTGAAGCGTGTGTTTCGGGGCGGTTCGAGACGTCGAGGGACGTAGTGGAAGTAGAGGGAGTAGTCGTTCACGTTTCCGAAGAGGAAGTAGCCGTTTCACGAGGTCGCCAACGAGTAGTCGTTCCGTAGAGGTACTTGGCGCCTCGGTAGTCGTTCACGGGGCGACGGTAGGGGTACACATGTTGTCGGGGTACTTGTCGTTCTCGAGTGCTCCGGGCGTCGAGGTACTTGTACATGTAGTGGTACTTGTCGGGTCATGTAGTTGTTCACGTCATCGTGTCGTGGTACTTGTCAAAAGGTTGTGGCCTCGGCATCGTAGTTGTGCACGTGGCCGTCGTGGGAAGTAGTGGAACTTGGTCGTTTTTCCGTAGATGTTCGGGTGCATACGTAGAGGTACTTGTCGTTCCGCCGTGTACTCGTTCGGGTCATCTGTCAATTCATCAACACAAGCAACACAATACAAAACAAAAACTACAGCAACAAAACAACCATGGCACGGAGGACGGAGGGAGGGAGGCGCCCTTGGTGCGGCGGCGGCTGGCAGGAAAACAACGAGGCACTGGGCGGCTTGGGGACGCAGCGCCCGGCTCGCAGGGAGCTGGCCGGCCTTGCTGGACGGGACGGCGGAGGGAGGACGCTGCGGTCCGGCGCGGAGGAGGAGCCGCGGTCGCGGGGCTCTCGGGCGCGGGGTCTTGGGCGCGAGGAGACGAGGAACGAGGGCACGGCGCTCGTGCGCGGCGCTCCCGCGGCGGGGCTGGCGAGGACGGCTGGAGGCGCGGCGTCGGCTGCTCTGGGATGTGGCGCTCGGGGCCATGGGAGCAGGGAAGGGGAGCTGTGCGAGGCGCAGATGAAGGAGGAGGGAGCCCGCGCGCGGGGCAGCTCGTCGGGGCCCTGGGCGAGGCCCTGGCCGACGGGAAGGGAAGGGGCGGCGAAGACGGGCGCGGGTTGTGAGAGAGGGAGGCAGAGGGCGAGGAGATCGGGCTGTGAGGTTGGGGAGCGATGGGTGAGGAGCGTCGAGGGAGAGGGGTGCGGTCGAGAGAGAGGGAGATAGCGAGGGGGGAAGGAGCGGGCTCGCTCGAGGGAAAGAGAGAGAGGGACGAGAGGGTGGCGGCGGGCTGCGGGGAGAGGGAGGATCGTTGGGGACTGGCTCGGTCGGCTAGGGTTCGGTGGTAGCCGGGCCTTGGGCCTAAGTGGGCCGGCTGGGCTGGTGGGAAGCGGTTGAGAAAGGCCTAGGGAGGCCTGGGAGGTGGCTGGACCTCTTCTTTTTTTATATTAGATTTTAGCAGACAAAAACAAAAGAGAGAAAAAAGAGAAAGAGGAGGACGGTTAGGGAAAAGATAACTCATGGAAGTATTTTTCTCGGGCTCGTAAAAAATGAGCACGACCGAAGAAAAATACAAAAGACCAGATCGGAAAAATAATTCAAACATATTTGAATTTAATTCAAATATGTTTGAACTAAGACGAGATTATTGAAGTGTCCAAAAATGTTCAAATTTTTGGAGGAACCTCGAAACAACGGAAAAGAATTATAGCAAGGTTTTGAAGTCAAACTTGAAGTGAAAAGACATGGGGAAATTATGCAAGTGTGTTATGGTGATTCCGAAGCAATGGAATAATTATTAATATAGCTCCATAATATTTGGAGGATATGTTATAAAGAGAAGTCACCTTCCCTCGATTTAAATGGACCAAAGGTCCACACGGTTTATTTAGGTTGAGATGCAAAAATTAAAATGACATGATGGCATGATGCAATGCAAAATAAATAAATAACACAAGCACAAAAGAACACACGGGCAACCCGGAACATCTGGAATCTTCTGGAACCTTCTGGAATCTTCTGGGACGTCGGTCTCGGGCGTCACAACTCTCCCACACTAACAGAGGATCTCGACCCGAGATCCTAGAGATATCACCGGGTAAAAACGAAAAGGAAGAGGTAAAAAAAAGTTGCTTCTTTGACAGACGAGTGAAACCAAGGAACGTTGAGAGGTTGAACAAGTTGAAAGAAAGAAAGAATGCAACGGAGATGAACGAAGATGAAAACACTCCGTTAGAAAGAGTAACAAGGAGCATTACGAGAACCTTGTAGGTTGAAAGACATGAAACAATAGCTCACGGATGACGAAAGAATATGAAACTGCAACTGTATAGCCAAGGAATAAGAATGACAGAATTTGGACAGCACTCCGTCTGAAAATGGAAGGAACTGAACAAGAACTAGAGAAGATGGAGTGATACTTGATGAAAACAACAACACACAGCCTCCGGAACAAATAAAAGAATGGCACAAGGGTAAGAAAGATTCAGACAGCACTCCGGTTGAAAAGAGAGGCAAAACTAGATAAGATGAGAGAACTTGAATGAAGAATACAACACTCCGGTTAAATGATAAGCAAGTGAAAGAACATGATCTCGATAAAAACGAGATGATGGTTTGGAGAGAGCAACATTACAAAGCCTCCGGAATGAAAGATTAGAATATAGATCAACGAAAGAAATGAATGGAGAAGAAAATGACAACTTCTCCCAAAATGAATTTGAAAGAGCATCCTTACAAAGAAGGGTTGAACGGAGTTGATTGAAAAATCAACAATGAAACGAATAAGCTCGTTGTGGGCTTATGGAAAACATCTCAAAATTAAGAGGTGACAACCAGCCACTACGAAAACAATTGATTGGATTGAGATCAACAAGGAGATGAAAAACTTATTTCACCGGAATGATAAGTGAAGAACTTGGGTCATTTATAAGCACCATAATTAGCAACAATTCTCAAGGAAAGCTTTTAGGTGAAATACAACCCAAGATAACTCCAATGAATAAATTGAAGGGTTGAAAAGATCTCCTAAAGAGAAAGGAATGATGGTTTTAATTATCTCATTCTTGATAACTCGTGAATCATGAAACATGAAGGAATTGTCAAGAATGACATAACACCATCTGAAAAGATACGGGAGAAAGAATTGCAATTGGAAAGCATGATGAAGAATGCTTGAGCTCCAACAAGAATCTTGATGAAGAGTTTGAGGAATGAATTAATTCTTGATGAACCACCATGAGAACTCCGGTAATGAAAGCAAGAGAAGTGAAAGATGAAAAGAATAAGATTGAAGGCCTGCGGTGAATTAGATGGAGCTTTGAAATGATGTAATAGAAATAACTTGGAGCTCCGGAAAACAAGATGAACAACTTAGAACCAAGGATATGATATGATGAACAAGCTCTAGACAAAAGAATTAAATCACCTTGAAGGAATAAGAATAAGAATTATGTCATGCATAACCTTCACCAATTTAAATTGATGACAACCAAGGATTTGGCATACTACTTATTCTCGTTGGAAAGGATTAAAGAGAGATCTAGCACAACCTCGGATTATGAAAGAACAAATGAATTAAACGATAACAACGGAATGGAAAACTTGAACGAACCACCATAAAAATATGGAGACGAACGAAGAGACATCAATGAAGAATATTTGGAGGACGAGGTTGAAAACTGAGAACGAAGAAATATTCTGAAATGATGGCCTTCGGAGGATCACAAAGAAAAGAATTCATGAAATGCTTTGGACGGTTATAAAAGAATTCCTCACGATCTGAACAATAATGAGGATGGCATGAAGCTAGAACCACGAATCTTCAAGAGAAGGGCCAAGAATTAAGAGAAACACTTCTCCGATCTACAAATATTGATAATGAAGACGAGAAATGCCATAAGAATTGTTGAGCACTCCGGAATGAAGAATTAAAAAGGTTGAACCAACGATGAAAAGAATTTGAAAGCGATCTTGGAGAAGGCATGTGACTGATGGGAATCATTCTTACGTCACACTTTAAGAGAATTAGAGTATAACTCCGGAAAATAGAAGAGTCAGGTAAGATCCTGGAAAAAGACCTGTGGGTTAGGGCCCACTCAAAGAAATCACCGTTGGAAAAGATTGCTTAAGAGATATTGCACCGGTTGAATTAAAAGGCTTGAATAAGGAGACAAAGCTCAAAATAGCTTGAAATGAATAAGAATGGAATTATGAGTCTTGAGCACTCCGGATATGAATAACAAGAGGAGAGTGATTAATTGGTGCACCGGAATAAGAAAGCATTGTGAAAAGAGGAAAAGGATAAGATCAACACCGAAATCTTGAATTACATCCACCAGAGAAGAATATTAGAATTAAGAATGATGAACTTGAAGCTCTTGAGCATCTTCACGATAAAACACCGGATAAGAACATTGAAGGAAAAAATGAAGAAACATCACATGAATAAAATGGATATTTCATCTGAGAATTACTGGCTCCAAGAAAAGAAGGGAGGGAGGGTGGGGAAACAAAGACAACTTGGGATGAAAGAACATACACCGTTGAGAAAAGACTAAGAGTTGAACTTGCAAATGATGAAAAGATCTGATTAACTCGAAGAAAAGGACGCCGGTTGAGAAGAATTTAACATGACCACCTTGATGATCAAGAAGAATTAGCAGTCTCATAGAAATATGAGAACACCGATTAAGAATGTATGGAATCAACATTTGACATCGAAGCAACTCGAATACCAGAATCAAAACAAAAACAAAGGGTAGATATGCAACATGATCTTCACAATATCATTCGAACAAAGACTTGAACGAATGAATTCCGCAGGTACATCAACTTGACGAGAAGCCACTTGGAGAACAAAAGTAAATAAAAGGAACAAGGATCAGATAGAACAAATACAAGATAGAAGCTTCGTTCGACATCTTCGTGCTGAAAGCTCATGGAACGTGTTACAAAAGGGTTTTGCAATCCCCGGATCAGCATAGCCAAGGATCCTTTAAGATGCAACTCCCGATCAGAACAAGTCCATAAAACCACTTCACTCAATGTAGAACCCCAAACTTCATATCGTGCATCCGTTGGAAGAATGCCTACGATCTACTGGATAAAACCCACCTATAGATTCCCGAAAGTTTCCAGTTATGCAATCAGGTGTTGGGGATACACGGGAAGCACCGCGCAATCAACTCTAAACCTACATCCAGGTGTATCCATCCTTCAACACATAACCAGTCTTTCTCGGAAACTGTTTTCCTCGGACCTTCGAAAAGCATCCACTATAACAAGCTATGGCAATACTCTCGAACTACCTCCCCAGTACTGGGTGATGTCGGGGTTATCTTGCCACTGGCCGTATAGGAGAGATTTTCGATGTCGGCCGTCTTAAGTATTTAGTACTGCCGCGATATGCTTGTGACAACAATACCCCGAAGCTCAACTCCTCGGTAACAGGAGGCATCGAGAACAATATCCTTGTCACAAGAACATCGAAACAATCCCAGAATACTTGCGGGATCCTAAAAAAAAATTTTGTGCAAATTTTGAAGATAGGAGACACAAGAGTAGACGTCAGGAGTCCTCACCAGAGAGAAAGGGAATGAGAAGCAAAGAAATCCTACTCTCCGATATAATATAGGACTCGAAAAGTTTTTAGTGTGTGCCTAGACTCAACCGTCAACGATTCGATCAATCAGTGGGGGCTTCTAGGTCGGAGAAGGCTCTGAATACCAACTTGTAATGCCCAGGATGGGACTATACCTCCTACGTGTCGAGGCACGACTTAAAGGTATAAGCCCATCCTAGAATGATCTCAAGTTTGGTATCTTTGCATGAATCATGTAAAAGAGGGATTAAAAATGCAAAAGGAGATAGTTGGCTTACACTCGCCACTTCACACAATACATTACATAAGCATAACATCATTCAGAACATCACAACCCGACTACGGGTGAAGATCCAAAAGAAAGATACCAAAACAACATAAAACCACAGGTCAGGATCGAATCCTAGTAGAAACCACTACTGAACATCGAAACGTCACAAGCAAACAGTCAAACTCTTCATCGAGCTCCCGGTGAAGAACTGATCCAACTCCTGCATCGAACACGGCTGAACCTGCATCTGGTGTGGTGGAGTAACTGTGAGCCACAGAGGACTCAGCAATCCCGTTCCCGGGTAACAAGACTATTTAAGCCTTGGGTGAGGATAAGGCTGAAGAAAGAATATGAGGTGAAGGAAAACAAACAAGAGTCTGCAGCAGCAACTAGCACTAACTTACGCAAAAGAGAGCGAGAAGAGAAGAGCATCGGTCGAAAGATGATCACGAAGTGATCCTAACTAAAGTCGGTCAAACATAACCCCACCGTGTTCAACTCCCGAATCCCTATTCGGAAATTGACAGTCACGGTACACACGCTGGTAGTGTATTAGTAACGTTGTGTCAAGTTATCTACAACCGGAATTAACAAGCTCCCATCTGCCACATAACCGCGGGCACGGCTTTCGAAAGTTCAAACCCTGCAGGGGTGTTCCAACTTGGCCCATCACAAGCCCACGATCCGCGAAGTCGCAACTCCATAGGTGGGAAGACCCGAGTATCCTCGGAATCCCGTGCTCAAGTTAAACCGAACTAAGGTAAGGCTAATCCAGCAAATCCTCCCGGCGTGTCGACACCCTGATAGTAGCCGCGCGTATCTAAGTCTCAGGACACGTCCGGATGGGCGATTCTACGGGTGGATACCAGATACCTCGGGTTGCCCCAAGGCGGCCCCGCAGAACCCCCGTTTGGGACCAACGCCATCAGCACTGGTCCCCCTGCTATGTAGAAAAGAATCTCCAAGGAGCGTCCCCCTTATGCAAATTAATTAATTAAGTTGTTATTAAGAGGCAAATAGTACCAAATGTTGGGATTTGCTGGAAAAGACTTAGCACTTAGCAGTTTATCAAGGGGGTCCCATACACCCCAACCGTGTTAGGAACGCATAATCAAGGAACATAACACCGGTTTATACGGTTCCTAACGGCATGAGTGGAACAAAACACCAAGCAAAAGGCTTAGCCTTCCACCCTGCCAGTATATAGATGATTTCATTTTAAACATTTATATAGTGTGATATAACCCAACCAAACTTCAACATGAAGCAAGCATCTTCAATCTTCACCTGCAACTAACAATGCTATAAAAGGGGCTGAGCGAAGCGTACTTAGCCAAGCAACGGTTTGCATAGGTAGGGTGGTTAAACAGGTTCAAGGTTACAAGTAGGAGGCTGACAAGAAAGACATGGGCATCGAGGCAAAACTATAGATCGAGACTATTAGCAATAGGCAAAGATAGTAATGGTATCCGGGTTCGGTCATCTTGCCTGGAATTCCACAAGGGAGAAGAACGGATCCAAGAAGAAGACGGAGCAACAGTCGAGCGAATCCTCACAACTCCGGAAAGAAACCGAAGCTAACAAGAGAAGCAACCGGAAAGAAGCAAAACAACACGGTAAACACACAAGAATAAACATGGCATACGATGCACAAGCAAGCATGATGCATGTCCGGTTTAAATATGCATGGCATGGCAAAGTGCACAAACAAATACTACAAGTTAAGTGGAGCTCAATATGCAACGAGTTGCATATTGACAAAACACCACATTAATTATTTAATTGACTCTCGTTATTAACAAGACAAGATTAAATGTTTTTAGCATGGCAAGAGGTGAAACATAAAGAAACTACACTATTTAGGCAAGTTAAATGAGGCCGGAAAATAACAACAACATATCCGGAAAATCCCCATGAGCATGTTTAATAATTATAAGCAAACAACAATTCACACATTATAATGTTGTTAACATGATGCGGATGACATGAACAAGTTTATGCAAGTTTTATTAAAAGGTTGACTTAAAAGAGACATGAAGCATTTGTCACCGTGGTGGAAAGAAAAGGGTGCCACGGCAACGATCAGAAAATGATGCAACGCAACATCTCGGTTCCGGTACTCGTTGAGAGATCGGTGCAAAAGAAGAAGATGGCGTGAGCGAGTCACACGAGATGAAAGGTGGGGCGATCCCGTTACCGGGTTCCCACGAGTCGGTGACGAGGCAACCGACGAACATGAAAAAAGGTCGGAACGGGCACGAAGCACAAACGGGAAACATTTCAAACAACCACAACAAGCATTCACGGGTCATCGACGGGGTCGTCTCGTTATACCTTTGAAGCGTGTGTTTCGGGGCGGTTCGAGACGTCGAGGGACGTAGTGGAAGTAGAGGGAGTAGTCGTTCACGTTTCCGAATAGGAAGTAGCCGTTTCACGAGGTCGCCAACGAGTAGTCGTTCCGTAGAGGTACTTGGCGCCTCGGTAGTCGTTCACGGGGCGACGGTAGGGGTACACATGTTGTCGGGGTACTTGTCGTTCTCGAGTGCTCCGGGCGTCGAGGTACTTGTACATGTAGTGGTACTTGTCGGGTCATGTAGTTGTTCACGTCATCGTGTCGTGGTACTTGTCAAAAGGTTGTGGCCTCGGCATCGTAGTTGTGCACGTGGCCGTCGTGGGAAGTAGTGGAACTTGGTCGTTTTTCCGTAGATGTTCGGGTGCATACGTAGAGGTACTTGTCGTTTCGCCGTGTACTCGTTCGGGTCATCTGTCAATTCATCAACACAAGCAACACAATACAAAACAAAAACTACAGCAACAAAACAACCACGGCACGGAGGACGGAGGGAGGCAGGCGCCCTTGGCGTGGTGGCGGCTGGCAGGAAAACAACGAGGCACTGGGCGGCTTGGGGACGCAGCGCCCGGCTCGCAGGGAGCTGGCCGGCCTTGCTGGACGGGACGGCGGAGGGAGGACGCCGCGGTTCGGCGCGGAGGAGGAGCCGCGGTCGCGGGGCTCTCGGGCGCGGGGTCTTGGGCACGAGGAGACGAGGAACGAGGGCACGATGCTCGTGCGCGGCGCTCCCGCGGCGGGGCTGGCGAGGACGGCTGGAGGCGCGGCGTCGGCTGCTCTGGGATGCGGCGCTCGGGGCCATGGGAGCAGGGAAGGGGAGCTGTGCGAGGCGCGGATGAAGGAGGAGGGAGCTCGCGCGCGGGGCAGCTCGTCGGGGCCCTGGGCGAGGCCCTGGCCGACGGGAAGGGAAGGGGCGGCGAAGACGGGCGCGGGTTGTGAGAGAGGGAGGCAGAGGGCGAGGAGATCGGGCTGTGAGGTTGGGGAGCGATGGGTGAGGAGCGTCGAGGGAGAGGGGTGCGGTCGAGAGAGAGGGAGATAGCGAGGGGGGAAGGAGCGGGCTCGCTCGAGGGAAAGAGAGAGAGGGACGAGAGGGTGGCGGCGGGCTGCGGGGAGAGGGAGGATCGTTGGGGACTGGCTCGGTCGGCTAGGGTTCGGTGGTAGCCGGGCCTTGGGCCTAAGTGGGCCGGCTGGGCAGGTGGGAAGCGGTTGAGAAAGGCCTAGGGAGGCCTGGGAGGTGGCTGGACCTCTTCTTTTTTTTTATTAGATTTTAGCAGACAAAAACAAAAGAGAGAAAAAAGAGAAAGAGGAGGACGGTTAGGGAAAAGATAACTCATGGAAGTATTTTTCTCGGGCTCGTAAAAAATGAGCACGACCGGAGAAAAATACAAAAGACCAGATCGGAAAAATAATTCAAACATATTTGAATTTAATTCAAATATGTTTGAACTAAGACGAGATTATTGATGTGTCCAAAAATGTTCAAATTTTTGGAGGAACCTCGAAACAACGGAAAAGAATTATAGCAAGGTTTTGAAGTCAAACTTGAAGTCAAAAGACATGGGGAAATTATGCAAGTGTGTTATGGTGATTCCGAAGCAATGGAATAATTATTAATATAGCTCCATAATATTTGGAGGATATGTTATAAAGAGAAGTCACCTTCCCTCGATTTAAATGGACCAAAGGTCCACACGGTTTATTTAGGTTGAGATGCAAAAATTAAAATGACATGATGGCATGATGCAATGCAAAATAAATAAATAACACAAGCACAAAAGAACACACGGGCAACCCAGAACATCTGGAATCTTCTGGAACCTTCTGGAATCTTCTGGGACGTCGGTCTCGGGCGTCACACCTCCCTGGTGGCTGCTGACAAGGCTGCTGATGAGGACATGACTACCTTGGATACGACCAAAAATATTGCTTACATGTATATTTGTGAGGTGATTTCTAATGCAAACTATGCAACAATTTATTTATGTCATCCAGGAGAAAAAGACTTCACACACTTTTGTGCCATGTCTAATTCCAGGTTTATGGGACATTTGTACAATCCACATATGAATATAAGGGAAAAAGAGAAGTTTAGGTGCTGTTCAAAAAGTTCTCTCACGTCACTTTTCGCCAAGAGAAGATAGAGTCCAAGTCTCTCACGTTCTGCATCCAGATTCGGACGGCACAGACATACCTGACTCAAAATGGCAAGAACTCCTTCATACGGACTCTGAATTGGGTGATTCTTTTTTTGTTGGAAACTAGATTTCGTACACTTTCCAACCCAGTCAGATTCACCTTCAAATTTGTCCGGAGCATTGAGATATTAACGAAACAATCTGACGCTGCAGCAGAATCCGAGTCAAACTACAAGTCCAAAGGTGTTGCATCACCTCCACTTGGGCCCATGAGCCTTGTACGACCTAGGGTTAGTTTTAGGCTGCCTTGGGACGTCCTTCCAGCTCCTTGGCAGCCACCTCTTGCTCCTAAATAAGTAGATCCATCTAGTAGCTTTTTCTTTGGGATTTGTTTAGTCAAAATTTAGCCATTGTAACTTCGTGTACTTTGTTTGTGTCCAACGACCAGACCAAGACCGCTTACGAATCCCCACCTTTATCAATACTTCATATATATTTGCAATATTCAGATCGCTTTATCATATTCTTGCTTGTTCTTCGATTGCATGCAGGAATATACCTTCGTGGTCAGGCTGATCGTGCTTCTGGCATTGTCGGTAACCCCTGGAGATTGGTTTAGCAATTGCTAAGGCGCAACGTCGTGCACGTTTGTAGTCGGATCGTCAAAGTCATCTCCGCCAAATCGATAGTTATCATCTCATTGAAAGATCGGGCCCCTCACCTCTATCAAGTGGTATCAGTTTTTCAGGTTGCTCGGTGAGAATTTCCTGTTTTCCCTAGATTACATTTATTTTCTTACCTATTGTCCAAGAAAAAGTCCTAAAAAAGTTAGATCTGTTCATCCTTTGTCCAAGCCAGTCTGAGCCTTTGCAATTTTTCTTTTCATTGTTTCCATTATTCAATTATCGGTTGCATCGTCGTGTCGAGTTGCTGGTCTTAGTGTCTAGTTTGTTAGAGTTTCGAGTTCTATTCGCATTAGTCACGTCGCCGCTGCATCGTTATACCTTTCGCTGTCCACCACCTCATCCATCAATTTCCACCTGGTGCTACCCATTGTTCATTGTCACAATCATACTTGAAGTCGTTCACATCTTTGATTGATCCAATCTGCATCTTATCTAGTTTGTCTTGGAAAGAGGGAGAAAGAAAAAAAAAGACAGAGAAAAAAAAGTGTGAGAAAAAAGAAAAATAAAAATAAAATAAGTGTGAGGAGAAATAAAAAGGAAAAAAAGACAAAATTCGGATCTATTAGAGTCAATCTTGTAGTAGAATTCGGATTGGAATCTGTTTTCTGTACTGTTCAGTAAAATAGGCATATCTTCCTCATACGAAGTCCGTTTTGGCTCCACAAGTACTCAAATTAAAGCTAGCGACGAGCCACATCAGAATAGTTGCAGGAGCTAGTTCAATATTTAGCACCTCAAAATCAGCTTCTAAATAGGTCTTTTTGCCCTTTGAAGTTCGCGAACACAGCTTGTTCCAGTTTTCAGGCCAGTTTTAGAATTTTTTGAAACCTCATATCAACTGGGAATTGAGCGATTCTTTTTGTGTTTGAAAGCTTGAGTCAGTAGTATTCTATAGAAAAATATTATCATAAAATTGGCTCAAACTTTCCTTGGAAAGTTGGAGAGAGAGTTGTTGTATATTCTGCTTGGCAGTTGTTTTCATCGTTATCTTTACTGCCGTTGTGATCTTCACTTATATCTTGCTGTCTAGAGCTACTTCGTATCCTTTATTGATGCTAGTTGTGCTACACCGTGACCTCATTAGTTTTCTAGGCTCGCGTCTCTAATCCGGTCTAGCCTAGGACTAGCACAGTACCGTCGTTGAGCGTTTATTCAACATTGCATCTTCTAATTGATTATTGCTAATCTTTTGCTACCATATATAGCCAACCCAGCTCCACATATTTCTACACCGTGCATATTTACGTTCACCCGGCAATCGCTTTACTCAATCTTTGGAGTTATTTGACACGCTGGTTGCCTATCACCACCTGCTGCTTGGTAAGAACTTGTAAGATATTGATATTTGCTTTACTGTGAGCGCTTTACCACCACATCCTAGTAGTTCATAGGAACATTATTATCGAATTTTGTTTCTTGTTTCTACTAATCATGACAGGTACCGGAGACAGAAGTTCTTGGACGACGGATACATCTTCATCATCACGGGACGTGGGACAACACACACAAGCACATGATCAGGTTATTTCTTTACCATCATTTGAGGGTAGATTTAATCCTGCTATTTATCTAGCTTGGGAGCTTGAAGTAGAAAAAGTTTTGAGTCACCAAGATTTTTCTGAACTTGAGAGAGTAAGAGCTGGCACTAGAGTATTTACTGGTTTTGCTTCTGTTTGGTGTAGTGTGCATTGTAAGAAAAATATTGATAACCAACCTACAACTTGGAAAGATTTGAAAGCTGTAATGAGAAAACATTTTTTCCTCCTTACTATCGCCGTGAATTGCTTCGCAAATTGGAATAATTAAAACAAGGTAGTAACACTATTCATGCTTACTACCAAGAGTTCAAATCTTATATGCATCATTGTGACATAGAAGAATCTGAGGATGATACAATGAATAGATTTTTTGGTGGTTTGAACCATGATATTCGCGCAAAATTTCAGTATATTCCTCGTTGCATTACTGGTATGTGTGTCCGTGCTTGTACCTTTGAGAGACAAATACAGAAGGATGCATTGTGTGACTACAACAACTACTATTTCAGTTCATGCTCACCACCACTAGTTGGTTCCTCCACCATTGCACCTACTAGAGCAGCCAGACCTCTGATTGTGAGTGTGACATCATCTAAAGTGTATGGTACATTGTCATCGTCCGTACCTACATTAGCTACGTCTTTGCGACAAGGTAACAGTTAAATCAATGATGATATAACTTCACATGAGGATGATGCATATCTAGTTAACTTGAATACATCATGTATTGAATTACCTGTTGATTTGAGCATACCACCTAGTTAGATAATCATGTTACTGTCATGAATGTGTCATGTGATCAAACAACTGAAATACCAACAATTTTGAGTGCACCCATTGAATTAACTATTGCTGCAAAAGAATCATGTGAATCGGAGAATAAATCAGATTTGGATAAAATACATTTGAAAATAATTGTGCCAATGTTTAATCATTTTGATATGACCTCTAATCTTGGTGACGATTCTATGTCAAATGACTTATTGCATGTTTGCTTATTTAAGCATGTTGTAGCATGTGAATTTCATGCAAGTAAGGTTTATTCACCAATGTTGGGATGGTTTAATGATGAACATTGTCAATCTTTTGATATGATTAAGAGCTTCACTTATTTGTGCAAACTGAGTTGCAATATTTTCATGCCTTCTACTTCTTGTGATAATATTTTGGCTTTATATTTTATGAACTACGAAAGTTACTCATCTATACATGTGTCATATGTGCGAAAATTAAGGGAAGTAAAAATGGATGACATATACATATACAACATGTGCACCTTGTCTATTTTCTTACCCAAATTTCAGATTAAGCAACGGTGAGGACGGCTTTATTTTCAAGAAAGGGAGGATGATGAGGACATGACTACCTTGGATACGACAAAAAATATTGCATACATGTATATTTGTGAGGTGATTTCTAATGCAAACTATGCAACAATTTATTTATGTCATCCAGGACAAAAATACTTCACAGACTTTTGTGCCATGTCTAATTCCAGGTGTATGGGACATTTGTACAATCCACATATGAAGATAAAGGAAAAAGAGAAGTTTAGGTGTTGTTCAAAAAGTTCTCTCACGTCACTTTTGGGCCAAGAGAAGATAGAGTCCAAGTCTCTCACGTTCTGCATCCAGACATAGCTGACTCTAAACGGCAATAACTCCTTCATACGGACTCCGATATGGGTGATTCTTTTTTTGTTGGAAACTAGATTTCGTACAGTTTCCAACCCAATTGGATTCACCTTCAAATTCCTTCGGAGCGATGAGATATCGACGAAACAATATAACGCTGCAGCAGAATCCGTGTCAACTACAAGTCCAAAGGTGTTGCATCACCTCCACTTGGGCCCATGAGCCTTGTACGACCTAGGGTTAGTTTTAGGCTGCCTTGGGACGTCCTTCCACCACCTTGGCCGCCACCATTCTAGGACGATCTTTCACGAAAAGGAGGGATCCCACGGATGAACACGAGGTACACGAGGGAAAGACACAAGAGGGACAAGAAGAAAACACTCAAATCAACACATTTAGGTCACACAAATGCTAGATCCGGGTACACAAAGTGCAATACACGATACACGATCAACTAAGGACGATACAAGTGGTGGTAGTCATCTCCGTGAGGAGGTCTTGACATTCTTCTCCATGAAGGAGGTCTTGAATTCAATGGATCTTCTTCGAGGAGGCCGCAGTCTCGTAGGAGAGGAACCACTAAGGTCTATGCTGAGCTATCCAAAAGCTGCCTTGGAAGGAGGAAGTCAACGAGTATATATTACATGGGGGTGACGCTGTCGGGTTGGATGTCCGCTTTGTCACCGGACGTCCGGTTGCTCGGGAAGGACCGGACGTCCGGTAATGCTCGGATTTCTGCTAATTACGTTCTGTAGTCAGTGTCACAGACGTCCGGTGGCTTCCGGTCGTCCGGTCATCTCGGAGTCGCCGGTCGTCCGGTGAACGTCGGACGTCCCGTGCCTAGGAGTGACCGGTCGTCCGGTAGGGGTCGGACGTCCGGTGCCGGTAGCGTCTTCAGCCGCCCTTCTTCTTGTTCCAAGCACTTGTCGATCCCACCGCCTTGTCCACTGTGTAGAGCTGTCCCGTGGCCTTCATCCACGTACCTGAGTATGCATAGATTTTCCGATGAGGATAGAAGCCATATCCCATGTGACTCTAGAGGAAATTAATAAAGGAGCTAGTTCACCTCGGCTTCGAGAGCTCTTGCACGGGCTCGTGTCATTGGTCCTTTGTGCGCTTGGTGAGTCGACGGTAGGTCCATGGGGATGACCTTGGGATGCTCCGCATCATCTCCCCTCCCTTGGGAAAGATCCAACCTCGGATCAAAATCTTCATCACCATGGAAAGGGGATAGGTCCTTGATGTTGAAGGTAGTGCTCACGTTGTACTTGTCTTGTGGAAGGTCGATCTTGTATGCATTGTTGTTGTAGCGTGCTAGCAACTTGAAAGGTCCGTCGGCTCGAGGTAATAGTTTCGACTTGCGTTCGTTGGGGAAGCGGTCCTTTCAAAGATGAAGCCATACGAGATCTCCCGGTTGGAACACCGTTGGTGCCTTGTCGACGTTGCGCTTGGTGGCTATGTATTGCACTCGTCGCTCGATCGTTGCCCTTGTATCTTCGTGCACCTTCTTGAGATAGCTTGCTCGTGCACTTGCGTCCATGTTGATGCGTTCTTGAGATAGCTTGCTCGTGCACTTGCGCTTGATGACATTGGCGGGGGATTACGAGGATGAGGTTGATCGAAATTAGAACTACGTGCAACAACCATCACCATACCCACCAGGTTGTCCACATGCAAATAATCGCAATGGTAGGGTTGCACCATACCCTCAGGTACGAGATCATGACCATCTCCCTAAACTGAAATTGAATATTCCACCATTTGAGGATAGATATGTTCCTGATATATATCTTACTTGGGAGTTAGAAACCGAACAACGTTTTACATGTTTAAAATATCCCGAGGAGAGACGTGTTGCTGCCGCACTTTGTGCTTTCACTAGTTTTGCTTCTGTGTGGTGGTCTGAATATTGTAGATTACATCTGGATAATATTCCAACTACTTGGGCTGCTTTGAAAATAGCTATGCGTACTCGTTGGGTAACACCATATTATCAACGCGAATTACTTCAGAAATTGCAGCGTTTAAGACAAGCAAAAAATTATGTAGAGGAATATTATCAGGAATTACAAACTGGCCTGATTAGATGTGGTATTGTTGAGGACAATGAGGCTATGCTTGCACGTTTTATGGGTGGCTTAAATAGAGAGATTCAGACAATTCTAGAGTATGAGTATAATAATATCACTCGTTTATTCCATCTTGCTTCCAAAGCTGAACGTGAAGTGCAGGATCGACAGGCCTTGGCACGAACTAATTTTTCTGCATGTCGACCTTCATCATGGACACCGCGTGCATCATCTACTTCGACACGTCCGGCTGCACCAGCACCTACTTCATCCGTCACTTCTAACCGTGATAAGAGCAAATAGGCACCACCACCATCTACCAGGAGTACACCTTCCGGTCCTGCGGAGAGCTCTTCTTCATCCATGGCGTCCAATGGGCCAACACATGATGTTATATGTCGTCGTTGCACTGGTCGTGGTCACTATGCGAGCAAATGCCCATCGCAGCGTGTCATGATTGCTATTGAGGATGGTGGTTATGAGTCCGCTAGTGACTATGATGAGGAGATTTTGGCTCTTATTACACGTGAAGAACACGATGGAGATGATTATGAAAATGAGACGCAATACATGGCTCCTGAAGACGCTGACAGGTCTGAATGTTTAGTTGCTCAACGTGTTTTGAGTGTGCAGGTCACACAAGCGGAGCAAAATCAGAGGCATAATTTGTTCCATACAAAGGGAGTTGTGAAGGAAAGTTCTGCTCGCGTCATCATAGATGGAGGGAGCTGCAACAACTTGGCTAGCATGGAGATGGTGGAGAAGCTATCTCTCACCACAATACCACATCCACATCCTTACTACATCCAATGGTTCAACAACAGTGGCAAGGTTAAGGTAACACGTAATGTTTGTGTGCATTTTAGTATCTCCACATATGTTGATTATGTTGATTGTGATGTGGTACCCATGCAAGCATGTTCCTTATTACTTGGTAGACCATGGAAATTTGATAAAAATTCTGTACACCATGGTAGAAACAATCAATATACTCTTGTTCATAAGGATAAATGTATTACTTTGCTTCCTATGTCTCCTGATTCCGTTTTGAAAGATGATATTAATAGAGCTAATAAAGCAAAACAGGAGCAAAACAAGAGTGATAATCAGATTGTGGCAAAAGCATTTGAGCAACAAATGAAGCCTAATAACTAATCAACATCTCATGTTGCATCTGAAATTAAATTAAAAAGTGGACGTTTACTTGCAACCAAATCTGATACTGATGATCTAGATTTAAGCAAATCTGTTTGCTATGCTTTTGTGTGCAAAGAGGCATTATTTTCATTCGAGGACGTGCCTTCCTCTTTGCCTCCTGCTGTCACTAACATTTTACAGGAGTTCGCGGATGTCTTTCCACAAGACGTGACATCGGGATTACCACCTATTGGAGGGATTGAGCATCAGATTGACTTAATTCCCGGTGCATCGCTACCCAACCGCGCACCATACCGTACCAATCCAGAGGAGACAAAGGAGATTATGCGTCAAGTACATGAGCTACTCGACAAAGGTTATATACGCGAATCCCTTAGTCCTGGTGTTGTTCCTATTATTCCAGTGCCGAAAAAGGATGGTACATCGCGTATGTGTGTTGATTGTAGAGGAATTAATAATATTACTATTCGTTATCGTCATCCTATTCCTAGGCTAGATGATATGCTTGATGAATTGAGTGGCTCTACAATATTCTCCAAAGTTGATTTGCGTAGTGGATACCATCAAATTCGTATGAAATTGGGAGATGAATGGAAAACAGCATTTAAAACTAAGTTTGGTTTATATGAGTGGTTAGTCATGCCTTTTGGGTTAACTAATGCACCTAGTACTTTCATGAGATTAATGAATGAAGGTTTACGTGCTTTCATTGGACGATTTTTGGTAGTATACTTTGATGATATATTGATTTATAGCAGATCTTTGGAGGAACATTTGGAACATTTACGTGCTATTTTTATTGCTCTACGTGATGCACGTTTGTTTGGTAACCTTGGAAAGTGCACCTTTTGCACCGACCGAGTATCTTTTCTTGGCTATGTTGTTACTCCACAAGGAATTGAGGTTGATAAAGCCAAGATTGAAGCTATTGAGAGTTGGCCGCGGCCCAAACGGTCACACACGTGAGGAGTTTCCTTGGCCTCGTTGGATACTATCGGCATTTTGTGAGAGATTTCAGCACCATTGCTGCACCTCTCAATGAGCTTACAAAGAAGGATGTGCCTTTTGTTTGGGGTACTGCACAGGAAGAAGCATTCACGGTATTGAAAGAAAAGTTGACACATGCTCCTTTACTCCAAATTCCTGATTTTAATAAGACTTTTGAGCTTGAATGTGATGTTGCCGGAATTGGGTTAGGAGGTGTGTTATTACAAGATGGTAAACCTATTGCATACTTTTCTGAAAAATTGAGTGGGCCTAGTCTGAATTATTGTACTTATGATAAGGAAGTATATGCTCTTGTTCGGACTTTGGAAACATGGCAACATTATTTATGGCCCAAAGAATTTGTTATACATTCTGATCATGAATCTTTGAAGCACATTAAAAGTCAAGCAAAACTGAACCGTATACATGCTAAATGGGTTGAATTCATAGAGACTTTCCCTTATGTTATTAAACACAAGAAGGGAAAAGAAAATGTTATTGCTAATGCATTGTCTCGTTGTTATACTATGCTTTCACAACTTAACTTTAAAATATTTGGTTTGGAGACCATCAAAGATCAATATGTGCATGATGTTGAATTTAAAGATGTATTGCAGAATTGTAAAGAAGGGAGAACATGGAAGAAGTTCGTCATTAATGACGGATTCGTGTTTCGTGCTAACAAGCTATGCATTCCAGCTAGCTCTGTTCGTCTTTTGTTGTTGCATGAGGTGCATGGAGGAGGATTAATGGGACACTTTGGCGTGAAGAAGACGGAGGACGTACTTGCTACACATTTCTTTTGCCCAAAGATGGGACGGGATGTTGAGCGTTTTGTTGCTCGCTGCACTACATGTCAAAAAGCTAAGTCACGACTCAATCCTCATGGTTTATATATGCCTTTGCCTGTCCCTAGTGTTCCTTGGGAAGATATATCTATGGACTTTGTTTTGGGTTTACCTCGAACAAAGAAGGGGAGGGATAGCATATTTGTTGTCGTGGATAGGTTCTCGAAGATGGCACACTTTATACCATGTCATAAAAGCGATGATGATACTAATGTTGCTGATTTGTTCTTTCGTGAAATTATTCGCTTGCATGGTGTGCCAAATACTATTGTTTCAGATCGTGATACTAAATTGCTTAGCCACTTTTGGAGATGTTTATGGGCTTAGTTGGGGACTAAACTGCTTTTTAGTACTACTTGTCACCCCCAAACTGATGGACAAACTGAAGTAGTCAATAGAACTTTGTCTACTATGCTTAGGGCTGTTTTGAAGAATAACAAGAAAATGTGGGAAGAATGCTTGCCTCATATTGAATTGCTTATAATCGTTCGTTACATTCTACTACTAAGATGTGCCCTTTTGAAATTGTCTATGGTTTCCTACCTCGTACACCTATTGATTTGTTGCCTCTTCCATCTTTGGAGAAGGTTAATTTTGATGCCAAACAATGTGCTGAATTGATCTTAAAAATGCATCAGTTAACTAAGGAAAATATTGAGCGCATGAATGCTAAATATAAACTTCTTGGAGATAAGGGTAGAAAACGTGTTGTCTTTGCACCTGGAGATCTTGTTTGGTTACATTTGCGTAAGGATAGGTTTCCTAATTTGCGCAGGTCAAAGCTAATGCCACGTGCTGATGGTCCTTTCAAGGTGTTAGAGAAAATAAATGATAATGCATATAAACTTGAGCTGCCTGCAGATTTTGGGGTTAGTCCCACATTTAACATTGCAGATTTGAAGCCTTACTTGGGTGAGCAACATGAGCTTCCGTCGAGGACGACTTCAATTCAAGAAGGGGAGGATGATGAGGAGATCACTAACAAGGTTACACCCACAGCCCCAACTGACACATATACAGGACTAATTACTAGAGCTCGCGCACGCCAATTAAATTACCAGGTACTTTCGTTTCTTGGTAATGATTCTAATGTTCATGAGAATATGATGATGCCTAAATTGGATACATTTGTCTTGCTTACAAATGAAGGGCCTAGCTTGGACAAGAAGGATGAACATTGGAGCAAGATCAAGCATGGAGATGATGGCATGAGCAAGGGGAACAAGAACGGAGTTACAAGTGCTGATTTCAGGACTTTGAAGCCACCATAATGAGTGCGTGAAGCCTTGGACAAAATATACAAGATGCCACTTCATAAATTTCGTCAAGAGGCTATTATAGGTGCTGCGACACCTTATTATTGGGCCAGGCCCATGTAATTTCGAAATACTTGAGTATAGGCTGTTTTTAGAGTCCGTATGTGTGGGGAAACAAGAGTTAGGGTTGGTTTCGGACCCCTCCTTCAAGGGCCACGAAATTCCCCCCTCTTCCCCCATATATACAGCTCTTAGGGCGTCGTTTAGACTTTGGGTTTTGTTCAGATTAAAGTTCGTCATAGCTGCAACTTCGCGTACTTCATTTGTGTTCAACGACCAAACAAAGACGTCACAGAACCCCACCTTGATCAATAAAGCTTTCCTCTTATATTCGCAATATCCAGATAGCAATCTTAGTTTCTTGCTTGTTCTTCGTTTGCTTGCAGGAAATAGACCCTCGTGGTAAGGTTGATCGTGCTCCGGCATGGTCAATAACCTCTCGGAGTTGGTTTAGCGATTGCTAAGGCGCGACGTCCTCGCACGTTCGTAGGCGGATCATCAAAGTCTACTCCACCGAAAACGATAGCCGCCATCTCATCGAAAGACAGGACACCTTTGCCTCTATCAGATGTCCAATGGGGACAACGGGTTGAAGCCGTAGACGACCTCGAAGGGGGACTTGCCGGTAGTCGAATGTCTTGCGCGGTTGTAGGCGTACTGGGCGATGGGCAAGCATTGCTCCCATTCTGTGATGTTCTTCTTGATCAACACGCGAAGAAGCGTCGATAGTGTGCGGTTCGTCACCTCCGTTTGGTCGTCGGTTTGTGGATGATATGCCGAAGAGAAGAGGAGTGTGATGACCAGTTTGGCGCATAGAGTCTTCCAAAAGTAGCTCAAGAACTCGACATCTCGGTCCGACACGATCGTCTTGGGCACTCCATGTAGACGAATGATTTCCCTACAAAAGAGATTTGCAACATGTGAAGCATCGTCGATCTTGTTACAAGGAATGAAATGAGCCATTTTAGAGAATCTATCCACGACAACAAACACGAAATCTATGCCATTTTGAGTCCTAGGCAATCCAAGTATAGAGTCCATGCTTATGTCTTCCCATGGATGGTATGGAATAGGAAGTGGCATGTAAAGGCCATGGGATTGAGCTTTTGACTTAGCTTTGCGACATGTAGAGCATCGGTTGGTGAGGCGTGAGACGTCACGAAGCATCTTGGGCCAAAAGTAGTTCTTGGAGAGCGTAGCAAATGTCTTGTCGCGTCTAGAGTGTCCCATGAGTCCTTCTCCATGAGATTCCTGCAAAAGGAGCAAATGAAGCGAAGACTCGGGAATCCAAAGTTGGTTAGCTCTCATAAGATACCCATCCTTTATGTGGAACCGTTCCCAAGAAGTGTGAGTCAAACACATAGCATAAGGATTTGCAAAGAAAGGATCATGCTCATATAAGACTTTGATGTGCTCAAAGCCAATAACATTCAACTCAAGTTGTGTAACAAGCATGCATTTGCGGGAAAGCGCATCCGCCACAACATTCTCTTTGCCTTTTGATGTATTTGATGACATAGGTAAAAGACTCAATGAACTCACTCCACTTAGCATGACGCTTGTTTAGCTTAGTTTGACCCTTGAGATACTTAAGCGTCTCATGGTCCGTATGAAGAATGAATTCATGAGGTCTAAGGTAATGTTCCCAAACACGCAAAACTCTCACCAAGGCATAGAGCTCTTTATCATATATGGGGTAGTTAAGTTGTGCTCCGGATAGCTTCTCGCTAAAGTACGCAATTGGGCGTTTTTCTTGCATTATCATGCCACCTATGCCGGTACCGCTACCGTAACAATGAATCTCAAAAGGTTTGTAAAAATTTGGTAGGGCAAGAAGTGGTGCGTGTGTAAGCAAGCTTTTTAGCTCATTGAACGCGGTGTCTTGCGAAGGATCCCAAATGAAGGGTGTGTTCTTCTTGCTCAAGGCGTGTAGAGGCATAGCAATGGTGCTAAAGTCGTTCACAAAACGTCGATAGAAACCGGCTAAGCCAAGAAAGCTACGCACTTGTTCGAGATTCGTTGGTTGTGGCCAAGTTTTAATTGCTTCAATTTTAGTTTCATCAACGTGAACACCTTGTGAAGAAACGACAAATCCTAGGAAACGACCTTGTCAACGCCAAAAGTGCATTTATCCATGTTAGCATATAAGCGCTCTGTCCGAAGGGTTTGTAAAACCATACGGATGTATGTGTCACATGGTCCTCAAGCGACTTGCTAAAAACGAGGATGTCATCAAATTAAACCACAACAAAGACGCCTATGTAGGGTCGGAGAACGAAATGCATAAGATGCATAAATGAACCGGCTGCTTCCGATAAACCCATTGGCATGACAAGCCACTCATATAACCCAAATTTGGTTTTGAAAGCCGTTTTCCACTCATCACCCTCTTGAATGCGAATTTGGTAATACCCACTTTTAAGATCAATTTTCTAAAAGATGGTGGCACCACATAATTCATCCAGCATGTCGTTCAAGCGTGGAATAGGGTAACGGTATCTAACGTTGATAGCATTTATCGGGCGACAATCGGAGCACATGCGAAAATTTCCATCTTTCTTAGGCACGAGAATAATCGAAACGGCACAAGGGCTCAAGCTTTCACGTACATGACCTTTGTCGATGAGTTGTTGTACTTGCCGTTGTATCTCTGTGGTTTCCTCAGGGTTGACGCGGTAAGGAGCCTTGTTTGGAAGTGGTGCGTCGCGTATGAGGTCGATGCGGTGTTCGATTCCGTGAAGTGGAGGTAGACCCGGAGGTAGCTCATCGAGAAAGACATCCGAGAATTCCTGCAACAATTGAGACAACACTAAAGGGAGAGGTGGTGAAGTGTTAGTAGGTTTTGCTTCCCCTTTGCATAAAAGCACAAGGTGAAAGACACTCGAGGGGTTCGCACACACTTTTCTCATCTCACTTTTGGTGGCAAATAACACTAGTTGCTTCTTGTCGCTAATCGTGGAGTCGCTCATATTTGGCTTGTGGCTGTCACTCTTCTTTTGGTGGTTCACTCTCTCACCATTCTCTCCATGATTGTTGGTAGGTAAGTGTTTGTCGGCAGCTACTTGACTTCGTGACACGGGACGTAGCACGAATTCCTTGCCCTTCATCTTGAAGCTATAATGGTTGGTCCGTCCGTTGTGTGTGATTCCACGATCGTATTGCCATGGTCGTCCAAGTAGAAGGTGGCACACGGACATAGGGACCACATCACACTCAAGTATGACCTCGTAGGCGCCTATCTTGAAGGAGACTTGCACGGTGTGCTCGACTCGAAGAATTCCGGCGTCATTAAGCCATTGGACCTTGTAGGGATGAGGGTGCTTCGTCTTGACCAAATGTAGCTTGTCGCATAGCTCTTCGCTTGCCAAGTTATGACAACTTCCTCCATCGATGATAACCTTGACGGAGCGTCCATTGATGCCGGCCTTGGTATGAAAGATATGACATCGTTGGTCGTCATCTTGTTGATGTTGGAGTGTCAATACCTTGGAGACAACGAGATTGGGACTCAAGTCATTGTCGCAAAACACTTGATAGTCTTCTTATTCATTCACTTGTCGATGCATAGCGACATGTTCAAGGGCTTCCATCTCATCGTCGCTCATTGAGTCACAGGATCTGTCATCATTGATGATCATTGTTCGAACAGTCTTGCACTCAAATGACTTGTGGCCTCGACCTTGGCACTTGAAGCATTTGATGGAACTCGTCTTGGAGTTGTCCTTGGTCGGGGTTGTAGATGATGAAGCTCTTGGCTTGAAGTTGTTTTTAGAAGGTGGCCAACTTGATGTAGTCGCGTTCTTGTAGCTTGACTTGTCACCGAAGTTTGTAGATGGCTTGGTAGAGGTAGGAGGAGCCGAAGTCGTTGAATCTTGGTTGTAGGAGCCGAAGTTCATGGAGTTGAACTTGGAGTACTTGTAGTCCTCTTGAACTTGTCGCTCCGCTTTGGTTGCTTGGTGTACTAGCTCGAGTAGGGTCGTGTAGGGTTGAAAGTCTGCAATCTTCTTGATAGGATAGTTGAGTCCATTCAAGAATCTCGCCATCGTTTGTTCTTCATCTTCCGTGATGTTTGCTCTTATCATGGCAATCTCCATCTCCTTGTAGTACTCTTCAATGGACTTGGTACCTTGCTTGAGGAGTTGTAGCTTCTTGAACAAGTCACGGTTGTAGTGTGTTGGCACGAAGCGTGATCTCATGACTTCCTTCATTTGAGCCCAAGTAGTGATAGGAGGTTCACCTTTTGCTTCTCTTCTCTCTATGATTTGCTCCCACCAAATGAGGACATAGTCTTGGAACTCAAGGGAGGCCATAGCAATTTTCTTCTCTTCATAGAAATTGTTTAAGCGGAAGATCTTATCAACTTTCAATGCCCATGAGAGGTAGTCTTCGGGATCAATGCTTCCGGAAAACTTTGGCATGGTGAACTTAAGCTTGCCATAGAGATGCTCTTCATTGTTTGTTTGCCTATTGTCAATCTCATGTTGCTCTTGGCCGAGTAGATGTCCATTATCATGCTGTACTTGCCGAGCGTGTGGCTCTTGTTGCGATTGAGGAGGAACTTCTTCTTGCATTCGTTCTTGATGGTGCCTCTCTTGCATCTCATCAAGAAGGAAATCCTCTTCTTAACGAGTATGTCGATTGCAAGTTGCCACATTGCGATGTGAATCACATAATGCTCGTTGCGCCTCAAGAGCTTGAGCTTCTCGGCGGTGTTGTGCTTGAGGATGAGCTTCTTCATCTTGTTCGTCTTGATGTCGACGTGCTCGCTCTTGTTGTTGTTGGCGTAGTCGTTGCCGTTCTTGCGCTTGGTCAAGTGTAGCTTGGTTTTGGCGATGTCGACTTTCTTGCTCTTCAAATAGCTCTTGGGGACTCTTGTCATGAAGTGGGTTTCGGTTGTCATGTCTAGCTTGACGTGCGGCCTGACGAAGAGTGTTCTATGTAGGTGTACTTGATCCTTCCGTGGAGTCGGTATGTCGACTTGAGCGACTTCGTCTTTGAGAAGATGTGGAAGAAGAACGACGATTGACTATCAAAGTCCCTAGCCCATCGAATTGAGTAGACATGTTGGTGTTGATGATGTCGAATTTCTCCCTTGTTCTTGCTTCAAATTGTCGTGCGTCGGCGGTGACTTGCTCAATGTGCTCGCGCATAGCTTCACTTTCTTGATGTAGAGCTCGTTGGATGCCGAAGAGATGTAGTTTGGTGACGTAGTTGTTCGATTCTTGAGGATCATCGAAGAGCGGGTTCGAAGATGTACTTGGCCTATCCATCATTGCAAGCAAGAGAATGAGTGGGAAAAAGGAGAAGACAATACCAATTGTACCTGGACCTAAGTTGAAAATGGATCAATGATCACTCAATAATGTAACCCGGAAATAGCACTATTGGTAGCACTTCGTGTCGATTCTCACACCTACACAAGTAAAGCTTTGAGAGGAGCTTGGTTAGGTTAGTGGCACAAATTCAATAAAATTGTCAAAGTGACTCAATGATATTGAAAATGATTCACAATTTGCTCATGCAACAAGTAGATCACAAGTAATAAGTAGCACACGGAACACACGCACGGATAGATAAATGTGGTTATGCAACCAAGGGTGAGCAAAAAATGTGGAATCCACGGAGAATGCTCTTGTTGCACAACACTAGAGAGACGCTAACCGATTGCTTAATAGGAGGATACACACTTGTGCACGACCTATAAGAGGCAAACGTAACGACTTCCTATCACAAGTATGCTATGCGTGTATGATGTGCCGATGCTTGAGCACAAGATGAAGTATTGCTATCTCATGTGATCTCTTTTGATGCAAGGCGTATGATGCTATTTTACTTTTGCTTATGAGCTTTGGTTGGCTCTTTTTCTTAAAAGCTCGTGAGCTCTTTCTTTGGTCACCTATGCATGGTTCTCGGATCAAGGTAGCTATTGTGTATGCGGAACACTCTTGTGTCACACGAAGATATGATGATGTAGTATGCAATATCTATGACTATCACTAATGTGCACAAGTGTCGTGGCCTGGCAATATTCAAATGGCTAGTATCGATGGGAATGCTACGCAAAAATGGTCTATAGGGGTGACAATGCAATTGCAAGGTACAATGACAAAGCATCGTCGATGTTACCGTCCTTGTCGAGGTTGAGAGGTGGTTATGTCGATGTCCCTCCGTTCCGAGATAGCCGAAACACACAAGGAAACGGGAAAACCACAACTCAAATGATCCAAGACCCAAAGAGGTCAGACCGTAGTGATTTTGGTTAGGCAATAGTGGTGGTTGTATGGTATATGTGGGTGTATGAAAGGGTAAGTGGTTGCGGAAGGTGGTACAAAACTGAGTAAGTTCAGCTTCGTCCGGTTTCAGCGGACGTCCGGTGGATCGCCGATCGTCCGGTCGCTGGACGTCCGATAAGTCTCGGAAATCTGGTAAAAGCTTCTGTATATGAAGTCTCGGTCGTCCGGTGGGTGACGGACGTCCAGTGCTTCGCGGGGTTCCGTACGTCCGGTAAAACGCCGGTCGTCCGGTAGGTCTGTGCTCGGGTTCGAGGTATCCGTGGACAAATTGGTCAAACTTGGCCGAATTTGCGGAATAAAATTGGGGAAAAGGTGGGGAAACTCTAGATCCACCCGTGACACAGCAAATCCATGGAACAAATCCAACAAAATCTCGCCAAATCAACAGATCACAAAAAAAGTAGGGGCTATTTTTGGTGGGAAATTTTTGAAATTGGGAAGAACACAACAAAAACAAGCTAGAAAACACGGGCAAGGGCTCCAATTTCATGAGAAACCTTGGCTCTTGATACCATATGATCCGGGGTCAACCCATTCTAGGCCGATCTTTCACGAAAAGGAGGGATCCCACGGATGAACACGAGGTACACGAGGGAAAAACACAAGAGGGACAAGAAGAGAACACTCAAATCAACACGTTTAGGTCACAAAAATGATAGATCCTGGTACACAAAGTGCATTACACGATACACGATCAACTAAGGACGATACAAGTGGCGGTAGTCATCTCCGTGAGGAGGTCTTGATGTTCTTCTCCGTGAAGGAGGTCTTGAATCTGGTGGATCTTCTCCGAGGAGGCCGCGGTCTCGTAGGAGAGGAACCACTAACGTCTATGATGAGCTATCCAAAAGCTGCCTCGCAAGGAGGAAGTCAACGAGTATATATTACATGGGGGTGACGCTGTCGGGTTGGACGTCCGTTGGGTCACCGGACGTCCGGTGGCTCGGGAGGGACCGGACGTCCGGTAATCCTCGGATTTCCGCTAATTACGTTATGTAGTCGGTGTCACGGACGTCCAGTGGCTTGCGATCGTCCGGTCGTCTGGGAGTCGCCGGTCGTCCGGTGAACGTCAGACGTCCGGTGCCTGGGAGTGACCGGTCGTCCGGTAGGGGTCGGACGTCCGGTGCCTGTAGCGTCTTCAGCCTCCCTTGTTCTTGTTCCAAGCACTTGTGATAGAGGGGAGGGGCCCGATCTTTCGATGAGATGATATCTATCGATTTGGTGGAGATGACTTTGACGATCCGACTACAAACGTGCACGACGTTGCGCCTTAGCAATCGCTAAACCAATCTCCGGGGGTTACTGACAATGCCAGAAGCATGATCAACCTGACCACGAAGGTCTATTCCTGCATGCAATCGAAGAACAAGCAAGAATATGATAAAGCAATCTGAATATTGCAAATATAAAGAAGTATTGGTATAGGTGGGGATCCGTAAGCGGTCTTGGTCTGGTCGTTGGACACAAACGAAGTACACGAAGTTGCAATGGCTAACTTTTGACTAAACAAATCCCAAAGAAAAAGCTACTAGATGGATCTACTTATATAGGAGCAAGGGGTGGCGGCCAAGGAGGTGGAAGGACGTCCCAAGGCAGCCTAAAACTAACCCTAGGTCGTACGAGGCTCATGGGCCCAAGTGGAGGTGATGCAACACCTTTGGACTTGTAGTTTGACTTGGATTCTATTGCAACATCAGATTGTTTCGTCGATATGTCAATGCTCCGGACTAATTTGAAGGTGAATCCAATTGGGTTGGAAAGTGTACGAAATCTAGTTTCCAACAAAAAAAGAATCACCCAATTCGGAGTCCGTATGAAGGAGTTCTTGCCATTTTGAGTCAGGTATGTCTGTGTAGTCCGAATCTGGATGCAGAACGTGAGAGACTTGGACTCTATCTTCTCTTGGCCCAAAAGTGACGTGAGAGAACTTTTTCAACAGCGCCTAAACTTCTCTTTTCCCTTATCTTCATATGTGGATTGTACAAATGTCCCATACACCTGGAATTAGACATGGCACAAAAGTTTGTGAAGTATTTTTTTCCTGGATGACATAAATAAATTGTTGCATAGTTTGCATTAGAAATCACCTCATAAATATGCATGTATGCAATATTTTTGGTCGTATCCAAGGTAGTCATGTCCTCATCATCGCTTCGCTTGACCCGGAGTAGGAGTCAAATATGGGCGATGTCTTCATGGTGTCGAAGAGGATCATGCTCATCCCCTCGGTCGAAGGGGATGGCCCATGCTCGACCGTCTTGTCGCCGTCGCTCATAGATGATCGCCTTGATGATGAAGACGTCGATGTAGATGAACTCATGGGAAGTAGGCAAAGATGTCGTACGTCCAAAGGCGAAGATGCCTTGATAACACTTGGCGAAGATGTCGAAGTGATGGTTGTAGCCGTAGCTTCGTCTTGGGTGTGCTTGTCTCGCGGTCTGCTCTTTTGTTCTTGAAGCTTGGGCTTGGCGTGAAGTAGAGCGTCTTCGAACTTGTATGTTTGAGCGTGTCGAGCATCTTCATCTTGATGGTGTCGTTGTAGTGCTTGAGCTCTTGGTAGATGTCGTTCGTCGTCGTCGTGCACATGATGCTTGGAGGTGACTTGCCCTTCATGATGATGTTGATGGTCGTCATGGCGGTGTGGACGTGGAAGACTTGCACTTGTATCATGTTGGCGGTCCGAAGACTTGTGACTTGAATGTTGCCGCCGAGAGGATGACTGATGCGGAGTATCCCAAGGTCATCCTCATGGACCTACCGTCGACTCACCAAGCACACAAAGGACCAATGACACGAGCTCGGGCAAGAGCTCTCGAAGCCGAGGTGAACTCGCTCCTTTATCAATTTCCTCTCGAGTCACCTTGGACATGGCTTCTACCCTCATCGGAAACTCTATGCATACTCAGGTACGTGGATGAAGGCCACAGGACAGCTCTGCACAGTGGACAAGGCGGGGGGATCGACAAGTTGATGAGGACATGACTACCTTGGACACGACCAAAAATATTGCAGACATATATATTAGTGAGGTGATTTCTAATGCAAACTATGCAACAATTTATTTATGTCATCCACGAAAAAAATGCTTCACAGACTTTTGTGCCATGTCTAATTCCAGGTGTATGGGACATTTGTACAATCCACATATGAATATAAGGGAAAAGAGAAGTTTAGGCGTTGTTCAAAAAGTTCTCTCACGTCACTTTTTGGCCAAGAGAAGATAGAGTCCAAGTGTCTCACGTTCTGCATCCAGATTCGGACTTCACAGACATACCTGACTCAAAACGGCAAGAACTCCTTCATACTGACTCCGAATTGGGTGATTCTTTTTTTGCTGGAAACTAGATTTCGTACACTTTCCAACCCAATTGGATTCACCTTCAAACTCGTCCGAAGCGTTGAGATATCGACGAAACAATCTGATGTTGCAGCAGAATCCGAGTCAAACTACAAGTCCAATGGTGTTGCATCACCTCCACTTGGGCCCATGAGCCTTGTACGACCCAGGGTTAGTTTTAGGCTGCCTTGGGACGTCTTTCCATCTCCTTGGCCGCCACACCTTGCTCCTATATAAGTAGATCCATCTAGTTGCTTTTTCTTTGGGATTTGTTTAGTCAAAAGTTAGCCATTGCAACTTCGTGTACTTCGTTTGTGTCCAACGACCAGACCAAGAACGCTTACGGATCCCCACCTTTATCAATACTTCTTTATATTTGCAATATTCAGATTGCTTTATCATATTCTTGCTTGTTCTTCGATTGCATGCTGGAATAGACCTTCGTGGTCAGGCTGATCGTGCTTCTGGCATTGTCAGTAACCCCTGGAGATTGGTTTAGCGATTGCTAAGGCGCAACGTCGTGCAGGTTTGTAGTCGGATCGTCAAAGTCGTCTCCACCAAATCGATAGATATCATCTCATCGAAATATCGGCCCCCTCGCCATAAATAATTTGTTGCATAGTTTGCATTAGAAATCACCTCATAAATATACATGTATGCAATATTTTTGGTCGTATCCAAGGTAGTCATGTCTGCATCATGCGAGCAAGCATGATACCTTCTCTTTGACCTCGGAGGAGCGTGATGGTTTGCCACACCCTACGGCATTCATCTTTGGTGGCGTTACAGATGAGGAAGTTGAGCATGGAGACTATTGCACCTACACCTCTTCGACATCCACATATGACGAGATGACCCAATTCCCATGTGAGGAGAGCCACCACCACATGAGTGATATGAGTGACTCCACCATATGTGACATTGAGAGTATTTCTTTTGAGAGGATGAGAATGACCACTACTAGCCCTGTACATGAGAGCATGCCACTTCTCCTATGTGAGGTTGAGAGCCATTTGAGTGACTCCACCAACCATACGAGTGAAAGCATCCAAGAGGGAGTGAGTGAGCCACAACACTTAGTGAGTGAGGTAGTTGATAGGGCATGTGAGGCCATTATGATTTCTAACGACTTAACCTCTACTCCGAGTGTGTTTTATTTGGTGCTAGGTCTCCTACATGAGGACATGCCTACCCTCGACGAGTCCATCCCTCCAATGGAAAAACCGATGGCCATGGTGGAAGAAGATGCACCACCCACATGGTTCCATCAAGATGAAGATGAGAATGATTGGATCTTGAACACCTCACCTACAACACATGAGCGACGCTCCAAAGGTAACATAGCTCATGGTGCTTCTCTCGTCCCACTAGTGGACTATCTTGAGAATGATTGCTTTCATGATGTTGACACACCTATTCCCATGCTTCATGCTAGTGCGAATTTATCATGTCATGAATATGATGATGAGCATGTTGAGTTCCCTAGTTGTGATGCTGATGCGGAGCATCCTAAGGTCATCCCCATGGACTCTCCATCGCCTCACCAAGTGCCCAAAGGACCGATGACTCGAGCCCGTGCAAGAGCTCTCGAGACCGAGGGACTCTGTGCATACTCAGGTGCTTGGACGAAGGCCACGGGACAGCTCTGCACAATGGTCAAGATGACAGGCCCGACAAGTACACGAGACAAGAAGAAGGAAGGCTGAAGATGCCACAAGCACCGGACGTCCGGCCTGCACCGGACGACCGGCGACTTCCAGGCACCGGACGACCGGAAGACACCGGACGTCCGGCCTCTCCCAGACGACCGGACGACCGGAAGCCACCGGACGTCCGTGACAACGGCAACAGAAGATAAATAGCGGAAATCCGAGGATTACCGGACGTCCGGTCCCTCCGGAACCACCGGACGTCCGGTAACCAACGGACGTCCGCCCCGACGGTGCCTATCTGTGTAATATATACCCGTTGACCTCCCCCCTTTCGAGGTAGCTGTTGGTTAGCTCATTTCTCAGACTTGTGTGGATTTCTCCCACGAGACCGTGCGCCTCTACGGGGAAGATCCACTACGGATTCAAGGCCTCCACATCGGAGAAGATCCTACGGGATTCCAAGGCCTCCTCACGGAGAAGACTATCCTTGTATCACCATCGTTGACTATGGATCATGTATCGCACTATGTATCGTGGATCTAGCGCTTGTGTGATTACCTTCGTGTTGATTTGAGTGTTTCCTCTTGTGTATTCCCCGTCTTCCTCCTTGTGTTCCTAGTGTTCTCCAAAACGTGAAAGATCCGCTGATTAGGGTTCCACCCTACATCATCTTGGTATCAAGAGCAAGGTTGATCACGATTTTGGAGCCCCACACACTGTTTTCTAGCTTGTTTTTGTTGTGTTCTTCCCAATTTCGAAAAATCCCCACAAAAATAACCCCCCAAAAAAAATTGTGATCTGTTGATTTGGCAAGATTTTGTTGACTTTATTCCATGGATTTGCTGTGCCACGGGTCGATCTAGCATTTCCCCACCTTTTCACCCTTTTCCCCCCGCAAATTCGACCACGTTCGACAATTTCTCCACGGATTCCACCAACCACAGTCCCAGACCTACCGGACGACCGACGTTTACCGGACGTCCGGCACCCCTCGAGACACAGGACGTCCGCTAAACACCGGACGACCGGCACCACGATTACAGAAGCTTTTACCGCATTTCCGGCAACTTCCGGACGTCCGACCCCATCCGACCGACCAGACGACCGGTAACTTCCGGACGTCTGACAAAACCTGACGAAGCTGACTTTGTTCAGTTCCGTACCACCTTCCGCTACCACCTACCATCCACCTCACCTTCCGCAACCACCATCGCTTACCCGCTCCGAGTTTGAAAAGTGTGTCCCCCTTTTCCTTGGATACTTGAGTTGTGGTTTCACCGTTTCCTTGGATGTTTAGGCTACCTTGGAACGGCAAGACTTCGACAACACCACTGCTCAACTTCGGCAAGGACGGTAACATCGACGACACTTCGCTCATCCTACCTTGCAATTGCATTGTCACCATATGAACCATCTTTGCGTAGCTTTCCCATTGAGACTAGCCATTTGAGTATTGCCGGGCCACGACACTTGTGCACATTAGTGATAGTCATAGATATTGCATACTACATCATTGTGAGTAACACCACATCATCTTGGTATCTTGCATATCTCCGTGTGACACAAGAGTGGACCGCATACACAATAGCTACCTTGATCCGAGAAGCATGCATATGTGCCCAAAGAAAGAGCTCACAAGCTTTTAAGCAAAAGAGCCACCAACGCAAAAACACAATAGCATCATACGCCTTGCATCAAAGGAGATCATACATCATAACAACATCATCTTGTGCTCAAGCATCGGCACATCATACACTCATAGCATACTTGTGATAGATAGTCGTTACGTTTTGCCTCTTATAGGTCGTGCACAAGTGCGTATCCGCCTATTAAGCAATCGGTTAGCGTCTCTCTAGTGTTGTTGATATAGGGTGGAACCCTAGTGGCCGATCTTTCACGAAATGGAGGGGATCCCATGATGAACATGAAGAACACAAAGGGAAATCACGAGGGAAACACTCAAGAAGAAGTCCAATCACACATCCACTAGACAATCAAACACACAAGATCACAAGATACATGAACAACAAAGGGAAAGATACAAGGTAGAGTTCATCTCCAAGAGGAGGTCTTGAGATATCCCGCGGGATCTTCCCATTAGGGGTCTTGAATCCAAGGTGGATCTTCTCCGTAGAGGGGCCGCGGTCTCTCTCGTGGAGTAGATCCGGGATGGATGAGCAAAGCTCTATCTCTCATATGAGCTAAACCATTGCTAACCCTAAAATGGTGGAGGTGGAGGAGTATATATAGTCTAGGGCCACGAAGGGGTAAGTGAGGGGCGAAAGGGGTACATGGCCAAAAGGCCCGCGGCTGCGCACAGGCAGGGAGCGGACGTCCGCTGGGCACCGGACGTCCGGTGGCTCGGGAGGGACCGGACGTCCGGTAGCTCTCGGACTTCCGCTATTTTGGTTCTGTTGCCGATGTCACGGACGTCCGGTGGCCTCCGGTCGTCCGGTCGCCTGGGACGCGTCGGACGTCCGGTAAACGCCGGTCGTCCGGAGCCTGTAGCTTGTAGCAGCTCCGTTTCTTCCGTCTTCTCTTCCACGCTTCCCTCACGGATGGTGTAGGTGATCCTTGGCGCTTGCACTCCTCCTCGTCATCCGTGAAGCTCCGACAATACCTATGCATGCACACGAGTGGAGTGTCAAGTAGTATACCATCCTCGAAGGGGTCAAGTGGACACGTGTAAAGGAGATGATTCACCTTTTTGTATGAGAAGTAGAGGTCACACGTGTCACTTGCCAAGCAGACTCTTGACATGGTGATGTCCATAGGATACACCGTATCATCCCCTCCCCCTTGGGAAAGATCCGACCTCGGATCGAAAACCAAATCACCATGGGAAAGAGATGGCGTTGTCGTGTAGATGTGGACCATCACGAAGTGCTCATCATCTTGAAGCTTGAAATGGGCGCTCTCCAATGTCTCACCGTCTAGTGATTCCTTCAAAAGGAGCAAGGACAACAAACACTTGGAAAAACAAATGTGGTTAGCGTTAGTGCAAAACCAAGCATTCAAGAGGTGGTTCACCAAACAAGTGTTGTCATCAAGCATAGAATAAGGTGTGACGAAGAAGTGTGGCATGGCAAATAAGCATATAAGTTGAGCACAATCAAGAACATCATTGAAACAAGCATGTAAATGTGAGGTAGAGATGCACATATGTGTGACAAGAGAATAAGCATCTACCTCATGGTCATAGCAAGCATGCATAAAGCGCTCAATGAAAGGTCTATGGTAGGCATAAGAATCATTCACGACACCAAGGAAAATGAAGTGTCTAAACACAAGGGTCAAGTGCAAGACAATCCAAGCATAATGCGCATAGGGTGTAGTGAAAAGCGAGTGGCACTCAACACAATAGAAATAGCAATTGTTCATCATGTGTGAGGCAAACGAGTCAATCATGTGACAAGCAATGGGACATGACATATGTGAAGAGATGATATTGTTGCAACCAAGCACATGATAGGAGCAAGTAATCCACAAGTCGGATGCAACACACAAGGCAGATATAACATGAGGCATGGCAATGTGGCTATCGTGAAAGAAAGCAATATCACTAACATGTGCGCGATCAAGGGGTCCAAGATGACAAATAAGTCTCATGGTCCAAGCAACACATGTAGTATGATCCACAATATTTATGCTCGTGGTTTTTTGGTTCTCGAAAGAGAAGGATATCACCTTGAAAGCATGTCCTTGTGCATTCTTCACAATGCCGAAGCACAAGCAAGTGCGATGTAGAAGCGTCGTGGTAGAAAGTGGTTCGCTCTCAAGAGCTCGAATGGTCAACTCACGTGAAGTGGAAGTCGACACATAGTCCAAGTATCCTACACATGCACACATTAAAAGGAAGAACGTATGCGCATGGTAGATAAACACATCATCCATCATGATGGTTCTCTTCTCTTGCACATAACCATTAGAAACAAAAGTGCATGAATAATATGATGCAACAATGGCTATATTCATGGCACTAGGCATATGGTGCAAGGAGGTAAAACAAGCATGCTTCACAAGAAATATGTCAAAATCTCCAAATAAATGCGAGAATGCTATGGGGGCAATCTCATCGGCAAGACTAAAATCATGGTTGCGCTCAATACATGGTAGCATGAGAGAGGCAACATGTGGAGACATATGACAACAAGCAATATCAATCATGTGCAAAGCATGGCAATGGTTGTCATCAACCGCATGAAAGGAGCAAGTATGAATCATCGGTGATGCAACATAAGCAAGCATGGTGATCAAGTTGTGCAAACTAGTGGAGCGAAGATGCAACACACTAGGAGAAGGTATGGCAATCATGTCATGTGAGCAAATAGTGGATATAGGCAATGCACATGACATATCGCAAGCACGATCACAAATCAAGGTCAAAGCATCATAATAGGCATGGTGTGCAAAGGAATCATGGCAATAACAAGTGATATCTCCACCAAGCTTGCAAATACACATACAAGTATGAGAATCAATCATCATGTGTAATGCAAAGCATGGGTCACAAATGCATGGCAAAGGCAAAGGCATTGGCATATCATGCAATGTGAACATGGCAATATGGGCAAATGATACATAACGAACAATTAGCCATAACCATGTGAGGGCCATGTAGAAGAAATGCGCGAAGTCTTTGCGCAAAAGGAGCGGTGGGAAATACAATCCGCGATATCCCAAGTCATCGTTGCTCTCTAGAGCTCTTTTCGTCAACTCGTGCGTTTGTGAAGTTGACGAGTAAGTATGGGGACCTACACAAAAGACACACAAACCAAAGAAATTGTGCGCATGGTAAATGTACACATCATCCATCATGATGTGTATGTGCACGTTAAAGTTAGCACAAGATAGGCATCGCTCAAATAAATTTGAGGCACGATAGAGAAATATGTCATCCATCATGAAAGAATAATTGTCATGTATAGTACGATGGGGACACAAATTAGTGCAAGTATGGGGATCATGCAATGGATGGGATGGACCAAAATCTCCTAAATTGTATGAGGAAACTATGGGTGTCTCCTCATGAGCAATATCGGAAACATCATATGGAGAAAATGGACAACATCCAAAACAATGCATATCCGAAGCTAGGTGTTCATGGCATGGCATATGATGGATATGATGCAAAGGAAGCATGTCAATATCATCACAAGAAAAACAAATGCCAATAACCATGGGCTTGTCATCTATGCCATAAGTGCAAATTGGGTTTATCTTAATGGCATATGCATAGTTACTATGAAGAGATTGCAAATATGACATATTGTTGATCTCACGCATAGCATATGACAAGTCAAGAGGATTGTCAAACATGATGTGACCGAGAGAATTATCACAAGAAATCCTATGCAACATGGCATCACAACTAATAGACTCCACATGGCAATCATCAAACTCATCATAAATGGGTAAATCATCGCATGGGGAAATCATACTAGAATGAAGCATGGCAATAGGTGGATCAACATCATGCAAGCAATCAATGTTAACATAGTCCACTAGTGGGACGAGGTCATCACCTTCACCTTTGTTACCTGTCTCATTCCACTCATGTGGTGTAGGTGAGGTGGGAAAGACCAAATGGTGGTCATCATCTTCATCTTGATGGAGCCATGTGGGGGGTGCATAATATTCCACCATGGCCATCGTCTTGTCCAATGGAAGGACGAAGTTGTCGAGAATCGGCGCGTCATCATATGTGGGACCTAGCACCAAATGAGAAGGCACAATAGAGGTAGAGGTTAAGTCGTTAGTGTTGAAATTGGCCTCACATGCCGTATCAACTATCTCACTCTCTCTATGAGGTGGCTCACTCACTCCCCCAAGGTAGGTGCACTCAAACTCGCATATGGTGGAGTCACTCATCTCACTCAAGTGGTGGGGGTTGTGGCTCTCCTCACATGGGAATTGGGGCAGCTCATCATATATGGGGCTAGTGGTGAACTCGCTCTCACTCTCAATATGGTGGCACAAGTCACTCAAGTCATCATACGTCGCCGTGGTCGAAGGGAAAATCCCATGCTCAACCATCTCCTCATCGTCGTCGTGGATGAAGGCCGAAGATGGCACATCATCACTCTCGCCTCCTAAGATGGAAGCATCATCCTTGCTCGTCACCATGTCGTTCGCATTCAAAGCTTGGTCCTCGAATGGCTCCGTAGTCGTAGTCGTCGCCGCACCGTCTTGAAAAAGAGTCGAAGTAGACTCGGCATCATCAATGCCACAAAGATGGATGGCGGTGGAGTCGAACTTGGGAGCATCGTCTTGGAGCTTGTTGGGCTTGGACATCGCGGTGGTACTACCCTCATGCTCGTCGTCTTGGAGCTTGGTCTTCGAGAAGTTTGCTTGCGATGGAGAAGCCTTGGCCTTCATTAGTTCTTGTTCCGCCTTGAGAGCACCAATGTAGTTGTCGTCGAGGGACTTGTAGTTCTCGAAGAAGATAGTCTTGTAGACATCATTGTGCAATCCCATCATGAAGTGGAGCTTCATTGAAATGGGGTCGTCCACGCCGGCACGTCGCAAGGCATTCTTCATCTCCTTGAAGTACTTGTCGATGGACTTGGATCCTTGAATGGTGTTCTCCAATTGGCGTAGAAGTTGTTCCGTGTAGGTGGGAGGCACGAACTCTCTTCGCATAGCTTTCTTCATCTTGGGCCAATTCATGTTGAAGCTCGTCGAAGGTGTGTGAAGCCACCATGTGGACGCGTTGTCGTGGAGGTGTCTTGTGGTGCACTTCACTTGATCTTCGTAGGGAACTTGATGTAGCTTGAGGTAGTCGTCCATCTTGCGCTCCCACTTGAGATGCTCCTCGGGGTCTTGAGTCCCATAGAAAGGAATCTCATGGTCGTTGTCGAGGTCGTAGTAGCTCGTGGTAGTCGCGGACTTGAGCTTGGGGAGCTTCTCTTGATCATAAGCTTGAGGTGCTTGTGGGCGAAGATGCTGCATATCCAAAGGCGAAGATGCCTTGAAGTTGCTTGGCGATGCCAAGGTGTACGGTGAAGTCGTTGAGCGGTTGTTGGTGTTGAGCTCTTGACCTTCACGTTCTTGTCGTTGATGGTGTCGATGCCGATGAGATCTTGCCTGAGATGGTAGCTCGGAAGGATGTGCACTTGAGCGTCTTCTCGAAGATGAGGGAGACCTCTTGCGGTTCTTGATGAGGGCTTTGAGCTCCTCCATTTGAGCATTCATGTTGGCGCACAAGTTGTTCGTCATGGCATCGAACTCGTCGTTGTTGTTGTAGACCGAAGATGAAATGCTTTGCCTATCCATCACAAGACTCGAGCAAAGGTGAGTAGGAGATGAGATAAACAATACCAAGTTACCTTTTCCCAACGTTGAGGACGTATCTCGTTTCACTCAATGTGAAATGAAAGAATAGTGGAATTGGTACCGGACTTGTTCACTCACACCTATCAAGTAAAGCTTATCGAGTGGCTCGGTGAGGATAGTGGCACAAAAATTTTGATGCAAAATGTTAGAAAGAGTCAATAATGTTGAAAGAGATTCACAAATTCGCAAGTGAAACAAGTAGACCAAAAGCAATATGTGGCACACGGAAACACACACACAGATAGATAGATGGGGTCGTGCAACCAAGGAATGAGCACAAAAAGTGGAATCCACGAAAATGCTCGTGTTGCACAACACTAGAGAGACGCTAGCGCGATTGCACAATAGGCGGATACGAACTTGTGCACAACCTACTAAGCAAAATGCAACGACTTCTATCCCAACTATGATATATGTATGGTATTCCGGTGGTATGATCCAAAATGATCGAGATATGGCAATCTTATATGCAATGTGGTATGATGCTATGGCTCTTGCTTACAAGCTTCTTTGTGGCTCTTTTGCTTAAAAGCTTCTTCTTTTTCTTTTCTTTTTGTATGGCCACGATGCGAAATGCACAAACCAAGATAGCAATTGTGTATATGCGGGAACAATCTTGTGACACAAGGGATGATATTATGATACCAATATGATATGGTATATATGCAATGGAAGGGCGGGTCGATGATCACTAATGTGCACAAGTAACGTTGCCGGCAATACTCAAAGGCTAGTCTCGATAGGCAAGTGACGCAAAATGGGCTAGGGGTTAACAATGCAATTGCAAGGGGAATATACAATGATGTCGTCGAGGTTACCGTCCGTGTCGATGATGAGAGGTGGTGCTCTTGATGTAGACCCGTTCCTAATTAGCCGAAACACCTTAGGAAACGGAAAAACCACAACTCAAAATCTCAAGGACGAATGTCAAATGGTGGTAGTGGCAATGCCGTGGTGGTTGCGGAAGTGGAAAGATGGGCTATACACGATGTCGGAGTTGAAGTCACGGTCCCTAAGTAGCCGAAACACCTTAGGAGACACAAGCCACAACTCAAACAAGCTCGAACAAAATTTGGTTAAGTTGGGTTGGCTATGTATAGTGGGCTATGCTATGCGGAAGTGGTGGTGGTGGTTGATGAAGAAGCAATGGTCCCTAAGTAGCCTAAACACCTTAGGAGACTCAAATCACTACTCAAGCAACCACAAATGCTATGGGGGACAAAATGGTTAGGTTGCGGAAGTCGGTGGTGGTATAGCAGATGATGTGGTGGAGACCCTAGGCAAAGATGCCAAAATCCACAAAATATGATGGAGCCAAATGAATATGGTTGTATTTTTCTGGTATGGGGAATGTCAAGAGCTTCGAAACGAGCTAAAGAACGTCCAAATCGGAGTTCGTATGAATTAGTTATGGACAAAACAAAAATCAGACGAATTCAAAAACTGGGTGTACCGGACGTCCGGAAAAGACCGGAATCCGGTAATTTCTGCTGAATAGGTGGTTCCGGTCGTCCGGTGAATTTCGGACGTCCGGTGCTTCGGGAGGGTCCGGACGTCCGGTAAAACGCCGGTCGTCCGGTGGGTCGGGGTCAACGCGAGATTTGAGATCCGGGACGCGATTTTGGGCGGAATTTGATGATTTTGGGGTCAAAATTGATGAGATTTTGTGGATGAAAGACGGGGAAACTTGGGGAAATGCTAGATCCACTTGAAACCAAGCAAATCCATGGATCAAAATCAACAAAACATCAACAAACCAACAGATAAAAAAAAATTTAGGGCTATTTTTGGTGGGGAATTTTCGAAATTGGGGAAGAACACAACAAAAACAAGCTAGAAAACAGGGTGTGGGGCTCCGAAATCGTGATCAACCTATGCTCTGGATACCAAGATGATATAGGGTGGAACCCTAGTGGCCGATCTTTCACGAAATGGAGGGGATCCCACGATGAACATGAAGAACACAAAGGGAAATCACGAGGGAAACACTCAAGAATAAGTCCAATCACACATCCACTAGACAATCAAACACACAAGATCACAAGATACATGAACAACAAAGGGAAAGATACAAGGTAGAGTTCATCTCCAAGAGGAGGTCTTGAGATATCCCGCGGGATCTTCCCGTTAGGGGTCTTGAATCTAAGGTGGATCTTCTCCGTAGAGGGGCCGCGGTCTCTCTCGTGGAGTAGATCCGGGATGGATGAGCAAAGCTCTATCTCTCATATGAGCTAAACCATTGCTAACCCTAAAATGGTGGAGGTGGAGGAGTATATATAGTCTAGGGCCACGAAGGGGTAAGTGAGGGGCGAAAGGGGTACATGGCCAAAAGGCCCGCGGCTGCGCACAGGCAGGGAGCGGACGTCCGCTGGGCACCGGACGTCCGGTGGCTCGGGAGGGACCGGACGTCCGGTAGCTCTCGGACTTTCGCTATTTTGGTTCTGTTGCCGATGTCACGGACGTCCGGTGGCCTCCGGTCGTCCGGTCGCCTGGGACGCGTCGGACGTCCGGTAAACGCCGGTCGTCCGGAGCCTGTAGCTTGTAGCAGCTCCGTTTCTTCCGTCTTCTCTTCCACGCTTCCCTCGCGGATGGTTTAGGTGATCCTTGGGACTTGCACTCCTCCTCGTCATCCGTGAAGCTCCGACAATACCTATGCATGCACACGAGTGGAGTGTCAAGTAGTATACCATCCTCGAAGGGGTCAAGTGGACACGTGTAAAGGAGATGATTCACCTTTTTGTATGAGAAGTAGAGGTCACACGTGTCACTTGCCAAGAAGACTCTTGACATGGTGATGTCCATAGGATACACCGTATCAGTTGTGCAACACGAGCATTTTCCGTGGTTTTCCACATTTTCGCTCACCCTTGGTTGCACAACCACATTTATCTATCCGTGCGTGTGTTCCGTGTGCTACTCTTTGCTAGTGATCTACTTGTTGCATGAGCAAATTGTGAACCATTTTCAACATCACTGAGTCACTTTGACGATTGCATTGAATTTGTGCCTCATCCTAACGAAGCTCCTCTCAAAGCTTTACTTGTGTAGGTGTGAGAATCGACACGAAGTGATACCAATAGTGCTATTTCCGGGTTACATTATTGAGTGATCATTGATCCATTTTCAACCTCGGCTAAGGTACATTGATATTGTCTTCTCCTTTCTCCCACTCACATACTTGCTTGTGATGATGGATAGGCCAAGTACATCTTCCAACCCGATCTTCGACGATCCTCAAGGAGCGAACAACTACGTCACCAAACTACATCTATTCGGTGTCCAACGAGCTCTACATCAAGAGAGTGAAGCTATGCATGAGTACATTGGTCAAGTCGCCGAGGACGCGCGCCAGGTTGAAGCGAGGACAAAAGAACAATTTGACACCATCAACACCAACATGACTACCCAATACAACGAGCTCCGGACATTGATAATCAACCGACGTTCTTCCTCAACATCTTCTCAAAGACGAAGCCGCTCAAGTCGACACTCCGACTCCACGCAAGACTCAAGTACACCTACGTCCAACACTCTTCGTCAAGCCGCACGTCAAGCTCGACATGACCACCGGCATCCTCTACATGACAAGAGTTCACAAGAGGTATTCGACGAGCAAGAAAGCCGACGTCGTCAAAACCAAGCTACACTTGAGCAAGCACAAGAACGGCAACGACTACGCCAACAACAACGAGAGCGAGCACGTCAATATCAAGAAGAACAAGACGCCGAGGCTAACCGCCAAGCACAACAACGTCGAGAAGCTCAAGCTATGGAGGCGCAACGTGCTTTACAAGATGCACATCGCAATGTGGCAGCCCGCACTCGACAAACTCGTCAAGAAGAGGATTTCCTTCGTGATGAGATGCAAGAGAGGCGCCATCAAGCAAGAATGCAAGAAGAAGCTCCTCCTCAAGCGCGGCAAGAGCAACAACCCCAACAAGAACATCTACATCCTCAAGAGCAACAAGATATGGCAAACCACCAAAATCGATATCGCCCTCCCAATAGGCAAGGAAACAATGACGAGCATCGCTATGGCAAGCTCAAGTTCACCATGCCAAAGTTCTCCGGAAGCATTGATCCCGAAGACTATCTCTCATGGGCATTGAAAGTTGACAAGATCTTTCGCCTTCACAACTTCGATGAAGAGAAGAAGATCGCAATGGCATCCCTTGAGTTCCAAGACTATGTTCTCATTTGGTGGGAGCAAATCATAGAGAGAAGAGAAGCCAAAGGCGAACCTCCTATCACCACTTGGGCTCAAATGAAGGAAGTCATGAGAGCACGCTTTGTGCCTACCCACTACAATCGTGACTTGTTCAAGAAGCTACAACTCCTCAAGCAAGGTACCAAGTCCGTTGAAGAGTACTACAAGGAGATGGAGATTGCCATGATAAGAGCAAACATCACGGAAGATGACGAGCAAACTATGGCGAGATTCTTGAATGGACTCAACTATCCCATCAAGAAGATTGCGGACTTCCAACCATACAACAATCTCCTCGAGCTAGTGCATCAAGCAACCAAAGCGGAGCGACAAGTTCAAGAGGACTACAAGTACTCCAAGTTCAACTCCAAGAACTTCGGCTCCTACAACCAAGCTTCAACGACTTCGGCTACTCTTCCTACCTCTACAAAGCCATCTACAAACTTAGGCGACAAGTCAAGCTACAAGAATGCGACTACATCGAGTCGTCCACCTTCTACCAACAACTTCAAGCGAAGAGCTTCCTCAACTACAACTCCAACCGAAGACAATAACAAGACGAGCTCCATCAAATGCTTCAAGTGCCAAGGACGAGGCCACAAGTCATTTGAGTGCAAGACCGTTCGCACCATGATCATCAACGACGACGGATCTTATGACTCCATGAGCGATGATGAGATGGAAGCACTTGAGCATGTCGCTATGCATCGCCAAGTCAATGAAGAAGAAGACCATCAAGTGTTTTGCGACAATGACTCAAGCCCCAACCGTGTTGTCTCCAAAGTCTTGACACTCCAACATCAACAAGATGACGACCAACGATGTCATATTTTCCATACGAAGGCCGGCATCAATGGACGCTCCGTCAAGGTTATCATCGATGGAGGAAGTTGCCACAACTTGGCAAGCGAAGAGCTATGCGACAAGCTTCATTTGGTCAAGACGAAGCATCCTCACCCCTGCAAGGTCAAGTGGCTCAACGACGCCGGAATCCTTCGAGTCGAGCACACCGTGCAAGTCTCTTTCAAGATTGGCGCCTACGAGGACACTCTCCAATGTGATGTGATACCCATGTCCGTGTGCCACCTTATTCTTGGACGTCCATGGCAATATGATCGTGGAGTCACACACAATGGACGGACAAATCACTATCACTTCAAGATGAAGGGCAAGGAATTCGTGCTCCGACCAATGACTCCAAGTCAAGTAGCCGCCGACAAGCTTTTACCTACCACCCATCGTGGAGAGAATAGTGAGAGAGCGAGCCACCCAAAAGAGAGCGAGAGCCACAAGCCAAATATGAGCGCCTCCACGATGAGCGACAAGAAGCAACTAGTCCTATTTTCCACCAAACGTGAGATGAGAGAAGTGTGTGAGAACCCATCGAGCGTCTTCCACCTTGTGCTTTTATGCAAAGGGGAAGCCAAACCTACTAACACTCCACCACCTCCACCTTTTGTGTTGTCTCAATTGTTGCAGGAATTCTCGGACGTCTTTCCCGATGAGCTACCACCGGGTCTGCCTCCACTTCGCGGGATAGAACACCGCATCGACCTCGTACCCGGTGCACCACTTCCAAACAAGGCTCCCTACCGCGTCAACCCCGAGGACAAAGGAGATACAACGGCAAGTGCAAAAACTCATCGACAAAGGTCATGTACGTGAAAGCTTAAGCCCTTGTGCCGTTCTCGTTATCGTCGTACCTAAGAAAGATAGAAGTTTTCGCATGTGTTCCGATTGTCGTCCGATAAATGCTATCACCGTTAGATACCGTCACCCTATTCCACGCTTAGACGACATGCTTGATGAATTATGTGGTGCCACAATTTTTTCCAAAATTGATCTTAAAAGTGGCTACTACCAAATTCGCATTCAAGAGGGTGATGAGTGGAAAACTGCTTTCAAAACCAAGTTCGAGCTATACGAGTGGCTTGTTATGCCAATGGGCTTATCGGAAGCACCCGGCACTTTCGTGCGTCTTATGCATTTTGTTCTCCGACCCTATATAGGCGTCTTTGTAGTGGTTTATTTTGATGACATTCTCATCTTTAGCAAGTCGCTTGAAGAACATGTTGACCATGTCCAACTAGTTTTGCAAGCACTTCGCAAACAATAATTATACGCTAATATGGAGAAATGCACTTTTGGCGTTGACAAGGTTGTCTTTCTAGGATTTGTCGTGTCTTCTCAAGGTGTTCACGTTGATGAAACTAAAATTGAAGCAATTAAAACTTGGCCTCAACCAACGAATCTCATGCAAGTGCGTAGTTTCCTTGGTCTAGCCGGTTTCTATCGACGTTTTGTGAAAGACTTTAGGACAATTGCTATGCCTCTACACGCTTTGAGCAAGAAGAACGCACCCTTCATTTGGGGTCCTTCGCAAGACACCGCGTTCAATGAGCTTAAGAGCTTGCTCATGCACGCACCACTTCTAGCCCTACCAAACTTTGACAAACCGTTTGAGATTCATTGTGATGCTAGTGGTACCGGCATAGGTGGCGTGCTAATGCAAGAAAAGCGCCCAATTGCGTACTTTAGCGAAAAGCTATCGGGAGCGCAACTTAACTACCCCATCTATGATAAAGAGCTTTATGCCTTGGTGAGAGTTCTACGTGTTTGGGAACACTATCTTAGACCTCATGAATTCATTCTTCATACGGACCATGAGACACTCAAGTATCTCAAAGTTCAAACTAAGTTGAACAAGCGTCATGCTAAATGGAGTGAGTTCATTGAGTCTTTTCCCTATGTCATCAAATACATCAAGGGCAAAGAAAATGTTGTGGCGGACGCGCTTTCCCGCAAATGCATGCTTGTAACACAACTTGAGTTGAATGTGATTGGCTTTGAGCATATTAAAGATTTATATGAGCATGATCCTTTCTTTGCAAATGCTTATGCTAAGTGCTTGACTCACACTTCTTGGGAACATTACTACATCAAGGATGGATATCTTATGAGAGCTAACAAACTTTGCATTCCCGAGTCTTCGCTTCGTTTGCTCCTTTTGCAGGAATCTCATGGAGGAGGACTCATGGGACACTTTGGACGTGACAAGACGTTTGCTACCCTCTCTAAGAACTATTTTTGGCCCAAGATGCTTCGTGACGTCTCACGCCTCACCAACCGATGTTCTACATGTCGCAAAGCTAAGTCCAAATCTCAATCTCATGGTCTTTACATGCCTCTTCCTATTCCATACCATCCATGGGAAGACATAAGCATGGATTTCATACTTGGCTTGCCTAGGACTCAAAATGGCAAAGATTCCGTGCTTGTCGTGGTAGATGGATTCTCTAAAATGGCTAATTTCATTCCTTGTAACAAGATCGACGATGCTTCACATGTTGCAACTCTCTTTTGTAGGGAGATACTTCGTCTACACGGCGTGCCCAAAACGATCGTGTCGGACCGGGACGTCAAGTTCTTGAGTTACTTTTGGAAAACACTATGTGCCAAGCTCGGAATCAAGCTACTCTTTTCTTCGGCGTACCATCCACAAACGGACGGCCAGACGGAGGTGACGAACCGCACGCTTTCCACTCTTCTTCGTGTGTTGATCAAGAGGAACATCCGGGAATGGGAGCATTGCTTGCCCATCGCCGAGTTCGCCTACAACCGCGCAAGACATTCGACCACCGGCAAGTCACCATTCGAGGTTGTCTACGACTTCAATCCATTGTCTCCATTGGACATTCTACCTCTACCTCTACAAGAGCGCATCAACATGGACGCAAGTGCTCGAGCAAGCTATCTCAAGAAGGTGCACGAAGATACAAGGGAAATGATCGAGCGCCAAGTCCAACGTCTCGCCACCAAGCTCAACGTCAACAAGGCACCAATGGTGTTCCAACCGGGGGATCTTGTTTGGCTTCATCTTCGCAAGGACCGCTTCCCACACGAGCGCAAGTCCAAACTTCTACCTCGCGCCGACGGACCCTTCAAGGTGCTAGCTCGCTACAACGGCAACGCCTACAAGATCGACCTCCCTCGAGACAAGTACTCCGTGAGCGACACCTTCAACGTCAAGGATCTTTCTCCTTTCCATGGTGATGAAGATTTCGATCCGAGGTCGGATCTTTCCCAAGGGAGGGGAGATGATGCGGAGCATCCTAAGGTCATCCCCATGGACTCTCCATCGCCTCACCAAGTGCCCAAAGGACCGATGACTCGAGCCCGTGCAAGAGCTCTCGAGACCGAGGGACTCTGTGCATACTCAGGTGCTTGGACGAAGGCCACCGGACAGCTCTGCACAATGGTCAAGATGACAGGCCCGACAAGTACACGAGACAAGAAGAAGGAAGGCTGAAGATGCTACAGGCACCGGACGTCCGGCCTGCACCGGACGACCGGCGACTTCCAGGCACCGGACGACCGGAAGACACCGGACGTCCGGCCTCTCCCAGACGACCGGACGACCGGAAGCCACCGGACGTCCGTGACAACGGCAACAGAAGATAAATAGCGGAAATCCGAGGATTACCGGACGTCCGGTCCCTCCGGAACCACCGGACGTCCGGTAACCAGCGGACGTCCGCCCCGACGGTGCCTATCTGTGTAATATATACCCGTTGACCTCCCCCCTTTCGAGGTAGCTGTTGGTTAGCTCATTTCTCAGACTTGTGTGGATTTCTCCCACGAGACCGTGCGCCTCTACGGAGAAGATCCACTACGGATTCAAGGCCTCCACATCGGAGAAGATCCTACGGGATTCCAAGGCCTCCTCACGGAGAAGACTATCCTTGTATCACCATCGTTGACTATGGATCATGTATCGCACTATGTATCGTGGATCTAGCGCTTGTGTGATTACCTTCGTGTTGATTTGAGTGTTTCCTCTTGTGTTTTCCCCGTCTTCCTCCTTGTGTTCCTAGTGTTCTCCAAAACGTGAAAGATCCGCTGATTAGGGTTCCACCCTACATCAGATGCTATGCCCCATAGGATCTCATGTGAAAATTATTTTGGTCACATCATGTTTGATAATCCTTTGAACTTGTCATATGCTATGAGTGAGATCTCACATATTGTATCATTTCAATCTCAACATAGTACCTATGCATGCCCCATTAAAGTAAATCCCATTTGCACTTATGGCATAGATGACAAGATGATGGTCATTGGTTTTTGTTTTTGATGCGATAATATTGCCATGCTTCCTTTACATGATTTGCACAATTCATCTACTATGCCATGCCATGAACACATTGTTCCGGATATGCATTGTTTTGAATGTTATCAATATTCTCCAATTGATATTCCCACTAATTCCCATGAGGAGACCCCCATAGTTTCCTCATACAAACTAGGAGATCTTCATGCATTCCATACTTTGCATAGTCCCCATAATTGTGTGCACCATATGCATTCCATGAATAACAATGCTCTACATACTTCTCATGATGCATTACACAATTTGAGTCTCCATTCCGCCCTACATAACAACAAACCTCTCGTGATGGATGACATGTTTCTATATCACGCATCTCATTTATTTGAGCATGATGAGGACATCACTAACAAGATTACACCCACAGCTCCAACTGACACATATACAGGACCAATTACTAGAGCTCGCGCACGCCAATTAAATTACCAGGTACTTTCGTTTCTTGGTAATGAATCTAATGTTCATGAGAATATGATGCTGCCTAAATTGGATACATTTGTCTTGCTTACAAATGAAGGGCCTAGCTTGGACAAGAAGGATGAACATTGGAGCAAGATCAAGCATGGAGATGATGGCATGCGCAAGGGGAACAAGAATGGAGTTTCAATTGATGATTTCAGGACTTTGAAGCCACCATAATGAGTGCGAGAAGCCTTGGACGAAATATACAAGATGCCACTTCATAAATTTCGTCCAGAGGCTGTTATAGGTGCTGCGTCACCTTATTATTGGGCCAGGCCCATGTAATTTCGAAATACTTAAGTATAGGCTGTTTTTAGAGTCCGTATGTGTGGGGAAACAAGAGTTAGGGTTGGTTTCGGACCCCTCCACCAAGGGCCACGAAATTCCCCCCTCTTTCCCTCATATATACAGCCCTTAGGGCGTCGTTTAGACTTTGGGTTTTGTTTAGATTAAAAGTTCGCCATAGCTGCAACTTCGCGTACTTCGTTTGTGTTCAACGACCAGACCAAGGCGTCACAGAACCCCACCTTGATCAATAAAGCTTTCCTCTTATATTCGCAATATCCAGATTGCAATCTTAGTTTCTTGTTTGTTCTTCGTTTGCCTGCAGGAAACAGACCTTCGTGGTCAGGTTGATCGTGCTCCGGCGTGGTCAACAACCTCTCGGAGTTGGTTTAGCGATTGCTAAGGCGCGACGTCCTCGCACGTTCGTAGTCGGATCGTCAAAGTTGACTACCTCCAAAACGATAACCACCATCTCATCGAAAGACGGGACACCTTTGCCTCTATCAGAGCATTGTCTATTTGTGCTAACCGACACATGCACGTGCGCATCACGATGGATGATGTGTACATATACCACGCACACACAATTTTTCTTTTGTCTTTGTTTTGTGTATGTATTCACCAACATTTGTCAACCTCACAATCACATGAGTTGACAAAACGAGCTCTTGAGAGCAACGATGATTTGGGATTCCGCGGATTGTCCTTACCACCGTTCTCTTCACGCCACTACGCGCATCTCTTTTACTTGGCTCTCGCACGACTATGGGCTATCTACCACTTGTCACCTTATGCCCATTCTATCGTGTTCACTTTGCATGTTATGCCTCTTGCTATGACTTTACCATGCAATTGTGACCCTTCCTTGCATTTACCCATGTTTCACCATTCTACTACTATGTATATTTGCATGCTTGGTGGAGATACTTGTAGCTATTACCATGATTTCTTTGTGCCCCACGCTATTGATGGTTGTTGTGTTGGGAGAGTCATGATGTTCCATTGCTATTTACATATGTCCTCTCGCCAATACATTGATCCTATTTTGCTCCTATCTTGCTTTCATGCTTGTGCTATTGATGTAGGGTGGAACCCTAGATGGCCGATCTTTCATGAAATGGAGGGGATCCCATGAAGAACACGAAGAACACGAGAGAGAACACGAGGGGAAACACGAGAGAATCACTCAAACCAACAAGAACAAGTCACACATATGCTAGATCCTCGAAACACAAAGAGATACAAGATCCATGATCAACAAGGGACGATACAAAGGGTAACCGGTTCTTCTCCGTGAGGAGGTCTTGAGATATCCCGCGGGATCTTCTTCGTGAAGGAGGTCTTGAATCCGTGTGGATCTTCCCCGTGGAGGGGCCGCAGTCACTGACAAGGAGATGAACCACTAGATGAGCAAAGCTCTAGGTATCAAATGAGCTATCACTAAGCTAACCCTACTACGGAGCTAGGGGACAAGTATATATAGTCCAAGGGGTAAGTTGGGGGATACATGGGGTGAAACCCCTTCATCTGCGCGCAGGCAGGGCGGTAGTACCGGTCCTGGGACTGGTAGTACCGGTTTTAGCGGAATTAGCGGTTGTTCTGGCGTTGCACCGGCCTTGCACCGGTCGATCACAAAAGCTTGACTGGTAGTTGACCGGTAGTTGGCCGGTAGTACCGGTCGACCGGTAGTTGGGCGGTAGTAGACCGGTAGTACCTCTTTCTCTGCGCTGAGAAAATCCTTGTCCATGCGTTTGGTGTCCATCTTGCGCCCTTCTTCTCCTTGTTGGTTCCTTGGTACCTAGGCACACGAAGTGTCTTTGTTTGAGGTAGTAGCCATGTCTCATGTGGGTCCAAGGGAAATTGAACAAGGAGAGAGTTCACCTTATGTCCAATGGCACAAGTTGGAGGTCTCATCGTATGTCCACTTGGGGCTTGGGGAATAGTCGTAGTGTACATGGGGATGGTCGAAGGATGCTCCGCATCATCTCCCCTCCCTTGGGAAAGATCCGACCTCGGATCGAACACCTCATCACCATGGAAACGGTAGTCGTGAACGGACTTGTAGTTGGACGAAGTTGAGGTCATGTCGCAATCCAAGTACTCCAAGGTGTCTCCGGTATGTGGTACATGCAAAATGAGCAAACACAAAGTACACTTGGAAATACAATGGTTAGCGCACACAAAGTGTCCATCATGTAAGAATGAGTCTGTGTGACAAGGTACATGAAGCTTAGCAAGATGATATAGTATGAGATGTAAAGCATTCATGTGAGCAAATTCATTTGCTGTGCACACAAAGGTAGGGTAATTGGCATGGTGCACAAAGCTACAATTTCTACCATTGTGCAAAATGATGTCATAGTGTGATGATTTATCAAGAGCATGAACATGGCAATGGATGCTCAATATGTGTATGTTATCATGCAATTGATGGAGGACAATATGATCATGATGTATGAATATGCCATCAAGAAAGATCACAACAAATTTGCTAAGGAAATGCACAAGCTCATATATCATGGATGACATGGGAATACAATTGCAACAAGGCAATCATAATGTGAGTCAATCCATGCATAAGATGCAAATTTGTCATGGGTATGATATGTCCATGGAGCATGGCATGTGGGCACACAATCAACAAATATGGAGGTTTTGGTGCAATGTGCCGAAGGAGTGTTGATATACCAATGCTCAGTGTTGTGGCTTGAGTGGAGTTCCGAAGGTGCATCCAAAGGGTCCATCTTCAATGTCGGTCCTCCATCACGTAGATGTATCATGTAGACAACAAGAAGGAAACAACAATGAAAGTATGGCCTATCCAATATGCATATGTGAGGATGGCTCACAAAGAAGGAATTCACCTTATGTATGTTCTCGAAAATGTTGGTGTCGCGCAACGTGTATGCCTTCACATGTCCAAGATGCCTCGTGATGGTACCGCCTTGTGAATTCTTAAAAATGAAAGAACATGACAAACACTCGGAAAAACAAATGAGGTTAGCCATAATGCAAAACCTAGCATTCGTGCGGGAAAATACCCAACAAGTGCTTGCATCATTCTTATCATAAGAAAGTACAAGGGTGTGGTGCATGGTATGGAGGCATAAGATGCGAGAACAACCAAGTGCAATTGGCTCAATCAAGCAAGTATGCATCTCAAGAAGGGTGTCAAAGTCCCCAAGATCAACAAACATAGCATTGTTGCACTCTATACAAGTGATGAGAGATGCAACTAATGGAGACAAGTGACAATGATCAAGATATATCATGTGAGTGGCACGAATATATATGTCATCAACCCAAGAAAGCAAATAGTAGTGGAACATGGGTGATGCAGCATAGCAAGCAATCTTAGTGATCAAGTCAAACAAGCTAGTAGTGCGAAGATGCAACGTACTAGAGGTAATCATGGCAATCATGTCATGTGTGCAAATAATGAACATACGTGATGCACATGGCATAGCACAAGCATGAAAGCAAGATATGAGCAAAATAGCATCAATGTGTTGATGAGAGGCCATAGGGAAATAGCGATGGAACATCATGACTCTCCCAACACAACAAGCATCAATAGCATGGGGCACAAATATATCATTGCAATAGCTACTACGATCTCCACCAAGCATGCAAACACACATAGGAGTATCATAATGGTGAATGATGAGTAAATGCAAGCAAGGGTCACAATTGCATGGCAAGGTCATAGCAAGCGGCATAACATGCAAAGTGAACACGATAGTATGGGCATAATGTGAGAAGTGGCAAATAGCCCATAGCCGTGTGAGAGCCAAGTAAAAGAGATGCGCGTAGTGGTTGCGCGAAGAGAATGGTGGTAAGGAGATTCCACGGAATCCCAAGTTATCGTTGCTCTCAAGAGCTCGTTTTGTCAACTCATGGGATTGTGATGTTGACAAATGTTCATGAGTACCTACACAAAACAAAGACAAAGGGAAAATTGTGTGTGCGTGGTATATGTACACATCATCCATCATGATGCGCACGTGCATGTGTTGGTTAGCACAAAATAGCCAATGCTCAAATAAATGAGATGCGTGATATAGATACATGTCATCCATCTTGAGAGGTTTGTTGTTATGTATAGCATAATGGAGACTCAAATGGTGTAATGCATCATGACAAGTAGGTAGAGCATTGTTATTCATGGAATGCATATTGTGCACACAATCATGGTAATCATGCAAGGTATGGAATGCATCAAGATCTCCTAGTATGTATGAGGAAACTATGGGGGTCTCCTCATGAGCATCAATGGAAACATCACATGGAGAATATTGAGAACATCCAAAACAATGCATATCGGGAGCAATGTGATCATGGCATGGTATATTAGATGAATTGCGCAAATCATGTAAAGGAAGCATGGCAATATCATCGCAAGAGAAACACATTCCAATGACCATCATCTTGTCATCTATGCCACAAGTGCAAATAGGATTCACTTTAATGGGGCATGCATAGGTACTATGTTGAGTTTGAAATGATACAATATGCGAGATCTCACTCATAGCATATGACAAGCTCAAAGGATTATCAAACATGATGTGACCAAAAGAATTTGCACATGATATCCTATGGAGCATGGCATCACAACTAGGCAACTCAACATGCTCATCATCATATTCATCAAAAATAGGTAAGTCATGACATGATGAAGTCGTACTAGCATGAAGCATGGCAATAGGTGTGTCAACATCATGCAAGCAATCATTGTCAAGATAGTCCACAAGTGGGACGAAAGAAGCACCATCACCTATGTTACCTTTAGAGCTCCGCTCATATGTTGTAGGTGAGGTGTTGAAGACAAAGTTGCGGTCATCGTCATCTTGATGGAACCATGTGGGTGGTGCATCTTCTTCCACCATGGCCATCGGTTTGTCCATTGGAGGGACGGACTCGTCGAGGGTAGGCATGTCCTCTTGTAGGAGACCTAGCACCAAAGAAAACACACTCGGAGTAGAGGTTAAGTCGTTAGAAATCATCGTGGCCTCACATGCCCTATCAACTACCTCACTCATAGCATATGACAAGTTTAAAGGGTTGTCGAACATGATGTGACCAAAAGAATTTTCACATGATATCCTATGGAGCATAGCATCACAACTAGGCAACTCAACATGCTCATCATCACATTCATCATAAATAGGTAAGTCAAGATATGAGGAAGTCGCACTAGCATGAAGCATGTCAATAGGTGTGTCAACATCATGCAAGCAATCATTCGCAAGATAGTCCACAAGTGGGACGAAAGAAGAACCATCACCTATGTTACCTTTGGAGCTCCGCTCATGTGTTGTATATGAGGTGTTGAAGAGCAAGTAGCGGTCATTGTCCTCTTGATGGAACCATGTGGGTGGTGCATCTTCTTCCACCATGGCCATCGGGTTTTCCATTGGCGGGATGGACTCGTCGAGGATTGGCGCGTCGTCATGTAAGAGACCTAGCACCAAAGAAAACACACTTGCAGTAGAGGTTAAGTCGTTAAAAATCATAGTGGCCTCACATGCCCTCTCAACTACCTCACTCACTAAGTGGTGTGTCTCACTCACTCCCTCATGGATGCTCTCACTCGTATGGTTGGTGGAGTCACTCAAATGGCTCTCAACCTCACATAGGAGAAGAGGCATGCTCTCATGTGTGGGGCTAGTGGTTGGCACACTCATCCTATCAAGGGAAATGCTCTCAATGTCACATATGGTGGAGTCACTCGTATCACTCATGTGGTGGTGGCTCTCCTCACATGGGAATTGGGGCATCTCGTCATAAGTGGATGTCGAAGAGGTGTAGGTGCAATAGTCTCCATGCTCAACCTCCTCATCCGTAATGCCTCCAAAGATGAATGCCGTAGGGTGTGGCAAACCATCACGCTCCTCTGAGGTCAAAGAGAAGGTCTCATGCTTGCTCGCGTAGCTTGACCCGGAGTAGTAGTCCAATATGGGCGCCGTCTTCATGGTGTCGAAAAGGTTCATGCTCGTCGCCTTGGTCGAAGGGGATGGCCCATGCTCGACCGTCTTGTCGCCGTCGCTCGTAGATGATCGCCTTGATGATGAAGACGTCGATGTAGGCGAACTCATGGGAAGTAGGCGAAGATGCCGTACATCGAAAGGCGAAGATGCCTTGATAACACTTGGCGAAGATGCCGAAGTGGTGGTTGTAGCCGTAGCTCCGTCTTGGGTATGCTTGTCTCGCGGTCTTCTTATGTTCTCTTGAAGCTTGGGCTTGGCGTGAAGTAGAGCGTCTTCGAACTTGTAGGTATGCGCTTGTCGAGGATCTTCATGATGATGATGTCGTTGTCGTGCTTGAGCTCTTGGTAGATGTCGTTCTTCGTCGTCGTGCACATGATGCTTGGAGGTGACTTGCCCTTCATGACTATGTCGATGGTCGCCATGGCGGTGTGGACATGGAAGACTTGCACTTGCATCATGTTTGCGCTCCGAAGACTTGTGACTTGAACGTCGCCGCCGAGAGGATGACGAAGGGGAAGAAGACTTGTAATCGACCACCAAGTGTCGGAGCTCCGCCATTTGTTTGTTGAAGGAGTCGCACATGTCGTCGAAGGAAGCCATTGTCCTTGTCTCGGAGTGTCATAGTTCGATGGCGATGTTGCCCAAGCACTCTTGCATTTCTCGTTGTAGTCCGATGGTTTTCGCGTGGATGTCCTTGTTCGCGCCGTCGATGTCGAAGACCGGAGATGAAATGCCTTGCCTATCCATCACAAGACGCTAGCAAGTATGAGTGGGAGAAAGAGAAGAACTAGACCAAATGTACCTTGACCGATGTTGAAGATGGATCAATGATCACTCAAATGTGGAACAAGGATATAGCACAATTGGTACCAATTCTTGTCGGTTTCTCACACCTACACAAGTAAAGCTTATTGTGGAGCTCGGTGAGGATAGTGGCACAAAAATTTGATGTAAAATGTTAGCAAGACTCAATAATGTTGAAAAAGATTCACAAATTCGCAAGTGAAACAAGAAGACCAATAGCAATATGGGTGGCACACGGAAACACACACACACAGATAGATAAGTGGGGTCGTGCAACCGAGGGGTGAGCCAAAATGTGGAATCCACGAAAATGCTCTTGTTGCACAACACTAGAGAGACGCTAGCGCGATTCCACAATAGGAGGATACGAACTTGTGCACAACCTACTAAGCAAAATGCAACGACTTCTATCCCAAGTATGCTATATGTATGGTATTCCGGTGGTATGATCCAAAATGATCAAGTATGACAATCTTAATGAAGTATGATGCTATGGTTCTTGCTTAAAAGCTCTTTGCTTATCTTTTTCTTTATGCTTAAAAGCTTGTTTGGCTCTTTCTCTTTTGAGCTCTTTTCTCATGCAAAACTTCACGAACCAAGATAGCAATTGAGTATATGCGATGACAACCTTGTGTCACAAGAGATGATACCAAGATATGCACCACGGGTGATATGGTATGTATGATATGGGAAGTATGATCACTAATGTGCACAAGTCACGTTGCCGGCAATACTCAAATGGCTAGTCTCGATTGGTAGGTGACGCAAAAATGGGCTAGGGGTTAACAATGCAATTGCAAGGGGAATATACAATGATGTCATCGAGGTTATCGTCCGAGTCGATGATGAGAGGTGGTGCTCTTGATATAGACCCGTTCCTAATTAGCCGAAACACCTTAGGAAACGGAAAAACCACAACTCAAAATCTCAAGGACAAATGTCAAATGGTGGTAGCAGCAATGCCGTGGTGGTTGCGGAAGTGGAAAGATGGGCTATACACTATGTTGGAGTTGAAGTCACGGTTCCTAAGTAGCCGAAACACCTTAGGAGGCACAAGCCACAACTCAAACAAGCTCGAACAAAATTGGGTTAAGTTGGGTTGGCTATGTATAGTGGGCAATGGGTATGTGGAAGTGGTGGTGGTGATTGATGAAGAAGCAATTGTCCCTAAGTAGCCTAAACACCTTAGGAGACTCAAATCACTACTCAAACAACCACAAATGCTATGGGAAACAAAATGGTTAGGTTGCGGAAGTCGGTGGTGGGTATGCGGATGATATGGTGGAGGGCCTATACAAACTTGCCAAATTTGACAAAATTTGATGGAGTCAAATGGTGGTAAAAACAAGATGAGCAGCTCGGGCACGTCGCTAGCTTTTCAACGAGCCAAAGAACACTCAAATCGGAGTTTGGGAGTGAAAGTTACGGTCAAAATGGTGAAACTCGGAAGGCTGAAACTGGGTGGGGCGGAAGTACCGCTTGGTAGACCGGTATTACCGGTCCTGGAGTGTCCCGGGGCACCAGTTTTGGGTACCAGGTGATGGGGGGCGGTAGTACCACCTTGGGGGCCGGTTGTACCGCTGGAGTAGGGAAAATTCGTAGATCTGGATCGGGTTGGGTTTTGGGGCGGAAATGGATGATTTCGGGGGCAAAATTGCGGAGATTTCGTGGATGGAAAGTGGGGAAACTTGCGGAGATGCTAGATCTACTCAAGACACAACGAATCCATGGATCAAAATCAACAAAATCTCATCAAACCAACAGATCACAAAAATTTTGAGGCTATTTTTGGTGGAGAATTTTCGAATTTGAGGAAGAACACAACAAAATTAGGCTAGAGAACGGTGGGGAGGCTCCAAATTCGTGAGAAACCGTGGCTCATGATACCATAATGATGTAGGGTGGAACCCTAGATGGCCGATCTTTCACGAAATGGAGGGGATCCCATGAAGAACACGAAGAACACGAGAGGGAACACGAGGGGAAACACGAGAGAATCACTCAAACCAACAAGAACAAGTCACACATATGCTAGATCTTCGAAACACAAAGAGATACAAGATCCATGTTCAACAAGGGACGATACAAAGGGTAACCGGTTCTTCTCCGTGAGGAGGTCTTGAGATATTCCGCGGGATCTTCTCCGTGAAGGAGGTCTTGAATCCGTGTGGATCTTCTCCGTGGAGGGGCCGCAGTCACTCACAAGGAGATGAACCACTAGATGAGCAAAGCTCTAGGTATCAAATGAGCTATCACTAAGCTAACCCTACTACGGAGCTAGGGGACAACTATATATAGTCCAAGGGGTAAGTTGGGGGATACATGGGGTGAAACCCCTTCATCTGCGCGCAGGCAGGGCGGTAGTACCGGTCCTGGGACCGGTAGTACCGGTTTTAGCGGAATTAGCGGTTGTTCTGGCGTTGCACCGGTCGATCACAGAAGCTTGACCGGTAGTTGACCGGTAGTTGGCCGGTAGTACCGGTCGACCGTTAGTTGGGCGGTAGTAAACCGGTAGTACCTCTTTCTCTGCGCTGAGAAAATCCTTGTCCATGCGTTTGGTGTCCATCTTGCGCCCTTCCTTCTCCTTGTTGGTTCCTTGGTACCTAGGCACACGAAGTGTCTTTGTTTGAGGTAGTAGCCATGTCTCATGTGGGTCCAAGGGAAATTGAACAAGGAGAGAGTTCACCTTATGTCCAATGGCACAAGTTGGAGGTCTCATCGTATGTCCACTTGGGGCTTGGGGAATAGTCGTAGTTTACATGGGGATGATCGAAGGATGCTCTGCATCAGCTATCCCATGTGCATTATTCATGCCTACTATTTGCACACATGCCATGATTGCCATGATTCCTACTAGTATGTTGCATCTTTGCACTACTAGCTTACACTACTTGAACTATGATTTCTTGCTTTGTTGAATCACCCATGTTCCACTCTTACTTGCTTTCTTGGGTTGATGACATATTTGTTCATGCCACTCACATGATATATCTTGATCATTGTCACTTGTCTCCATTAGTTGCATCTCTCATCACTTGTATTGAGTGCAACAATGTTATGTTTGTTGCTCTTGAGACTAAGACACCTTACTTGTGATGCATGTTTTCTTGTTTGAGCCTATTGTATATAGTTGTTCTCGCATCATATGCCTACATACTATGCAATACTCCCTTGTCCTTTCTTATGACGAGCATGATGCAAACACTTGTTGGGTATCTTACCACATGAATGATAGATTTTGCACTTCCGCTAAACTCATTTGTTTTTCTGAGAGTTTGTCATGTTCTTTCATTTTGAAGGATACATAAGGTGGTACCATTACGAGGCATCTTGGACATGTGAAGGCATACACGTTGCGCGACACCAACACCTTCGAGAACATACATAAGGTGAATTCCTTCTTTGTGAGCCATCCTCACATATGCATATTGGATAGGCCATACTTTCATTGTTGTTTCCTTCTTGTTGTTTACATGATACATCTACGGGATGGAGGACCGACATTGAATATGGACCCTATGGATACACCTTCGAAACTCCACTCAAGCCACGACATTGAGCATTGGTATATCGACACCTCTTTGACACATTGCACCAAAACCTTCATATTTGTTGATTGTGTGCTCACATGCCATGCTCCATGGACATATGATTCCCATAACAAATTTGCGTCTTGCGCATGGATTGACTCACATTATGATTGCCTTGTTGCATCTTGTATTCCCATGTCATCCATGATATATGAGCTTGTGCACTTTATTAGCAAATTTGTTGTGATCTTTCTTGATGGACTCTTCATACATCTTGACCACATTGCCAAATATCAAGTGCATGACAACATAGTCATATTGAGCATCCATTGCCATGTTCATGCTCTTGATAAACCATCACACGATGACATCATTTTGCACAATGGTAGCATTGATCACATTCATAGCACCTTTGTGTGCACCACAAATGCATTTTCTCACATGAATGCTTTACATGCCATTGTACATCTTTTAGATAAGCATAGTGTGCCTTGCCATGCCAAAACTTGTCACACGCACTCATTCTTACATGATGGACACTTTGTGTGCGCTAACCATTGTATTTCCAAGTGTACTTTGTGTTTGCTCATTTTACATGTACCACATAACGGAGACACCTTGGAGTACCTGGATTGCGCCATGCCCTCAACTTCGTCCAACTATAAGTCCATTCACAACAACCGTTGCCACGGTGATGAGCTTTTTGATCCGAGGTTGGATCTTTCCCAAGGGGGGGGAGATGATGCGGAGCATCCCACGATCATCCACATGTTCACTTCGATAGGACCTCAAGTACCCACCATTGGACACAAGGTTGACTCGCTCCTCTTTGAACCTTCACTTTCCACTTGTGAGACATGGCTACTACCTCAAACATATGTGCTATGCATGACCAGGAACCAAGAGGAAGACCATGGAGCAGCTAAGGAGCAAGTACAATTGAAGGAGAGAAGCATACACGAAGACGGAGAAGAATCGGAGCAAGACTGGACTTGCCCGGATCATCCGGACCCCCAGCCGGACGATCGAACCAAGCCCGGATGATCCGGACCGACACTGGGACGATCCGGGTAATATGCCCCAAGGCACCCGAAGCTTGCCCATGAAGCCGGTCGATCCGGACCAGGCCCCGGTTCATCCGGACGGAGCCGGACATCTAGACCAGGCCCCGGATCATCCGGACCATCTGTTGCGCGTCGACACTTCCGGACGATCCGGACGGTCACCCGGATCATCCGGACCCCAGACACCCGGATCATCCGGGCCACCTTCCGGATCATCTGGACCCCCACCTGCGTGTGCGAGTTGGGCCGAGGCCCATGTACCCCTTCATCCCCCTAGCCTATATATATGACTCCTCCTCCTCCTCCATTTGAGGGTTAGCTTAGGTTTAGCTCATTTGAGACATCCACTAGTGGTTCATCTCCTTGGGAGTGACTGCGGCGCCTCCACGGAGAAGATCCACATGGATTCAAGACCTCCTTCATGGAGAAGATCCCGCGGGATTCCCTAAGACCTCCTCACGGAGAAGAACCGGTTACCCTTTGTATCGTCCCTTGTTGATCATGGATCGTGTATCTCTTTGTGTTCCGAGGATCTAGCATATGTGTGACTTTTTCTTGTTGGTTTGAGCGTTTCTCTCGTGTTCCCCTCGTGTTCTTCGTGGGATCCCCTCCATTTCGTGAAAGATCGGCCTAGAACGGGTTGACCCCGCATCAGCATGCCTCCTCGAGCCTTCCCGATGATTGAGGGCGTAGAGGACGGGCTCGGCCGCGCGCTTAAATTTGTAGGTGGGCATGGCGCTGTCCGCCACAAGCTCTACCGGGAGGCGATGGGTGCGCTGAGCCAGCTTAGGGCAGAGCTCATTGATGTTGACGCCTACCTAGAGACGGAGGGGCTTCAACTAGTGGGCGAATGATGCCGGTTGAAGGTGGCCATCAACCTTGGGCATCTTCATCACGAGCGCGCCAGTGCAAAGGCCGAGGTGTCCCTCGCGACCTCACACGAAGCTAGGGCCCGGGTTTTGGAGAAGGCTAGGGAGGTGGATCGCCGCCGCGAGGTTGCCGAGGAGCGCCAACGGGAGCTTCAGGCCTTGAATGCCTCTCCCTCGAGCAGCAGGTCGAGGCACACAGGCAAGTCTTGGCATCGATGAGGGGGGCGCCTTCCGAAGAGAAAGAGATCCAGAAGCGTGAGTGATGCAGAGCATCCCAAGGTCATCCCCATGGACCTACCATCGCCTCACCAAGTGCCCCAAGGACCAATGACACGTGCTCGTGCTAGAGCTCTCAAGACCGAGGTGACATCTCTCCTAGTCCAACTTCCATATGAATCATGTGAGACATGGCTACTACCTCAGACGGATGTGTTTTGTGTGTTCAGGTATCAAGAAGACTCCATCGGAGAGGTGCATGAAGATGGACAAGTCCCCACGTTCACGGATGAAGCATTGCATCGAGGGAAGCTGAAGAAAGTCCCAGGCCCCAGACATCCGGCTACCTGGCCCGGACATCCGGCCCCTGGACCAGCAGCTACAGAACATCCCCCGCAGCTGAAGCTACAGGGCTCGGGCATCCGGATAGGACCCGGAGATCCGGCCCAGCAGGCCCCGGACATCCGGCATCGAGCCCGGAAATCCGGCGCCCCACCACAGAAGCATACCCGTGGCTGACCCCATTAGCCCGGACATCCGGCGCCAAGCCCGGACATCCGGCGCCTCCCGACAGCCCGGACATCCGGGTCGATGCCCGGACATCCGGCCCCCGAATGCATGCACGCATCTCATCTGGTCCGTGGCCCATGTATCCCCTCGCCCTTTAGACTATATATATTCCTCCTCCTACCTCTTTCTAGGGTTAGCTTGGTGATAGTTCATTTGATACCTAGAGCTTTGCTCATCTAGTGTTTCATCTCCTCGAGAGTGACTGCAGCCCCTCTTCGGAGAAGATCCACACGGATTCAAGACCTCCGCTACGGATAAGATCCTACGGGATACCCTCAAGACCTCCTTCCGGAGAAGACTACCTTGTATCGTCCGTTGTTGACCATGGATCGTGTATCTCGTTATGTATCGTGGATCTAGTACTTGTGTGACCATCTTCCTGTTGATTTGAGTTTTCCTCTTGTGTTTTTCTTCGTGTACCCCTCTGTGTTCTTCGTGTTCATCGTGGGTTTCCCTCCTCTTCGTGAAAGATCAGCCTAGATCTGGTTGACCCCCGCATCATATGGTATCAAGAGCCACGGTTTCTCACAAAGTTGGAGCCCCTACCCGTGTTTTCTAGCATGTTTTTGTTGTGTTCATCCCAATTTCGAAAATTCCCCATCAAAAATAGCCCCAATTTTTTTTGTGATCTGTTGATTTGATGAGATTTTGTTTAATTTTTTCCATGGATTTGCTGCACCATGAGTGGATCTAGCTTTTCCCCACCTTTTCCCCAATTTTGATCCACAAATTCCGACGAATTTGGCCCCGGAAATCATCTGGTCCATGGAGTTCATTAGGGTCTCGGGAAACCCGGACATCGGGCCTGGCCCGGACATCCGGCCTCCCACAGCCAAAACACTCCCATCCGCACCACTTTGCACGTAGCCCTGCCATTTTTTTTCGGTATCCCACCAAACCTTCCGCATACCACCACCATTTCCGCAACCACCATCGCCGAACCGCTACGATTTTGACAATTTTGTCTCACTTTGCCTTGGGTACTTGAGTTGTGGTTTCTCCGTTTCCTTGGATGTTTAGGCTACCTTGGAACAGAACGACTTTGACAACACCACCACTCACCTCGGCAAGGACGGTAACATCGAACGGTAACATCGACGACACCTTGTTCATCCTACCTTGCAATTGTATTGTCACCCAATACACCAATTTTGCGTAGCTTTCCCTTCGAGACTAGCCATCTAAGTATTGCCGGGCCATGACACTTGTGCACCTAAGTGATAGTCATAGATATTGCATAATACATCATCATATCTTCGTGTGACACAAGAGTGTCCCGCATACACAATAGCTACCTTGATACGAGAAGCATGCATAAGTGGCCAAAGAAAGAGCTCACAAGCTTTTAAGCAAAAGAGCGACCCAAAGCTTATAAGCAAAAGAAAAATAGCATCATACGCCTTGCATCAAAAGAGATCATATGAGATAGCAATACATCATCTTGTGCTCAACCATCGGCACATCATTGATGAGGACATGACTACCTTGGATACGACCAAAAATATTGCATACATGTATATTTGTGAGGTGATTTCTAATGCAAACTATGCAACAATTTATTTATGTCATCCAGGACAAAAATACTTCACAAACTTTTGTGCTATGTCTAATTACAGGGGTATGGGACATTTGTACAATCCACATATGAAGATAAGGGAAAAAGAGAAGTTTAAGTGTTGTTCAAAAAGTTCTCTCACGTCACTTCTGGGCCAAGAGAAGATAGAGTCCAAGTCTCTCACGTTCTCCATCCAGATTCGGACTGCACAGACATACCTGACTCAAAATGGCAATAACTCCTTCATACGGACTCCGAATTGGGTGATTCTTTTTTGTTGGAAACTAGATTTTGTACAATGTCCAACCCAATTGGATTCACCTTCAAATTCGTCCGGAGCGTTGAGATATCGGCAAAACAATCTGACACTGCAGCAGAATCTGAGTCAAACTACAAGTCCAAAGGTGTTGCATCACCTCCACTTGGGCCCACGAGCCTTGTACGACCTAGGGTTAGTTTTAGGCTGCCTTGGTACGTCCTCCCACCTCCTTGGCCGCCACCCGTTGCTCCTATATAAGTAGATCCATCTAGTAGCTTTTTCTTGGGGATTTGTTTAGTCAAAAGTAAGCCATTGCAACTTCGTGTACTTCATTTGTGTCAAACGACCAGAGCAAAACCGCTTTCGGATCTCCATCTTTATCAATACTTAATTTATATTTGCAATATTCAGATTGCTTTATCATATTCTTGCTTGTTCTTCGATTGCATGCAGGAATAGACCTTCGTGGTCAGGCTGATCGTGCTTCTGGCATCATCAGTAACCCCTGGAGATTGGTTTGGCAATTGCAAAGGCGCAACGTCGTGCACGTTTGTAGTCGGATCGTCAAAGTCGTCTCCACCAAATCGATAGTTACCATCTCATCGAAAGATCGGGCCCTTCGGCCCTATCCAGTGGTATCAGTTTTCAGGTTGCTCGGTGAGAATTTCCAGTTATTCCTAGAATAGATTTATTTTCTTACCTGTTGTCCAAGGAAAAGCCACAAAAACAAGTTGATGTAGGGTGGAACCCTAGATGGCCGATCTGTCATGAAATGGAGTGGATCCCATGAAGAACATGAAGAACACGAGAGGGAACACGAGGGGAAACACGAGAGAGTCACTCAAACCAACAAGAACAAGTCACACATATGCTAGATCCTCGAAACACAAAGAGATACAAGATCCATGATCAACAAGGGATGATACAAGTAGCGATAGTCTTCTCCGTGAGGAGGTCTTGTTATCCCGTAGGATCTTCTCCGTAGAGGTCTTGAATCCGTGTGGATCTTCTCCGTGGAGGGGCCGCAGTCACTCACAAGGAGATGAACCACTAGTGGATGAGCAAAGCTCTATCTCAAATGAGCTAAACCTAAGCTAACCCTAACTAGGAGGAGGTGGAGGAGTATATATAGTCTAGGTCCACGAAGGGGTAAGTGGGAGAGGGATACATGGGCCGCAGGCCCGTCTCCGCGCGCAGGAAGGCGCCGGATGTCTGGGTCGGGGGCCGGATGTCCGGCGGCTCGCGAGGAGCCGGATGTCCGGGCTGACCGTGGCTGGCTTCGGTTGCCTTCTGTGATGAGGGGCCAGATTTCCGGTGAAGGGGCTAGATGTCCGGGGCTTCGGGAGGAGCCGGATGTCCGGGGCATGGGGCCGGATGTCCGGGCTGGCGGGGCTTGCTTCTGTGAAGGGGCGCCGGATGTCCGGGCCTGGGGGCCGGATGTCCGGGGCCTGTAGGTGCTGGCCCTTCTTCCTTCTCTCCCGCGCACACTTGGCCTTGGTCCTTGGGTTCTCCATGGTCTCCTTGGGTGTTCCTGAGTATGCACAAGGTTCACGCTTAAAGTAGCATCATGTCTCGCGAGAAAAGAAAGGGGAAGCATCGAGGAACGAGATCACCTTGCGTCCAAGTGGTGTACATGGGGATGAACGAAGGATGCTCCGCATCATCTCCCCTCCCTTGGGAAAGATCCGACCTCGGATCAAAAACCTCATCAACATGGAAACGGTAGTCGTAAACGGACTTGTAGTTGGACGAAGTTGAGGGCATGTCGCAATCCAAGTACTCCAAGGTGTCTCCGGTATGTGGTACATGCAAAATGAGCAAACACAAAGTACACTTGGAAATACAATGGTTAGCGCACACAAAGTGTCCATCATGTAAGAATAAGTCCGTGTGACAAGGTACATGAAGCTTAACAAGATGATATAGTATGAGATGTAAAGCATTCATGTGATCAAATGCATTTGTGGTGCACACAAAGGTGTTGTGAATGTGATCAATGCAACCATTATGCAAAATGATATCATAGTGTGATGGTTTATCAAGAGCATGAACATGGCAATGGATGCTCAATATGTGTATGTTATCATGCAATTGATGGAGGACAATATGATCATGATGTATGAATATGCCATCAAGAAAGATCACAACAAAGTTGCTAAGGAAATGCACAAGCTCATATATCATGGATGACATGGGAATATATGATGCAACGAGGTAATCATAATGTGAGTCAATCCGTGCATAAGATGCAAATTTGTCATGGGTATGATATGTCCGTGGAGCATGGCATGTGAGCACACAATCAACAAATATGAAGGTTTTGGTGCAATGTGCCAAAGGAGTGTTGATATACCAATGCTCGATGGCGTGGCATGAGTGAAGTTCCGAAGGTGCATCCAAAGGGTCCATCCTCAATGTCGGTCCTTCATCCCGTAGATGTATCATGTAGACAACAAGAAGGAAACAACAATGAAAGTATGGTCCATCCAATATGCATAAGTGAGGATGGCTCACAAATAAGGAATTCACCTTATGAATGTTCTTGCAAATGTTGGTGTTGCACATCATGTATGCCTTCACATGATCAAGTTGTCGCATGACGACGCCGCCTTGTGAATCCTTCAAAATGAAAGAACATGACAAACACTCGGAAAAACAAATAAGGTTAGCGGAAATGCAAAACCTATCATTCGAGTGGTAAGATACCCAACAAGTGTATTCGACATGCTTATCACAAGAAAGTACAAGGGTGTGGTGCATGGTATGTAGGCATAAGATGTGAGAACAAACAAGTGTAATATGCTCAAACAAGCAAGAATGCATCACAAGAAGGGTGTCAAAGTCTCCGGGATCAACAAGCATAGCATGGTTGCACTCACTATAAGTGAATATGAGAGATGCAACTAGTGGAGACAAGTGACAATGATCAATGTGAATCAAGTGAGTGGCACGAATATATATGTCATCAACCCAAGAAAGCAAGTAATAGTGGAACATGGGTGATGCAACATAGCAAGCAATCATAGTGATCAAGTCAAACAACCTAGTAGTGCGAAGATGCAACGTACTAGAGGCAATCATGGCAAGCATGTCATGTGTGCAAATAGTGAGCATACGTGATGCACATGGCATAGCACAAACATGAAAGCAAGATATGAGCAAAATAGCATCAATGTGTTGATGAGAGGCCATATGGAAATAGCAATGGGATATCATGACTCTCCCAACACAAGAATCAACAATAGCGTGGGGCACAAAGAAATCATGGTAGTAGCTACAAGTATCTCCACCAAGCATGCAAATACACATATAAGTAGCATAATGGTGAATCATGTGTAAAGACAAGCAAGGGTCACAATTGCATGGCAAAGTCATAGCAAGAGGCATAACATGCAAAGTGAACACGATAGTATGGGCATAATGTGATAAGTGGCAAATAGCCCATAGCCGTGTGAGAGCCAAGTAAAAGAGATGCGTGTAGTGGTTGCGCGAAGAGAATGGTGGTAAGGAGGTTCCACGGAATCCCAAGTCATCATTGCTCTCAAGAGCTCGTTTTGTCAACTCATGGGATTGTGAGGTTGACAAATGTTCATGAGTACCTACACAAAGCAAAGACAAAAGGAAAATTGTGTGTGCGTGGTATATGTACACATCATCCATCATGATGCGCACGTGCATGTGTTGGCTAGCACAAAATAGCCAATGCTCAAATAAATGAGATGCGTGATATAGAAACATGTCATCCATCATGAGAGGTTTGTTGTTATGTATAGCATAATGGAGACTCAAATTGTGTAATGCATCATGACAAGTAGGTAGAGCATTGTTATTCATGGAATGCATATGGTGCACACAATTATGGGAACTATGCAAAGTATGGAATGCATCAAGATCTCCTAGTATGTATGAGGAAACTATGGGGGTCTCCTCATGAGCATCAATGGAAACATCACATGGAGAATATTGACAACATCTAAAGCAAAGCATATTTGGAACAATGTGTTCATGGCATGGCATAGTAGATGAATTGCGCAAATTATGTAAAGGGAGCATGGAAATATCATCGCAAGAGAAACACAAGCCAATGACCATCATCTTGTCATCTATGCCACAAGTGCAAATATGATTTACTTTAATGGGGCATGCATAGGTACTATGTTGAGATTGAAATGATACAATATGTGAGATCTCACTCATAGCATATGACAAGTTTAAAGGGTTGTCGAACATGATGTGACCAAAAGAATTTTCACATGATATCCTATGGAGCATAGCATCACAACTAGGCAACTCAACATGCTCATCATCACATTCATCATAAATAGGTAAGTCAAGATATGAGGAAGTCGCACTAGCATGAATGATGAGGACATCACTAACAAGGTTACACCCACAGCTCTAACTGACACATATACAGGACCAATTACTAGAGCTCGCGCACGCCAATTAAATTACCAGGTACTTTCGTTTCTTGGTAATGAATCTAATGTTCATGAGAATATGATGCTGCCTAAATTGGATACATTTGTCTTGCTTACAAATGAAGGGCCTAGCTTGGACAAGAAGGATGAACATTGGAGCAAGATCAAGCATGGAGATGATGGCATGCGCAAGGGGGACAAGAATGGAGTTACAATGGATGATTTCAGGACTTTGAAGCCACCATAATGAGTGCGAGAAGCCTTGGACGAAATATACAAGATGCCACTTCATAAATTTCGTCCAGAGGCTATTTTAGGTGCTGCGTCACCTTATTATTGGGCCAGGCCCATGTAATTTCGAAATACTTGAGTATAGGCTGTTTTTAGAGTCCGTATGTGTGGGGAAACAAGAGTTAGGGTTGGTTTCGGACCCCTCCACCAAGGGCCACGAAATTCCCCCCTCTTTCCCTCATATATACAGCCCTTAGGGCGTCGTTTAGACTTTGGGGTTTTGTTTAGATTAAAAGTTCGCCATAGCTGCAACTTCGCGTACTTCGTTTGTATTCAACGACCAGACCAAGGCGTCACAGAACCCCACCTTGATCAATAAAGCTTTCCTCTTATATTCGCAATATCCAGATTGCAATCTTAGTTTCTTGCTTGTTCTTCGTTTGCCTGCAGGAAACAGACCTTCGTGGTCAGGTTGATCGTGCTCCGGCGTGGTCAACAACCTCTCGGAGTTGGTTTAGCGATTGCTAAGGCGCGACGTCCTCGCACGTTCGTAGTCGGATCGTCAAAGTCGACTTCCTCCAAAACGATAACCACCATCTCATCGAAAGACGGGACACCTTTGCCTCTATCAAGTGGTATCAGATTTCCAGGTTGCTCGGTGAGATTTTACAGTTTTTCGTAGATTAGATCGAGTCTGTTCTTCATACCTACAGTCCACGAAAAAGCCAAAAAAAAAATTATTAGGGTTAGTTCATCCCATCCGAACCAATCTGAGCCTTTGCATAATCTTTTCTGTATTTGCTTTGTTGAATTTGCGGTTGCATCGTCGTGTCAAGTTGCTGGTCTTAGCGTCTAGTTCAATAGAGTTTCGAGTTCTGTTCACAGTTTGTCACGTCGCCGCCGCACCATATTCATCGCCACTGCCATACCACCACTGCTGCCTTATCCCACCACCGCCACCACATACCACCACCGCTGCCATAACATACCACCGCTGCCATAACCTACCACCGCTGCCTTATCCTACCACCATATATCCACCGCCAATCCGAGTTCTTTTCATATTAGGTTTGTTCTCGAAATCCATCTAGGTTTCGGATTTGTGTTTCCTTGCCTGCGTAGGTCTCGAAAGAAAAAAAAAAGTCTGGAGACCCCCGGGCAGTTTTTAGGCCAAAATTTCGACAGGTGAAAATATTTTTTCCCTATCCTACTTTTGGGCTTTTCTGAGTCTTTTGAGACACGTGCCACCATACTGATTTTTTCCCGCACTTTTTCGTCGTCGCTGCCCTGATTCCGAAAAAAAAAATTCGTCAAAAAAATTTCGTGCCTATCATCTTAGTTTGACTTGGGAAGTGTTTTGAGACACTCGCCATTATAGTGATTTTCGGCAAAAAAAAAAGCAGCGCAAAAAAAAAAGAGGCGAATTTTTTTTTTCAGAGTGTGCTTTCCCCTTGATTACGTGCAGCGCCGTGATTTCGTTAGTGTTCTAGGCTCGCGTCTCTAGTACGGTCTAGCCTAGGACCAGCACAGTACCGTCGTTGAGCGTTTATTCACCTTTGCATCTCTGAATTGATTATTGCTGACCCTTTTTGCTACCATATTATAAGCCTTCCCAGCTCCACATACATCTACATCGTGCGTTTGACTCTCCCTGGTAATCGCTCTATCCAAGCTTTGAGAGTTTTGACTACATCGGTTGCCGATCACCGCCTGCTGCTGGGTAAGAACTGGTAAGACTTTGAGATTTGCTTGTCGGATTTGTGACACCCGCCACCCCCACCACTTCTTAGTAGTCTGTAGGATCATATTCTTGTGTGTTTCTATTGCTGCTAACCATGCCAGGATCACAAGTCGACGAGACTGACTGGGAGAACTTGACGAACAAGGAGCTTCATGATAAGTTTCAGCAAATGATGAGTGAACAGGTGCAAGATGTGCTAAACAGATTTGACGAGGCCATGGAGAAGATAGATGGCATGGAGAAGACGTTTGACACAAAGCTCGATAACAAGTTTGCTGAATTGCTTGCGCGTTTTCCACCACCACCGGCTGCTGCAGCTGTCCCACCTCTTCAACAACAACAACAACAACAACAACGGCGCCTTCCGAATCAAGTGGGACGAGCACAGCGCGTTCCCCTTGAGACTGGTCAAGCTTCTGGTGCTGCTGTTGATGTTTCTGCTGCTGTTGAGGTGGAGGACCATTACGAGGATGAGGTTGACCAAAATCAGAACTACGTGCAACAACCAGCACCACCACCACCAGGTCGTCCTCATGCATATCATCGCAACGGTAGGGCTGCACCACCACCTGAGGTACATGACCATCTTCCTAAACTGAAATTGAATATTCCACCATTTGAGGGTAGATATGTTCCTGATATATATCTTACTTGGGAGTTACAAACTGAACAACGTTTTACATGTTTAAACTATCCCGAGGAGAGACGTGTTCCTGCTGCTGTTTGTGCTTTCACTGGTTTTGCATGTGTTTGGTGGTCTGAACATTGTAGATTATATCCTATTCCAGCTACTTGGACTGCTTTGAAAACTGCTATGCGTACTCGTTGGGTTCCACCATATTATCAACGTGAATTACTTCAAAAACTGCAGCGCTTAAGACAAGGAAAAAATTCTGTAGAAGAATATTATCAGCAATTACAAACTAGCCTGATTAGATGTGGTATTGTTGAGGAGAATGAAGCTATGCTTGCACGTTTTATGGGTGGATTAAATAGAGAGATTCAGACCATTCTAGAGTATAAGGATCATACTTGATACGGTGTATCCTAGGGCCATCCCCATGGACCCTCCTTCACCCCCTCAAGTGCCTCAAGGACCGATGACACGTGCCCGTACTAGAGCTTTCGAGACCGAGGTGACGTCACTCCTAGCCCTACTTCCTTATGAATCTTGCGAGACATGGTTGCTACCTCAAGCGAGTGTGCTTTGTGTGCTCAGGTGTGAAGGAGACCACTTCGGAGAAGAGCTTGAAGATGGACAAGTCCCCAAGGTCATGGACGAGCTGATGCAACAAGAAGACCAGAAAGCAGCCCCAGGACCCGGACATCCGGCCCCCTGGCCCGGACATCCGGCCCCTGGGCATCTCTCTACAGAAGGCCAGCCACAGGGCCCGGACATCCGGCCAGGGCCCGGACATCCGGCCAAGCACGGCCCGGACATCCGGCCTCGGGCCCGGAAATCCGGCGCTCCTGTCCAGAGAGCACCCGAGGCTCGGCTCTTCCCGCCCGGACATCCGGGCCCCCGCCCCGGACATCCGGCGTCCCGTGAAGTCCCGGACATCCGGCCCGCCGCCCGGACGTCCGGCCCCTGAAATGCCTGCGCGCATCCCCCGGGCCGAGGCCCATGTACCCATTCGCCCCGTAGACTATATATACTCCTCTCCTCATTCCGTTTAGGGTTAGCTGTGGTTTAGCTCATTTGACACTTGTGTGGATTTCTCCCACGAGACCGGTGCGCCTCTACGGAGAAGATCCACCTCTGGATTCAAGACCCCTAACGGGAAGATCCCACGGGATTCCAAGACCTCCTCACGGAGAAGACTATCTGTATCACCGTTGTTGACTTTGGATCATGGATCTCAACCTTGTATCGCGAATCTAGCATTTGTGTGATTGCTTTCGTGTTGATTGAGTGTTTTCCTCTTGTGTTTCCCCCTTCTTTCCCCTGTGATTCCCCGTGTTCATCGTGTGCCAACCTCCAAACGTGAAAGATCCGCTGATTAGGGTTCCACCCTGTATCACGTCTCTAGTACGGTCTAGCCTAGGACCAGCACAGTACCGTCGTTGAGCTTTTATTCACCTTTGCATCTCTGAATTGATTATTGCTGACCCTTTTTGCTACCATATTATAAGCCTTCCCAGCTCCACATACATCTACATCGTGCGTTTGACTCTCCCTGGTAATCGCTCTATCCAAGCTTTGAGAGTTTTGACTACATCGGTTGCCGATCACCGCCTGCTGCTGGGTAAGAACTGGTAAGAATTTGAGATTTGCTTGTCGGATTTGTGACACCCGCCACCCCCACCACTTCTTAGTAGTCTGTAGGATCATATTCTTGTGTGTTTCTATTGCTGCTAACCATGCCAGGATCACAAGTCGACGAGACTGACTGGGAGAACTTGACGAACAAGGAGCTTCATGATAAGTTTCAGCAAATGATGAGTGAACAGGTGCAAGATGTGCTAAACAGATTTGACGAGGCCATGGAGAAGATAGATGGCATGGAGAAGACGTTTGACACAAAGCTCGATAACAAGTTTGCTGAATTGCTTGCGCGTTTTCCACCACCACCGGCTGCTGCAGCTGTCCCACCTCTTCAACAACAACAACTACAGCAACAACAACGCCGACTTCCGAATCAAGTGGGACGAGCACAGCGCGTTCCCCTTGAGACTGGTCAAGCTTCTGTTGCTGCTGTTGATGCTTCTGTTGCTGCTGCAGAGGTGGAGGACCATTACGAGGATGAGGTTGACCAAAATCAGAACTACGTGCAACAACCAGCACCACCACCACCAGGTCGTCCTCATGCATATCATCGCAACGGTAGGGCTGCACCACCACCTGAGGTACATGACCATCTTCCTAAACTGAAATTGAATATTCCACCATTTGAGGGTAGATATGTTCCTGATATATATCTTACTTGGGAGTTACAAACTGAACAACGTTTTACATGTTTAAACTATCCCGAGGAGAGACGTGTTCCTGCTGCTGTTTGTGCTTTCACTGGTTTTGCATGTGTTTGGTGGTCTGAACATTGTAGATTATATCCTATTCCAGCTACTTGGACTGCTTTGAAAACTGCTATGCGTACTCGTTGGGTTCCACCATATTATCAACGTGAATTACTTCAAAAACTGCAGCGCTTAAGACAAGGAAAAAATTCTGTAGAAGAATATTATCAGCAATTACAAACAGGCCTGATTAGATGTGGTATTGTTGAGGAGAATGAAGCTATGCTTGCACGTTTTATGGGTGGATTAAATAGAGAGATTCAGACCATTCTAGAGTATAAGGATTATACTAATATCACTCGTTTATTCCATCTTGCTTGTAAAGCTGAACGTGAAGTGCAGGATCGACAGGCATTGGCGCGGACTAACTTTTCTGCAGGTCGACCTTCATCATGGACACCGCGTGCATCCTCTACTTCCACACATTCTACTGCACCGACACCTCCATCAGCTGTTACCTCCAACCGTGATACAAGGAAGCAGGCACAACCTCCATTATCTGCCAAAAGCACACCTATTGGGCCTGCACAGAGTTCTTCTTCTTCCATGGCATCAACAGGGCACACTAGTGATATTATTTGTCGTCGTTGTAAGGGAAGAGGACATTTTGCGAGAGATTGCAAATCTCAGCGTGTGATGATTGCTACTGAGGATGGTGGATATGAATCCGCTAGTGACTATGATGAGGAGACTTTGGCTCTTATTACACGTGAAGAACACGGTGGAGACGATTCTGATCATGAGACGCAATACATGGCTCCTGAAGATGCTGACAGGTATGAATGTTTAGTTGCTCAACGTGTTTTGAGTGTGCAGGTTACACAAGCTGAGCAAAATCAGAGGCATAATTTGTTCCATACAAAGGGAGTTGTGAAGGAACGTTCTGTTCGCGTGATCATAGATGGAGGGAGTTGCAACAACTTGGCTAGCATGGAGATGGTAGAGAAGCTATCTCTCACCACAAGACCACATCCACATCCTTACTACATCCAATGGTTCAACAACAGCGGCAAGGTTAAGGTAACACGTACTGTTCGTGTGCATTTTAGTATCTCTACATATGTTGATTATGTTGATTGTGATGTGGTACCTATGCAAGCATGTTCCTTATTACTTGGTAGACCATGGCAATTTGATAAAAATTCTGTACACCATGGTAGAAACAATCAGTATACTCTTGTTCATAAGGATAAAAATATTACTTTACTTCCTATGACTCCTGATTCCATTTTGAAAGATGATATTAATAGAGCTAATAAAGCAAAACAGGAGAAAAATAAGAGTGAAAATCAGATTGTGGCAAAAGAATTTGAGCAACAAATGAAGCCTAATAATAAACCATCTACTGTTGCTTCTGAAATTGAATTGAAAAGTGCATGTTTATTTGCCACCAAATCTGATATTGATGAGCTAGATTTTAGCAAATCTGTTTGCTATGCTGTTGTATGCAAAGAGGCATTATTTTCATTCGAGGACGTGCCTTCTTCTTTGCCTCCTGCTGTCACTAACATTTTGCAGGAGTTCGTCGACGTCTTTCCACAAGACGTGCCACCGGGATTACCACCTATTCGAGGGATTGAGCATCAGATTGACTTAATTCCCGGTGCATCGCTACCCAACCGCGCACCATACCGTACCAATCCAGAAGAGACGAAGGAGATTGATATAGGCAAAGGTGTCCCGTCTTTCGATGAGATGGTGGTTATCGTTTTGGAGGAAGTCGACTTTGACGATCCGACTACGAACGTGCGAGGACGTCGCGCCTTAGCAATTGCTAAACCAACTCCGAGAGGTTGTTGACCACGCCGGAGCACGATCAACCTGACCACGAAGGTCTGTTTCCTGCAGGCAAACGAAGAACAAGAAAGAAACTAAGATTGCAATCTGGATATTGCGAATATAAGAGGAAAGCTTTATTGATCAAGGTGGGGTTCTGTGACGCCTTGGTCTGGTCGTTGAACACAAACGAAGTACGCGAAGTTGCAGCTATGGCGAACTTTTAATCTAAACAAAACCCAAAGTCTAAACGACGCCCTAAGGGCTGTATATATGAGGGAAAGAGGGGGGAATTTCGTGGCCCTTGGTGGAGGGGTCCGAAACCAACCCTAACTCTTGTTTCCCCACACATACGGACTCTAAAAACAGCCTATACTCAAGTATTTCGAAATTACATGGGCCTGGCCCAATAATAAGGTGACGCAGCACCTAAAATAGTCTCTGGACGAAATTTATGAAGTGGCATCTTGTATATTTCGTCCAAGGCTTCTCGCACTCATTATGGTGGCTTCAAAGTCCTGAAATCATCCATTGTAACTCCATTCTTGTCCCCCTTGCGCATGCCATCATCTCCATGCTTGATCTTGCTCCAATGTTCATCCTTCTTGTCCAAGCTAGGCCCTTCATTTGTAAGCAAGACAAATGTATCCAATTTAGGCAGCATCATATTCTCATGAACATTAGATTCATTACCAAGAAACGAAAGTACCTGGTAATTTAATTGGCGTGCGCGAGCTCTAGTAATTGGTCCTGTATATGTGTCAGTTGGAGCTGTGGGTGTAACCTTGTTAGTGATGTCCTCATCATCCTCCCCTTCTTGAATTGAAGTCGTCCTCGACGGAAGCTCATCTTCCTCACCCAAGTAAGGCTTCAAATCTGCAATGTTAAATGTGGGACTAACCCCAAAATCTGCAGGCAGCTCAAGTTTATATGCATTATCATTTATTTTCTCTAACACCTTGAAAGGACCATCAGCACGTGGCATTAGCTTTGTGATACAGGGTGGAACCCTAATCAGCAGATCTTTCACGAAATGGAGTGGATCCCACGATGAACACGAAGAACACGAGAGGGAACACGAGGGGAAACACGAGAGAATCACTCAAACCAACGAGAACAAGTCACACATATGCTAGATCCTCGAAACACAAAGAGATACAAGATCCAAGATCAACAAGGGACGATACAAAGGGTAACCGGTTCTTCTCCGTGAGGAGGTCTTGATGATATCCCGTAGGATCTTCCCGCGAGGGGCCTTGAATCCCGTAGGATCTTCTCCGCAGAGGTCTTGAATCCGTGTGGATCTTCTCCGTGGAGGGGCCGCAGTCACTCACAAGGAGATGAACCACTAGATGAGCAAAGCTCTAGGTATCAAATGAGCTATCCCTAAGCTAACCCTCAAATGGAGGAGGGGGAGGAGTATATATAGTCTAGGTCCACGAAGGGGTAAGTGGGAGAGGGATACATGGGCCTCAGGCCCGATACACTGTGCGCAGACAGGGGCCGGATGTCCGGGCGGGGGCCGGATGTCCGGGCCTTCCCGAGACGCCGGATGTCCGGGCCGAGGGGCCGGATGTCCGGGCTGGAGGGGTTGAGCCACGGGTGTCTTCTGGACAGTGGCGCCGGATTTCCGGCCAGGGCCCGGATGTCTGGGGCGCCGGATGTCCGGGCCTGGGGGCCGGATGTCCGGGGCCTGTAGGTGCTGGCCCTTCTTCCTTCTCTTCCGCGCGCACTTGGCCTTGGTTCTTGGGTTCTCCATGGTCTCCTTGGGTGTTCCTGAACATGCATAGCACATATATTTGAGGTAGTAGGCATGTCTCACATGTAGAAAGTGGAGGTTCAGAGAGGAGCGAGTGAACCTTGTGTCCAATTGTGTGTAGTTGAGGTCTCGTCGAGTGAACATGGGGATGATCATGGGATACTCCGTATCACTTGGAAAGTGCACCTTTTGCACCGACCGAGTATCTTTTCTTGGCTATGTTGTTACTCCACAGGGAATTGAGGTTGATAAAGCCAAGATTGAAGCTATTGAGAGTTGGCCGCAGCCCAAAACGGTCACACACGTGAGGAGTTTCCTTGGCCTCGCTGGATTCTATCGGCGTTTTGTGAGAGATTTCAGCACCATTGCTGCACCTCTCAATGAGCTTACAAAGAAGGATGTGCCTTTTGTTTGGGGTACTGCACAGGAAGAAGCATTCACGGTATTGAAAGATAAGTTGACACATGCTCCTTTACTCCAACTTCCTGATTTTAATAAGACTTTTGAGCTTGAATGTGATGCTAGTGGAATTGGGTTAGGAGTTGTGTTATTACAAGATGGTAAACCTGTTGCATATTTTTCTGAAAAATTGAGTGGGCCTAGTCTGAATTATTCTACTTATGATAAGGAATTATATGCTCTTGTTCGGACTTTGGAGACATGGCAACATTATTTATGGCCCAAAGAATTTGTTATACATTCTGATCATGAATCTTTAAAGCACATTAAAAGTCAAGCAAAACTGAACCGTAGACATGCTAAATGGGTTGAATTCATAGAGACTTTCCCTTATGTTATTAAACACAAGAAGGGAAAAGAAAATGTTATTGCTGATGCATTGTCTCGTCGTTATACTATGCTTTCACAACTTGACTTTAAAATATTTGGTTTGGAGACCATCAAAGATCAATATGTGCATGATGCTGAATTTAAAGATGTATTGCAGAATTGTAAAGAAGGGAGAACATGGAACAAGTTCGTCGTTAGTGATGGATTTGTGTTTCGAGCTAACAAGCTATGCATTCCAGCTAGCTCTTTTCGTCTTTTGTTGTTGCAGGAGGCGCATGGAGGAGGATTAATGGGACACTTTGGCGTGAAGAAGACGGAGGACGTACTTGCTACACATTTCTTTTGGCCAAAGATGCGACGGGATGTTGAGCGTTTTGTTGCTCGCTGCACTACATGTCAAAAAGCTAAGTCACGACTCAATCCTCATGGTTTATATATGCCTTTGCCTGTCCCTAGTGTTCCTTGGGAAGATTTATCTATGGACTTTGTTTTGGGTTTACCTCGAACAAAGAAGGGGAGGGATAGCATATTTGTTGTCGTGGATAGGTTCTCGAAGATGGCACACTTTATACCATGTCATAAAAGCGATGATCCTGCTAATGTTGCTGATTTGTTCTTTCGTGAAATTATTCGCTTGCATGGTGTGCCAAATACTATTGTTTCAGATCGTGATACTAAATTTCTTAGCCACTTTTGGAGATGTTTATGGGCTAAGTTGGGGACTAAACTGCTTTTTAGTACTACTTGTCACCCCCAAACTGATGGACAAACTGAAGTAGTCAACAGAACTTTGTCTACTATGCTTAGGGCTGTTTTGAAGAATAATAAGAAAATGTGGGAAGAATGCTTACCTCATATTGAATTTGCTTATAATCGTTCGTTGCATTCTACTACTAAGATGTGCCCTTTTGAAATTGTCTATGGTTTCCTACCTCGCGCACCTATTGATTTGTTGCCTCTTCCATCCTCGGAGAAGGTTAATATTGATGCTAAACAACGTGCTAAATTGATCTTAAAAATGCATGAGTTAACTAAGGAAAATATTGAGCGCATGAATGCTAAATATAAACTTGTTGGAGATAAGGGTAGAAAACGTGTTGTCTTTGCACCTGGAGATCTTGTTTGGTTACATTTGCGTAAGGATAGGTTTCCTAATTTGCGCAAGTCAAAGCTAATGCCACGTGCTGATGGTCCTTTCAAGGTGTTAGAGAAAATAAATGATAATGCATATAAACTTGAGCTGCCTGCAGATTTTGGGGTTAGTCCCACATTTAACATTGCAGATTTGAAGCCTTACTTGGGTGAGGAAGATGAGCTTCCGTCGAGGACGACTTCAATTCAAGAAGGGGAGGATGATGAGGACATCACTAACAAGGTTACACCCACAGCTCCAACTGACACATATACAGGACCAATTACTAGAGCTCGCGCACGCCAATTAAATTACCAGGTACTTTCGTTTCTTGGTAATGAATCTAATGTTCATGAGAATATGATGCTGCCTAAATTGGATACATTTGTCTTACTTACAAATGAAGGGCCTAGCTTGGACAAGAAGGATGAACATTGGAGCAAGATCAAGCATGGAGATGATGGCGTGCGCAAGGGGAACAAGAATGGAGTTTCAATTGATGATTTCAAGACTTTGAAGCCACCATAATGAGTGCGGGAAGCCTTGGACGAAATATACAAGATGCCACTTCATAAATTTCGTTCAGAGGCTATTATAGGTGCTGCGTCACCTTATTATTGGGCCAGGCCCATGTAATTTCGAAATACTTGAGTATAGGCTGTTTTTAGAGTCCGTATGTGTGGGGAAACAAGAGTTAGGGTTGGTTTCGGACCCCTCCACCAAGGGCCACGAAATTCCCCCCTCTTTCCCTCATATATACAGCCCTTAGGGCGTCGTTTAGACTTTGGGTTTTGTTTAGATTAAAAGTTCGCCATAGCTGCAACTTCGCGTACTTCGTTTGTGTTCAACGACCAGACCAAGGCGTCACAGAACCCCACCTTGATCAATAAAGCTTTCCTCTTATATTCGCAATATCCAGATTGCAATCTTAGTTTCTTGCTTGTTCTTCGTTTGCCTGCAGGAAACAGACCTTCATGGTCAGGTTGATCGTGCTCCGGCGTGGTCAACAACCTCTCGGAGTTGGTTTAGCGATTGCTAAGGCGCGACGTCCTCGCACGTTCGTAGTCGGATCGTCAAAGTCGACTTCCTCCAAAACGATAACCACCATCTCATCGAAAGACGGGACACCTTTGCCTCTATCAATGAAGCATGTCAATAGGTGTGTCAACATCATGCAAGCAATCATTCGCAAGATAGTCCACAAGTGGGATGAAAGAAGAACCATCACCTATGTTACCTTTGGAGCTCCGCTCATGTGTTGTATATGAGGTGTTGAAGACCAAGTAGCGGTCATTGTCCTCTTGATGGAACCATGTGGGTGGTGCATCTTCTTCCACCATGGCCATCGGGTTTTCCATTGGCGGGATGGACTCGTCGAGGATTGGCGCGTCGTCATGTAAGAGACCTAGCACCAAAGAAAACACACTTGCAGTAGAGGTTAAGTCGTTAAAAATCATAGTGGCCTCACATGCCCTCTCAACTACCTCACTCACTAAGTGGTGTGTCTCACTCACTCCCTCTTGGATTCTCTCACTCGTATGGTTGGTGGAGTCACTCAAATGGCTCTCAACCTCGCATAGGATGTGTGGCATGCTCTCATGTTTGGGGCTAGTGGTGGTCACACTCATCCTCTCATAGGAAATGCACTCAATGTCACATATGGTGGAGTAACTCATGTCACTCATGTGGTGGTGGCGCTCCTCACATGGAAATTGGGGCATCTCGTCATATGTGGGTGTCGGAGAGATGTAGGTGTGATACGGAGCATCCTTCGCTCATCCCCATGTACACCATTTGGACGCAAGGTGATCCCGTTCCTCGATGCTTTACCTTTCCTTTCTCGCGAGATATGGATGCTACTTTAAGCGCGGACCTTGTGCATGCTCAGGAACACCCATGGAGAGCCCAAGGACCAAGGCCAAGTGAGCGCGAGAGGGAGGGAAGAAGGACCAGCATCTACAGGCCCCAGACATCCGGCCCCCAAGCCCGGACATCCGGCGCCCCTTCACAGAAGCTAGCACCGCAAGCCCGGACATCCGGCCCCATGCCCCGGACATCCGGCTCCACTCGAAGCCCCGGACATCCGGCCCCTTCGCCGGAAATCCGGCCCCTCATCACAGAAGGCAACCGAAGCCGGCCACGCTCAGCCCGGACATCCGGCCAGAGGCCCGGACATCCGGCTCCTCGCGAGCCGCCGGACATCCGGCCCCCGGCCCGGACATCCGGCGCCTGCCTGCGCGCAGAGACGGGCCTGAGGCCCATGTATCCCTCTCCCACTTACCCCTTCATGGACCTAGACTATATATACTCCTCCCCCTCCTCCATTTGAGGGTTAGCTTAGTGATAGCTCATTTGATACCTAGAGCTTTGCTCATCTAGTGGTTCATCTCCTTGTGAGTGACTGCGGCCCCTCCACGGAGAAGATCCACACGGATTCAAGACCTCTGCGGAGAAGATCCTACGGGATTCAAGGCCCCTCGCGGGAAGATCCTACGGGATATCATCAAGACCTCCTCACGGAGAAGAACCGGTTACCCTTTGTATCGTCCCTTGTTGATCATGGATCTTGTATCTCTTTGTGTTTCGAGGATCTAGCATATGTGTGACTTGTTCTTGTTGGTTTGAGTGATTCTCTCGTGTGTCCCCTCGTGTTCCCTCTCGTGTTCTTCGTGTTCATCGTGGGATCCACTCCATTTCGTGAAAGATCTGCTGATTAGGGTTCCACCCTGTATCATATGGTATCATGAGCCACGGTTTCTCACGAATTTGGAGCCTCCCCACCGTTTTCTAGCCTTGTTTTGTTGTGTTCTTCCCAAAATTCGAAAATTCCCCACCAAAAATAGCCCCAAAATTTTTTGTGATCTGTTGGTTTGATGAAGTTTTGTTGATTTTGATCCGTGGATTTGCTTGGTTTCAAGTGGATCTAGCATTTCCCCAAGTTTCCCCATCTTTTCTCCACAAAATCGCTCAAATTTCGCCCCCAAAATCATCAAATTCCGCCCACAAACGAGTTTGGAAGTCCCGATTCAGATCTGGAATCGTCGGGCCGGACATCCGGGCCATAGGCCGGACATCCGGGCCATCTGGCCGGACATCCGGGTCCCCGGCCGGACATCCGGCTCCTGGAGGGCAAATTCGCGCGCGGTTCTGGACATCTGGTCCCGGATTTCCGGGCTCCACCCCGGATGTCCGACCCCTGGGATTTCAGCCACCCGTGTTTTACCGTTTTGGCCATAACTAATTCATCCGAACTCCGATTTCGACGTTCTTGAGATCGTTTTAAAGCTCTTGACATCCCCCATAACACAAAAATACCACCATAATCATTTGACTCCATCATATTTTGTGGATTTTGGCATCTTTGCCTAGGGCTTCCACCATATCATCCACAAAACCACCACCGACTTCCGCAACCTAACAAATTTTGTTCCCATAGCATTTGTGGTTGCTTGAGTAGTGATTTGAGTCTCCTAAGGTGTTTAGGCTACTTAGGGACCATTGCTTCTTCATCAACCATCACCACCACTTCCGCATACCCATTGCCATTATACATAGCCAACCAAACTTAACCCAATTTTGTTCGAGCTTGTTTGAGTTGTGGCTTGTGTCTCCTAAGGTGTTTCGGCTACTTAGGGACCGTGACTTCAACTCCGACAACGTGTATAGCCCATCACTCCACTTTCGCAACCACCACCGCTTGTCCGCTACCACCATTTGACATTTGTCCTTGAGATTTTGAGTTGTGGTTTTTCCGTTTCCTAAGGTGTTTCGGCTAATTAGGAACGGGTCTACATCAGGAGCACCACCTCTCATCATCGACACGGACGGTAACTTCGACGACGTCATTGTATATTCCCTTGCAATTGCATTGTTAACCCCTAGACCATTTTTGCGTCACCTACCTATCGAGACTAGCCATTTGAGTATTGCAGGCAACGTGACTTGTGCACATTAGTGATCATACTTCCCATATCATACATACCATATCACCGTGGTGAATCTCTTGATATCATCTCTTGTGACACAAGGTTGTCATCGCATATACTCAATTGCTATCTTGGTTCGTGAAGTTTTGCATGAGAAAAGAGCTCAAAAGAGAAAGAGCCAAACAAGCTTTTAAGCACAAAGAAAAAGATGAGCAAAGAGCTTTTAAGCAAGAACCATAGCATCATACTACATTAAGATTGTCATACTCGATCATTTAGGATCATACCACCGGAATACCATACACATAGCATACTTGGGATAGAAGGCTCATACATTTTGCATCTTATAGGTTGTGCACAAGTGTCGTATCCGCCTATTGAGCAATCGTGCTAGCGTCTCTCTTGAGTTGTGCAACACGAGCGTTTTCCGTGGATTCCACATTTTGTGCTCATTCCTTGGTTGCACGACCCCATCTATCTATCCGTGTGTGTGTTTCCGTGTGCCACTCATTGCTATTGGTCTACTTGTTTCGCTTGCAAATTTGTGAATCTTTTTCAACATTATTGAGTCTTGCTAACATTTCGCTTCAAATTTTTGTGCCACTATCCTCACCGAGCTCCACCATAAGCTTTACTTGTGTAGGTGTGAGAAACCGACAAGAATTGGTACCAATTGTGCTATTTCCTTGTTCTACATTTGAGTGATCATTGATCCATCTTCAACATCGGTCAAGGTACATTTGGTCTAGTTCTTCTCTTTCTCCCACTCATACTTGCTAGCGTCTTGTGATGGATAGGCAAGGCATTTCATCTCCGGTCTTCGACATCGACGGCGCGAACAAGGACATCCACGAGAAAACCATCGGACTACAACGAGAAATGCAAGCGTGCTTGGGCAACATCGCCATCGAACAACGACACTTCGCGACAAGGACAATGGCTTCCTTCGACGACATGTGCGACTCCTTCAACAAACAAATGGCGGAGCTCCGACACTTGGTGGTCGATTACAAGTCTTCTTCCCCTTCGTCATCCTCTCGGCGGCGACGTTCAAGTCACAAGTCTTCGGAGCGCAAACATGATGCAAGTGCAAGTCTTCCACGGCCACACCGCCATGGCGACCATCGACATAGTCATGAAGGGAAAGTCACCTCCAAGCATCATGTGCACGACGACGACGAACGACACCTACCAAGAGCTCAAGCACGACAACGACATCATCATCATCAAGATGCTCGACAAACGCATATCTCCAAGTCCGAAGAAGCTCTACATCACGCCAAGGCCAAGCTTCAAGAGCAAAAGAAAAGACCGCGAGACAAGCACACCCAAGATGGAGCTACGGCTACAACCACCACTTCGGCATCTTCGCCAAGTGCTATCAAGGCATCTTCGCCTTCGGACGTACGGCATCTTCGCCTACTTCCCATGAGTTCGCCTACATCGACATCTCCAACTACAAGGCGAGCACCTACGAGCGAGGGTGACACTTCCATCTTCGGAAGCTCCCCACATCAAGACGGCGACAAGACGGTCGATCAAGGGCCATCCCCTTCGACTACGGCATTCACCTTTGGAGGCGTTATGGATGAGGCGGCGAAAGGAGTTGAGTTTGGAGACGTTTGCACCTACATCTCTCCGACACCCATATATCATGAGATGCCCCAATTTCCATGTGAGGAGAGACACCACCATATGAGTGACATGAGTGACTCCACCATATGTGAGATTGAGAGCATTTCTTTTGAGAGGACGAGAGTGATCACCACTATCCCCACACATGAGAGCATGCCACACATCATATGTGAGGTTGAGAGCCATTTGAGTGACTCCACCAACCATAAGAGTGAGAGCATCCATGAGGGAGTGAGTGAGCCACACCACTTAGTGAGTGAGGTAGTTGATAGGGCACGTGAGGCCACTATGATTTCTAACGACTTAACCTCTACTCCGAGTGTGTTTTCTTTGGTGCTAGGTCTCCTACAAGAGGACATGCCTACCCTCGATGAGTCCGTCCCTCCAATGGACAAACCTATGGCCATGGTGGAAGAAGATGTACCCCCCACATGGTACCATCAAGTTGCAACCTCACCTACAATACATGAGCGATGCTCCAAAGGTAACATAGGTGATGGTGCTTCTTTCGTCCCACTTGTGGACTATATCACCAATGATTACTTGCATGATGTTGATTCACCTATGACCATGCTTCATGCTAGTGCAACTTCCTCATGTCTTGACTTACCTATTTATGATGAATATGATGATGAGCATGTTGAGTTGCCTAGTTGTGATGCTATGCTCCATAGGATATCATGTGAAAATTCTTTTGGTCACATCATGTTTGATAATCCTTTGAACTTGTCATATGCTATGAGTGAGATTTCTCATATTGTTTCATTTCAATCTCAACATAGTAACTATGCATGCCCCATTAAAGTAAATCCTATTTGCACTTGTGGCATAGATGACAAGATGATGGTCATTGGCTTTTGTTTTTCATGCGATGATATTGCCATGCTCCCTTTACATAATTTGCGCAATTCATCTACTATGCCATGCCATGAACACATTGTTCCAAATATGCTTTGCTTTGGATGTTGTCAATATTCTCCATGTGATGTTTCCATTGATGCTCATGAGGAGACCCCCATAGTTTCCTCATACATACTAGGAGATCTTGATGCATTACATACTTTGCATAGCTCCCATAATTGTGTGCACCATATGCATTCCATGAATAACAATGCTCTACCTACTTGTCATGATGCATTACACAATTTGAGTCTCCATTATGCTATACATAACAAGAAACCTCTCATGATGGATGACATGTTTCTATATCACGCATCTCATTTATTTGAGCATTGGCTATTTTGTGCTAACCACCACACGCACGTGCGCATCATGATGGATGATGTGTACATATACCACGCACACACAATTTTTCCTTTGTGTTTGTTTTGTGTAGGTACTCATGAACACTTGTCAACCTCACAATCCCATGAGTTGACAAAACGAGCTCTTGAGAGCAACGACGATTTGGGATCCCGTGGATTGTCCCTACCACCGTTCTTTTTGTGCAACGACTACGCACATCTCTTTTACTTGGCTCTCACACGGCTATGGGCTATTTGCCACTTTTCACATTATGCCCATACTATCGTGTTCACTTTGCATGTTATGCCTCTTGCTATGATTTTGCCATGCAATTGTGACCCTTGTTTGCAATTACCCATGATTCACCATTATGATACTCCTATGTGTATTTGCATGCTTGGTGGAGATACTTGTAGCTACTACCATGATTTCTTTGTGCCCCATGCTATTGTTGATTCTTGTGTTGGGAGAGTCATGATACTCCATTGCTATTTACATAGGACTTCTTGTCACCACAATGATGAGACTTTGCTCATATATTGCTTTCATGCTTGTGCTATGCCATGTGCATTATTCATGCCTACAATTTGCGCACATGACATGCTTGCCATGATTAGTACGTTGCATCTTCGCACTACTAGCTTGTTTGACTTGATTGCTATGATTGCTTGCTATGTTGCATCACCCATGTTCCACTCTTGCTTGCTTTCTTGGGTTGATGACATATATGTTCATGCCAGTCACATGATATATCTTGATCATTGTCATTTGTCTCCACTAGTTGCACCTCTCATCACTTGTATTGAGTGCAACAATGCTATGTTTGTTGATCTTGGAGACTTGGACACCATACTTGTGATGCATGCTTGCTTGTTTGAGCCTAATGCCCTTGGTTGTTCTCGCATCTTATGCCTACATACCATGCACCACACCCTTGTACTTTCTTATGATAAGAATGATGCAAGCACTTGTTGGGTATTTTCCCGCACGAATGCTAGGTTTTGCATTATGGCTAACCTCATTTGTTTTTCCGAGTGTTTTTCATGTTCTTTCATTTTGAAGGATTCACAAGGCGGTACCATCACAAGGCATCTTTGGCATGTGAAGGCATACACGTTGCGCGACACCAACATCTTCGAGAAATTCCTAAAGGTGAATTCCTTCTTTGTGAGCCATCCTCACTTATGCATATTGGATGGGCCATACTTTCATTGTTGTTTCCTTCTTGTTGTCTACATGATACATCTACGGGATGGAGGACCGACATTGGAGATGGACCTTCAAGTTGAGGAGCGCTCGGACTTATTGGATGCACCTTCGTACCTTCACTCATGCCACGACATCGAGCATTGGTATGTCAAAACCCCTTTGACACATTGCACCAAAAACTTCATATTTGTTGATTGTGTGCTCGCATGCCATGCTCCATGGACATATCATTCCCATAACAAATTTGCATCTTGCCCATGGATTGACTCACATTATGATTGCCTTGTTGCATTTTGTATCCCCATGTCATCCATGATATATGAGCTTGTGCATTTCCTTAGCAAATTTGTTGTGATCTTTCTTGATGGCATATTCTTACATCATGATCATCTTGTCCTCCATCAATTGCATGATAACATACACATATTGAGCATCCATTGCCATGTTCATGCTCTTGATAAACCATCACACTATGACATCATTTTGCACAATGGTAGCAATTGTAGCTTTGTGCAACATGCCAATTACCCTACCTTTGTGTGCACAACAAATGAATTTGCTCCCATGAATGCTTCGCATGTCATTGTACATCTTTTGGATAAGCATCACGTGCCTTGTCACACGGACTCACACTTACACGATGGACACTTTGTGTGCGCTAACAATTGTATTTCCGAGTGTTGTTTGTGTTTGCTCTTATTGCATGTATATCACTCCGACGACACTCTGGAGTACTTGGATTGCGCCATGTCTCAACTTCGTCCAACTACAAGTCCGTTTACGACTACCGTTTCCATGGTGATGAGGTTTTTGATCCGAGGTCGGATCTTTCCCAAGGGAGGGGAGATGATACGGAGTATCCCATGATCATCCCCATGTTCACTCGACGAGGCCTCAACTACACACAATTGGACACAAGGTTCACTCGCTCCTCTCTGAACCTCCACTTTCTACATGTGAGACATGCCTACTACCTCAAATATATGTGCTATGCATGTTCAGGAACACCCAAGGGGACCATGGAGAACCCAAGGACCAAGGCCAAGTGCGCGTGGAAGAGAAGGAAGAAGGACCAGCATCTACAGGCCCCGTACATCCGGCCCCCAAGCCCGGACATCCGGCGCCCCTTCACAGAAGCTAGCACCGCAAGCCCGGACATCCGGCCCCATGCCCCGGACATCCGGCTCCACTCGAAGCCCCGGACATCCGGCCCCTTCGCCGGAAATCCGGCCCCTCATCACAGAAGGCAACCGAAGCCGGCCACGCTCAGCCCGGACATCCGGCCAGAGGCCCGGACATCCGGCTCCTCGCGAGCCGCCGGACATCCGGCCCCCGGCCCGGACATCCGGCGCCTGCCTGCGCGCAGAGACGGGCCTGAGGCCCATGTATCCCTCTCCCACTTACCCCTTCATGGACCTAGACTATATATACTCCTCCCCCTCCTCCATTTGAGGGTTAGCTTAGTGATAGCTCATTTGATACCTAGAGCTTTGCTCATCTAGTGGTTCATCTCCTTGTGAGTGACTGCGGCCCCTCCACGGAGAAGATCCACACGGATTCAAGACCTCTGCGGAGAAGATCCTACGGGATTCAAGGCCCCTCGCGGGAAGATCCTACGGGATATCATCAAGACCTCCTCACGGAGAAGAACCGGTTACCCTTTGTATCGTCCCTTGTTGATCATGGATCTTGTATCTCTTTGTGTTTCGAGGATCTAGCATATGTGTGACTTGTTCTTGTTGGTTTGAGTGATTCTCTCGTGTGTCCCCTCGTGTTCCCTCTCGTGTTCTTCGTGTTCATCGTGGGATCCACTCCATTTCGTGAAAGATCTGCTGATTAGGGTTCCACCCTGTATCAAGGTGCAAATGTCTCCATGCTCAACTCCAATCGTCTCCTCATCCATAACGCCTCCGAAGATGAATGCCGTAGGAGGTGGCAAATCATCACTCTCCTCCGAGATCAAAGAGGACTCATGTGCGCTCGCGTAGCTTGACTCGGAGTAGAAGTCATATTTGGGCGTCGTCTTCATGTTGTTGAAGAGGTTCATGCTCGTCGCCTTGGTCGAAGGGGGTGGCCCTTGCTCGACCATCTTGTCGTCGTCTTGATGGGAAGAGCTTTCGAAGATGGAAGTGTCGCCCTTGCTTGTAGGTGGTCGCCTTGTAGTTGGAGATGTCAATGTAGGCGAACACATGGGAAGTAGGCGAAGATGCCGTACGTCCGAAGGCGAAGATGCGTTGATATCACTTGGCGAAGATGCCGAAGTGGTGGTTGTAGCCGTAGCTCCGTCTTGGGTGTGCTTGTCTCGCGGTCTTGTCTTTTGCTCTTGAAGCTTGACCTTGGCGTGATGTAGAGCTTCGTCGGACTTGTAGGTATGCGCTTGTCGAGCATCATCATGAGGATGATGTCGTATTCGTGCTTGAGCTCGTGGACGACTGTGCTTGCATTGTGTTTGTGTTGTGAAGACTTGTGACTTGAACGTCGCCGCCGAGAAGATGACGAAGGGGAAGAAGACTTGTAATCGACCACCAAGTGTTTGAGCTCCGCCATTTGTTTGTTGAAGGAGTCGCACATGTCGTCGAAGGAAGCCATTGTCCTTGTCTCAGAGTGTAGTAGTTCGATGGCGATGTTGCCCAAGCGTTCTTGCATTGCTCGTTGTACTACGATGGTTTTCGCGTGGATGTCATTGTTCGCGCCGTCGATGTCGAAGACCGGAGATGAAATGCCTTGCCTATCCATCACAAGACACTAGCAAGTATGAGTGGGAGAAAGAGAAGAACTATACCAAATGTACCTTGACCGATGTTGAAGATGCATCAATGATCACTCAAATGTGGAACAAGGAAATAGCACAATTGGTACCAATTCTTGTCGGTTTCTCACACCTACACAAGTAAAGCTTATGGTGGAGCTCGGTGAGGATAGTGGCACAAAAATTTGAAGCGAAATGTTAGCAAGACTCAATAATGTTGAAAACGATTCACAAATTTGCAAATGCAACAAGTAGACCAATAGCAAGATGGGTGGCACACGGAAACACACACACGGATAGATAGATGGGGTCATGCAACCAAGGAATGAGCCAAAATGTGGAATCCACGAAAATGCTCTTGTTGCATAACACTAGAGAGACGCTAGCGCGATTGCACAATAGGCGGATACGAACTTGTGCACAACCTACTAAGCAAAATGCAACGACTTCTATCCCAAGTATGCTATATGTATGGTACTCCGGTGGTATGATCCAAAATGATCGAGTATGAAAATCTTAGTGTAGTATGATGCTATGGTTCTTGCTTAAAAGCTCTTTGCTTATCTTTTCTTTGTGCTTAAAAGCTTGTTTGGCTCTTTCTCTTTTGAGCTCTTTTCTCATGCAAAACTTCACGAACCAAGATAGCAATTGATTATATGCAATGACAACCTTGTGTCACAAGAGATGATACCAAGAGATGCACCACGGTGATATGGTGTGTATGATATGGGAAGTATGATCACTAATGTGCACAAGTCACGTTGCCGGCAATACTCGAATGGCTAGTCTCGATAGGTAGGTGACGCAAAAATGGGCTAGGGGTTAACAATGCAATTGCAAGGGAATATACAATGATTTCGTCGAAGTTACCGTCCGTGTCGATGATGAGAGGTGGTGCTCTTGATATAGACCCGTTCCTAATTAGCCGAAACACCTTAGGAAACGGAAAAACCACAACTCAATATCTCAAGGACAAATATCAAATGGTGGTAGCGGCAATGCCGTGGTGGTTGCGGAAGTGGAATGATGGGCTATACACGATGTCAGAGTTGAAGTCACGGTCCCTAAGTAGCCGAAACACCTTAGGAGACACAAGCCACAAATCAAACAAGCTCGAACAAAATTGGGTTAAGTTTGGTTGGCTATGTATAATGGGCAATGGGTATGCGGAAGTGGTGGTGGTGGGTGATGAAGAAGCAATTGTCCCTAAGTAGCCTAAACACCTTAGGAGACTCAAATCACTACTCAAGCAACCACAAATGCTATGGGAGACAAAAAAGGTTAGGTTGCGGAAGTCGGAGGTGGTATAGCGGATGATGTGGTGGAAGGCCTAGGCAAACTTGCCAAATTTGACAAAATTTGATGGAGTCAAATGATGATGGTGGTATTTTTGTGGAATGGGGGATGTCAAGAGCTTCGAAACGAGCTCAAGAACGTCAAAATCGGACTCCGGATGAATTAGTTATTGACACAACGGTGAAACACGGGTGGCTGAAATCCCAGGGGTCGGACATCCGGGGTTGGGTCCGGAAATCCGGGACCTGATGTCCAGAACCGCGCGGGATTTTGCTCTCCAGGGGACGGATGTCCTGCCCGATGGTCCGGATGTCCGGCCAGTGGCCCGGATGTCCGGCCCGAAGATTCCAGATCTGAATCGGGACGAAATTTTCGAATTGGGGGCAGAAATTGAGGATTTGGGGCTCAAAATTTGAGAGATTTCGTGGATGGAATGATGGGAGAAGTGGGGGAAAGCTAGATCCACTTGAAACCAAGCAAATCCACGGATCAAAATCAACAAAATCAAATCAAACCAATAGATCACAAAAAATTTGAGGCAATTTTTGGTGGGGATTTTCAAAATTGGGGAAGAACACACAAAATCAAGCTAGAAAACGATGGGGAGGCTCCAAATTCGTGAGTAACCATGGCTCATGATACCATATGATGTAGGGTGGAACCCTAGATGGCCGATCTTTCATGAAATAGAGTGGATCCCATGAAGAACACGAAGAACACGAGAGGGAACACGAGGGGAAACACGAGAGAGTCACTCAAACCAACAAGAACAAGTCACACATATGCTAGATCCTCGAAACACAAAGAGATACAAGATCCATGATCTACAAGGGATGATACAAGTAGCGATAGTCTTCTCCGTGAGGAGGTCTTGTTATCCCGTAGGATCTTCTCCGCAGAGGTCTTGAATCCGTGTGGATCTTCTCCGTGGAGGTGCCGCAGTCACTCACAAGGAGATGAACCACTAGTGGATGAGCAAAGCTCTATCTCAAATGAGCTAAACCTAAGCTAACCCTAACTAGGAGGAGGTGGAGAAGTATATATAGTCTAGGTCCACGAAGGGGTAAGTGGGAGAGGGATACATGGGCCTCAGACCCGTCTCTACGCGCAGGCAGGCGCCGGATGTTCGGGCCGGGGGCCGGATGTCCGGCGGCTCGCGAGGAGCCGGATGTCCGGGCCTCTGGCCGGATGTCCGGGCTGACCGTGGCCGGCTTCGGTTGCCTTCTGTGATGAGGGGCCGGATTTCCGGCGAAGGGGCCGGATGTCCGGGGCTTCGGGAGGAGCCGGATGTCTGGGGCATGGGGCCGGATGTCCGGGCTGGCGGGGCTCGCTTCTTTGAAGGGGCGCCGGATGTCCGGGGCCTGTAGGTGCTGGCCCTTCTTCCTTCTCTCCCGCGCACACTTGGCCTTGGTCCTTGGGTTCTCCATGGTCTCCTTGGGTGTTCCTGGGCATGCACAAGGATCGCACTTAAAGTAGCATCCATGTCTCGCGAGAAAAGAAAGGGGAAGCATCGAGGAACGGGATCACCTTGCGTCCAAGTGGTGTACATGGGGATGAACGAAGGATGCTCCGCATCACAAGTTAGATCTATTCATCCTTTGTGATGTAGGGTGGAACCCTAGATGGCCGATCTTTCACAAAATGGAGGGGATCCCACGAGATTCCCCCAAGGCCTCCTCAAGGAGAAGAACCGGTTACCCTTTGTATCGTCCCTTGTTGATCATGGATCGTGTACCACTTTGTGTTTCGAGGATCTAGCATATGTGTGACTTGTTCTTGTTCGTTTGAGTGATTCTCTCGTGTTTCCCCTCGTGTTCCCTCTCGTGTTCTTCGTGTTCTTCGGGGAATTCCCTCCATTTCATGAAAGATCGGTCATATAGGGTTCCACCCCATATCATATGGTATCAATAGCCACGTTTTCTCATGAATTTGTAGCCCCCTCCACCGTTTTCTAGCTTTCTTTTGTGTGATTTCGTCCTAAAATTCGAAAATCCCCACAAAAAATAGCCCCAATTTTTTTTGTGATTTGTTGGTTTGATGACATTTTGTTGATTTTGATCCATGGATTTGCTTGGTTTCATTTTGATCTAGCATTTCCCCAAGTTTTCCCGTCTTTCACCTACGAAATCTCATCAATTTTGACCCCAAAATCATCAAATTCCGCCCAAAATCGCGTTCCCAAGCTCAAATCTCGCGTTGACCCCGACCCACCGGACGACAGGCGTTTTAGCGGACGTTCGGACCCTCACGAAGCACCGGACGTCCGTCATCTACCGAACGACCAGAACCACATGTACAGAAGAAAATACCGGATTTCCGAGCCCGACCGAACGTCCGGCCACCGGTCGTCCGTCACTTTCCGGACGTCCGATACCTGAAGATTTTGAATTCGGTTGATTTTTATTTTGGTCATAACTAATTCATCCGAACTCCGATTTGGACGTTCTTTAGCTCGTTTCGAAGCTCTTGGCATCCCATTTGACAAAAAAATACAACCATAATCATTTGACTCTATCATATTTTGTGGATTTTGGCATCTTTGCCTACGCATCCACCGTATCATCCGCATATCCACCACCGACTTCCGCAACCTAACCCATCTTGTCCCCCATAGCATTTGTGGTTGTTTGAGTAGTGATTTGAGTCTCCTAAGGTGTTTAGGATACTTAGGGACAATCGCTTATTCATCAACCACCACCACTTTTGCATAGCTTAGTCCACTATACATTTCCGCCAACCCAACCTAATCCAATTTTGTTGAGCTTGTTTGAGTTGTGGCTTGTGTCTCCTAAGGTGTTTCGGCTACTTAGGGACCGTGACTTCAACTCCGACATCGTGTATAGCCCATCATTCCACTTCCGCAACCACCACGGCATTGCCGCTACCACCATTTGACATTTGTCCTTGAGATTTTGAGTTGTAGTTTTTCTGTTTCCTAAGGTGTTTCGGCTAATTAGGAACAGATCTACATCAAGAGCACCACCTCTCATCATCGACACGGATGGTAACTTCGACGACATCATTGTATATTCCTTTGCAATTGCATTGTTAACCCCTAGCCCATTTTTGCGTCACCTACCTATCGAGACTAGCCATTTGAGTATTGCCGGCAACGTTACTTGTGCACATTAGTGATCATACTTCCCATAGCATACATACCATATCACCGTGGTGCATATCTTGATATCATTTCTTGTAACACAAGGTTGTCATCGCATATACTCAATTGCTATCTTGGTTCGTGATGTTTTGCATGAGAAAAGAGCTCAAAAGAGAAAGAGCCAAACAAGCTTTTAAGCACAAAGAAAAAGATGAGCAAAGAGCTTTTAAGCGAGAACCATAGCATCATACTACATTAAGACTGTCATACTCGATCATTTTGGATCATACCACCGGAATACCATACATATAGCATACTTGGGATAGAAGTCGTTGCATTTTGCTTAGTAGGCTGTGCACAAGTTCGTATCCGCCTATTGTGCAATCGCGCTAGCGTCCCTCTAGTGTTGTGCAACAAGAGCATTTTCGTGGATTCCACATTTTGGCTCACCCCTTGGTTGCACGACCCCACTTATCTATCTGTGTGTGTGTTTCCGCGTGCCACCCATATTGCTATTGGTCTACTTGTTGCATTTGCAAATTTGTGAATATTTTTCAACATTATTGACTCTTGCTAACATTTTGCATCAAATTTTTGTGCCACTATCCTCACCGAGCTCCACCATAAACTTTACTTGTGTAGGTGTGAGGAATCGACAAGAATTGGTACCAATTGTGCTATTTCCTTGTTCCACATTTCAGGAATCATTGATCCATCTTCAACATCGGTCAAGGTACATTTGGTATAGTTCTTCTCTTTCTCCCACTCATACTTGCTAGCATCTTGTGATGGATAGGCAAGGCATTTTATCTGCGGTCTTTGACATCGACGGCGCGAACAATGACATCCACGCGAAAACCATCGGACTACAACGAGCAATGCAAGAGCGCTTGGGCAACATCGCCATCGAACTACGACACTCCGAGACAAGGACAATGGCTTCCTTCGACGACATGTGCGACTCCTTCAACAAACAAATGGTGGAGCTCCGACACTTGGTGGTCGATTACAAGTCTTCTTCCCCTTCGTCATCCTCTCGGCGGCGACGTTCAAGTCACAAGTCTTCGGAGCGCAAACATGATGCAAGTGCAAGTCTTCCACGTCCACACCGCCATGGCGACCATCGACATCGTCATGAAGGACAAGTCACCTCCAAGCATCATGTGCATGACGACAACGAACGACATCTACCAAGAGCTCAACCACTACTACGACACCATCAAGATGAAGATGCTCGACACGTGCAAACATACAAGTCCGAAGACGCTCTATTTCACACCAAGCCCAAGATTCAAGAGAGCATAAGAAGACCGCGAGACAAGTACACCCAAGAAGGAGCTACGGCTACAACCACCACTTCGGCATCTTCGCCAAGTGCTATCAAGGCATCTTCACCTTTGGACATACGTCATCTTTGCCTACTTCCCATGAGTTCGCCTACATCGACGTCTTCATCATCAAGGCGATCATCTATGAGCGACGGGGCGACAAGACGGTCGAGCATGGGCCATCCCCTTCGACCAAGGCGTCATGCATGAACCTTTTCGACACCATGAAGACGGCGACCATATTGGACTACTACTCCAGGTCAAGCTACGCGAGCAATCATGAGACCTTCTCTTTGACCTCGGAGGAGCGTGATGATTTGCCACATCCCACGGTATTCATCTTTGGAGGCATTACGGATGAGGAAGCGGAGCATGGAGACTATTGCACCTACACCTCTTCGACATCCACATATGACGAGATGCCCCAATGCCCATGTGAGGAGAGCCACCACCACATGAGTGATACGAGTGACTCTACCATATGTGAGCTTGAGAGCATTTTCCTTGAGAGGATGAGTGTGCCCACCACTATCCCCACACATGAGAGCATGCCACTTCTCCTATGTGAGGTTGCGAGCCATTTGAGTGACTCCACCAACCATACGAGTGAGAGCATCCACGAGGGAGTGAGTGAGCCACAACACTTAGTGAGTAAGGTAGTTGATAGGGCATGTAAGGCCACTATGATACGGAGTATCCCATGATCATCCCCATGTTCACTCGACGAGACCTCAACTACACACAATTGGACACAAGGTTCACTCGCTCCTCTCTGAACCTCCACTTTCTACATGTGAGACATGCCTACTACCTCAAATATATGTGCTATGCATGTTCAGGAACACCCAAGGAGACCATGGAGAACCCAAGGACCAAGTCCAAGTGCGCGCGGGAGAGAAGGAAGAAGGGCCAACACCTACAGGCCCCGGACATCCGACCCCCAGGCCCGGACATCCGGCGCCCCGGACATCCGGGCCCTGGCCGGAAATCCGGCGCCACTGTCCAGAAGACACCCGTGGCTCAACCCCTCCAGCCCGGACATCCGGCCCCTCGGCCCGGACATCCGGCGTCTCGGGAAGGCCCGGACATCCGGCCCCCGCCCGGACATCCGGCCCCTGTCTGCGCACAGTGTATCGGGCCTGAGGCCCATGTATCCCTCTCCCACTTACCCCTTCGTGGACCTAGACTATATATACCCCTCCACCTCCTCCTAGTTAGGGTTAGCTTAGTGATAGCTCATTTGATACTATCTAGTGGTTCATCTCCTTGTGAGTGACTGCGGCCCCTCCACGGAGAAGATCCACTACGGATTCAGGACCTCCTTCATCGGAGAAGATCCCCAGGGATATCAAGACCTCCTCACGGAGAAGAACCGGTTACCCTTTGTATCGTCCCTTGTTGATCATGGATCTTGTATCTCTTTGTGTTTCGAGGATCTAGCATATGTGTGACTTGTTCTTGTTGGTTTGAGTGATTCTCTCGTGTTTTCCCTCGTGCTTCCTCTCGTGTTTCCCCCGTTTCCCTTTGTGTTCTTCGTGTTCATCGTGGGATCCCCTCCATTTCGTGAAAGATCCGCTGATTAGGGTTCCACCCTGTATCATATGGTATCATGAGCCACGGTTTCTCACGAATTTGGAGCCTCCCCACCGTTTTCTAGCCTTGTTTTGTTGTGTTCTTCCCCAAATTCGAAAATTCCCCACCAAAAATAGCCCCAAAAAATTTTGTGATCTGTTGGTTTGATGACATTTTGTTGATTTTGATCCGTGGATTTGCTTGGTTTCAAGTGGATCTAGCATTTCCCCAAGTTTCCCCATCTTTCCTCCACAAAATCCCTCAAATTTTGAGCCCCAAATCATCAATTTCCGCCCACAATTCGAAAAGTTCGTCCCGATTCAGATCTGGAAACTTCGGGCCGGACATCCGGGCCACTGGCCGGACATCCGGGCCATCGGGCCGGACATCCGGCTCCTGGAGTGAAAAATCCCGCGTGATACGGTGTATCCTAGGGCCATCACCATGGACCCTTCATCGCCTCACCAAGTGCCCAAAGGACCCATGACTAGAGCACGTGCAAGAGCTTTTGAGACCGAGGTGACCTCGCTCCTCTCTTTACATCTTTCGGATTCACTTGAGGTACGGCCTCTACCTTCATCAGAGACTCTATGCATACTCAGGTACTTGGACGAAGGCCGCGGGACAGCTCTACATGATGCTCAAGAGGACAGGACCGACAAGTGCTCGAGACAAGAAGAAGGAATGCTGAAGATGCTACAGGCACCGGACGTCCGGCCTGCACCGGACGACCGGCGACTCCCAGGCACCGGACGACCGGAAAACACCGGACGTCCGGCCCCTCCCAGACGACCGGACGACCGGAAGCCACCGGACGTCCGTGACTTCGGCAACAGAAGCTAAATAGCGGAAATCCGAGGATTACCGGACGTCCGGTCCCTCCGGAACCACCGGACGTCCGGTAACCCCCGGACGTCCGCTACGACGGCGACCGCGTGTGTAATATAAATACTGTTGACCTCCTCCCTTTAGACGGAGCTGTGGTTTAGCTCATTTGACACTTGTGTGGATTTCTCCCACGAGACCGGTGCGCCTCTACGGAGAAGATCCACTACGGATTCAGGACCTCCTTCCACGGAGAAGATCCCCAGGGATATCAAGACCTCCTCCGGGAGAAGACTATCTGTATCACCGTTGTTGACTTTGGATCATGTATCCCTACCTTGTATCGCGAATCTAGCACTTGTGTGATTGCTTTCGTGTTGATTGAGTGTTTTCCTCTTGTGTTTCCCCCATCTTTCCCGTGTGATTCCCCGTGTTCATCGTGTGCCAACCTCCAAACGTGAAAGATCCGCTGATTAGGGTTCCACCCTGTATCAGCAGATCTTTCACGAAATGGAGTGGATCCCACGATGAACACGAAGAACACGAGAGGGAACACGAGGGGAAACACGAGAGAATCACTCAAACCAACAAGAACAAGTCACACATGTGCTAGATCCTCGAAACACAAAGAGATACAAGATCCATGATCAACAAGGGACGATACAAAGGGTAACCGGTTCTTCTCCGTGAGGAGGTCTTGATATCCCTGGGGATCTTCTCCGATGAAGGAGGTCCTGAATCCGTAGTGGATCTTCTCCGTGGAGGGGCCGCAGTCACTCACAAGGAGATGTACCACTAGATAGTATCAAATGAGCTATCACTAAGCTAACCCTCAAATGGAGGAGGGGGAGGAGTATATATAGTCTAGGTCCACGAAGGGGTAAGTGGGAGAGGGATACATGGGCCTCAGGCCCGATACACTGTGCGCAGACAGGGGCCGGATGTCCGGGCGGGGGCCGGATGTCCGGGCCTTCCCGAGACGCCGGATGTCCGGGCCGAGGGGTCGGATGTCCGGGCTGGAGGGGTTGAGCCACGGGTGTCTTCTGGACAGTGGCGCCGGATTTCCGGCCAGGGCCCGGATGTCCGGGGCGCCGGATGTCCGGGCCTGGGGGCCGGATGTCCGGGGCCTGTAGGTGCTGGCCCTTCTTCCTTCTCTCCCGCGCGCACTTGGCCTTGGTCCTTGGGTTCTCCATGGTCTCCTTGGGTGTTCCTGAACATGCATAGCACATATATTTGAGGTAGTAGGCATGTCTCACATGTAGAAAGTGGAGGTTCAGAGAGGAGCGAGTGAACCTTGTGTCCAATTGTGTGTAGTTGAGGTCTCGTCGAGTGAACATGGGGATGATCATGGGATACTCCGTATCAAGAACCCAAGGACCAAGGCCAAGTGCGCGCGGGAGAGAAGGAAGAAGGGCCAGCACCTACAGGCCCCGGACATCCGGCCCCCAGGCCCGGACATCCGGCGCCCCGGACATCCGGGCCCTGGCCGGAAATCCGGCGCCACTGTCCAGAAGACACCCGTGGCTCAACCCCTCCAGCCCGGACATCCGGCCCCTCGGCCCGGACATCCGGCGTCTCGGGAAGGCCCGGACATCCGGCCCCCGCCCGGACATCCGGCCCCTGTCTGCGCACAGTGTATCGGGCCTGAGGCCCATGTATCCCTCTCCCACTTACCCCTTCATGGACCTAGACTATATATACCCCTCCACCTCCTCCTAGTTAGGGTTAGCTTAGTGATAGCTCATTTGATACTATCTAGTGGTTCATCTCCTTGTGAGTGACTGCGGCCCCTCCACGGAGAAGATCCACTACGGATTCAGGACCTCCTTCATCGGAGAAGATCCCCAGGGATATCAAGACCTCCTCACGGAGAAGAACCGGTTACCCTTTGTATCGTCCCTTGTTGATCATGGATCTTGTATCTCTTTGTGTTTCGAGGATCTAGCATATGTGTGACTTGTTCTTGTTGGTTTGAGTGATTCTCTCGTGTTTTCCCTCGTGTTCCCTCTCGTGTTCTTCGTGTTCATCGTGGGATCCCCTCCATTTCGTGAAAGATCCGCTGATTAGGGTTCCACCCTGTATCATATGGTATCATGAGCCACGGTTTCTCACGAATTTGGAGCCTCCCCACCGTTTTCTAGCCTTGTTTTGTTGTGTTCATCCCCAATTTCGAAAATTCCCCACCAAAAATAGCCCCAAAATTTTTTGTGATCTGTTGGTTTGATGAAGTTTTGTTGATTTTGATCCGTGGATTTTCTTGGTTTCAAGTGGATCTAGCATTTCCCCAAGTTTCCCCATCTTTCCTCCACAAAATCCCTCAAATTTTGAGCCCCAAATCATCAATTTCCGCCCCAAATTCAAAAAGTTCGTCCCGATTCAGATCTGGAATCTTCGGGCCGGACATCCGGGCCACTGGCCGGACATCCGGGCCATCGGGCCGGACATCCGGCTCCTGGAGGGGAAAATCCCGCGCGGTTCTGGACAACAGGCCCCGGAAATCCGGGCTCCACCCCGGATGTCCGACCCCTGGGATTTCAGCCACTCGTGTTTCACCGTTTTGTCCATAACTAATTCATCCGAACTCCGATTTCGACGTTCTTGAGCTCGTTTTGAAGCTCTTGACATCCCCCATAACACAAAAATACTACCATCATCATTTGACTCCATCATATTTTGTGGATTTTGGCATCTTTGCCTAGGGCTTCCACCATATCATCCGCATAACCACCACCGACTTCCGCAACCTAACCATTTTGTCCCCCATAGCATTTGTGGTTGCTTGAGTAGTGATTTGAGTCTCCTAAGGTGTTTAGGCTACTTAGGGACCATTGCTTCTTCATCAACCACCACCACCACATCCGCATACCCATTGCCATTATACATAGCCAACCCAACTTAACCAATTTTTGTTCGAGCTTGTTTGAGTTGTGGCTTGTGTCTCCTAAGGTGTTTCGGCTACTTAGGGACCGTGACTTCAACTCCAACATCATGTATAGCCCATCATTCCACTTCCGCAACCACCACGGCATGTCCGCTACCACCATTTGACATTTGTCCTTGAGATTTTGAGTTGTGGTTTTTCCGTTTCCTAAGGTGTTTCGGCTAATTAGGAACGGGTCTACATCAAGAGCACCACCTCTCATCATCGACACGGACGGTAACTTCGACGACATCATTGTATATTCCCTTGCAATTGCATTGTTAACCCCTAGCCCATTTTTGCGTCACCTACCTATCGGGACTAGCCATTTGAGTATTGCCGGCAACGTGACTTGTGCACATTAGTGATCATACTCCCATATCATACATACCATATCACCGAGGTGCATATCTTGGTATCATCTCTTGTGACACAAGGTTGTCATCCCATATACTCAATTGCTATCTTGGTTCGTGAAGTTTTGCATGACAAAAGAGCTCAAAAGAGAAAGAGCCAAACAAGCTTTTAAGCATAAAGAAAAAGATACGCAAAGAGCTTTTAAGCAAGAACCATAGCATCATACTACATTAAGATTGTCATACTCGATCATTTTGGATCATACCACCGGAATACCATACATATAGCATACTTGGGATAGAAGTCGTTGCATTTTGCATAGTAGGTTGTGCACAAGTTCGTATCCGCCTATTGTGCAATCGCGCTAGCGTCTCTCTAGTGTTGTGCAACAAGAGCATTTTCGTGGATTCCACATTTTGGCTCACCCCTTGGTTGCATGACCCCATCTATCTATCCGTGTGTGTGTTTCCGTGTGCCACCCATCTTGCTATTGGTCTACTTGTTGCATTTGCAAATTTGTGAATCTTTTTCAACATTATTGAGTCTTGCTAACATTTCGTTTCAATTTTTTGTGCCACTATCCTCACCGAGCTCCACCATAAGCTTTACTTGTGTAGGTGTGAGAAACCGACAAGAATTGGTACCAATTGTGCTATTTCCTTGTTCCACATTTGAGTGATCATTGATCCATCTTCAACATCGGTCAAGGTACATTTGGTCTAGTTCTTCTCTTTCTCCCACTCATACTTGCTAGCGTCTTGTGATGGATAGGCAAGGCATTTCATCTCCGGTCTTCGACATCGACGGCGCGAACAAGGACATCCACGAGAAAACCATCGGACTACAACGAGAAATGCAAGCGTGCTTGGGCAACATCGCCATCGAACAACGACACTTCGCGACAAGGACAATGGCTTCCTTCGACGACATGTGCGACTCCTTCAACAAACAAATGGCGGAGCTCCGACACTTGGTGGTCGATTACAAGTCTTCTTCCCCTTCGTCATCCTCTCGGCGGCGACGTTCAAGTCACAAGGCTTCGGAGCGCAAACATGATGCAAGTGCAAGTCTTCCACGGCCACACCGCCATGGCGACCATCGACATAGTCATGAAGGGAAAGTCACCTCCAAGCATCATGTGCACGACGACGACGAACGACATCTACCAAGAGCTCAAGCACGACAACGACATCATCATCATGAAGATGCTCGACAAACGCATATCTCCAAGTCCGAAGAAGCTCTACATCATGTGATACGGAGTATCCCATGATCATCCCCATGTTCACTCGACGAGACCTCAACTACACACAATTGGACACAAGGTTCACTCGCTCCTCTCTGAACCTCCACTTTCTACATGTGAGACATGCCTACTACCTCAAATATATGTGCTATGCATGTTCAGGAACACCCAAGGAGACCATGGAGAACCCAAGAACCAAGGCCAAGTGCGCGCGGAAGAGAAGGAAGAAAAGCCAGCATCTACAGGCCCCGGACATCCGGCCCCCAAGCCCGGACATCCGGCGCCCCTTCACAGAAGCGAGCACCGCAAGCCCGGACATCCGGCCCCATGCCTCGGACATCCGGCTCCACTGGAAGCCCCGGACATCCGGCCCCTTCGCCGGAAATCCGGCCCCTCATCACAGAAGGCAACCGAAGCCGGCCACGCTCAGCCCGGACATCCGGCCAGAGGCCCGGACATCCGGCTCCTCGCGAGCAGCCGGACATCCGGCCCTCGGCCCGGACATCCGGCGCCTGCCTGCGCGCAGAGACGGGCCTGAGGCCCATGTATCCCTCTCCCACTTACCCCTTCGTGGACCTAGACTATATATACTCCTCCCCCTCCTCCATTTGAGGGTTAGCTTAGTGATAGCTCATTTGATACTATCTAGTGGTTCATCTCCTTGTGAGTGACTGCGGCCCCTCCACGGAGAAGATCCACTACGGATTCAGGACCTCCTTCATCGGAGAAGATCCCCAGGGATATCAAGACCTCCTCACGGAGAAGAACCGGTTACCCTTTGTATCGTCCCTTGTTGATCATGGATCTTGTATCTCTTTGTGTTTCGAGGATCTAGCATATGTGTGACTTGTTCTTGTTGGTTTGAGTGATTCTCTCGTGTTTTCCCTCGTGTTCCCTCTCGTGTTCTTCGTGTTCATCGTGGGATCCCCTCCATTTCGTGAAAGATCCGCTGATTAGGGTTCCACCCTGTATCACAACTTAACCAATTTTTGTTCGAGCTTGTTTGAGTTGTGGCTTGTGTCTCCTAAGGTGTTTCGGCTACTTAGGGACCGTGACTTCAACTCCAACATCATGTATTATCCATCATTCCACTTCCGCAACCACCACGGCATGTCCGCTACCACCATTTGACATTTGTCCTTGAGATTTTGAGTTGTGGTTTTTCCGTTTCCTAAGGTGTTTCGGCTAATTAGGAACGGGTCTACATCAAGAGCACCACCTCTCATCATCGACACGGACGGTAACTTCGACGACATCATTGTATATTCCCTTGCAATTGCATTGTTAACCCCTAGCCCATTTTTGCGTCACCTACCTATCGAGACTAGCCATTTGAGTATTGCCGGCAACGTGACTTGTGCACATTAGTGATCATACTCCCATATCATACATACCATATCACCGAGGTGCATATCTTGGTATCATCTCTTGTGACACAAGGTTGTCATCCCATATACTCAATTGCTATCTTGGTTCGTGAAGTTTTGCATGACAAAAGAGCTCAAAAGAGAAAGAGCCAAACAAGCTTTTAAGCATAAAGAAAAAGATACGCAAAGAGCTTTTAAGCAAGAACCATAGCATCATACTACATTAAGATTGTCATACTCGATCATTTTGGATCATACCACCGGAATACCATACATGATACAGGGTGGAACCCTAATCAGCAGATCTTTCACGAAATGGAGGGGATCCCACGATGAACACGAAGAACACAAAGGGAAACGGGGGAAAACACGAGAGGAAACACACAAGAACAAGTCCAATCACACATCCACTAGACAATCAAACACACAAGATCACAAGATACATGAACAACAAAGGGAAAGATACATGGGTAGAGTTCATCTCCAAGAGGAGGCCTTGAATCCGTGAAGGATCTTCCCGTATAGGGGTCTTGAATCCGGTGTGGATCTTCTCCGTAGAGGGGCCGCGGTCACTCGTAGGAGTAGAACCACATAGATGAGCAAAGCTCTAGTCTAAAATGAGCTATCACATTTGCTAACCCTAAAATGGTGGAGGTGGAGGAGTATATATAGTCTAGGGTCATGAAGGGGTAAGTGAGGGGCGAAACGGGTACATGGGCATTGGCCCGGATACATGCACGCAGGCAAGGCCGGATGTCCGGGCTGGCAGCCGGATGTCCGGGGCTTCGGGGCGAGCCGGATGTCCGGGGTTACGGCCGGATGTCCGGGCTGGCTCGGTCCAGCTTCTGTGAAGGAGGGCCCGGATTTCCGGGAGGGGTGCCGGATGTCCGGCCGTTGCTGAAGCGCCGGATGTCCGGCCTTTGGCCCGGATGTCCGGCCGCTATAGTATCAGCAGCTCCGTCTTCTTCCGTCTTCTCTTCCAAGCTTCCCTCGCAGATGGTGTAGGTGATCATTGGCGCTTGCACTCCTCCTCGCCATCCGTGAAGCTCCGACAATACCTATGCATGCACACGAGAGGAGTGTCAAGTAGTATACCATCCTCGAAGGGGTCAAGTGAACACGTGTAAAGGATATGATTCACCTTTATGTATGAGAAATAGAGGTCACACGTGTCACTTCCCAAGCAGACTCTTGACATGGTGATGTCCATAGGATACACCGTATCAATACATATAGCATACTTGGGATAGAAGTCGTTGCATTTTGCATAGTAGGTTGTGCACAAGTTCGTATCCGCCTATTGTGCAATCGCGCTAGCGTCTCTCTAGTGTTGTGCAACAAGAGCATTTTCGTGGATTCCACATTTTGGCTCACCCCTTGGTTGCACGACCCCATCTATCTATCCGTGTGTGTGTTTCCGTGTGCCACCCATCTTGCTATTGGTCTACTTGTTGCATTTGCAAATTTGTGAATCTTTTTCAACATTATTGAGTCTTGCTAACATTTTGCATCAAATTTTTGTGCCACTATCCTCACCGAGCTCCACCATAAGCTTTACTTGTGTAGGTGTGAGAAACCGACAAGAATTGGTACCAATTGTGCTATTTCCTTGTTCCACATTTGAGTGATCATTCATCCATCTTCAACATCGGTCAAGGTACATTTGGTCTAGTTCTTCTCTTTCTCCCACTCATACTTGCTAGCATCTTGTGATGGATAGGCAAGGCATTTCATCTCCGGTCTTCGACATCGACGGCGCGAACAAGGACATCCACGCGAAAACCATCGGACTACAACGAGAAATGCAAGAGTGCTTGGGCAACATCGCCATCGAACAACGACACTTCCAGACAAGGACAATGGCTTCCTTCGACGACATGTGCGACTCCTTCAACAAACAAATGGCGGAGCTCCGACACTTGGTGGTCGATTACAAGTCTTCTTCCCCTTCGTCATCCTCTCGGCGGCGACGTTCAAGTCACAAGTCTTCGGAGCGCAAACATGATGCAAGTGCAAGTCTTCCACGTCCACACCGCCATGGCGACCATCGACATCGTCATGAAGGGCAAGTCACCTCCAAGCATCATGTGCACGACGACGACGAACGACATCTACCAAGAGCTCAAGCACGACAACGACATCATCATCATGAAGATGCTCGACAAGCGCATATCTACAAGTCCGACGAAGCTCTACATCACGCCAAGGCCAAGCTTCAAGAGCAAAAGAGAAGACCGCGAGACAAGCACACCCAAGATGGAGCTATGGCTACAACCACCACTTCGGCATCTTCGCCAAGTGCTATCAAGGCATCTTCGCCTTCGGACGTACGGCATCTTCGCCTACTTCCCATGAGTTTGCCTACATCGACATATGCAACTACAAGGCGACCACCTACGAGCGAGGGTGACACTTCCATCTTCGGAAGCTCCCCACATCAAGACGGCGACAAGACGGTCGATCAAGGGCCATCCCCTTCGACTACGGCATTCACCTTTGGAGGCGTTATGGATGAGGCGGCGAAAGGAGTTGAGTTTGGAGACGTTTGCACCTACATCTCTCCGACACCCATATATCATGAGATGCCCCAATTTCCATGTGAGGAGAGACACCACCATATGAGTGACATGATGATACAGGGTGGAACCCTAATCAGCGGATCTTTCACGTTTGGAGGTTGGCACACGATGAACACGGGGAATCACAGGGGAAAGAAGGGGGAAACACAAGAGGAAAACACTCAATCAACACGAAAGCAATCACACAAATGCTAGATTCGCGATACAAGGTTGAGATCCATGATCCAAAGTCAACAACGGTGATACAGATAGTCTTCTCCGTGAGGAGGTCTTGGAATCCCGTGGGATCTTCCCGTTAGGGGTCTTGAATCCAGAGGTGGATCTTCTCCGTAGAGGCGCACCGGTCTCGTGGGAGAAATCCACACAAGTGTCAAATGAGCTAAACCACCGCTAACCCTAAACGGAATGAGGAGAGGAGTATATATAGTCTACGGGGCGAATGGGTACATGGGCCTCGGCCCAGGGGCTGCACGCAGGCAGATCAGGGGCCGGATGTCCGGACGACGGCCCGGATGTCCGGGTCTTCGAAGGGTGCCGGACGTCCGGGGCGAGGAGCCGGATGTCCGGGCCGGAGCGGTCAGGTTTCGGGCGCTCTCTGGACAGAGGCGCCGGATTTCCGGGCCCGGGGCCGGATGTCCGGGCCATGCTTGGCCGGATGTCCGGGCCCTGGCCGGATGTCCGGGCCCTGTAGCTTCAGTTGCTGCTGGCCTTCTGTAGTTGATGGCCCAGGTGCCGGATGTCCGGGCCATGGGGCCGGATGTCCGGGGCCTGGAACTTCCTTCTGCCCTTCTCGATGGATCAGTTCGTCCGTGGCCTTGGGGACTTGTCCATCTTCACGCTCTTCTCCGAAGCGGTCTCCTTCACACCTGAGCACACAAAGCACACTCGCTTGAGGTAGCAACCATGTCTCGCAAGATTCATAAGGAAGTTGGGCTAGGAGTGACGTCACCTCGGTCTCGAAAGCTCTAGCACGAGCACGTGTCATCGGTCCTTGAGGCACTTGAGGGGGTGAAGGAGGGTCCATGGTGATGGCCCTAGGATACACCGTATCATCTCACCTCCCTTGGGAAAGATCCGACCTCGGATCGAAATCTTCATCACCATGGAAAGGAGAGAGGTCCTTGATGTTGAAAGTATCGCTCACGGAGTACTTGTCTCGTGGGATGTCGATCTTGTAGGCGTTGTCGTTGTAGCGTGCTAGCACCTTGAAGGGTCCGTCGGCGCGAGGTAGAAGCTTGGACTTGCGCTCGAGTGGGAAGCGGTCCTTGCGAAGGTGAAGCCAAACAAGATCTCCCGGTTGGAACACCATCGGTGCCTTGTTGACGTTGGGCTTGGTGGCGCGACGGCGGACTTGTCGCTCGATCATCGCCCTTGTGTCTTCGTGCACCTTCTTGAGATAAGTTGCCCTTGCACTTGCGTCCATGTTCGTGCGCTCTTGGAGAGGAAGCGGTAGGATGTCCAAAGGTGACAATGGGTTGAAGCCGTAGACGATCTCGAAGGGGGACTTGCCGGTTGTGGAGTGTCTTGCGCGGTTGTAGGCGAACTCGGCGATTGGTAAGCAATGCTCCCATTCCCGGATGTTCCTCTTGATCAACACACGAAGAAGAGTGGATAGCGTGCGGTTCGTCACCTCCGTCTGACCGTCCGTTTGTGGATGGTACGCCGAAGAAAATAGAAGCTTGATTCCGAGCTTGGCACATAGTGTTTTCCAAAAGTAACTCAGGAACTTGACGTCCCGGTCGGATACGATCGTTTTGGGCACGCCGTGTAGACGAAGTATCTCCCTGCAAAAGAGAGTTGCAACATGTGAAGCATCGTCTATCTTGTTACAAGGAATGAAATGAGCCATTTTGGAGAACCTATCTACCACGACAAACACGGAATCTTTGCCATTTTGAGTCCTAGGTAAACCAAGTATGAAATCCATGCTTATGTCTTCCCATGGGTGATATGGAATAGGAAGAGGCATATGAAGACCATAAGATTGCGCTTTGGACTTAGCTTTGCGGCATGTAGAACAACGGTTGGTGAAGCGTGAGACGTCACGAAGCATCTTGGGCCAAAAATAGTTCTTAGAGAGTGTAGCAAACGTTTTGTCTCGTCCAAAGTGTCCCATGAGTCCTCCTCCATGCGATTCCTGCAAAAGGAGCAAACGAAGCGAAGACTCGGGAATGCAAAGTTTGTTAGCTCTCATAAGATATCCATCTTTGATGTAGTAATGCTCCCAAGAAGTGTGAGTCAAGCATTTAGCATAGGCATTTGCAAAGAAAGGATCATGCTTATATAAATCTTTAATATGCTCAAAGCCAATCACATTCAACTCAAGTTGTGTAACAAGCATGCATTTGCGGGAAAGCGCGTCCGCCACAACATTTTCTTTGCCCTTGATGTATTTGATGACATAGGGAAAAGACTCAATGAACTCACTCCATTTAGCATGACGCTTGTTCAACTTGGTTTGACCTTTGAGATACTTGAGTGTCTCATGGTCCGTATGAAGAATGAATTCATGAGGTCTAAGATAGTGTTCCCAAACACGTAGAACTCTCACCAAGGCATAAAGCTCTTTGTCATAAATAGGGTAGTTAAGTTGCGCTCCCGATAGCTTCTCGCTAAAGTACGCAATTGGGCGCTTTTCTTGCATTAGCACGCCACCTATGCCGGTACCACTAGCATCACAATGAATCTCAAAAGGTTTGTCAAAGTTTGGTAGGGCTAGAAGCGGTGCGTGCGTGAGCAAGCTCTTAAGCTCATTGAACGCGGTGTCTTGTGAAGGACCCCAAATGAAGGGTGCGTTCTTCTTGCTCAAAGCGTGTAGAGGCATAGCAATGGTGCTAAAGTCCTTCACAAAACGTCGATAGAAACCGGCTAGACCAAGGAAACTACGCACTTGCATAAGAGTCTTTGGTTGAGGCCAAGTTTTAATTGCTTCAATTTTAGTTTCATCAACGTGAACACCTTGAGAAGACACGACAAATCCTAGAAAGACAACCTTGTCAACGCCAAAAGTGCATTTTTCCATATTAGCATACAATTGTTGTTTGCGAAGTGCTTGCAAAACTAGTTGAACATGGTCAACATGTTCTTCAAGCGACTTGCTAAACACAAGAATGTCATCAAAGTAAACCACAACAAAGACACCTATGTAGGGTCTAAGAACAAAGTGCATAAGACGCACAAAAGTGCCGGGTGCTTCCGATAAGCCCATTGGCATGACAAGCCACTCATATAACCCGAACTTGGTTTTGAAAGCAGTTTTCCACTCATCACCCTCTTGAATTCGAATTTGGTAGTAACCACTTTTAAGATCAATTTTTGAAAAGATGGTGGCACCACAAAGTTCATCAAGCATGTCATCTAAGCGAGGAATAGGGTGACGATATCTAACGGTTATAGCATTTATCGGGCGGCAATCGGAACACATGCGAAAAGTTCCGTCTTTCTTAGGCACGAGAATAACGGGAACGGCACAAGGGCTTAGACTTTCACGTACATGACCCTTGTCGATGAGATTTTGCACTTGTCGTTGTATCTCCTTCGTTTCCTCGGGGTTGACGCGGTACGGAGCTTTGTTTGGAAGTGGAGCACCGGGTACGAGGTCGATGCGGTGTTCTATCCCTCGAAGTGGAGGTAGACCCGGTGGTAGCTCATCCGGAAAGACGTCTGAGAATTCCTGCAACAATTTAGACAACACCAAAGGTGGAGGTGGTGAAGTGTTAGTAGGTTTGGCCTCCCCTTTGCATAGAAGCACAAGGTGGAAGACGCTCGATGGGTTCTCACACACTTCTCTCATCTCACGTTTTGTAGCAAATAGCACTAGTTGCTTCTTGTCGCTCATCGTGGAGTCGCTCATATTTGGCTTGTGGCTCTCGCTCTCTTTTTGGTGGCTCGCTCTCTCACCATTCTCTCCACGATGGGTAGTAGGTAAAAGCTTGTCGGCGGCTACTTGACTTGGGGTCATAGGTCGGAGCACGAATTCCTTGCCCTTCATCTTGAAGTGATAGTGATTCGTCCGTCCATTGTGTGTGACTCCACGATCATATTGCCATGGTCGTCCAAGAATAAGGTGGCACACGGACATGGGTATCACATCACACTCAAGAGTGTCCTCGTAAGCGCCAATCTTGAAAGAGACTTGCACGGTGTGCTCTACTCGAAGAATTCCGGCGTCGTTGAGCCATTGGACCTTGTAGGGGTTCGGATGCTTCGTCTTGACCAAATGAAGCTTGTCGCATAGCTCTTCGCTTGCCAAGTTGTGGCAACTTCCGCCATCGATGATAACCTTGACGGCGCGTCCATTGATGCCGGCCTTCGTATGGAAAATGTGACAACGTTGGTCTTCATCTTGTTGATGTTGGAGTGTCAAGACTTTGGAGACAACAAGGTTGGGGCTTGAGTCATTGTCGCAAAACACTTGATTGTCTTCTTCTTCATTGACTTGGCGATGCCTTGCGACATGCTCAAGTGCTTCCATCTCATCATCGCTCATGGAGTCATATGATCCGTCGTCGTTGATGATCATGGTGCGAACGGTCTTGCACTCAAATGACTTGTGGCCTCGTCCTTGGCACTTGAAGCATTTGATGGAGCTCGTCTTGTTGTTATCTTCGGTTGGAGGTGTGGTTGAGTAAGCTCTTGGCTTGAAGTTGTTGGTAGAAGGAGGACGACTCGATGTAGTCGCATTCTTGTAGCTTGACTTGTCACCGAAGTTTGTAGAAGGCTTGATAGAGGTAGGAGGAGTAGCCGAAGTCGTTGAAGCTTGGTTGTAGGAGCCGAAGTTCTTGGAGGTGAACTTGGAGTACTTGTAGTCCTCTTGAACTTGTCGCTCCGCTTTGGTTGCTTGGTGTACTAGCTCGAGGAGATTGTTGTATGGTTGGAAGTCCGCAATCTTCTTAATGGAGTAGTTGAGTCCATTCAAGAATCTCGCCATTGTTTGCTCTTCATCTTCCATGATGTTTGCTCTTATCATAGCAATCTCCATCTCCTTGTAGTACTCTTCAACGGACTTGGTACCTTGCTTGAGGAGTTGTAGCTTTTTGAACAAGTCTCGGTTGTAGTGTGTAGGCACGAAGCGTGCTCTCATCACTTCCTTCATTTGAGCCCAAGTGGTGATAGGAGGTTCGCCTTTGGCTTCTCTTCTCTCTATGATTTGCTCCCACCAAATGAGAACATAGTCTTGGAACTCAAGTGATGCCATAGCGATCTTCTTCTCTTCATCGAAGTTGTGAAGGCGAAATATCTTGTCAACTTTCAATGCCCATGAGAGGTAGTCTTCGGGATCAATGCTTCCGGAAAACTTTGGCATGGTGAACTTGAGCTTGCCATAGCGATGCTCATCATTTTGTCCTTGCCTATTGGGAGGATGGTCTTGATTTTGTCGGTTTGCCGTATCGTGTTGCTCTTGAGGATGTAGACGTTCTTGTTGGAGTTGATGTTCTTGTTGGTATTGTTGCTCATGTCGCGCTTGAGGAGGAGCTTCTTCTTGCATTCTTGCTTGATGGCGCCGTTCTTGCATCTCATCTCGAAGAAAATCCTCTTCTTGACGACTGTGTCGATTGCGGGCGGCCACATTGCGGTGTGCATCTTGTAAAGCACGTTGCGCCTCCATAGCTTGAGCGTCACGACGTTGTTGTGCTTGGCGGTTAGCCTCGGCATCTTGTTCTTCTTGATATTGACGAGCTCGCTCTTGTTGTTGTTGGCGTAGTCGTTGCCGTTCTTGTGCTTGCTCAAGTGTAGCTTGGTTGTGACGACGTCGGCCTTCTTGCTCGTCGAATGGTTCTTGAGAACTCTTGTCATGTAGAGGTTGCCGATGTTCATGTCGAGCTTGACGTGCGGCTTGACGAAGAGTATTTGACGTAGGTGTACTTGAGTCTTGCGTTGAGTCGGTATGTCGACTTGAGCGGCTTCGTCGATGAGATGATGTTGAGGAAGAACGTCGGTTGATGATCAATGTCCGTAGCTCATTGTATTGAGTAGACATGTTGGTGTTGATGAGGTCGATTTGCTCCTTGGTGCTTTGTTGGAATTGTCGCGCGTCCTCGGCAACTTGACCAATGTACTCTCGCATAGCTTCACTCTCTTGATGTAGAGCTCGTTGGACACCGAATAGATGTAGTTTGGTGACGTAGTTGTTCGCTTCTTGAGGATCATCGAAGATCGGGTTGGTAGATGAACTTGGCCTATCCATCATCACAAGCACGTAAGTGAGTGGAGAAAGGAGAAGACAATATCAATGTACCTTAACCGAGGTTGAAAATGGATCAATGATCACTCAACAATGTAACCCGGAAATAGCACTATTGGTATCACTTCGTGTCGATTCTCACACCTACACAAGTAAAGCTTTGAGAGGAGCTCGGTTAGGATGTGGCACAAATTCAATGCAATCGTAAAAATGACTCAAAGATGTTGAAAATGGTTCACAATTTGCTCATGCAACAAGTAGATCACTAGCAAAGAGTAGCACACGGAACACACGCACGGATAGATAAATGTGGTTGTGCAACCAAGGATGAGCGAAAAATGTGGAAAACCACGGAAAATGCTCGTGTTGCACAACGCTAGAGAGACGCTAACCGATTGCTTAATAGGCGGATACGCACTTGTGCACGACCTATATGGGCAAAACGTAACGACTATCTATCACAAGTATGCTATGAGTGTAAGATGTGCCGATGCTTGAGCACAAGATGATGTTGCTATGTTGTATGATCTCTTTGGATGCAAGGCGTGTGATGCTATTGTTTCTTTGCTTGGATTGTCTCTTTTGCTTCAAAGCTTTTGAGCTCTTTCTTTGGGCACATATGTATGCTTCTCGTATCGAGGTAGCTATTGTGTATGCGGAACACTCTTGTGGCACAAGGAGATATGCAATATACCAAGATGATGTGGTATGCAATATATATGAGTATCACTAATGTGCACAAGTGTCGTGGCCCGGCAATACTCAAATGGCTAGTCTCAATGGGAAAGCTACGCAAAGATGGTTCATAGGGTGACAATGCAATTGCAAGATAGAATGATCGAAGTGTCGTCGATGTTACCGTCCTTGCCGAAGTTGAGCGGTGGTGTCGTCGAAGTCTTGCCGTCCCAAGGTAGCCGAAACATCCAAGGAAACGGTGAAACCAAAACTCAAGTATCCACGGCAAATGGAGACAAATTTTCCAAACTCGAAGCGGTGAAGCGATGGTGGTTGTTGCGGAAGATTGGTGGAGGTTTGCGGAAGAGTGGGTGGATCACCAAACGAAGAGGCGAATGATTGCTAGGAGGGAAGTGTAGTGGGGGAAAATGGCTGCGGGAGGCCGGATGTCCGGGCCAGGGGCCGGATGTCCGGGCCGGGCCGGATGTCCGGGGCACGAGCCGGATGTCCGGGGTGCCCGAGCCAGCAAGAACACGTTGCAAAAGGGGGGTTTCGGGGCAAAAATTCGGTGGATTTTTCGGATGAAATTTGGGGAAAAGAGGAGGAAAAGCTAGATCCACACGTGGCACAGCAAATCCATGGAACAAATTCAACAAAATCTTGTGATACGGTGTATCCTATGGACATCACCATGTCAAGAGTCTGCTTGGGAAGTGACACGTGTGACCTCTATTTCTCATACATAAAGGTGAATCATCTCCTTTACACGTGTTCACTTGACCCCTTCGAGGATGGTATACTACTTGACACTCCTCTCGTGTGCATGCATAGGTATTGTCGGAGCTTCACGGATGGCGAGGAGGAGTGCAAGCGCCAAGGATCACCTACACCATCTGCGAGGGAAGCTTGGAAGAGAAGACGGAAGAAGACGGAGCTGCTGATACTACAGCGGCCGGACATCCGGGCCAAAGGCCGGACATCCGGCGCTTCAGCAACGGCCGGACATCCGGCACCCCTCCCGGAAATCCGGGCCCTCCTTCACAGAAGCTGGACCGAGCCAGCCCGGACATCTGGCCATAACGCCGGACATCCGGCTCGCCCCGAAGCCCCGGACATCCGGCTGCCAGCCCGGACATCCGGCCTTGCCTGCGTGCATGTATCCGGGCCGATGCCCATGTACCCGTTTCGCCCCTCACTTACCCCTTCATGACCCTAGACTATATATACTCCTCCACCTCCACCATTTTAGGGTTAGCAATGGTTTAGCTCATATGAGAGATAGAGCTTTGCTCATCCATCCCGGATCTACTCCACGAGAGAGACCGCGGCCCCTCTACGGAGAAGATCCACCTTGGATTCAAGACCCCTAGCGGGAAGATCCTTCACGGATTCAAGACCTCCTCTTGGAGATGAACTTTACCTTGTATCTTTCCCTTTGTTGTTCATGTACCGTGTGATCTTGTGTGTTTGATTGTCTAGTGGATGTGTGATTGGACTTGTTCTTGAGTGTTTCCCTCGTGATTTCCCTTTGTGTTCTTCGTGTTCATCGTGGGATCCCCTCCATTTCGTGAAAGATCTGCTGATTAGGGTTCCACCCTGTATCATTGGGGCTTGAGTCATTGTCGCAAAACACTTGATTGTCTTCTTCTTCATTGACTTGGCGATGCATAGCGACATGCTCAAGTGCTTCCATCTCATCATCGCTCATGGAGTCATAAGATCCGTCGTTGTTGATGATCATGGTGCGAACGGTCTTGCACTCAAATGACTTGTGGCCTCGTCCTTGGCACTTGAAGCATTTGATGGAGCTCGTCTTGTTGTTATCTTCGGTTGGAGGTGTGGTTGAGGAAGCTCTTGGCTTGAAGTTGTTGGTAGAAGGTTGACGACTCGATGTAGTCGCATTCTTGTAGCTTTGCTTGTCTCCGAAGTTTGTAGGAGGCTTGGAAGAGGTAGGAGGAGTAGCCGAAGTCGTTGAAGCTTGGTTGTAGGAGCCGAAGTTCTTGGAGGTGAACTTTGAGTACTTGTAGTCTTCTTGAACTTGGCGCTCCGCTTTGGTTGCTTGATGTACTAGCTCGAGGAGATTGTTGTATGGTTGGAAGTCCGCAATCTTCTTGATGGGATAGTTGAGTCCATTCAAGAATCGCGCCATAGTTTGCTCATCATCTTCCGTGATGTTCGCTCGTATCATGGCAATCTCCATCTCCTTGTAGTACTCTTCAACGGACTTGGTACCTTGCTTGAGAAGTTGTAGCTTCTTGAACAAGTCTCGGTTGTAGTGTGTAGGCACGAAGCGTGCTCTCATCACTTCCTTCATTTGAGCCCAAGTGGTGATAGGAGGTTCGCCTTTGGCTTCTCTTCTCTCCATGATTTGCTCCCACCAAATGAGAACATAGTCTTGGAACTCAAGTGATGCCATGGCGATCTTCTTCTCTTCATCGAAGTTGTGAAGGCGAAAGATCTTGTCAACTTTTAATGCCCATGAGAGGTAGTCTTCGGGATCAATGCTTCCGGAAAACTTTGGCATGGTGAACTTGAGCTTGCCATAGCGATGCTCATCATTGTTTCCTTGCCTATTGGGAAGATGATCTCGGTTTTGGCGGTTTGCCAAATCTTGTTGCTCTTGTTGAGGAAGATGTTCTTGTTGGAGTTGATGTTCTTGTTGGTATTGTTGCTCATGTCGCGCTTGAGGTGTAGCTTCTTCTCGTATTCTTGCTTGATGGCGCCGTTCTTGCATCTCATCTCGAAGGAAATCCTCTTCTTGACGAGTGTGTCGATTGCGAGCGGCCACATTGCGGTGTGCATCTTGTAAAGCACGTTGCGCCTCCATAGCTTGAGCTTCCCGACGTTGTTGTGCTTGGCGGTTAGCCTCGGCATCTTGTTCTTCTTGATATTGGCGAGCTCGCTCTTGTTGTTGTTGGCGTAGTCGTTGCCGTTCTTGTGCTTGCTCAAGTGTAGCTTGGTTTTGACGACGTCGATTTTCTTGCTCGTCGAATAGCTCTTGAGAACTCTTGTCATGTAGAGGTTGTCGATGTTCATGTCGAGCTTGACGTGCGGCTTGACGAAGAGTGTTTGACGTAGGTGTACTTGAGTCTTGCGTTGAGTCGGTATGTCGACTTGAGCGGCTTCGTCGATGAGATGATGTTGAGGAAGAACGTCGGTTGATGATCAATGTCCGTAGCTCATTGTATTGAGTAGACATGTTGGTGTTGATGAGGTCGATTTGCTCCTTGGTGCTTTGTTGGAATTGTCGCGCGTCCTCGGCAACTTGACCAATGTACTCTCGCATAGCTTCACTCTCTTGATGTAGAGCTCGTTGGACACCGAATAGATGTAGTTTGGTGACGTAGTTGTTCGCTTCTTGAGGATCGTCGAAGATCGGGTTGGTAGATGAACTTGGCCTATCCATCATCACAAGCAAGTAAGTGAGTGGAGAAAGGAGAAGACAATATCAATGTACCTTAACCGAGGTTGAAAATGGATCAATGATCACTCAACAATGTAACCCGGAAATAGCACTATTGGTATCACTTCGTGTCGATTCTCACACCTACACAAGTAAAGCTTTGAGAGGAGCTCGGTTAGGATGTGGCACAAATTCAATGCAATCGTCAAAATGACTCAAAGATGTTGAAAATGGTTCACAAATTTGCTCATGCAACAAGTAGATCACTTGATACAGGGTGGAACCCTAATCAGCGGATCTTTCACGTTTGGAGGTTGGCACACGATGAACACGGGGAAAACACGGAGAAAGATGGGGAAAACACAAGAGAGAACACTCAAATCAACACGGAAGCAATCACACAAGTGCTAGATTCGCGATACAAGGTCGAGATACATGATCCAAAGTCAACAACGGTGATACAGATAGTCTTCTCCCGGAGGAGGTCTTGGAATCCCGTGGGATCTTCCCGTTAGGGGTCTTGAATCCAGAGGTGGATCTTCTCCGTAGAGGCGCACCGGTCTCGTGGGAGAAATCCACACAAGTGTCAAATGAGCTAAAACCACAGCTAACCCTAAACGGAAAGAGGAAAGGAGTATATATAGTCTTCGGGGCGAACGGGTACATGGGCCTCGGCCCAGGGGGCTGCACGCAGGCAGATCAGGGGCCGGATGTCCGGGCGGCGGCCCGGATGTCCGGGGCTTCGAGGGACGCCGGACGTCCGGGGCCATGGGCCGGATGTCCGGGCTGGAGTGGCCTGGTCTCGGGTGCTCTCTGGACAGAGGCGCCGGATTTCCGGGCCCGGGGCCGGATGTCCGGGCCGTGCTTGGCCGGATGTCCGGGCCCTGGCCGGATGTCCGGGCCCTGTAGCTTCAGTCGCTGCTGGTCTTCTGTAGATGATGGCCCAGGTGCCGGATGTCCGGGCCATGGCGCCGGATGTCCGGGGCCTGGAGCTCCCTTCTGCCCTTCTTGATGCATCGGTTCGTACGTGGCCTTGGGGACTTGTTCACCTTCACGCTCTTCTCCGAAGCGGTCTCCTTCACACCTGAGCACACAAAGCACACTCGCTTGAGGTAGCAACCATGTCTCGCAAGATTCATAAGGAAGTAGGGCTAGGAGTGACGTCACCTCGGTCTCGAAAGCTCTAGTACGGGCACGTGTCATCGGTCCTTGAGGCACTTGAGGGGGTGAAGGAGGGTCCATGGGGATGGCCCTAGGATACACCGTATCAGGACCAATTACTAGAGCTCGCGCACGCCAATTAAATTACCAGGTACTTTCGTTTCTTGGTAATGAATCTAATGTTCATGAGAATATGATGCTGCCTAAATTGGATACATTTGTCTTGCTTACAAATGAAGGGCCTAGCTTGGACAAGAAGGATGAACATTTTAGCAAGATCAAGCATGGAGATGATGGCATGCGCAAGGGGAACAAGAATGGCGTTTCAATTGATGATTTCAGGACTTTGAAGCCACCATAATGAGTGCGAGAAGCCTTGGACGAAATATACAAGATGCCACTTCATAAATTTCGTCCAGAGTCTATTATAGGTGCTGCGTCACCTTATTATTGGGCCAGGCCCATGTAATTTCGAAATACTTGAGTATAGGCTGTTTTTAGAGTCCGTATGTGTGGGGAAACAAGAGTTAGGGTTGGTTTCGGACCCCTCCACCAAGGGCCACGAAATTCCCCCCTCTTTCCCTCATATATACAGCCCTTAGGGCGTCGTTTAGACTTTGGGTTTTTGTTTAGATTAAAAGTTCGCCATAGCTGCAACTTCGCGTACTTCGTTTGTGTTCAACGACGAGACCAAGGCGTCACAGAACCCCACCTTGATCAATAAAGCTTTCCTCTTATATTCGCAATATCCAGATTGCAATCTTAGTTTCTTGCTTGTTCTTCGTTTGCCTGCAGGAAACAGACCTTCGTGGTCAGGTTGATCGTGCTCCGGCGTGGTCAACAACCTCTCGGAGTTGGTTTAGCGATTGCTAAGGCGCGACGTCCTCGCACGTTCGTAGTCGGATCGTCAAAGTCGACTTCCTCCAAAACGATAACCACCATCTCATCGAAAGACGGGACACCTTTGCCTCTATCACAAGTATGAAATCCATGCTTATGTCTTCCCATGGGTGGTATGGAATAGGAAGAGGCATATAAAGACCATAAGATTGAGCTTTGGACTTAGCTTTGCGGCATGTAGAACATCGGTTGGTGAATCGTGAGACGTCACGAAGCATCTTGGGCCAAAAATAGTTCTTAGAGAGTGTAGCAAACGTCTTGTCTCGTCCAAAGTGTCCCATGAGTCCTCCTCCATGCGATTCCTGCAAAAGGAGCAAACGAAGCGAAGACTCGGGAATGCAAAGTTTGTTAGCTCTCATAAGATATCCATCTTTGATGTAGTAATGCTCCCAAGAAGTGTGAGTCAAGCATTTAGCATAGGCATTTGCAAAGAAAGGATCATGCTCATATAAATCTTTAATATGCTCAAAGCCAATCACATTCAACTCAAGTTGTGTTACAAGCATGCATTTGCGGGAAAGCGCGTCCGCCACAACATTTTCTTTGCCCTTGATGTATTTGATGACGTAGGGAAAAGACTCAATGAACTCACTCCATTTAGCATGACGCTTGTTCAACTTGGTTTGACCTTTGAGATACTTGAGTGTCTCATGGTCCGTATGAAGAATGAATTCATGAGGTCTAAGATAGTGTTCCCAAACACGTAGAACTCTCACCAAGGCATAAAGCTCTTTATCATAGATGGGATAGTTAAGTTGTGCTCCCGATAGCTTCTCGCTAAAGTACGCAATTGGGCGCTTTTCTTGCATTAGCACGCCACCTATGCCGGTACCACTAGCATCACAATGAATCTCAAACGGTTTGTCAAAGTTTGGTAGTGCTAGAAGTGGTGCGTGCGTGAGCAAGCTCTTAAGCTCATTGAACGCGGTGTCTTGTGAAGGACCCCAAATGAAGGGTGCGTTCTTCTTGCTCAAAGCGTGTAGAGGCATAGCAATGGTGCTAAAATCCTTCACAAAACGTCGATAGAAACCGGCTAGACCAAGGAAACTACGCACTTGCATAAGATTCTTTGGTTGAGGCCAAGTTTTAATTGCTTCAATTTTAGTTTCATCAACGTGAACACCTTGAGAAGACACGACAAATCCTAGAAAGACAACCTTGTCAACTCCAAAAGTGCATTTTTCCATATTAGCATACAATTGTTGTTTACGAAGTGCTTGCAAAACTAGTTGTACATGGTCAACATGTTCTTCAAGCGACTTGCTAAACACAAGAATGTCATCAAAGTAAACCACAACAAAGACACCTATGTAGGGTCTAAGAACAAAGTGCATAAGACGCACAAAAGTGCCGGGTGCTTCCGATAAGCCCATTGGCATAACAAGCCACTCGTATAACCCGAACTTGGTTTTAAAAGCAGTTTTCCACTCATCACCCTCTTGAATGCGAATTTGGTAGTAACCACTTTTAAGATCAATTTTTGAAAAGATGGTGGCACCACAAAGTTCATCAAGCATGTCATCTAAGCGAGGAATAGGGTGACGATATCTAACGGTGATAGCATTTATCGGGCGGCAATCGGAACACATGTGAAAAGTTCCGTCTTTCTTAGGTACGAGAATAACGGGAACGGCACAAGGGCTTAGACTTTCACGTACATGACCCTTGTCGATGAGATTTTGCACTTGCCGTTGTATCTCCTTCGTTTCCTCGGGGTTGACGCGGTACGGAGCTTTGTTTGGAAGTGGAGCACCGGGTACGAGGTCGATGCGGTGTTCTATCCCTCGAAGTGGAGGTAGACCCGGTGGTAGCTCATCCGGAAAGACGTCCGAGAATTCCTGCAACAATTTAGACAACACCAAAGGTGGAGGTGGTGAAGTGTTAGTAGGTTTGGCTTCCCCTTTGCATAGAAGCACAAGGTGGAAGACGCTCGATGGGTTCTCACACACTTCTCTCATCTCACGTTTGGTAGCAAATAGCACTAGTTGCTTCTTGTCGCTCATCGTGGAGTCGCTCATATTTGGCTTGTGGCTCTCGCTCTCTTTTTGGTGGCTCGCTCTCTCACCATTCTCTCCACGATGGGTAGTAGGTAAAATCTTGTCGGCGGCTACTTGACTTGGAGTCATTGGTCGTAGCACGAATTCCTTGCCCTTCATCTTGAAGTGATAGTGATTCGTCCGTCCATTGTGTGTGACTCCACGATCATATTGCCATGGGCGTCCAAGAATAAGGTGGCACACGGACATGGGTATCACATCACACTCAAGAGTATCCTCGTAGGCGCCAATCTTGAAAGAGACTTGCACGGTGTGCTCGACTCGAAGAATTCCGGCGTCGTTGAGCCATTGGACCTTGTAGGGGTGAGGATGCTTCGTCTTGACCAAATGAAGCTTGTCGCATAGCTCTTCGCTTGCCAAGTTGTGGCAACATCCACCATCGATGATAACCTTGACGGCGCGTCCATTTATGCCGGCCTTCGTATGAAAAATATGACATCGTTGGTCGTCATCTTGTTGATGTTGGAGTGTCAAGACTTTGGAGACAACAAGGTTGGGGCTTGAGTCATTGTCGCAAAACACTTGATTGTCTTCTTCTTCATTGACTTGGCGATGCATTGCTACATGCTCAAGTGCTTCCATCTCATCATCGCTCATGGAGTCATATGATCCGTCGTCGTTGATGATCATGGTGCGAACGGTCTTGCACTCAAATGACTTGTGGCCTCGTCCTTGGCACTTGAAGCATTTGATGGAGCTCGTCTTGTTGTTATCTTCGGTTGGAGTTGTAGTTGAGGAAGCTCTTGGCTTGAAGTTGTTGGTAGAAGGTTGACGACTCGAGGTAGTCGCATTCTTGTAGCTTGACTTGTCACCGAAGTTTGTAGAAGGCTTGATAGAGGTAGGAGGAGTAACCGAAGTCGTTGAAGCTTGGTTATAGGAGCCGAAGTTCTTGGAGTTGAACTTGGAGTACTTGTAGTCTTCTTGAACTTGTCGCTCCGCTTTGGTTGCTTGATGTACTAGCTCGAGGAGATTGTTGTATGGTTGGAAGTCCGCAATCTTCTTGATGGGATAGTTGAGTCCATTCAAGAATCGCGCCATAGTTTGCTCATCATCTTCCGTGATGTTTGCTCGTATCATGGCAATCTCCATCTCCTTGTAGTACTCTTCAACGGACTTGGTACCTTGCTTGAGGAGTTGTAGCTTCTTGAACAAGTCTCGGTTGTAGTGTGTAGGCACGAAGCGTGCTCTCATCACTTCCTTCATTTGAGCCCAAGTGGTGATAGGAGGTTCGCCTTTGTCTTCTCTTCTCTCTATGATTTGCTCCCACCAAATGAGAACATAGTCTTGGAACTCAAGTGATGCCATAGCGATCTTCTTCTCGTCATCGAAGTTGTGAAGGCGAAAGATCTTGTCAACTTTCAATGCCCATGAGAGGTAATCTTCGGGATCAATGCTTCCGGAAAACTTTGGCATGGTGAACTTGAGCTTGCCATAGCGATGCTCGTCATTGTTTCCTTGCCTATTGGGAAGGCGCTCTCGATTTTGGCGGTTTGCCATATCATGTTGCTCTTGAGGATGTAGACGTTCTTGTTGGAGTTGATGTTCTTGTTGGTATTGTTGCTCATGTCGCGCTTGAGGAGGAGCTTCTTCTTGCATTCTTGCTTGATGGCGCCGTTCTTGCATCTCATCTCGAAGAAAATCCTCTTCTTGACGAGTGTGTCGATTGCGGGTGGCCACATTGCGGTGTGCATCTTGTAAAGCACGTTGTGCCTCCATAGCTTGAGCTTCACGGCGTTGTTGTGCGTGGCGGTTAGCCTCGGCATCTTGTTCTTCTTGATGTTGACGAGCTCGCTCTTGTTGTTGTTGGCGTATTCGTTGCCGTTCTTGTGCTTGCTCAAGTGTAGCTTGGTTTTGGCGACGTCGGCCTTCTTGCTCGTCGAATGGTTCTTGAGGACTCTTGTCATGTAGAGGTTGCCGATGTTCATGTCGAGCTTGACGTGCGGCTTGACGAAGAGTGTTTGACGTAGGTGTACTTGAGTCTTGCGTTGAGTCGGTATGTCGACTTGAGCGTGTTCGTCGATGAGATGATGTTGAGGAAGAACGTCGGTTGATGATCAATGTCCGTAGCTCATTGTATTGAGTAGACATGTTGGTGTTGATGAGGTCGATTTGCTCCTTGGTGCTTTGTTGGAATTGTCGCGCGTCCTCGGCAACTTGACCAATGTACTCTCGCATAGCTTCACTCTCTTGATGTAGAGCTCGTTGGACACCGAATAGATGTAGTTTGGTGACGTAGTTGTTCGCTTCTTGAGGATCATCGAAGATCGGGTTGGTAGATGAACTTGGCCTATCCATCATCACAAGCAAGTATGTGAGTGGGAGAAAGGAGAAGACAATATCAATGTACCTTAACCGAGGTTGAAAATGGATCAATGATCACTCAACAATGTAACCCGGAAATAGCACTATTGGTATCACTTCGTGTCGATTCTCACACCTACAAGTAAAGCTTTGAGAGGAGCTTGGTTAGGATGTGGTACAAATTCAATGCAATCGTCAAAATGACTCAAAGATGTTGAAAATGGTTCACAAATTTGCTCATGCAACAAGTAGATCACTAGCAAAGAGTAGCACACGGAACACACGCACGGATAGATAAATGTGGTTGTGCAACCAAGGATGAGCGAAAAATGTGGTAAACCACGGAAAATGCTCGTGTTGCACAACGCTAGAGAGACGCTAACCGATTGCTTAATAGGCGGATACGCACTTGTGCACGACCTATATGGGCAAAACGTAACGACTATCTATCACAAGTATGCTATGAGTGTATGATGTGCCGATGCTTGAGCACAAGGTGATGTTGCTATGTATGATCTCTTTGGATGCAAGGCGTATGATGCTATTGTTTCTTTGCTTGGGTTGGCTCTTGTGCTTAAAAGCTTTGGAGCTCTTTCTGTTGGCACATATGTATGCTTCACGTATCAAGGTAGCTATTGTGTATGCGGAGCACTCTTGTGGCACACGGGGATATGCAAGATACCAAGATGATGTGATGTTACTCACAATGATGTGGTATGCAATATCTATGACTATCACTAATGTGCACAAGTGTCGTGGCCCGGCAATACTCAAATGGCTAGTCTCAATGGGAAAGCTACGCAAAGATGGTTCATAGGGTGACAATGCAATTGCAAGATAAAATGATCGAAGTGTCGTCGATGTTACCGTCCTTGCCGAAGTTGAGCGGTGGTGTTGTCGAAGTCTTGCCGTCCCAAGGTAGCCTAAACATCCAAGGAAACGGTGAAACCACAACTCAAGTATCCACGGCAAATGGAGACAAATTTTCGAAACTCGAAGCGGTGAAGTGATGGTGGATGCGGAAAAGGTGGTGGTATGCGGAAGAAATGGTGGAGTACCGAGCGAAAATGGCGGAGAGGTGGGGAAATGGCTGCGGGAGGCCGGATGTCCGGGCCAAAGGCCGGATGTCCGGGCTGGGCCGGATGTCCGGGGCACGGGCCGGATGTCCGGGGTGCCCGAGCCAGCAAGAACACGCTGCAATGGTGGTTTCGTGGCAAAAATTCGGCGGGTTTTTCGGATGAAATTTGGGGAAAAGTGGAGGAAAAGCTAGATCCACACGTGGCACAGCAACTCCATGGAACAAATTCAACAAAATCTTGCCAAATCAACAGATCACAGAAAATTTTTGGGGCTCTTTTTGTGGGTCAATTTTCGAAATTAGGAAGAACACGACAAAAACAGGCTAGAAAACGAAGTGTGGGGCTCCAAAATCGTGAGAAACCTTTGCTCTAGATACCATATGATACAGGGTGGAACCCTAATCAGCGGATCTTTCACGTTTGGAGGTTGGCACACGATGAACACGGGGAATCACAGGGGAAAGAAGGGGGAAACACAAGAGGAAAACACTCAATCAACACGAAAGCAATCACACAAATGCTAGATTCGCGATACAAGGTTGAGATCCATGATCCAAAGTCAACAACGGTGATACAGATAGTCTTCTCCGTGAGGAGGTCTTGGAATCCCGTGGGATCTTCCCGTTAGGGGTCTTGAATCCAGAGGTGGATCTTCTCCGTAGAGGCGCACCGGTCTCGTGGGAGAAATCCACACAAGTGTCAAATGAGCTAAACCACCGCTAACCCTAAACGGAATGAGGAGAGGAGTATATATAGTCTACGGGGCGAATGGGTACATGGGCCTCGGCCCAGGGGCTGCACGCAGGCAGATCAGGGGCCGGATGTCCGGGCGACGGCCCGGATGTCCGGGTCTTCGAAGGGTGCCGGACGTCCGGGGCGAGGAGCCGGATGTCCGGGCCGGAGCGGTCAGGTTTCGGGCGCTCTCTGGACAGAGGCGCCGGATTTCCGGGCCCGGGGCCGGATGTCCGGGCCATGCTTGGCCGGATGTCCGGGCCCTGGCCGGATGTCCGGGCCCTGTAGCTTCAGTTGCTGCTGGCCTTCTGTAGTTGATGGCCCAGGTGCCGGATGTCCGGGCCATGGGGCCGGATGTCCGGGGCCTGGAACTTCCTTCTGCCCTTCTCGATGGATCAGTTCGTCCGTGGCCTTGGGGACTTGTCCATCTTCACGCTCTTCTCCGAAGCGGTCTCCTTCACACCTGAGCACACAAAGCACACTCGCTTGAGGTAGCAACCATGTCTCGCAAGATTCATAAGGAAGTTGGGCTAGGAGTGACGTCACCTCGGTCTCGAAAGCTCTAGCACGAGCACGTGTCATCGGTCCTTGAGGCACTTGAGGGGGTGAAGGAGGGTCCATGGTGATGGCCCTAGGATACACCGTATCACATGAGTGATTCCACCATATGTGAGATTGAGAGCATTTCTTTTGAGAGGACGAGAGTGATCACCACTATCCCCACACATGAGAGCATGCCACACATCATATGTGAGGTTGAGAGCCATTTGAGTGACTCCACCAACCATAAGAGTGAGAGCATCCATGAGGGAGTGAGTGAGCCACACCACTTAGTGAGTGAGGTAGTTGATAGGGCACGTGAGGCCACTATGATTTCTAACGACTTAACCTCTACTCCGAGTGTGTTTTCTTTGGTGCTAGGTCTCCTACAAGAGGACATGCCTACCCTCGATGAGTCCGTCCCTCCAATGGACAAACCGATGGCCATGGTGGAAGAAGATGCACCACCCACATGGTTCCATCATGATGAAGATGAGAACGAGTGGATCTTCAACACCTCACCTACAATACATGAGCGATGCTCCAAAGGTAACATAGGTGATGGTGCTTCTTCCGTCCCACTTGTGGACTATATCACCAATGATTGCTTGCATGATGTTGATTCACCTATGACCATGCTTCATGCTAGTGCAACTTCCTCATGTCTTGACTTACCTATTTATGATGAATATGATGATGAGCATGTTGAGTTGCCTAGTTGTGATGCTATGCTCCATAGGATATCATGTGAAAATTCTTTTGGTCACATCATGTTTGATAATCCTTTGAACTTGTCATATGCTATGAGTGAGATTTCTCATATTGTTTCATTTCAATCTCAACATAGTAACTATGCATGCCAAATTAAAGTAAATCCCATTTGCACTTGTGGCATAGATGACAAGATGATGGTCATTGGTATGTGTTTCTCTTGCGATGATATTGCCATGCTTCCTTTACATGATTTGCGCAATTCATCTAATATACCATGCCATGATCACATTGCTCTGGATATGCATTGTTTTGGATGTTATCAATATTCTCCATGTGATGTTTCCATTGATGCTCATGAGGAGACCCCCATAGTTTCCTCGGACATACTAGGAGATCTTGATGCATTCCATACTTTGCATAGTTCCCATAATTGCTTGCACCATATGCATTCCATGAATCACAATGATATTTCTCGTGATGCATCACACAACTTGAGTCTCCATTATGCCATACATAACAACAAACCTCTCATGATGGATGACATGTTTCTATACCACGCATCTCATTTATTTGAGCATTGGATATTATGTGCTAACCAACACTTGCACGTGCGCATCATGATGGATGATGTGTACATATACCACGCACATACAATTTTTCCTTTGCCTTTGTCTTGTGTAGGTACTTTTGCAAACTCGTCAACCTCACAATCCCATGAGTTGACGAAAAGAGCTCTTGAGAGCAACGATGGCTTGGGATTCCGTGGAATCTCCTTACCACCATTCTCTTCGCGCAACCACTACGCGCCTCTCTTTTACTTGGCTCTCACACGGCTATGGGCTATTTGCCACTTCTCACATTATGCCCATACTATCGTGTTCACTTTGCATGTTATGCCTCTTGCTATGACTTTGCCATGCAATTGTGACCCTTGCTTGCCTTTACACACGATTCACCATTATGTTACTTATATGTGTATTTGCATGCTTGGTGGAGATACTTGTAGCTACTACCATGATCTCTTTGTGTCACATGCTATTGTTGATTCTTGTGTTGGGAGAGTCATGATACTCCATTGCTATTTACATAGGACTTCTTGCCACCACAATGATGAGACTTTGCCCATATCTTGCTTACATGCTTGTGCTATGCCATGTGCATTATTCATGCCTACAATTTGCACACATGACATGCTTGCCATGATTGCTTCTAGTACGTTGCATCTTCGCACTACTAGCTTGTTTGACTTGATTGCTATGCTTGCTTGCTATATTGCATCACCCATGTTCCACTCTTACTTGCTTTCTTGGGTTGATGACATATATGTTCATGCCACTCACATGATATATATTGATCATTGTCACTTGTCTCCATTAGTTGCATCTCTCATCACTTGTATTGAGTGCAACAATGCTATGTTTGTTGATCTTGGAGATTTTGACACCCTCCTTGAGATGCATACTTGCTTGATTGAGCCTATTGCACTTGGTTGTTCCCGCATCATATGCTTACATGCCATGCCACATTACCTTGTCCTTTCTTATGATAAGAATGATGCTAGCACTTGTTGGGTATTTTCCCTCACGAATGCTAGGTTTTGCATTCACGCTGACCTCATTTGTTTTTCCGAGTGTTTGTCATGTTCTTTCATTTTGAACGATTCACAAGGCGGTATTGGATGCACCTTCGGACCTTCACTCATGCCACGACATCGAACATTGTCCATTCACGACTACCGTTTCCATGGTGATGAGGTTTTTGATCCGAGGTCGGATCTTCCCCAAGGGAGGGGAGATGATACGGAGTATCCCATGATCATCCCCATGTTCACTCGACGAGACCTCAACTACACACAATTGGACACAAGGTTCACTCGCTCCTCTCTGAACCTCCACTTTCTACATGTGAGACATGCCTACTACCTCAAATATATGTGCTATGCATGTTCAGGAACACCCAAGGAGACCATGGAGAACCCAAGGACCAAGGCCAAGTGCGCGCGGGAGAGAAGGAAGAAGGGCCAGCACCTACAGGCCCCGGACATCCGGCCCCCAGGCCCGGACATCCGGCGCCCCGGACATCCGGGCCCTGGCCGGAAATCCGGCGCCACTGTCCAGAAGACACCCGTGGCTCAACCCCTCCAGCCCGGACATCCGGCGTCTCGGGAAGGCCCGGACATCCGGCCCCCGCCCGGACATCCGGCCCCTGTCTGCGCACAGTGTATCGGGCCTGAGGCCCATGTATCCCTCTCCCACTTACCCCTTCGTGGACCTAGACTATATATACCCCTCCACCTCCTCCTAGTTAGGGTTAGCTTAGTGATAGCTCATTTGATACCTAGAGCTTTGCTCATCTAGTGGTTCATCTCCTTGTGAGTGACTGCGGCCCCTCTACGGAGAAGATCCACTACGGATTCAGGACCTCCTTCATCGGAGAAGATCCCCAGGGATATCAAGACCTCCTCACGGAGAAGAACCGGTATGATACAGGGTGGAACCCTAATCAGCGGATCTTTCACGAAATGGAGGGGATCCCACGATGAACACGAAGAACACAAAGGGAAACGGGGGAAAACACGAGAGGAAACACACAAGAACAAGTCCAATCACACATCCACTAGACAATCAAACACACAAGATCACACGGTACATGAACAACAAAGGGAAAGATACAAGGTAAAGTTCATCTCCAAGAGGAGGTCTTGAATCCGTGAAGGATCTTCCCGCTAGGGGTCTTGAATCCAAGGTGGATCTTCTCCGTAGAGGGGCCGCGGTCTCTCTCGTGGAGTAGATCCGGGATGGATGAGCAAAGCTCTATCTCTCATATGAGCTAAACCATTGCTAACCCTAAAATGGTGGAGGTTGAGGAGTATATATAGTCTAGGGTCATGAAGGGGTAAGTGAGGGGCGAAACGGGTACATGGGCATCGGCCCGGATACATGCACGCAGGCAAGGCCGGATGTCCGGGCTGGCAGCCGGATGTCCGGGGCTTCGGGGCGAGCCGGATGTCCGGGGTTACGGCCGGATGTCCGGGCTGGCTCGGTCCAGCTTCTGTGAAGGAGGGCCCGGATTTCCGGGAGGAGTGCCGGATGTCCGGCTGTTGCGGAAGCGCCGGATGTCCGGCCTTTGGCCCGGATGTCCGGCCGCTGTAGTATCAGCAGCTCCGTCTTCTTCCGTCTTCTCTTCCAAGCTTCCCTCGCAGATGGTGTAGGTGATCCTTGGCGCTTGCACCCCTCCTCGCCATCCGTGAAGCTCCGACAATACCTATGCATGCACACGAGAGGAGTGTCAAGTAGTATACCATCCTCGAAGGGGTCAAGTGAACATGTGTAAAGGAGATGATTCACCTTTATGTATGAGAAATAGAGGTCACACGTGTCACTTCCCAAGCAGACTCTTGACATGGTGATGTCCATAGGATACACCGTATCACCATGCAATTGTGACCCTTGCTTGCCTTTACACATGATTCACCATTATGTTACTTATATGTGTATTTGCATGCTTGGTGGAGATACTTGTAGCTACCACCATGATCTCTTTGTGCCACATGCTATTGTTGATTCTTGTGTTGGGAGAGTCATGATACTCCATTGCTATTTACATAGGACTTCTTGCCACCACAATGATGAGACTTTGCCCATATCTTGCTTACATGCTTGTGCTATGCCATGTGCATTATTCATGCCTACAATTTGCACACATGACATGCTTGCCATGATTGCTTCTAGTACGTTGCATCTTCGCACTACTAGCTTGTTTGACTTGATTGCTATGCTTGCTTGCTATATTGCATCACCCATGTTCCACTCTTACTTGCTTTCTTGGGTTGATGACATATATGTTCATGCCACTCACATGATATATATTGATCATTGTCACTTGTCTCCATTAGTTGCATCTCTCATCACTTGTATTGAGTGCAACAATGCTATGTTTGTTGATCTTGGAGACTTTGACACCCTTCTTGAGATGCATACTTGCTTGATTGAGCCTATTGCACTTGGTTGTTCTCGCATCATATGCTTACATGCCATGCCACATTACCTTATCCTTTCTTATGATAAGAATTATGCTAGCACTTGTTGGGTATTTTCCCTCACGAATGCTAGGTTTTGCATTCACGCTAACCTCATTTGTTTTTCCGAGTGTTTGTCATGTTCTTTCATTTTGAAGGATTCACAAGGCGGTATTGGATGCACCTTCGGACCTTCACTCATGCCACGACATCGAGCATTGTCCATTCACGACTACCGTTTCCATGGTGATGAGGTTTTTGATCCGAGGTCGGATCTTCCCCAAGGGAGGGGAGATGATACGGAGTATCCCATGATCATCCCCATGTTCACTCGACGAGACCTCAACTACACACAATTGGACACAAGGTTCACTCGCTCCTCTCTGAACCTCCACTTTCTACATGTGAGACATGCCTACTACCTCAAATATATGTGCTATGCATGTTCAGGAACACCCAAGGAGACCATGGAGAACCCAAGGACCAAGTCCAAGTGCGCGCGGGAGAGAAGGAAGAAGGGCCAGCACCTACAGGCCCCGGACATCCGACCCCTAGGCCCGGACATCCGGCGCCCCGGACATCCGGGCCCTGGCCGGAAATCCGGCGCCACTGTCCAGAAGACACCCGTGGCTCAACCCCTCCAGCCCGGACATCCGGCCCCTCGGCCCGGACATCCGGCGTCTCGGGAAGGCCCGGACATCCGGCCCCCGCCCGGACATCCGGCCCCTGTCTGCGCACAGTGTATCGGGCCTGAGGCCCATGTATCCCTCTCCCACTTACCCCTTCGTGGACCTAGACTATATATCCCCCTCCACCTCCTCCTAGTTAGGGTTAGCTTAGAGATAGCTCATTTGATACCTAGAGCTTTGCTCATCTAGTGGTTCATCTCCTTGTGAGTGACTGCGGCCCCTCCACGGAGAAGATCCACACGGATTCAAGACCTCTGCGGAGAAGATCCTACGGGATTCAAGGCCCCTCGCGGGAAGATCCTACGGGATATCATCAAGACCTCCTCACGGAGAAGAACCGGTTACCCTTTGTATCGTCCCTTGTTGATCATGGATCTTGTATCTCTTTGTGTTTCGAGGATCTAGCATATGTGTGACTTGTTCTTGTTGGTTTGAGTGATTCTCTCGTGTTTTCCCTCGTGTTCCCTCTCGTGTTCTTCGTGTTCATCGTGGGATCCCCTCCATTTCGTGAAAGATCCGCTGATTAGGGTTCCACCCTGTATCAACGCGCCTCGGGTGCTCTCTGGACAGAGGCGCCGGATTTCCGGGCGCGGGGCCGGATGTCCGGGCCGTGCCTGGCCGGATGTCCGGGCCCTGGCCGGATGTCCGGGCCCTGTAGCCTTGGCTGCTGTTGGCCTTCTGTGGGTGAATGCCCAGGGGCCGGATGTCCGGGCCAGGGGGCCGGATGTCCGGGTCCTGGAGCTCTCTTCTGCTCTTCTCGATGCATTGGCTCGTCCATGAACTTGAGGACTCGTCCATCTTCACGCCCCTCTCCGATGTGGTCTTCTTCACACCTGAGCACACACAACACGTCCGTCTGAGGTAGCGACCATGTCTCGCAAGATTTGTATGGAAGTAGGGCTAGGAGTGACGTCACCTCGGTCTCGGGAGCTCTAGTCCTTGGTCCTTTGGGCACTTGTTGAGGTGAAGGAGGGTCCATGGGGATGGCCCTAGGATACACCGTATCAGATAGTCTTCTCCCGGAGGAGGTCTTGGAATCCCGTGGGATCTTCCCGTTAGGGGTCTTGAATCCAGAGGTGGATCTTCTCCGTAGAGGCGCACCGGTCTCGTGGGAGAAATCCACACAAGTGTCAAATGAGCTAAAAACCACAGCTACCCCTAAACGGAATGAGGAGAGGAGTATATATAGTCTACGGGGCGAATGGGTACATGGGCCTCGGCCCGGGGGATGCGCGCAGGCAATTCAGGGGCCGGACGTCCGGGCGGCGGGCCGGATGTCCGGGACTTCACAGGACGCCGGATGTCCGGGGCGGGGGCCCGGATGTCCGGGCTGGGGCAGTCGAGCCTCGGGCGCTCTCTGGACAGAGGCGCCGGATTTCCGGGCCCGGGGCCGGATGTCCGGGCCGTGCTTGGCCGGATGTCCGGGCCCTGGCCGGATGTCCGGGCCCTGTAGCTTCTGCTGCACGCGGCCTTCTGTAGCTGAACGCCCAGGGGCCGGATGTCCGGGCCAGGGGGCCGGATGTCCGGGGCCTGGAGCTCTCTTCTGCTCTTCTCGATGCATTGGCTCGTCCACGACCTTGGGGACTTGTCCATCTTCAAGCTCTTCTCCGAAGTGGTCTCCTTCACACCTGAGTACACAAAGCACACTCGCTTGAGGTAGCAACCATGTCTCGCAAGATTCATAAGGAAGTAGAGCTAGGAGTGACGTCACCTCGGTCTCGAAAGCTCTCGTATGAGCACGTGTCATCGGTCCTTGAGGCACTTGAGGGGGTGAAGGAGGGTCCATGGGGATGGCCCTAGGATACACCGTATCACACTCTTACTTGCTTTCTTGGGTTGATGACATATATGTTCATGCCACTCACATGATATATATTGATCATTGTCACTTGTCTCCATTAGTTGCATCTCTCATCACTTGTATTGAGTGCAACAATGCTATGTTTGTTGATCTTGGAGACTTTGACACCCTTCTTGAGATGCATACTTGCTTGATTGAGCCTATTGCACTTGGTTGTTCTCGCATCATATGCTTACATGCCATGCCACATTACCTTATCCTTTCTTATGATAAGAATTATGCTAGCACTTGTTGGGTATTTTCCCTCACGAATGCTAGGTTTTGCATTCACGCTAACCTCATTTGTTTTTCCGAGTGTTTGTCATGTTCTTTCATTTTGAAGGATTCACAAGGCGGTATTGGATGCACCTTCGGACCTTCACTCATGCCACGACATCGAGCATTGTCCATTCACGACTACCGTTTCCATGGTGATGAGGTTTTTGATCCGAGGTCGGATCTTCCCCAAGGGAGGGGAGATGATACGGAGTATCCCATGATCATCCCCATGTTCACTCGACGAGACCTCAACTACACACAATTGGACACAAGGTTCACTCGCTCCTCTCTGAACCTCCACTTTCTACATGTGAGACATGCCTACTACCTCAAATATATGTGCTATGCATGTTCAGGAACACCCAAGGAGACCATGGAGAACCCAAGGACCAAGTCCAAGTGCGCGCGGGAGAGAAGGAAGAAGGGCCAGCACCTACAGGCCCCGGACATCCGACCCCCAGGCCCGGACATCCGGCGCCCCGGACATCCGGGCCCTGGCCGGAAATCCGGCGCCACTGTCCAGAAGACACCCGTGGCTCAACCCCTCCAGCCCGGACATCCGGCCCCTCGGCCCGGACATCCGGCGTCTCGGGAAGGCCCGGACATCCGGCCCCCGCCCGGACATCCGGCCCCTGTCTGCGCACAGTGTATCGGGCCTGAGGCCCATGTATCCCTCTCCCACTTACCCCTTCGTGGACCTAGACTATATATACCCCTCCACCTCCTCCTAGTTAGGGTTAGCTTAGTGATAGCTCATTTGATACTATCTAGTGGTTCATCTCCTTGTGAGTGACTGCGGCCCCTCCACGGAGAAGATCCACTACGGATTCAGGACCTCCTTCATCGGAGAAGATCCCCAGGGATATCAAGACCTCCTCACGGAGAAGAACCGGTTACCCTTTGTATCGTCCCTTGTTGATCATGGATCTTGTATCTCTTTGTGTTTCGAGGATCTAGCATATGTGTGACTTGTTCTTGTTGGTTTGAGTGATTCTCTCGTGTTTTCCCTCGTGTTCCCTCTCGTGTTCTTCGTGTTCATCGTGGGATCCCCTCCATTTCGTGAAAGATCCGCTGATTAGGGTTCCACCCTGTATCACACTATGATTTCTAACGACTTAACCTCTACTCCGAGTGTGTTTTCTTTGGTGCTAGGTCTCCTACAAGAGGACATGCCTACCCTCAATGAGTCCGTCCCTCCTATGGACTAACTGATGGCCATGGTGGAAGACGATGCACCACCCACATGGTTCCATCAAGATGAAGATGAGAACGATTGGATCTTGAACACCTCACCTACAACTCATGAGCAACGCTCCAAAGGTAAAATAGGTGATGGTGCTTCTCTCGTCCCACTAGTGGACTATATTGACAATGATTGCTTGCATGATGTTGACACACCTAATGACATGCTTCATGCTAGTGCGACTTCCTCATGTCATGACTTACCTATTTATGATGAATATGATGATGAGCATGTTGAGTTGCCTACTTGTGATGTTATGCTCCATAGGATATCATGTGAAAATTCTTTTGGTCACATCATGTTCGACAACCCTTTAAACTTGTTATATGCTATGAGTGAGATCTCCTAGATTGCATCATTTCAATCTCAACATAGTACCTATGCATGCCCCATTAAAGTAAATCCCATTTGCACTTGTGGCATAGATGACAAGATGATGGTCATTGGCTTTTGTTTTTCATGCGATGATATTGCCATGCTTCCTTTACATGATTTGCGCAATATACACTATGCCATGCCATGAACACATTGTTCCAAATATGCATTGTTTTGGATGTTGTCAATATTCTCCATGTGATGTTTCCACTAATGCTCATGAGGAGACCCCCATAGTTTCCTCATACATACTAGGAGATCTTGATGCATTCCATACCTTGCATGATTACCATGATTGTGTGCACCATATGCATTCCATGAATAACAATGCCCTACATATTTGTCATGATGCATTACACCATTTGAGTCTCCATTATGCCTTACATAACAACAAACCTCTCATGATGGATGACATGTTTCTATATCACGCATCTCATTTATTTGAGAATTGGATATTTTGTGCTAACAACCACACGCACGTGCGCATCATGATGGATGATGTGTACATATACCACGCACACATAATTTTTCCATTGTCTTTGTTTGGTTAAGGTACTCACCAATACTTGTCAACCTCACAATCCCATGAGTTGACAAAACGAGCTCTTGAGAGCAACGACGCTTTGGGATTCCGTGGAATCTCCTTACCACCATTCTCTCCGCGCAACCACTACGAGTATCTCTTTTACTTGGCTCTCACACGGCTATGAGCTATTTGCCACTTGTCACATTATGCCCATACTATCGTGTTCACTTTGCATGTTATGCCTCTTGCTATGACTTTGCCATGCAATTGTGACCCTTGCTTACATTTACTCATGTTTCACCATTATGATACTCCTATGTGTATTTGCATGCTTGGTGGAGATACTTGTAGCTATTGCCAAGATTTCTTCATGCCCGATGCTATTATTGATTCTTGTGTTGGGAGAGTCATGATGTCCCATTGCTATTTACATATGGCCTCCCGCCAATACATTAATCCTATTTTACTCATATCTTGCTTTCATGCTTGTGATATGCCATGTGCATTATTCATGCTTCCTATTTGCACACATGCCATGATTGCCATGATTACTTCTAGTATGTTGCATCTTCGCACTACTAGCTTGCTTGACTTGATCACTACGATTGCTTGCTTTATCGCATCACCCATGTTCCACTCTTACTTGCTTTCTTGGGTTGATGATATATATGTTCATGCCATTCACATGATTCACATTGATCATTGTCGTTTGTCTCCACTAGTTGCATCTCTCATCACTTGTATTGAGTGCAACAATGCTATGTTTGTTGATCTTGGAGACTTGGACACCATACTTGTGATGCATGATTGCTTGTTTGAGCCTAATGCCTTTGGTTGTTATCGCATCATATGCTTACATGCCATGCCACATTACCTTGTCCTTTCTTATGATAAGAATGATGCAAGCACTTGTTGGGTATTTTCCCTCACGAATGCTAGGTTTTGCATTCACGCTAACCTCATTTGTTTTTCTGAGTGTTTGTCATGTTCTTTCATTTTGAAGGATTCACATGGCGGTATCATCACTATACATATTGGTCATGCAAAGGCCTACATGATGCGCAACACCAACATTTCCGACATGCTCATAAAGGTGAACTCCTTCCTTTTGAGCCATCCTCACTTACACATATTGGAGGGGCCATGCTTTCATTGTTGTTTCTTTCTTGTTGTCTACATGATATGATGAGGACATCACTAACAAGGTTACACCCACAGCTCCAACTGACACATATACAGGACCAATTACTAGAGCTCGCGCACGCCAATTAAATTACCAGGTACTTTCTTTCTTGGTAATGAATCTAATGTTCATGAGAATATGATGCTGCCTAAATTGGATACATTTGTCTTGCTTACAAATGAAGGGCCTAGCTTGGACAAGAAGGATGAACATTGGAGCAAGATCAAGCATGGAGATGATGGCATGCGCAAGGGGAACAAGAATGGCGTTTCAATTGATGATTTCAGAACTTTGAAGCCACCATAATGAGTGTGAGAAGCCTTGGACGAAATATACAAGATGCCACTTCATAAATTTCGCCCAGAGGCTATTATAGGTGCTGCGTCACCTTATTATTGGGCCAGGCCCATGTAATTTCGAAATACTTGAGTATAGGCTGTTTTTAGAGTCCGTATGTGTGGGGAAACAAGAGTTAGGGTTGGTTTCGGACCCCTCCCCCAAGGGCCACGAAATTCCCCCCTCTTTCCCTCATATATACAGCCCTTAGGGCGTCGTTTAGACTTTGGGTTTTGTTTAGATTAAAAGTTCGCCATAGCTGCAACTTCGCGTACTTCGTTTGTGTTCAACGACCAGACCAAGGTGTCACAGAACCCCACCTTGATCAATAAAGCTTTCCTCTTATATTCGCAATATCCAGATTGCAATCTTAGTTTCTTGCTTGTTCTTCGTTTGCCTGCAGGAAACAGACCTTCGTGGTCAGGTTGATCGTGCTCCGGCGTGGTCAACAACCTCTCGGAGTTGGTTTAGCGATTGCTAAGGCGCGACGTCCTCGCACGTTCGTAGTCGGAACGTCAAAGTCGACTTCCTCCAAAACGATAGCCACCATCTCATCGAAAGACGGGACACCTTTGCCTCTATCAAGTGGTATCAGATTTCCAGGTTGCTCGGTGAGATTTTACAATTTTTCGTAGATTAGATCGAGTCTGTTCTTCATACCTACAGTCCACGAAAAAGCCAAAAAAAAAATTAGGGTTAGTTCATCCCATCCGAACCAATCTGAGCCTTTGCATAATCTTTTCTGTATTTGCTTTGTTGAATTTGCGGTTGCATCGTCGTGTCAAGTTGCTGGTCTTAGCGTCTAGTCTTTTAGAGTTTCGAGTTCTGGTCATAAGTTGTCACGCCGCCGCCGCAACATCTTCATCGCTACTGCCACATACCACCACCGATCCGTATCTATATACCACCACCAATCCGTATCCATATACCACCACCGCTGCCATAACCTACCACCGCTGCCATATCCTACCACCATATATCCACCACCAATCCGAGTTCTTTTCATATTAGGTTTGTTCTCGAAATCCATCTAGGTTTCGGATTTGTGTTTCCTTGCCTGTGTAGGTCTCGAAAAAAAAAATTAGGCCAAAATTTCGCCAGGTGAAAATATTTTTTCCCTATCCTACTTTTGGGCTTTTCTGAGTCTTTTGAGACACGTGCCATCATACTGATTTTTTACCGCACTTTTTCGTCGTCGCTGCCCTGATTCCGAAAAAAAAATTCGTCAAAAAAAATTTCGTGCCTATCATCTTAGTTTGACTTGGGAAGTGTTTTGAGACACTCGCCATTATAGTGATTTTCGGCCAAAAAAAAAGCAGCGCAAAAAAAAAAGAGCGCAAAAAAAAAAGAGGCGAATTTTTTTTTCAGAGTGTGCTTTCCCCTTTATTACGTGCAGCGCCGTGATTTCGTTAGTGTTCTAGGCTCGCGTCTCTAGTACGGTCTAGCCTAGGACCAGCACAGTACCGTCGTTGAGCGTTTATTCACCTTTGCATCTCTGAATTGATTATTGCTGACCCTTTTTGCTACCATATTATAAGCCTTCCCAGCTCCACATACATCTACATCGTGCGTTTGACTCTCCCTGGTAATCGCTCTATCCAAGCTTTGAGAGTTTTGACTACATCGGTTGCCGATCACCGCCTGCTGTTGGGTAAGAACTGGTAAGAATTTGAGATTTGCTTGACAGATTTGTGACACCCGCCACCACCACCACTTGTTAGTAGTCTGTAGGATCATATTCTTGTGTGTTTCTATTGCTGCTAACCATGCCAGGATCACAAGTCGACGAGACTGACTGGGAGAACTTGACGAACAAGGAGCTTCATGATAAGTTTCAGCAAATGATGAGTGAACAGGTGCAAGATGTGCTAAACACATTGGACGCGGCCATGGAGAAGATAGATGGCATGGAGAAGACGTTTGACACAAAGCTCGGTAACAAGTTTGCTGAATTGCTTGCGCGTTTTCCACCACCACCGGCTGCTACAGCTGTCCCACCTCTTCAACAACAACAACAACAACAACAACGGCGCCTTCCGAATCAAGTGGGACGAGCATAGCGCGTTCCCCTTGAGACTGGTCAAGCTTCTGGTGCTGCTGTTGATGTTTCTGTAGCTCCTGCTGCTACTGCAGAGGTGGAGGACCATTACGAGGATGAGGTTGACCAAAATCAGAACTACGTGCAACAACCAGCACCACCACCACCAGGTCGTCCTCATGCATATCATCGCAACGGTAGGGCTGCACCACCACCTGAGGTACATGACCATCTTCCTAAACTGAAATTGAATATTCCACCATTTGAGGGTAGATATGTTCCTGATATATATCTTACTTGGGAGTTACAAACTGAACAACGTTTTTCAGAGTGTGCTTTCCCCTTTATTACGTGCAGCGCCGTGATTTTGTTAGTGTTCTAGGCTCGCGTCTCTAGTACGGTCTAGCCTAGGACCAGCACAGTACCGTCGTTGAGCGTTTATTCAACTTTGCATCTCTGAATTGATTATTGCTGACCACTTTTGCTACCATCTTATAAGCCTTCCCAGCTCCACATACATCTACGTCGTGCGTTTGACTCTCCCTGGTAATCGCTTTATCCACGCTTTGAGAGTTTTGACTACCACGGTTGCCGATCACCACCTGCTGCTGGGTAAGAACTGGTAAGAATTTGAGATTTGCTTGTCGGATTTGTGACACCCGCCACCCCCACCACTTATTAGTAGTCTGTAGGATCATATTCTTGTGTGTTTCTATTGCTGCTAACCATGCCAGGATCACAAGTCGACGAGGCTGACTGGGAGAACTTGACGAACAAGGAGCTTCATGATAAGTTTCAGCAAATGATGAGTGAACAGGTGCAAGATGTGCTAAACAGATTTGACGAGGCCATGGAGAAGATAGATGGCATGGAAAAAACGTTTGATACAAAGCTCGATAACAAGTTTGCTGAATTGCTTGCGCGTTTTCCACCACCACCGGCTGCTGTAGCTGTCCCACCTCTTCAACAACAACAACAACAACAACAACAACAACAACGGCGCCTTCCGAATCAAGTGGGACGAGCACAGCGCGTTCCCCTTGAGACTGGTCAAGCTTCTGGTGCTGCTGTTGATGTTTCTGTAGCTCCTGCTGCTACTGCAGAGGTGGAGGACCATTACGAGGATGAGGTTGACCAAAATCAGAACTACGTGCAACAACCAGCACCACCACCACCATGTCGTCCTCATGCATATCATCGCAACGGTAGGGCTGCACCACCACCTGAGGTACATGACCATCTTCCTAAACTGAAATTGAATATTCCACCATTTGAGGGTAGATATGTTCCTGATATATATCTTACTTGGGAGTTACAAACTGAACAACGTTTTACATGTTTAAACTATCCCGAGGAGAGACGTGTTCCTGCTGCTGTTTGTGCTTTCACTGGTTTTGCATGTGTTTGGTGGTCTGAACATTGTAGATTATATCCTGTTCCAGCTACTTGGGCTGCTTTGAAAACTGCTATCAACGTGAATTACTTCAAAAACTGCAGCGCTTAAGACAAGGAAAAAATTCTGTAGAAGAATATTATCAGCAATTACAAACTGGCCTGATTAGATGTGGTATTGTTGAGGAGAATGAAGCTATGCTTGCACGTTTTATGGGTGGATTAAATAGAGAGATTCAGACCATTCTAGAGTATAAGGATTATACTAATATCACTCGTTTATTCCATCTTGCTTGTAAAGCTGAACGTGAAGTGCAGGATCGACAGGCATTGGCGCGGACTAACTTTTCTGCAGGTCGACCTTCATCATGGACACCGCGTGCATCCTCTACTTCCACACATTCTACTGCACCGACACCTCCATCAGCTGTTACCTCCAGCCGTGATACAAGGAAGCAGGCACAACCACCATTATCTGCCAAGAGCACACCTATTGGACCTGCACAGAGTTCTTCTTCTTCCATGGCATCAACAGGGCACACCAGTGATATTATTTGTCGTCGTTGTAAGGGAAGAGGACATTTTGCGAGAGATTGCAAATCTCAGCGTGTGATGATTGCTACTGAGGATGGTGGATATGAATCCGCTAGTGACTATGATGAGGAGACTTTGGCTCTTATTACATGTGAAGAACACGGTGGAGACGATTCTGATCATGAGACGCAATACATGGCTCCTGAAGATGCTGACAGGTATGAATGTTTAGTTGCTCAACGTGTTTTGAGTGTGCAGGTTACACAAGCTGAGCAAAATCAGAGGCATAATTTGTTCCATACAAAGGGAGTTGTGAAGGAACGTTCTGTTCGCGTGATCATAGATGGAGGGAGTTGCAACAACTTGGCTAGCGTGGAGATGGTGGAGAAGCTATCTCTCACCACAAGACCACATCCACATCCTTACTACATCCAATGGTTCAACAACAGCGGCAAGGTTAAGGTAACACGTACTGTTCGTGTGCATTTTAGTATCTCTACATATGCTGATTATGTTGATTGTGATGTGGTACCTATGCAAGCATGTTCCTTATTACTTGGTAGACCATGGCAATTTGATAAAAATTCTGTACACCATGGTAGAAACAATCAGTATACTCTTGTTCATAAGGATAAAAATATTACTTTGCTTCCTATGACTCCTGATTCCATATTGAAAGATGATATTAATAGAGCTAATAAAGCAAAACAGGAGAAAAATAAGAGTGAAAATCAGATTGTGGCAAAAGAATTTGAGCAACAAATGAAGCCTACTAATAAACCATCTACTGTTGCTTCTGAAATTAAATTGAAAAGTGCATGTTTATTTGCCACCAAATCTGATATTGATGAGCTAGATTTTAGCAAATCTGTTTGCTATGCTGTTGTATGCAAAGATGCATTATTTTCATTCGAAGACGTGCCTTCCTCTTTGCCTCCTGCTGTCACTAACATTTTGCAGGAGTTCGCCGACGTCTTTCCACAAGACGTGCCACCGGGATTACCACCTATTCGAGGGATTGAGCATCAGATTGACTTAATTCCCGGTGCATCGCTACCCAACCGCGCACCATACCGTACCAATCCAGAAGAGACGAAGGAGATTATGCGTCAAGTACAGGAGCTACTCGACAAAGGTTATATACGCGAATCCCTTAGTCCTTGTGCTGTTCCTATTATTGTAGTGCCGAAAAAGGATGGTACATCGCGTATGTGTGTTGATTGTAGAGCCATTAATAATATTACTATTCGTTATCGTCATCCTATTCCTAGGCTAGATGATATGCTTGATGAATTGAGTGGCTCTACAATATTCTCCAAAGTTGATTTGCGTAGTGGATACCATCAAATTCGTATGAAATTGGGAGATGAATGGAAAACAGCATTTAAAACTAAGTTTGGATTATATGAGTGGTTAGTCATGCCTTTTGGGTTAACTAATGCACCTAGTACTTTCATGAGATTAATGAATGAGGTTTTACGTGCTTTCATTGGACGATTTGTGGTAGTATACTTTGATGATATATTGATTTTTAGCAGATCTTTGGAGGAACATTTGGAACATTTACGTGCTGTTTTTATTGCTCTACGTGATGCACGTTTATTTGGTAACCTTGGAAAGTGCACCTTTTTCACCGACCGAGTCTCTTTTCTTGGCTATGTTGTTATATCCTGTTCCAGCTACTTGGGCTGCTTTGAAAACTGCTATGCGTACTCGTTGGGTTCCACCATATTATCAACGTGAATTACTTCAAAAACTGCAGCGCTTAAGACAAGGAAAAAATTCTGTAGAAGAATATTATCAGCAATTACAAACTGGCCTTATTAGATGTGGTATTGTTGAGGAGAATGAAGCTATGCTTGCACGTTTTATGGGTGGATTAAATAGAGAGATTCAGACCATTCTAGAGTATAAGGATTATACTAATATCACTCGTTTATTCCATCTTGCTTGTAAAGCTGAACGTGAAGTGCAGGATCGACAGGCATTGGCGCGGACTAACTTTTCTGCAGGTCGACCTTCATCATGGACACCGCGTGCATCCTCTACTTCCACACATTCTACTGCACCGACACCTCCATCAGCTGTTACCTCCAGTCGTGATACAAGGAAGCAGGCACAACCACCATTATCTGCCAAGAGCACACCTATTGGGCCTGCACAGAGTTCTTCTTCTTCCATGGCATCAACAGGGCACACCAGTGATATTATTTGTCGTCGTTGTAAGGGAAGAGGACATTTTGCGAGAGATTGCAAATCTCAGCGTGTGATGATTGCTACTGAGGATGGTGGATATGAATCCGCTAGTGACTATGATGAGGAGACTTTGGCTCTTATTACACGTGAAGAACACGGGGGAGACGATTCTGATCATGAGACGCAATACATGGCTCCTGAAGATGCTGACAGGTATGAATGTTTAGTTGCTCAACGTGTTTTGAGTGTGCAGGTTACACAAGCTGAGCAAAATCAGAGGCATAATTTGTTCCATACAAAGGGAGTTGTGAAGGAACGTTCTGTTCGCGTGATCATAGATGGAGGGAGTTGCAACAACTTGGCTAGCATGGAGATGGTGGAGAAGCTATCTCTCACCACAAGACCACATCCACATCCTTACTACATCCAATGGTTCAACAACAGCGGCAAGGTTAAGGTAACACGTACTGTTCGTGTGCATTTTAGTATCTCTACATATGCTGATTATGTTGATTGTGATGTGGTACCTATGCAAGCATGTTCCTTATTACTTGGTAGACCATGGCAATTTGATAAAAATTCTGTACACCATGGTAGAAACAATCAGTATACTCTTGTTCATAAGGATAAAAATATTACTTTGCTTCCTATGACTCCTGATTCCATTTTGAAAGATGATATTAACAGAGCTAATAAAGCAAAACAGGAGAAAAATAACAGTGAAAATCAGATTGTGGCAAAAGAATTGGAGCAACAAATGAAGCCTAATAATAGACCATCTACTGTTGCTTCTGAAATTAAATTGAAAAGTGCATGTTTATTTGCCACCAAAACTGATATTGATGAGCTAGATTTTAGCAAATCTGTTTGCTATGGTTTTGTGTGCAAAGAGGCATTATTTTCATTCGAGGACGTGCCTTCCTCTTTGCCTCCTGCTGTCACTAACATTTTGTCAGGAGTTCGCCGACGTCTTTCCACAAGACGTGCCACCGGGATTACCACCTATTCGAGGGATTGAGCATCAGATTGACTTAATTCCCGGTGCATCGCTACCCAACCGCGCACCATACCGTACCATTCCAGAAGAGACGAAGGAGATTATGCGTCAAGTACAGGAGCTACTCGACAAAGGTTATATACGTGAATCCCTTAGTCCTTGTGCTGTTCCTATTATTCTAGTGCCGAAAAAGGATCGTACATTGCGTATGTGTGTTGATTGTAGAGGCATTAATAATATTACTATTCGTTATCGTCATCCTATTCCTAGGCTAGATGATATGCTTGATGAATTGAGTGGCTCTACAATTTTCTCCAAAGTTGATTTGCGTAGTGGATACCATCAAATTCGTATGAAATTGGGAGATGAATGGAAAACAGCATTTAAAACTAAGTTTGGATTATATGAGTGGTTAGTCATGCCTTTTGTGTTAACTAATGCACCTAGTACTTTCATGAGATTAATGAATGAAGTTTTACGTGCTTTCATTGGACGATTTGTGGTAGTATACTTTGATGATATATTGATTTTTAGCAGATCTTTGGAGGAACATTTGGAACATTTACGTGCTGTTTTTATTGCTCTACGTGATGCACGTTTGTTTGGTAACCTTGGAAAGTGCACCTTTTGCACCGACCGAGTCTCTTTTCTTGGCTATGTTGTTACTCCACAGGGAATTGAGGTTGATAAAGCCAAGATTGAAGCTATTGAGAGTTGGCCGCAGCCCAAAACGGTCACACACGTGAGGAGTTTCCTTGGCCTCGCTGGATTCTATCGGCGTTTTGTGAGAGATTTCAGCACCATTGCTGCACCTCTCAATGAGCTTACAAAGAAGGATGTGCCTTTTGTTTGGGGTACTGCACAGGAAGAAGCATTCACGGTATTGAAAGATAAGTTGACACATGCTCCTTTACTCCAACTTCCTGATTTTAATAAGACTTTTGAGCTTGAATGTGATGCTAGTGGAATTGGGTTAGGAGGTGTGTTATTACAAGATGGTAAACATGTTGCATATTTTTCTGAAAAATTGAGTGGGCCTAGTCTGAATTATTCTACTTATGATAAGGAATTATATGCTCTTGTTCAGACTTTGGAGACATGGCAACATTATTTATGGCCCAAAGAATTTGTTATACATTCTGATCATGAATCTTTAAAGCACATTAAAAGTCAAGCAAAACTGAACCGTAGACATACTAAATGGGTTGAATTCATAGAGACTTTCCCTTATGTTATTAAACACAAGAAGGGAAAAGAAAATGTTATTGCTGATGCATTGTCTCGTCGTTATACTATGCTTTCACAACTTGACTTCAAAATATTTGGTTTGGAGACCATCAAAGATCAATATGTGCATGATGCTGAATTTAAAGATGTATTGCAGAATTGTAAAGAAGGCAGAACATGGAACAAGTTCGTCGTTAATAATAGATTTGTGTTTCGTGCTAACAAGCTATGCATTCCAGCTAGCTCTGTTCGTCTTTTGTTGTTGCAGGAGGCGCATGGAGGAGGATTAATGGGGCACTTTGGCGTGAAGAAGACGGAGGACGTACTTGCTACACATTTCTTTTGGCCAAAGATGCGACGGGATGTTGAGCGTTTTGTTGGTCGCTGCACTACATGTCAAAAAGCTAAGTCACGACTCAATCCTCATGGTTTATATATGCCTTTGCCTGTCCCTAGTGTTCCTTGGGAAGATATATCTATGGACTTTGTTTTGGGTTTACCTCGAACAAAGAAGGGGAGGGATAGTATATTTGTTGTCGTGGATAGGTTCTCGAAGATGGCGCACTTTATACCATGTCATAAAAGCGATGATGCTGCTAATGTTGCTGATTTGTTCTTTCGTGAAATTATTCGCTTGCATGGTGTGCCAAATACTATTGTTTCAGATCGTGATACTAAATTTCTTAGCCACTTTTGGAGATGTTTATGGGCTAAGTTGGGGACTAAACTGCTTTTTAGTACTACTTGTCACCCCCAAACTGATGGACAAACTGAAGTAGTCAATAGAACTTTGTCTACTATGCTTAGGGCTGTTTTGAAGAATAATAAGAAAATGTGGGAAGAATGCTTGCCTCATATTGAATTTGCTTATAATCGTTCGTTGCATTCTACTACTAAGATGTGCCCTTTTGAAATTGTCTATGGTTTCCTACCTCGTGCACCTATTGATTTGTTGCCTCTTCCATCTTCGGAGAAGGTTAATTTTGAAGCTAAACAACGTGCTGAATTGATCTTAAAAATGCATGAGTTAACTAAGGAAAATATTGAGCGCATGAATGCTAAATATAAACTTGTTGGAGATAAGGGTAGAAAACGTGTTGTCTTTGCACCTGGAGATCTTGTTTGGTTACATTTGCGTAAGGATAGGTTTCCTAATTTGCGCAAGTCAAAGCTAATGCCACGTGCTGATGGTCCTTTCAAGGTGTTAGAGAAAATAAATGATAATGCATATAAACTTGAGCTGCCTGCAGATGTTGGGGTTAGTCCCACATTTAACATTGCAGATTTGAAGCCTTACTTGGGTGAGGAAGATGAGCTTCCGTCGAGGACGACTTCAATTCAAGAAGGGGAGGATGATGAGGACATCACTAACAAGGTTACACCCACAGCTCCAACTGACACATATACAGGACCAATTACTAGAGCTCGCGCACGCCAATTAAATTACCAGGTACTTTCGTTTCTTGGTAATGAATCTAATGTTCATGAGAATATGATGCTGCCTAAATTGGATACATTTGTCTTGCTTACAAATGAAGGGCCTAGCTTGGACAAGAAGGATGAACATTGGAGCAAGATCAAGCATGGAGATGATGGCATGCGCAAGGGGAACAAGAATGGCGTTTCAATTGATGATTTCAGGACTTTGAAGCCACCATAATGAGTGCGAGAAGCCTTGGACGAAATATACAAGATGCCACTTCATAAATTTCGTCTAGAGGCTATTATAGGTGCTGCGTCACCTTATTATTGGGCCAGGCCCATGTAATTTCGAAATACTTGAGTATAGGCTGTTTTTAGAGTCCGTATGTGTGGGGAAACAAGAGTTAGGGTTGGTTTCGGACCCCTCCACCAAGGGCCACGAAATTCCCCCCTCTTTCCCTCATATATACAGCCCTTAGGGCGTCGTTTAGACTTTGGGTTTTGTTTAGATTAAAAGTTCGCCATAGCTGCAACTTCGCGTACTTCGTTTGTGTTCAACGACCAGACCAAGGCGTCACAGAACCCCACCTTGATCAATAAAGTTTTCCTCTTATATTCGCAATATCCAGATTGCAATCTTAGTTTCTTGCTTGTTCTTCGTTTGCCTGCAGGAAACAGACCTTCGTGGTCAGGTTGATCGTGCTCCGGCGTGGTCAACAACCTCTCGGAGTTGGTTTAGCGATTGCTAAGGCGCGACGTCCTCGCACGTTCGTAGTCGGATCGTCAAAGTCGACTTCCTCCAAAACGATAACCACCATCTCATCGAAAGACGGGACACCTTTGCCTCTATCACACCTGGAGATCTTGTTTGGTTACATTTGCGTAAGGATAGGTTTCCTAATTTGCGCAAGTCAAAGCTAATGCCACGTGCTGATGGTCCTTTCAAGGTGTTAGAGAAAATAAATGATAATGCATATAAACTTGAGCTGCCTGCAGATTTTGGGGTTAGTCCCACATTTAACATTGCAGATTTGAAGCCTTACTTGGGTGAGGAAGATGAGCTTCCGTCGAGGACGACTTCAATTCAAAAAGGGGAGGATGATGAGGACATCACTAACAAGGTTACACCCACAGCTCCAACTGACACATATACAGGACCAATTACTAGAGCTCGCGCACGCCAATTAAATTACCAGGTACTTTCGTTTCTTGGTAATGAATCTAATGTTCATGAGAATATGATGCTGCCTAAATTGGATACATTTGTCTTGCTTACAAATGAAGGGCCTAGCTTGGACAAGAAGGATGAACATTGGAGCAAGATCAAGCATGGAGATGATGGCATGCGCAAGGGGAACAAGAATGGCGTTTCAATTGATGATTTCAGAACTTTGAAGCCACCATAATGAGTGCGAGAAGCCTTGGACGAAATATACAAGATGCCACTTCATAAATTTCGCCCAGAGGCTATTATAGGTGCTGCGTCACCTTATTATTGGGCCAGGCCCATGTAATTTCGAAATACTTGAGTATAGGCTCTTTTTAGAGTCCGTATGTGTGGGGAAACAAGAGTTAGGGTTGGTTTCGGACCCCTCCCCCAAGGGCCACGAAATTCCCCCCTCTTTCCCTCATATACACAGCCCTTAGGGCGTCGTTTAGACTTTGGGTTTTGTTTAGATTAAAAGTTCGCCATAGCTGCAACTTCGCGTACTTCGTTTGTGTTCAACGACCAGACCAAGGCGTCACAGAACCCCACCTTGATCAATAAAGCTTTCCTCTTATATTCGCAATATCCAGATTGCAATCTTAGTTTCTTGCTTGTTCTTTGTTTGCCTGCAGGAAACAGACCTTCGTGGTCAGGTTGATCGTGCTCCGGCGTGGTCAACAACCTCTCGGAGTTGGTTTAGCGATTGCTAAGGCGCGATGTCCTCGCACGTTCGTAGTCGGATCGTCAAAGTCGACTTCCTCCAAAACGATAGCCACCATCTCATCGAAAGACGGGACACCTTTGCCTCTATCATGATACATCTATTGGATGGAGGACCGACATTGGAGATGGACCCTATGAACCTTCAAGTTGAGGAGCGCTCGGACTTATTGGATGACCCTTCGGAACTCTACTCATTCCATGACATTGAGCATTGGTATATCGACACCCCTTTGACACATTGCACCAAAACCTTCATATTTGTTGATTGTGTGCTCACATGCCATGCTCCTTGGACTTATCTTACCCATGAAAAATTTGCATCTTATGCATGGATTGACTCACATTATGATTGCCTTATTGATTCTTGTATTCCCATGTCATCCATGATATATGAGCTTGTGCATTTCCTTAGAAAATTTGTTGTGATCTTTCTTGATGGCATATTCATACATTATGATCATCTTGTCCTCCATCAATTGCATGATAACATACACATATTGCGCATCCATTGCCATGTTCATGCTCTTGATAAACCATCACACTATGACATCATTTTGCACAATGGTTGCATTGATCCCATTCACAACACCTTTGTGTGCACCACAAATGCATTTGATCACATGAATGCTTTACATCTCATACTATATGATCTTGCTAAGCTTCATGTACCTTGTCACACGGACTCATTCTTACATGATGGACACTTTGTGTGCGCTAACCATTGTATTTCCAAGTGTACTTTGTCTTTGCTCATTTTGCATGTACCACATACCGGAGACACCTTGGAGTACTTGGATTACGACATGACCTCAACTTCGTCCAACTACAAGTCCGTTCACGACTACCATTTCCATGGTGATGAGGTTTTTGATCCGAGGTCGGATCCTTCCCAAGAGAGGGGAGATGATGCGGAGCATCCCACGATCATCCCCATGTTCACTTCGACGAGACCTCAACTACACACAATTGGACACAAGGTTAACTCGCTCCTCTCTGAACCTCAAATATATGTGCTATGCATGACCAGGAACCAAGAGGGAGGCCATGGAACAGCTAGGAGCATTGGACAAGACGGTGAGGACACCAAGTACAAGGATCAAGAGAAGCTGCTGGAAAAGCTACAGGCTCCGGACGTCCGGCCTTCACCGGACGACCGACGTGTCCCAGGCGACCGGACGACCGGCAACCACCGGACATCCGTAACGGCGATCACAGAAGGAAAATAGCGGAAGTCTGAAGACTTCCGGACGTCCGGACCCTCGCGAGCCACCAGACGTCCGGTAGCCGTTGGACGTCCGCTACATGCTGTCTGCGCACAGTTATCGGGCCAGAGGCCCATGTATCCCTCTCCCACTTACTCCTTCGTGGCCCTAGACTATATATACTTCTCCACCTCCTCCTAGTGAGGGTTAGCTTTGGTTTAGCTCATTTCAGATAGAGCTTTGCTCATCCACTAGTGGTTCATCTCCTTGGGAGTGACTACGGCGCCTCCACGGAGAAGATCCACTCGGATTCAAGACCTCTTTCAAGAAGAAGATCCCGCGGGATTCCCCCAAGGCCTCCTCATGGAGAAGAACCGGTTACCCTTTGTATCTTCCCTTGTTGATCATGGATCGTCTACCTCTTTGTGTTTCGAGTACCTAGCATATGTCTGACTTATTCTTGTTGGTTTGAGTGATTCTCTCGTGTTTCCCCTCATGTTCCCTCTCGTGTTCTTCGTGTTCTTCGGGGAATCCCCTCCATTTCGTGAAAGATCGGCCATCTAGGGTTCCACCCCGTATCACTTTGTCCTAGCCAGTCTGAGCCTTTGCTATTTTCTTTTCATTGTTTGCATTATTGAATTATCGGTTGCATCGTCGTGTCGAGTTGTTGGTCTTAATGTCTAGTTCGTTAGAGTTTCGAGTTCTGTTCACATTAGTCACGTCGTCTGCATCGTTACCCCTTCCGCTATCCTCCACCTCATCCATCAATTTCTACCTCGTGCTACCCATCGTTCATTGTCACAATCATACTTGAGGTCGTTCGCATCTTTGCTTGATCCAATTCGCATCTTATCTAGTTTGTCTTGGAAAGTTTGAGAGAGAGTTGTTGTATATCCTGCTTGGCGGTTGTTTTTCATCATTATCTTTACTGTCATTGTGATTTTAATTTACATCTTGCTATCAAGAGCTACTTCATATCCTTTCTTGATGCTCATTGTGTTACGTCGTGACCTCATTAGTGTTCTAGGCTCACGTCTCTAGCACGGTCTATCCTAGGACCAGCACAGTACCGTCGTTGAGCGTTTATTTAACATTGCATCTCTGAATTGATTATTGCTAATCTTTTGCTACCATATATAAAGCCAACCCAGCTCCACATATTTCTACACCATGTTTACGTACGTTCACTGAGAGAGGCAAAGGTGTCCCGTCTTTCGATGAGATGGTGTCTATCATTCTGGGGGAAGTCGACTTTGACGATCCGACTACGAACGTGCGAGGACGTCGCGCCTTAGCAATCGCTAAACCAACTTCGAGAGGTTATTGACCACGCCGGAGCACGATCAACCTGACCATGAAGGTCTGTTTCCTGCAGGCAAATGAAGAACAAGCAAGAAACTGAGATTGCAATCTGGATATTGCAAATTCGAGAGAAAAACTTTATTGATCAAGGTGGGGTTCTGTGACATCTTTGTCTGGTCGTTGAACACAAACGAAGTACGCGAAGTTGTAGCTATGGAGAACTTTAATCTAAACAAAACCCAAAGTCTAAACGACGCCCTAAGGGTTGTATATATGGAGGAAGAGGGGGGAATTTCGTGGCCCTTGGAGGAGGGGTCCGAAACCAACCCTGACTCTTGTTTCCCCACACATACGGACTCTAAAAACAGCCAATACTCAAGTATTTCGAAATTACATGGGCCTGGCCCAATAATAAGGTGATGCAGCACCTATAATAGCCTCTAGACGAAATTTATGAAGTGGCATCTTGTATATATCATCCAAGGCTTCACGCAATCATTATGGTGGCTTCAAAGTCCTGAAATCATCACTTGCAACTCTGTTCTTGTTCCCCTTGCGCATGCCATCATCTCCATGCTTGATCTTGCTCCAATGTTCATCCTTCTTGTCCAAGCTAGGCCCTTCATTTGCAAGCAAGTGATGAGGACATCACTAACAAGGTTACACCCATAGCCCCAACTGACACATATACAGGACCAATTACAAGAGCTCGCGCACGCCAACTAAATTACCAGGTACTTTCGTTTCTTGGTAATGATTCTAGTGTTCATGAGAAATTGATGCTGCCTAAATTGGATACATTTGTCTTGCTTACAAATGAAGGGCCTAGCTTGGACAAGAAGGATGAACATTGGAGCAAGATCAAGCATGGAGATGATGGCATGTGCAAGGGGAACAAGAACGGAGTTACAAGTGATGATTTCAGGACTTTGAAGCCACCATGATGAGTGCGTGAAGCCTTGGACGAAATATACAAGATGCCACTTCGTAAATTTCGTCCAGAGGCTATTATAGGTGCTGCGTCACCTTATTATTGGGCCAGGCCCATGTAATTTCGACATACTTGAGTATAGGCTATTTTTAGAGTTCGTATGTGTGGGGAAACAAGAGTTGGGGTTGGTTTCGGACCCCTCCTCCAAGGGCCACAAAATCGCCCCCTCTTCCCCCATATATACAGCCCTTAGGGCGTCGTTTAGACTTGGGGTTTTGTTTAGATTAAAAGTTCGACATAGCTGCAACTTCGCGTATTTCGTTTGTGTTCAACGACCAGACAAAGGCGTCACAGAACCCCACCTTGATCAATAAAGCTTTCCACTTATATTCGCAATATCCAGATTGCCATCTTAGTTTCTTGCTTGTTCTTCGTTTGCCTGCAGGAAACAGACCTTCGTGGTCAGGTTGATCGTGCTCCGGTGTGGTCAATAACCTCTCGGAGTTGGTTTAGTGATTGCTAAGGCGCGGCGTCCTCACACGTTCGTAGTCGGATCGTCAAAGTCGACTTCCTCCAAAACGATAGCCACCATCTCATTGAAAGACGAGACACCTTTGCCTCTATCAGGAAGACAAATGTATCCAATTTAGGCAGCATCATATTCTCATGAACATTAGAATCATTACCAAGAAACGAAAGTACCTAGTAATTTAATTGGCATGCGCGAGCTCTAGTAATTGGTCCTGTATATGTGTCAGTTGGGGCTGTGGGTGTAACCTTGTTAGTGATGTACTCATCATCCTCCCTTTCTTGAATTGAAGTCGTGTTCGACGGAAGCTCATCTTCCTCACCCAAGTAAGGCTTCAAATCTGCCATGTTAAATGTCGGACTAACCCCAAAATCTGCAGGCAACTCAAGTTTATACGCATTATCATTTATTTTCTCTAACACCTTGAAGGGACCATCAGCACGTGGCATTAGCTTTGACTTGCGCAAATTAGGAAACCTATCCTTACGCAAATGTAACCAAACAAGATCAACATGTGCAAAGACAACACGTTTTCTACCCTTATCTCCAACAAGTTTATATTTAGCATTCATGAGCTCAATATTTTCCTTAGTTAACTCATGCATTTTTAAGATTAATTCAACACGTTGTTTAGCATCAAAATTAACCTTCTCCGAAGATGGAAGAGGCAACAAATCAATAGGTGCACGAGGTAGGAAACCATAGACAATTTCAAAAGGGCACATCTTAGTAGTAGAATGCAACGAACGATTATAAGCAAATTCAATATGAGGCAAGCATTCTTCCCACATTTTCTTGTTATTCTTCAAAACAGCCCTAAGCATAGTAGACAAAGTTCTATTGACTACTTCAGTTTGTCCATCGGTTTGGGGGTGACAAGTAGTACTAAAAAGCAGTTTAGTCCCCAACTTAGCCCATAAACATCTCCAAAAGTGGCTAAGAAATTTAGTATGATGATCTGAAACAATAGTATTTGGCACACCATGCAACCGAATAATTTCACGAAAGAACAAATCAGCAACATTAGCAGCATCATCGCTTTTATGACATGGTATAAAGTGTGCCATCTTCGAGAACCTATCCACGACAACAAAAATGCTATCCCTCCCCTTCTTTGTTCGAGGTAAACTGATACAGGGTGGAACCCTAATCAGCGGATCTTTCACGTTTGGAGGTTGGCACACGATGAACACGGGGAATCACAAGGGAAAGATGGGGAAAACACAAGAGGAAAACACTCAATCAACACGAAAGCAATCACACAAATGCTAGATTCGCGATACAAGGTTGAGATCCATGATCCAAGGTCAACAACGGTGATACAGATAGTCTTCTCCCGGAGGAGGTCTTGGAATCCCGTGGGATCTTCCCGCTAGGGGTCTTGAATCCAGAGGTGGATCTTCTCCGAAGAGGCGCACCGGTCTCGTGGGAGAAATCCACACAAGTGTCAAATGAGCTAAACCACAGCTAACCCTAAACGGAATGAGGAGAGGAGTATATATAGTCTACGGGGCGAAGGGGATACACGGGCCTCGGCCCAAGTGCTGCACGCAGGCAGATCAGGAGCCGGACGTCCGGGCGGCGGGCCGGATGTCCGGGACTTCACGGGGCGCCGGATGTCCGGGGCGGGGACCCGGATGTCCGGGCGGGAAGAGCCGAGCCTCGGGTGCTCTCTGGACAGGAGCGCCGGATTTCCGGGCCCGAGGCCGGATGTCCGGGCCGTGCTTGGCCGGATGTCCGGGCCCTGGCCGGATGTCCGGGCCCTGTGGCTGGCCTTCTGTAGAGAGATGCCCAGGGGCCGGATGTCCGGGCCAGGGGGCCGGATGTCCGGGTCCTGGAGCTGCTTTCTGGTCTTCTTGTTGCATCAGCTCGTCCATGACCTTGGGGACTTGTCCATCTTCAAGCTCTTCTTCGAAGTGGTCTCCTTCACACCTGAGCACACAAAGCACACTCGCTTGAGGTAGCAACCATGTCTCGCAAGATTCATAAGGAAGTAGGACTAGGAGTGACGTCACCTCGGTCTCGAAAGCTCTAGTACGGGCACGTGTCATCGGTCCTTGAGGCACTTGAGGGGGTGAAGGAGGGTCCATGGGGATGGCCCTAGGATACACCGTATCATCTCCCCTCCCTTGGGAAAGATCCGACCTCGGATCGAAATCTTCATCACCATGGAGCACCTTGAATTGTCCGTCGTCCCGAGGTAGAAGCTTGGACTTGTGCTCTATCGCGAAGTGGTCCTTGTGAAGATGTAGCCAACTGAGATCTTCCGGGTGAAACGCCATTGTTGCCTCGTTGACGTTGATCTTGGTGGTGAGGCGATGTACTTGTAGCCCGATTGTTTCCCGTGTTTGTTCGTGCACCTTCTTGAGTATTTCACTACAAAAGAAAATGGCAACATGTGAAGCATCGTCGATCTTGTTATCGGGAATGAAATGAGCCATGTTAGAGAATGTATCGACCATGACAAGCACGGAATCGTTTCCATTTTTAGTCCTAGACAAGCCAAGTATGAAATGCATGTTTATGTCTTCCCATGGATGAAATGTAGTAGGAAGAGGCAAGTAAAGACCATGAGATTGAGCTTTGGACTTAGCTTTGCGGCATGTCGGACATCGGTTGGTGAGATTTGAGACGTCACGTAGTATCTTGGCCCAAAAATAGTTCTTAGAGAGGGTAGCAAACATGTTGTCGCGTCCAAAGTGTCCCATGAGTCCTCCTCCATGCGATTCCTGCAAAAGGAGCAAACAAAGCGAAGACTCGGGGATGCAAAGTTTGTTAGTTCTCATAAGATATCCATCCTTGGTGTAATGATGTTCCCAAGAAGTGTGAGTCAAGCATTTAGCATAGGCATTTGCAAAGAAAGGGTCATGCTCATATAAATCTTTTAGCTGCTCTAAGCCAATCACATGCAACTTAAATTGTGTAAGAGGTAAGCACTTGCGTAACAAGCATGCATTTGCGTGAAGACTTCCATGTTTCGTAGGCAATAGAATAACCGGAGTGGCACAAGTGCTAAAGTTGTCACGTACATGACTTTTGTCGATGAGTTTGAGTACTTGCCGTTGTATCTCGTGGTTGACACGGTAGAGAACCTTGTTGGGAAATGGTACACCGGGTACGAGTTCGGTGCGGTGTTCTATCCCGTGAAGTAGAAGCGGTGGTACCTCATCGGTAAAGGCGTCCGAGAATTCCTGCAATAAAGGTGACAACATAAAAGGTAGAGATTGTGAAGTGTTAGTAGATTTGTCTTCCCCTATGCATAAGAGCACAAGGTGAACGACGTTCGATGGGTTCTCACACACTTCTCTCATCTCACTCTTGGTGGCAAATAGCACTAGTTTCTTCGTGTAGCTCATCGTGGAGGCGCTCATATTTGGCTTGTGGCTCTCGCTCTCTTTTAGGTGGCTCGCTCTCTCACCATTCTCTCCACGATGTGTTGTAGGTAAAAGCTTGTCGGCGGCAACTTGATTGGGAGTCATTGGTCGAAGCACGAATTCCTTGCCCTTCATCTTGAAGTGATAGTGATTCGTCCGTCCATTGTGTGTGACTCCACGATCATATTGCCATGGTCGTCCAAGAATAAGGTGGCACACGGACATTGGTATCACATCACACTCAAGAGTGTCCTCGTAGGCGCCAATCGTGAAAGAGACTTGCACGGTGTGCTTGACTCGAAGAATTCCGGCGTCGTTGAGCCACTGGACCTTGTAGGGGTGAGGATGCTTCGACTTGACCAAATGGAGCTTGTCGCATAGGTCTTCGCTTGCCAAGTTGTGGCAACTTCCTCCATCGATGATAACCTTGACGGAGCGTCCATTGATGGCGGCCTTCGTATGGAAAATATGGCATCGTTGGTCGTCATCTTGTTGATGTTGTAGTGTCAAGACTTTGGAGACAACTAGGTTGGGGCTTGAGTCATTGTCGCAAAATACTTGACGATCTTCTTCTTCATTGATACGCCGGTGGATGGCCAAGTGCTTGATGGCGTCCACTTCGTCGTCGCTCATCGAGTCATATGTGCCGTCGTCGTGGAAGATCATTGTTCTCTTGTTGGTGCACTCGAAGGACTTGTGTCCACGGCCACCACATGTGAAACATTTGATGGAACTTGTCTTTGGGTTCTCTTCATTTGGAGTTGTAGATGATGTAGCTCTTGGCTTGAAGTTGTTGGTAGAAGGTGGATGACTCGATGTAGTCGCGTTCTTGTAGCTTGACTTGTCGCCGATGTTTGTAGATGGCTTGGTAGAGGTAGGAGGAGTATCCGAAGTCGTTGAAGCTTGGTCGTAGGAGCCGAAGTTCTTGAATTTGAACTTGGAGTACTTGTAGTCCTCATGAACTTGTCGCTCCGCTTTGGTTGCTTGGTGTACTAGCTCGAGGAGATTGTTGTATGGTTGGAAGTCCGCAATCTTCTTGATAGGATAGTTGAGTCCATTCAAGAATCTCGCCATTGTTTGCTCTTCATCTTCCATGATGTTTGCTCTTATCATAGCAATCTCCATCTCCTTGTAGTACTCTTCAACGGACTTGGTACCTTGCTTGAGGAGTTGTAACTTCTTGAACAAGTCTCGGTTGTAGTGTGTAGGCACGAAGCGTGCTCTCATCACTTCCTTCATTTGAGTCCAGGTGGTGATAGGAGGTTCGCCTTTGGCTTCTCTTCTCTCCATGATTTGCTCCCACCAAATGAGAACATAGTCTTGGAACTCAAGTGATGCCATAGCGATCTTCTTCTCTTCATCGAAGTTGTGAAGGCGAAAGATCTTGTCAACTTTCAATGCCCATGAGAGGTAGTCTTCGGGATCAATGCTTCCGGAAAACTTTGGCATGGTGAACTTGAGCTTGCCATAGCGATGCTCATCGTTGTTTCCTTGTCTATTGGGAGGATGATCTCGATTTTGGCGATTTGCCATATCTTGTTGCTCTTGTTGAGGAGGATGTTCTTGTTGGAGTTGATGTTCTTGTTGGTATTGTTGCTCTTGTCGCGCTTGAGGAGGAGCTTCTTCTTGCATTCTTGCTTGATGGCGCCGTTCTTGCAGCTCATCTCGAAGGAAATCCTCTTCTTGACGAGTGTGTCGATTGCGGGCGGCCACATTGCGGTGTGCATCTTGTAAAGCACGTTGCGCCTCCATAGCTTGAGCGTCACGACGTTGTTGTGCTTGTCGGTTAGCCTCGGCATCTTGTTCTTCTTGATATTGACGAGCTCGCTCTTGTTGTTGTTGGCGTAGTCGTTGCCGTTCTTGTGCTTGCTCAAGTGTAGCTTGGTTGTGACGACGTCGATTTTCTTGTTCGTCGAATAGCTCTTGGGAACTCTTGTCATGTAGAGGTTGCCGATGTTCATGTCGAGCTTGACGTGCGGCTTGACGAAGAGTGTTTGACGTAGGTGTACTGGAGTCTTGCGTTGAGTCGGTATGTCGACTTGAGCGGCTTCGTCGATGAGATGATGTTGAGGAAGAACGTCGGTTGATGATCAATGTCCGTAGCTCATTGTATTGAGTAGACATGTTGGTGTTGATGAGGTCGATTTGCTCCTTGGTGCTTTGTTGGAATTGTCGCGCGTCCTCGGCAACTTGACCAATGTACTCTCGCATAGCTTCACTCTCTTGATGTAGAGCTCGTTGGACACCGAATAGATGTAGTTTGGTGACGTAGTTGTTCGCTTCTTGAGGATCGTCGAAGATCGGGTTGGTAGATGAACTTGGCCTATCCATCATCACAAGCAAGTAAGTGAGTGGAGAAAGGAGAAGACAATATCAATGTACCTTAACCGAGGTTGAAAATGGATCAATGATCACTCAACAATGTAACCCGGAAATAGCACTATTGGTATCACTTCGTGTCGATTCTCACACCTACAAGTAAAGCTTTGAGAGGAGCTTGGTTAGGATGTGGCACAATTTCAATGCAATCGTCAAGATGACTCAAAGATGTTGAAAATGGTTCACAAATTTGCTCATGCAACAAGTAGATCACTAGCAAAGAGGAGCACACGGAACACACGCACGGATAGATAAATGTGGTTGTGCAACCAAGGATGAGCGAAAAATGTGGTAAACCACGGAAAATGCTCGTGTTGCACAACGCTAGAGAGACGCTAACCGATTGCTTAATAGGCGGATACGCACTTGTGCACGACCTATATGGGTAAAACGTAACGACTATCTATCACAAGTATGCTATGAGTGTATGATGTGCCGATGCTCGAGCACAAGATGATGTTGCTATGTGTGATCTCTTTGGATGCAAGGCGTATGATGCTATTGTTTCTTTGCTTGGATTGGCTCTTTTGCTTCAAAGCTTTTGAGCTCTTTCTTTGGGCACATATGTATGCTTCTCGTATCGAGGTAGCTATTGTGTATGCGGAACACTCTTGTGGCACAAGGAGATATGCAATATACCAAGATGATGTGGTATGCAATATATATGAGTATCACTAATGTGCACAAGTGTCGTGGCCCGGCAATACTCAACTGGCTAGTCTCAATGGGAAAGCTACGCAAAGATGGTTCATAGGGTGACAATGCAATTGCAAGATAGAGTGAGCGAAGTGTCGTCGATGTTACCGTCCTTGCCGAAGTTGAGCGGTGGTGTTGTCGAAGCCTTGCCGTCCCAAGGTAGCCTAAACATCCAAGGAAACGGTGAAACCACAACTCAAGTATCCACGGCAAATGGGGACAAATTTTCAAAACTCGAAACGGTGAAGCGATGGTGGTTGTTGCGGAAGATCGGTGGTGGTTTGCGGAAGAATGGATGGATCACCGAACGAAGAGGCGGCGGAGGTTTGCGAGGTGGGGTGTAGTGGGGGGAAAATGGCTGCGGGAGGCCGGATGTCCGGGCCAGGGGCCGGATGTCCGGGCCGGGCCGGATGTCCGGGGCACGAGCCGGATGTCCGGGGTGCCCGAGCCAGCAAGAACACGTTGCAAAAAGGGGGTTTCGGGACAAAAATTCGGTGGATTTTTCGGATGAAATTTGGGGAAAAGTGGAGGAAAAGCTAGATCCACACGTGGCACAGCAAATCCATGGAACAAATTCAACAAAATCTTGCCAAATCAACAGATCACAGAAAATTTTTGGGGCTCTTTTTGTGGGGCAATTTTCGAGATTAGGAAGAACACGACAAAAACAGGCTAGAAAACGACGTGTGGGGCTCCAAAATCGTGAGAAACCTTTGCTCTAGATACCATAATGATACAGGGTGGAACCCTAATCAGCGGATCTTTCACGTTTGGAGGTTGGCACACGATGAACACGGGGAATCACAAGGGAAAGATGGGGGAAACACAAGAGGAAAACACTCAATCAACACGAAAGCAATCACACAAATGCTAGATTCGCGATACAAGGTTGAGATCCATGATCCAAAGTCAACAACGGTGATACAGATAGTCTTCTCCCGGAGGAGGTCTTGGAATCCCGTGGGATCTTCCCGTTAGGGGTCTTGAATCCAGAGGTGGATCTTCTCCGTAGAGGCGCACCGGTCTCGTGGGAGAAATCCACACAAGTGTCAAATGAGCTAAAACCACAGCTAACCCTAAACGGAATGAGGAGAGGAGTATATATAGTCTACGGGGCGAATGGGTACATGGGCCTCGGCCCGGGGGATGCGCGCAGGCAATTCAGGGGCCGGACGTCCGGGCGGCGGGCCGGATGTCCGGGACTTCACAGGACGCCGGATGTCCGGGCGGGGGCCCGGATGTCCGAGCTGGGCAGTCGAGCCTCGGGCGCTCTCTGGACAGAGGCGCCGGATTTCCGGGCCCGGGGCCGGATGTCCGGGCCGTGCTTGGCCGGATGTCCGGGCCCTGGCCGGATGTCCGGGCCCTGTAGCTTCTGCTGCACGCGGCCTTCTGTAGCTGAACGCCCAGGGGCCGGATGTCCGGGCCAGGGGGCCGGATGTCCGGGGCCTGGAGCTCTCTTCTGCTCTTCTCGATGCATTGGCTCGTCCACGACCTTGGGGACTTGTCCATCTTCAAGCTCTTCTCCGAAGTGGTCTCCTTCACACCTGAGTACACAAAGCACACTCGCTTGAGGTAGCAACCATGTCTCGCAAGATTCATAAGGAAGTAGAGCTAGGAGTGACGTCACCTCGGTCTCGAAAGCTCTCGTATGAGCACGTGTCATCGGTCCTTGAGGCACTTGAGGGGGTGAAGGAGGGTCCATGGGGATGGCCCTAGGATACACCGTATCACTAACCGATTGCTTAATAGGCGGATACGCACTTGTGCACGACCTATATGGGCAAAATGTAACGACTATCTATCACAAGTATGTTATGAGTGTATGATGTGCCGATGCTTGAGCACAAGATGATGTTGCTATGTATGATCTCTTTGGATGCAAGGCGTATGATGCTATAGTTTCTTTGCTTGGATTGGCTCTTTTGCTTAAAAGCTTTTGAGCTCTTTCTTTGGGCACATATGTATGCTTCTCGTATCGAGGTAGCTATTGTGTATGCGGAACACTCTTGTGGCACAAGGAGATATGCAATATACCAAGATGATGTGGTATGCAATATATATGAGTATCACTAATGTGCACAAGTGTCGTGGCCCGGCAATACTCAAATGGCTAGTCTCAATGGGAAAGCTACGCAAAGATGGTTCATAGGGTGACAATGCAATTGCAAGATAGAATGATCGAAGTGTCGTCGATGTTACCGTCCTTGCCGAAGTTGAGCGGTGGTGTTGTCGAAGCCTTGCCGTCCCAAGGTAGCCTAAACATCCAAGGAAACGGTGAAACCACAACTCAAGTATCCACGGCAAATGGGGACAAATTTTCAAAACTCGAAACGGTGAAGCGATGGTGGTTGTTGCGGAAGATCGGTGGTGGTTTGCGGAAGAATGGATGGATCACCGAACGAAGAGGCGGCGGAGGTTTGCGAGGTGGGGTGTAGTGGGGGGAAAATGGCTGCGGGAGGCCGGATGTCCGGGCCAGGGGCCGGATGTCCGGGCCGGGCCGGATGTCCGGGGCACGAGCCGGATGTCCGGGGTGCCCGAGCCAGCAAGAACACGTTGCAAAAAGGGGGTTTCGGGACAAAAATTCGGTGGATTTTTCGGATGAAATTTGGGGAAAAGTGGAGGAAAAGCTAGATCCACACGTGGCACAGCAAATCCATGGAACAAATTCAACAAAATCTTGCCAAATCAACAGATCACAGAAAATTTTTGGGGCTCTTTTTGTGGGGCAATTTTCGAGATTAGGAAGAACACGACAAAAACAGGCTAGAAAACGACGTGTGGGGCTCCAAAATCGTGAGAAACCTTTGCTCTAGATACCATAATGATACAGGGTGGAACCCTAATCAGCGGATCTTTCACGTTTGGAGGTTGGCACACGATGAACACGGGGAATCACAAGGGAAAGATGGGGAAAACACAAGAGGAAAACACTCAATCAACACGAAAGCAATCACACAAATGCTAGATTCGCGATACAAGGTTGAGATCCATGATCCAAGGTCAACAACGGTGATACAGATAGTCTTCTCCCGGAGGAGGTCTTGGAATCCCGTGGGATCTTCCCGCTAGGGGTCTTGAATCCAGAGGTGGATCTTCTCCGAAGAGGCGCACCGGTCTCGTGGGAGAAATCCACACAAGTGTCAAATGAGCTAAACCACAGCTAACCCTAAACGGAATGAGGAGAGGAGTATATATAGTATACGGGGCGAAGGGGATACACGGGCCTCGGCCCAAGTGCTGCGCGCAGGCAGATCAGGAGCCGGACGTCCGGGCGGCGGGCCGGATGTCCGGGACTTCACGGGGCGCCGGATGTCCGGGGCGGGGACCCGGATGTCCGGGCGGGAAGAGCCGAGCCTCGGGTGCTCTCTGGACAGGAGCGCCGGATTTCCGGGCCCGAGGCCGGATGTCCGGGCCGTGCTTGGCCGGATGTCCGGGCCCTGGCCGGATGTCCGGGCCCTGTGGCTGGCCTTCTGTAGAGAGATGCCCAGGGGCCGGATGTCCGGGCCAGGGGGCCGGATGTCCGGGTCCTGGAGCTGCTTTCTGGTCTTCTTGTTGCATCAGCTCGTCCATGACCTTGGGGACTTGTCCATCTTCAAGCTCTTCTCCGAAGTGGTCTCCTTCACACCTGAGCACACAAAGCACACTCGCTTGAGGTAGCAACCATGTCTCGCAAGATTCATAAGGAAGTAGGACTAGGAGTGACGTCACCTCGGTCTCGAAAGCTCTAGTACGGGCACGTGTCATCGGTCCTTGAGGCACTTGAGGGGGTGAAGGAGGGTCCATGGGGATGGCCCTAGGATACACCGTATCATAAACCCAAAACAAAGTCCATAGATATATCTTCCCAAGGAACACTAGGGACAGGCTAAGGCATATACAAACCATGAGGATTGAGTCGTGACTTAGCTTTTTGACACGTAGTGTAGCGAGCAACAAAACGCTCAACATCCCGTCTCATCTTTGGCCAAAAGAAATGTGTAGCAAGTACATCTTCCGTCTTCTTCACGCCAAAGTGTCCAATTAATCCTCCTCCATGCGCCTCCTGCAACAACAAAAGACGAACAGAGCTAGCTGGAATGCATAGCTTGTTAGCACGAAACACAAATCCATCATTAATGACGAACTTGTTCCATGTTCTCCCTTCTTTACAATTCTGCAATACATCTTTAAATTCAGGATCATGCACATATTGATCTTTGATGGTCTCCAAACCAAATATTTTAAAGTCAAGTTGTGAAAGCATAGTATAACGATGAGACAATGCATCAGCAATAACAATTTCTTTTCCCTTCTTATGTTTAATAACATAAGGGAAAATCTCTATGAATTCAACCCATTTAGCATGTCTACGGTTCAGTTTTGCTTGACTTTTAATGTGCTTCAAAGATTCATGATCAGAATGTATAACAAATTCTTTGGGCCATAAATAATGTTGCCATGTTTCCAAAGTCCGAACAAGAGCATATAATTCCTTATCATAAGTAGAATAATTCTGATAGAGGCAAAGGTGTCCCGTCTTTCAATGAGATGGTGGCTATCGTTTTCGATGGAGTAGACTTTGACGATCCGACTAAGAACGTGCGAGAACGTGGCACCTTAGCAATCGCTAAACTAACTCCGAGAGGTTATTGACCATGCCGGAGCACAATCAACCTGGCCACGAGGGTCTACTTCCTGCAAGCACACGAAGAACAAGCAAGAAACTAAGATTGCAATCTGGATACTGCGAATATAAGAGGAAAGCTTTATTGATCAAGGTGGGGTTCTTTGACGTCTTTGTCTGGTCGTTGCACACAAACGAAGAACGCGAAGTTGCAGCTATGGCGAACTTTAATCTAAACAAAACCCAAAATCTAAACGACGCCCTATGGGCTGTATATATGGAGAAAGGGAGAGGGAATTTCGTGGCCCCTTGGAGAAGTGAAAGCACATTTGCTCCCTGGGTGGTTTTGGTAATTAATGACAACATACTTTGTGGTTGGACTAATGCTTTTATCAAGTATGTTTCAGGAAATTCAATCACATTGGCATGGCAAGAGGACTGAAGAAGTGGACCCCTCAAAATGCTAAGGCAAGCATTGGCAAAAGCTCAAGACTCCATTTTTGGTTTAGTGATCCAAGATCACATTGAGTCCAAGGAAAAGCCAATACTATTAAAAGGGGATGAGGTTGTGTTGATGATCTGGTTGCTCAAATGCTTAGTGATATATCTCCTTCAACTATCAGCAACTTTCACTACAATACACACTCATAAGTTATCTCGGACCAACCGATTTTCCAAACTCAGTCACACCGAGATGAACCACCTCAACCATAAGCCAAACCCTAGAAAAAATCGGTCATTCCAAGTATTGAGTTCGGTCTCACCGAAACATGGGCTGCCAAGCTTCTGTAACCGTTTGTCCTCAAATCGGAATAACCGAGTTGATGATTTCGGTCCCACCGAAACTGGCAAGTTCCTGTCTTGACTCAAATCGGACTAACCGAGATGGTATTTTCGGTCCCACCGAAAACCCTAACGTTCACATTATTTGAACTTTCGGTCTGACCGAGTTGTCCACTTCGGTCTCACCGAGATTGCTCAATTATGTGTGTAACGGTTGGATTTTGTGTGGAGGCTATATATACCCCTCCACCCCCTCTTCATTCGTGAAGAGAGCCATCAGAAAGAACTACCCCTCCTACCTTACACTTTCTGAGAAGAGAACTACCTACCCTTGTGTTGAGATCAAGTTGCTCCATTCCCACCATATGAAACTTGATTTCTAACCTTCCCAAGTTGCTTTCCACTCAATCCTTTCTTCCACCACAGCCAAATCAGTGAGGAGAGTTGAGTGTTGGGGAGATTATCATTTGAAGCACAAGAGCAAGGAGTCCATCATCATCTACAACATCTATTACCTTTTGGAGGGTGGTGCCTCCTAGATTGGTTAGGTGTCGCTTGGGAGCCTCCGTCATCGAGATGTGGAGTTGAACCAAGAAGTTTGTAAGGGCATGGAGATCGCCTACTTCGTGAAGATCTACCCCGAGTAAGGCTAGCCCTCCGTGGGCGTAGGCCATGATGGAATAGACAAGGTTGCTTCTTCGTGGACCCTTCGTGGGTGGAGCCCTCCGTGGACTCGCGCAGCCGTTACCCTCCGTGGGTTGAAGTCTCCATCAACGTGGATGTACGATAGCACCACCTATCGGAACCACGGGAAAAATCATTGCGTCTCCAAATTGCGTTTGATCTTCTCCACTTCTCTTTACTACTTGTGCAATTTAATTTCCGCTGCCCATACTCTAGAATTGCATGTGTAGTGTGCTACTTGACTTGTGTGTTATGCAAAATCTGTCAAAAACTGTTCTTGATAAAAGACAGAATTTTTATCTTGTCGAGTAGTCTAATCACCCCCCTCTAGACACTCTCACCTTCTTCGATCCCTCAATTGGTATCAGAGCTTTGGTCTCCATTGCTTTGGTTTACACACCATTGGAGGAAGATGGACGTGTCTACGTTTGGGAGTGTTAGCCATAGAGTGCCTATTCTTAATGGAGAGTTATATAACTCATGGAGGTCTGAAATGCTTAGTATCTTTAAGAAGTACAATTTGTGCAAATATGTTGAGACCCCCTATGTGCCTCCTTTTGATCCCTTGCACCCTACCATGGATGAAGAGCTTGATTTGCTTCGTAACCTTAGGACTGTAAATCTTATCATTAGAGGGTTACCCGATGACTTGCTCAAGCTTGTTACAAACTTTGAGTGCGCCTATGCTATGTGGAAGTTCTTGGAAGAACTTTATCCGGACTACTCTATGAGAGGTCTTGATAAAATTCTATACAAGACTATTGAATTTGATAAGATGCACCCCAATGATCCTAACTTTGATAAATGCTTCTTTGAGCTTCGTGATCTTATGAAAAAGAAGGGTGATCCCGCTCTTATCAATGTTTTAATTAGAAATGCTCTTGCATTGCATTCCGAAGATTATTGTCACATTGACAAAACTAATGCAAGTACTTATCAAATTGACCTAGGTGTTGATGATGAACAATCTATGGGTCAATATGATGATGAGCATGAGCATGATGATGATTACTTCGATTCGGACGCCAAGCTAGACAAGGTCATGAAGAGTCTCAATCTCATGGCAAACCTGAGAGACTACATGTCCGGCGGAAAAGAGTGGATTCTTGATAGTGGATGCACCGATCACATGACCGGAGACAAAGACATGTTTCGAGAGCTTGCAAAGAACGATGGTCCACGCAAGTATGTGACTTTTGGAGACAACTCCAAGGGTAAGGTACTTAGCCTTGGTAAGGTGGCCATATCTCATGATAGCTCTATTCAAAATGTCATGCTTGTAGAATCTCTTGGATACAATTTACTTTCCGTGTCTAGATTAGCTGACTTTGGATTCAATGTGCTATTCACCAAAGTAGATTGCCAAGTCTTTCGTCGTGACAATCAAAACATGGCATTTACCGGTATCCGTAGAGGTGATCTATATATTGTTGATTTCACTAAGAAAGCCCAACCTAGAGCTTGTTTCATTGCTAAATCTTCTAAAGGTTGGCTGTGGCATAGAAGGCTAGGACATGTTGGTATGCGTAATCTAGACAAGCTGATCAAAGGTGATCATATTCTTGGTGTTAAAGATGTTTTCTTTGACAAAGATAGACTTTGTAGTGCTTGTCAAGCAGGAAAACAAGTAGGTGGAAGTCATCCCGTGAAGAACATCATGACCACAAGGAGACCGCTTGAGCTTCTTCATATGGATCTCTTCGGTCCCAATGCTTACAAAAGCCTTGGTGGTAACTCCTTTGGTCTAGTTATAGTTGATGATTATTCCAGATTTACGTGGGTATTTTTCCTTGATGATAAATCGCAGGTTCAGAGAATCTTCAAGACCTTTGCCAAAAAGGCCCAAAATCAATTTGAGGTGAAGATCAAGAAAGTTCGGAGTGACAATGGAACGGAGTTCAAGAACGCCAATGTAGACTCTTTTCTCGATGAGGAAGGGATTCTACATGAGTTCTCGGCTACGTACACTCCTCAACAAAATGGAGTTGTTGAGAGGAAGAACCGAACGCTCATAGAGATGGCAAGAACGATGCTTGATGAATACAAGACACCGAAGCATTTTTGGGGAGAAGCGGTCGACACAGCTTGTCATGCTATCAACAGACTTTATCTTTATAAGCTCCTCGACAAGACATCATACGAGCTCCTCACCGGTAACAAACCCCAAGTGGGATACTTTCGTGTCTTTGGTTCAAAATGCTATATCCTTGATAAGCATCGTCGGTCTAAATTTGCTCCTAAATCTCATGAAGGCTTTCTCCTTGGTTATGGATCAAACTCTCACACCTACCGTGTCTACAATAATTTCACCCGAAAGGTTGAAGAGACGGTAGACGTGAAGTTTGATGAATCTAATGGCTCGCAAGTAGAGCAAATGCCTATTGATGTAGGAGACAAGGACCCATCGGAAGCTATCCAAGACTTATCTATTGGAAAGATTCGTCCCATGGAAGTGAAGGAGAGTACCTCATCTACATATGTGGAGCCACCTACCTCACGGCGAGATGAACCTCAAGGCAACATGGAGGCCTCCACAAGTGGAACTCACCAAGATGAGGAAGTGCAACAAGAAGATCCACCACAACCTCCTTCTCCACCGCCTCAAGACAACACCAACAACAATGAAGAAGAAGAAGAGGAAGATGAAGATGATGAGGAAGCTCAGACACAACCTCAACAAAAGCTATCCCGAGTCCGAGCAAGAGTCAAGAAAAATCATCCCGTGGAACAAATGATGAACGACATCAACTCCGGGAGAATTACTCGCTCTAAAACTCGCCTAGCTAACTTTTGTGAGCATTACTCATTTATCTCTAGCATTGAACCTATGAAGGTAGAAGAAGCACTTGAAGACCCGGATTGGGTGAATGCTATGCACGAAGAACTACACAACTTCGAGAGGAACAAGGTATGGACTGTGGTAGAGAAGCCCAAGGATGATCAAAACATCATTGGAACCAAATGGGTGTTTCGGAACAAGCAAGATGAAGATGGACAAGTCATCCGCAACAAGGCTCGTCTCGTAGCTCAAGGTTACACACAAGTCGAAGGTATGGACTATGGTGAGACCTATGCCCCCATTGCTAGACTTGAGTCCATTCGCATTCTTCTTGCCTATGCCAATCACCATGATATTACTCTCTATCAAATGGACATCAAAAGTGCTTTCCTAAATGGTGAAATTGAGGAGGAAGTATTTGTAAAACAACCTCCCGGATTTGTGAATCCCAAAAAGCCTAATCATGTTTACAAGTTGCACAAAGCTCTTTATGGTCTTAAACAAGCTCCTAGAGCTTGGTACAAATGCTTGACTAGCTTTCTTCTTGAAAAAGGCTTTGAGATTGGAAAGATAGACTCAACGCTGTTCACAAAAAGGGTTAATGGTGAACTATTTGTGTGCCAAATATATGTTGATGATATTATCTTTGGTTCAACTAACCCTCATTTTAGCAAGAAGTTTGGACAGCTCATGTCGGAGAAGTATGAGATGTCCATGATGAGTGAACTCAAATTCTTCCTTGGGTTGCAAATCAAGCAATCTAAGGAGGGTACCTTTGTATCACAAACAAAGTACACCAAGGATCTCTTCAAGAAGTTCAACATGCAAGAAAGCAAAGGTATGAGTACCCCCATGCCTACAAGTGGACATAATGACTTGACAAAAGATGGAGAGCCCATTGATCAAAGGGTTTACCGATCTATGATTGGTTCTCTACTATATCTTTGTGCTTCTCGTCCTGACATAATGTTGAGTGTTTGCATGTGTGCGCGATATCAAGCAGCCCCCAAAGAATGTCATCTTAAAGCTGTTAAAAGGATAGTGAGATATTTGATACACACACCAAACTTTGGCATTTGGTATCCTAAGAGGGCCTCTTTCGACCTTGTTGGCTATTCCGACTCGGACTATGCCGGTGACAAGGTTGATAGAAAGTCAACTTCGGGTACGTGTCAATTCCTTGGTCGATCCCTTGTATCTTGGTCCTCCAAGAAACAAAATTCGGTATCATTATCCACTGCCGAAGCGGAATATATTGCTGCTGGTTTGTGTTGTGCTCAATTGCTATGGATGACACAAACGCTTAAAGATTATGGGATACATGTGAGACATGTTCCCTTGCTTTGTGACAATGAGAGTGCAATTAAAATTGGACACAATCCAGTGCAACACTCTCGAATGAAGCATATTGAAGTTCGTCACCATTTTATTCGTGATCATATTGCCAAGGGTGACATTAATCTTAAGCATGTTCGTACTGACAAACAACTTGCTGATATCTTTACAAAACCTCTTGATGAGAAAGTGTTTTGTCGCTTAAGGAGTGAGTTGAACATCATTGATGCTTCAAACTTGGAGTGATAACTCCATTGATGCATGCAAGGCATGAGCCCACTTGACTAATCCTTGATATTTCTCTTATGATGGTGATCACATGTCTTGGACACATTTGCCTCCTTGTATTGCATCTAACTCTTTGCAGGTACTTGGATGATCTACATTCCACAAGATTACCACACACTCAAATCATGAGTAATCTTGTCATTAACCAAGTATCTAGCCCTTTGGGATGTTGAGTTCAAGGAACAAAATTCCACATATCCTTTTTGACACCTTATACATCTAGTATTTCACTCTTGTCATCTTGGATATTCTCGAGTATTTCCTTGCTTGCCTAACCCATGTAGGAAGATGAACTACACAAGTAGAAATGGCGCTCCAACTTCACATTCAATGAACACCTACATCAAGTCTACCTACATGAGTAAAGCAACAACAAGCCCAAGGTATGTTCTTCACATCTTTAAGGAGCTTTACTCAAAGTCATGAGTACAAGCAGCTTCATAAGATGTGATCACATCAAATGCTTAATCGAAAAATGGCAACCCCATTTTGAGCTTAAAAGATGAGTATGACCTATGATCAAATGTCCTCATTTGACTCCTAAGTCAATATACTCAAACATAGGTGACCTTGTCGCCGACCTTTATCTAGATGAAGTACATATGTTTTGGAGTCTTTCTGTTTTCTCTTATGATCTCTCATTGAGTTTTCTTTACACAAAAAAAAAACTTCATCTAGGAATCTTTTTCTTTTCTATTCTTCTGTCTTTGTGAATATCCTTATGGCTCTGATCAATTCCCCGAAAATCTTTCACAAATTCATTGCAAATCCTTTGAAACATTCCTCGCAAAGTGAGCTGAATTCTTTCTGTATTTCCTTGGAATTAAACTCGGCGTCACCGATTTAAATCTTTCGGTCTAACCGAAAAGGATCTGCCTGAAGTCCCTGACTTTCGGACCCACCGATCCATCTACTTCGGTGTCACCGATTTATCTCTTCCAGGATATCAACTTCTGCAGCTCCACTAAATGTTCCTGTTTGCCCTGTTGTGATTCTTAAGGATCCCACTTCTTTCTTTCCACCTTTCCTGCCCTTCCTAGTTTGCTGTCCTTTTCGGCACTTGATGTCAAAGGGGGAGAAGACTTAGGGGGAGTAGGGGGAGAAGAGACTTAGGGGGAGAAGAAAAGCAATCTTATCTTAAAGGGGAGAGAATCATATCAAAGCTTTGTCGTGTTTTACATTGGACATTACAATTGGCTTCATTCTTTTGATTTTGCTCTTTCCATCAAACCCCTTGTTCTGAGAGAACTCAAAGGAGAGGAATCTTCACAATTGATATCTTATGGAAAGCAAAATCTCTCAGAGTTCATTGAAAATCTTTTAGTTTCGGAGACATGTTTGCTGATTCAAGCTTGTGCTCAATATGAGACACTCTTTATACATGTCATCCCTGGCTTGGTACTCTTGATGTTCTTGCAATTGGTTGAAGGAATACTCTTGTGTTATCTAACCTTGTTTTCCCAAGTTTATTCCCTCAGGTACAATGTCAAGGAACATTAAGGTAAGTATATGCACCTTGCAGAATGTGCATGATGGTGACTTGCTTGTGAATACTTGTTTGCAAGAAATCACCATGCACATATGCATTATCACTCACTTCTTTTCATCTGCTCTGATGCATATAGCCAAGTTGCATGTAGCACATCTTGCCTATCTCTCTTGTGTGCTTGAGGTAGTCCAAAACCAAAATTTATGAAAATCTTGCACACTTGTAGGGGGAGCCTGTGTACTACATGTTTGTCAAAGCTTTCGTGATAATTCTGTCTTTCTTTCAATAAGCTTTGATGTCTTGTTTAGTGTGATTTTAGTGTGTTGCCATCAATTACCAAAAAGGGGGAGATTGAAAGCACATTTGCTCCCTGGGTGGTTTTGGTAATTAATGACAACATACTTTGTGGTTGGACTAATGCTTTTATCAAGTATGTTTCAGGAAATTCAATCACATTGGCATGGCAAGAGGACTGAAGAAGTGGACCCCTCAAAATGCTAAGGCAAGCATTGGCAAAAGCTCAAGACTCCATTTTTGGTTTAGTGATCCAAGATCACATTGAGTCCATAGGAAAAGCCAATACTATTAAAAGGGGATGAGGTTGTGTTGATGATCTGGTTGCTCAAATGCTTAGTGATATATCTCCTTCAACTATCAGCAACTTTCACTACAATACACACTCATAAGTTATCTCGGACCAACCGATTTTCCAAACTCAGTCACACCGAGATGAACCACCTCAGCCATAAGCCAAACCCTAGAAAAAATCGGTCATTCCGAGTATTGAGTTCGGTCTCACCGAAACATGGGCTGCCAAGCTTCTATAACCGTTTGTCCTCAAATCGGAATAACCGAGTTGATGATTTCGGTCCCACCGAAACTGGCAAGTTCCTGTCTTACTCAAATCAGACTAACCGAGATGGTATTTTCGGTCCCACCGAAAACCCCAACGTTCACATTATTTGAACTTTCGGTCTGACCGAGTTGTCCACTTCGGTCTCACCGAGATTGCTCAATTATGTGTGTAACGGTTGGATTTTGTGTGGAGGCTATATATACCCCTCCACCCCCTCTTCATTCGTGAAGAGAGCCATCAGAAAGAACTACCACTCCTACCTTACACTTTCTGAGAAGAGAACTACCTACCCTTGTGTTGAGATCAAGTTGCTCCATTCCCACCATATGAAACTTGATTTCTAACCATCCCAAGTTGCTTTCCACTCAATCCTTTCTTCCACCACAGCCAAATCAGTGAGGAGAGTTGAGTGTTGGGGAGATTATCATTTGAAGCACAAGAGCAAGGAGTTCATCATCATCTACAACATCTATTACCTTTTGGAGGGTGGTGCCTCCTAGATTGGTTAGGTGTCGCTTGGGAGCCTCCGTCATCGAGATGTGGAGTTGAACCAAGAAGTTTGTAAGGGCAAGGAGATTGCCTACTTCGTGAAGATCTACCCCGAGTAAGGCTAGCCCTCCGTGGGCGTAGGCCATGATGGAATAGACAAGGTTGCTTCTTCGTGGACCCTTCGTGGGTGGAGCCCTCCGTGGACTCGCGCAGCCGTTACCCTCCGTGGGTTGAAGTCTCCATCAACGTGGATGTACGATAGCACCACCTATCGGAACCACGGGAAAAATCATTGCGTCTCCAAATTGCGTTTGATCTTCTCCACTTCTCTTTACTACTTGTGCAATTTACTTTCCGCTGCCCATACTCTAGAATTGCATGTGTAGTGTGCTACTTGACTTGTGTGTTATGCAAAATCTGTCAAAAACTGTTCTTGATAAAAGACAGAATTTTTATCTTGTCGAGTAGTCTAATCACCCCCCCTCTAGACACTCTCACCTTCTTCGATCCCTCAAGAAAGGGTCCGAAACCAACCCTAACTCTGTTTTCCCCACACATACGGACTCTTAAAACAGCCTATACTTTAATATTTCGAAATTACATGGGCCTGGCCCAATAATAAGGTGACGCAACACCTATAATAGCTTCTCGACAAAATTTATGAAGTGGCATCTTGTATATTTCGTCCAAGGCTTCACACACTCATTATGGTGGCTTCGAAGTCCTGAAATCATCACTTGTAACTCCATTCTTGTTCCCCTTGCGCATGCCATCATCTCCATGCTTGATCTTGCTCCAATGTTCATCCTTCTTGTCCAATCTAGGCCCTTCATTTGTAAGCAAGTCAAATGTATCCAATTTAGGCAGCATCATATTCTCATGAACATTAGAATCATTACCAAGTAAAGAAAAGTACCTGGTAATTTAATTGGCGTGCACGAGCTCTAGTAATTGGTCCTGTATATGAGTCAGTTGGGGCTGTGGTTGTAACCTTGTTCGTGATGTCCTCATCATCCTCCCCTTCTTGAATTGAAGTCATCCTCGACGGAAGCTCATCTTCCTCACCCAAGTAAAGCTTCAAATCTGCAATGTTAAATGTGGGACTAACCCCAAAATCTGCAGGCAACTCAAGTTTATATGCATTATCATTTATTTTCTCTAACACCTTGAAAGGACCATCAGCACGTGGCATTAGCTTTGACTTGCGCAAATTAGGAAACCTATCCTTACGCAAATGTAACCATACAAGATCTCCACGTGCAAAGACAACACGTTTTCTACCCTTATCTCCAACAAGTTTATATTTAGCATTCATGCGCTCAATATTTTCCTTAGTTAACGATGTAGGGTGGGACCCTACGTGGACGATATTTCACGAAAAGGAGGTATCCCGAGGAAGAACACGAGGGGCACGAGGAAAAACACAAGAGAGACAAGGAGAAAACACTCAAATCAACAAGCTTTGGTCACACAAATGCTAGATCCGGGTACACAAAGTACGATACACGATACACGATCAACTACGGACGATACAGGTAGCGGTTGTCATCTCCGTGAGGAGGTCTTGATGTTCTTCTCCGTATAGGAGGTCTTGAATCCGGTGGATCTTCTCCGAAGAGGTCGCGGTCTCGTAGGAGAGGAACCACTAAGGTTTTGGATGAGCTAACACAAAGCTAACCCTAGATAGTTTAGGTAGAGTGGTATATATAGGCTAGGTGGGGCGAAGGGGTACAATGGCCTCGGCCCAACATCATGCATGCAGGCATTGTCCGGATGATCCGGACGTTGGTCCGGATGATCCGGGCTTCGGGGGTCCGGATGATCCGGGGTGGCGTCCGGATGATCCGGACATGCCTGATCTTTCGCGGGTGGCCTAGATGTCCGGGTGCGTCCGGATGATCCGGGCCGGGGTCCGGATGATCCGGCTTCGGCGTGGAGCTTCGGGTGTCTTCGAGCACATTTGCCGGATCGTCCGGACGTTTTTCCGGATCATCCGGGCTTCGGCCGGATCGTCCGGGACATCGTGCGGATCGTCCGGGCTGGCTGAATCTCAGCTGTTTCTCTCCTCCTTCTTCCTCCTTCGATCCTTGTTGTTCCTTGACTTCTCCACGATTGCTCCCGAGGTGCCCGAGTATGCAAAAAGTCTTTGATGAGGGTAGCAGCCATCTCATGTGAATCAAAGTGACATAGAGAGAGGACTGAAGTCACCTCGTCCTCGAGAGCTCGTGTGATACGGTGTATCCTAGGGTCATCCCCATGGACCCTTCATCGCCTCATCATATGCCCAAAGGACCAATGAATAGAGCTCTCGAGACCGAGGTGACGTCATTCCTTGCTCTAAAACCTTCCGATATGCATGAGACATGGCTGCTACCCTCATCTGGAACCCTTTGCATACTCAGGTACTTGGGTGAAGGCCACGGGACAGCTCCGCACAATGATCAAGACGGCGAGCCCGACGAGTGCACGAGACAAGAAGAAGGATGGCTGAAGATGCTACAGGCACCGGACGTCCGGCCTGCACTGGACGACCGGAAGACACCGGACGTCCGGCCTCCCCCAGACGACCGGACGACCGGAAGCCACCGGACGTCTGTGACAACGACTACAGAAGCTAAATAGCGGAAATCCGAGGATTACCGGACGTCCGGTCCCTCTGGAACCACCGGACGTCCGGTAACCCACGGACGTCCGCTACGACGGCGACCGCCCATGTAATATAAATACTGTTGACTCCCCTCCGTTAGACGCAGCTGTGGTTTAGCTCATTTCTCAGACTTGTGTGGATTTCTCCCACGAGACGGTGCGCCTCTACGGAGAAGATCCACCTCTGGATTCAAGACCCCTAACGGGAAGATCCCACAGGATTCCAAGACCTCCTCACGGAGAAGACTATCTTTGTATCACCGGTGTTGACTTTGGATCATGTATCTCGACCTTGTATCGCGAATCTAGCGCTTGTGTGATTACCTTCGTGTTGATTGAGTGTTTTCCTCTTGTGTTTTCCGCCATCTTTCTCTTGTGATCCCCGTGTTCATCGTGTGCCAACCTCCAAACGTGAAAGATCCGCTGATTAGGGTTCCACCCTGTATCATATGGTATCAGAGCAAAGGTTTCTCACGATTTTGGAGCCCCACACTTTGTTTTCTAGCCTGTCTTTGTCGTGTTCTTCCCTATTTCGAAAATTCCCCACAAAAAGAGCCCCAAATTTTTTTTGTGATCTGTTGATTTGGCAAGATTTTGTTGAATTTGTTCCATGGATTTGCTGTGCCACGTGTCGATCTAGCATTTCCCCACCTTTTCCACCTTTTCCCACCGCAAATCCGACCACGATTCGCCAATTTACCACACGGATCCCACCAACCGCATCACAGACCTACCGGACGACCGACGTTTACCGGACGTCCGGCACCTCTCGAGACACCGGACGTCCGCGAAACACCGGACGACCGGCACCCCGACCACAGAAAGATTTACCGGATTTCCGGTCTCCACCGGACGTCCGACCCAGCCAGAACGACCGGACGACTGGTAACTACCGGACGTCCGACATTTCCTGACGAAGCTGATTTTGTTCAGTTACGTTCCACCTTCCGCTACCAACCACCTTCCGCAAATACAATCCACCTTTCGCAACCAACATCGTTTTCCCGCTCTGAGTTTGAAAAGTGTGTCTCCCTTTGCCTTGGATACTTGAGTTGTGGTTTCACCGTTTCCTTGGATGTTTAGGCTACCCTGGAACGGCAAGACTTCGACAACACCACCGCTCAACTTCGGCAAGGACGGTAACATCGACGACACTTCCACCTTGCAATTGCATTGTCACCCTATGAACCATCTTTGCGTAGCTTTCCCATTGAGACTAGCCATTTGAGTATTGCCGGGCCACGACACTTGTGCACATTAGTGATAGTCATAGATATTGCATACTACATCATTGTGAGTAATATCACATCATCTTGGTATCTTGCATATCCCCGTGTGCCACAAGAGTGCTCCGCATACACAATAGCTACCTCGATCCGAGAAGAATGCATATGTGCCCAAAGAAAGAGCTCAAAAGCTTTTAAGCAAAAGAGCCAATCCAAGCAAAGAAACAATAGCATCATACGCCTTGCATCCAAAGAGATCATACATCATAGCAACATCATCTTGTACTCAAGCATCGGCACATCATACACTCATAGCATACTTGTGATAGTTAGTCGTTATGTTTTGCCTCTTATAGGTCGTGCACAAGTGCGTATCCGCCTATTAAGCAATCGGTTAGCGTCTCTCTAGTGTTGTGCAACACGAGCATTTTCCGTGGTTTACCACATTTTCGCTCACCCTTGGTTGCATAACCACATTTATCTATCCGTGCGTGTGTTCCGTGTGTTACTCTTTGCTAGTGATCTACTTGTTGCATGAGCAAATTTGTGAACCATTTTCAACATCTTTGAGTCGCTTTGACGATTGCATTGAATTTGTGCCACATCCTAACCGAGCTCCTCTCAAAGCTTTACTTGTGTAGGTGTGAGAATCAACACGAAGTGATACCAATAGTGCTATTTCCGGGTTACATTGTTGAGTGATCATTGATCCATTTTCAACCTCGGTTAAGGTACATTGATATTGTCTTCTCCTTTCTCCCACTCACATACTTGCTTGTGATGATGGATAGGCCAAGTTCATCTACCAACCCGATCTTCGACGATCCTCAAGAAGCGAACAACTACGTCACCAAACTACATCTATTCGGTGTCCAACAAGCTCTACATCAAGAGAGTGAAGCTATGTGAGAGTACATTGGTCAAGTTGCCGAGGACGCGCGACAATTCCAACAAAGCACCAAGGAGCAAATCGACCTCATCAACATCAACATGTCTACTCAATACAATGAGCTCCGGACATTGATCATCAACCGACGTTCTTCCTCAACATCTTCTCATCGAAGAAGCCGCTCAAGTCGACACACCGACTCAACGCAAGACTCAAGTACACCTACGTCAAACACTCTTCGTCAAGCCGCACGTCAAGCTCGACATGACCACCGGCATCCTTTACAAGACAAGAGTCCACAAGAGCTATTCGACGAGCAAGAAGGTCGACGTCGTCAAAACCAAGCTACACTTGAGCAAGCACAAGAACGGCAACGAGTACGCCAACAACAACAAGAGCGAGCTCGCCAATATCAAGAAGAACAAGATGCCGAGGCTAACCGTCAAGCACAACAACGTCGAGAAGCTCAAGCTATGGAGGCGCAACGTGCTCTCCAAGATGCACATCGCAATGTGGCAGCCCGCACTCGACACACTCGTCAAGAAGAAGATTTCCTTCGCGATGAGATACAAGAAAGGCGCCATCAAGCAAGAATGCAAGAAGAAGCTCCTCCTCAAGCGCGACATGAGCAACAATACCAACAAGAACATCAACTCCAACAAGAACGTCTACATCCTCAAGAGCAACAAGATATGGCAAACCGCCAAAATCGAGATCGCCCTCCCAATAGGCAAGGAAACAATGACGAGCATCGCTATGGCAAGCTCAAGTTCACAATGCCAAAGTTTTCCGGAAGCATTGATCCCGAAGACTATCTCTCATGGGCATTGAAAGTTGACAAGATCTTTCGCATTCACAACTTCGATGAAGAGAAGAAGATCGCAATGGCATCCCTCGAGTTCCAAGACTATGTTCTCATTTGGTGGGAGCAAATCATGGAGAGAAGAGAAGCAAAAGGCGAACCTCCTATCACCACTTGGGCTCAAATGAAGGAAGTGATGAGAGCACGTTTCGTGCCAACCCACTACAACCGAGACTTGTTCAAGAAGCTACAACTCCTCAAGCAAGGAACCAAGTCCGTTGAAGAGTACTACAAAGAGATGGAGATTGCTATGATAAGAGCAAACATCAAGGAAGATGAAGAGCAAACTATGGCGAGATTCTTGAATGGACTCAATTATCCCATCAAGAAGATTGCGGACTTCCAACCATACAACAATCTCCTTGAGCTAGTGCATCAAGCAACCAAAGCGGAGCGACAAGTTCAAGAGGACTACAAGTACTCCAAGTTCAACTCCAAGAACTTCGGCTCCTACGACCAAGCTTCAACGACTTCGGCTACGCCTCCTACCTCTACCAAGCCAAGCTACAAGAATGAGACTACATCGAGTCATCCACATTCTACCAACAACTTCAAGCCAAGAGCTACATCATCTACAACTCCAAACGAAGAGAACCCCAAGACAAGCTCCATCAAATGTTTCACATGTGGTGGCCGTGGTCACAAGTCATTCGAGTGCACCAACAAGAGAACAATGATTATCCACGACGACGGCACATATGACTCGATGAGCGACGACGAAGTGGACGCCATCAAGCACTTGGCCATCCACCGGCGTATCAATGAAGAAGAAGATCGTCAAGTGTTTTGCGACAATGACTCAAGCCCCAACCTTGTTGTCTCCAAAGTCTTGACACTACAACATCAACAAGATGACGACCAACGATGCCATATTTTCCATACGAAGGCCGCCATCAATGGACGCTCCGTCAAGGTTATCATCGATGGAGGAAGTTGCCACAACTTGGCAAGTGAAGAGCTATGCAACAAGCTTCATTTGGTCAAGACGAAGCATCCGCACCCCTACAAGGTCCAATGGCTCAACGACGCCGGAATTCTTCGAGTCGAGCACACCGTGCAAGTCTCTTTCAAGATTGGCGCCTACGAGGACACTCTTGAGTGTGATGTGATACCCATGTCCGTGTGCCACCTTCTTCTTGGACGTCCATGGCAATATGATCGTGGAGTCACACACAATGGACGGACAAATCACTATCACTTCAAGATGAAGGGCAAGGAATTCGTGCTACGACCAATGACTCCAAGTCAAGTAGCCGCCGACAAGCTTTTACCTACCACCCATCGTGGAGAGAATGGTGAGAGAGCGAGCCACCAAAAAGAGAGCGAGAGCCACAAGCCAAATATGAGCGACTCCACGATGAGCCACACGAAGAAACTCGTGCTCTTTGCCACCAAAAGTGAGATGAGAGAAGTGTGTGAGAACCCATCGAACGTCGTTCACCTTGTGCTCTTATGCATAGGGGAAGACAACTCTACTAACACTTCACAACCTCCACCTTTTGTGTTGTCCTCATTATTGCAGGAATTCTCGGACGTCTTTACCGATGAGTTACCACCGGTTCTACCTCCACTTCACGGGATAGAACACCGCATCAAACTCGTACCCGGTGCACCATTTCCCAACAAGGCTCTCTACCATGTCAACCACGAGATACAATGGCAAGTGCCCAAACTCATCGACAAAAGTCATGTACGTCACAGCTTTAGCACTTGTGCCGCTCTGGTTATTCTATTGCCTACGAAACATGGAAGTTTTCACGCAAATGCATGCTTGTTACGAAAATGCTTACCTGTTACACAATTTGAGTTGCATGTGATAGGCTTTGAGCACCTAAAAGATTTATATGAGCATGATACTCTCTTTGCAAATCCCTATGCTACGTGCTTGACTCACACTTCTTGGGCACATTACTACATCAAGGATGGATATCTTATGAGAGCTAACAAACTTTGCATTCCCGAGTCTTCGCTTCGATTGTTCCTTTTGCAGGAATCTCATGGAGTTGGACTCATGGGACACTTTGGAAGCGACACGGTGCTTCGGGACGTCTCACGCCTCATCAACCGATGTTCGACATGCCGTAAAGCTAAGTCCAAAGCTCAATCTCATGGTCTTGACATGCCTCTTCCTACTCCATATCATCCAAGGGAAGACATAAGCATGAATCTCATACTTGGCTTGTCTACGACTAAAAATGGATATGATTCCGTGTTTGTCATAGTCGACACATTCTCTAAAATGGCTCATTTCATTCCCGATAACAAGATCGACGATGCTTCACATGTTGCCACTTTATTTTGTAGTGAAATACTCAAGAAGGTGCACGACCAAACACGGGCAACAATCGAGAGACAAGTACATCGCCTCACCACCAAGATCAACGTCAACAAGGCAACAATGGCGTTTAACCCGGAAGATCTCAGTTGGCTACATCTTCACAAGGACCACTTCGCACAAGAGCGCAAGTCCAAGCCTCTACCTCGCGCAGACGGACCATTCAAGGTGCTCCATGGTGATGAAGATTTCGATCCGAGGTCGGATCTTTCCCAAGGGAGGGGAGATGATACGGTGTATCCTAGGGTCATCCCCATGGACCCTTCATCGCCTCATCATATGCCCAAAGGACCAATGAATAGAGCTCTCGAGACCGAGGTGACGTCATTCCTTGCTCTAAAACCTTCCGATATGCATGAGACATGGCTGCTACCCTCATCTGGAACCCTATGCATACTCAGGTACTTGGGTGAAGGCCACGGGTGATACAGGGTGGAACCCTAATCAGCAGATCTTTCACGAAATGGAGTGGATCCCACGATGAACACGAAGAACACGAGAGGGAACACGAGGGGACACACGAGAGAATCACTCAAACCAACAAGAACAAGTCACACATATGCTAGATCCTCGAAACACAAAGAGATACAAGATCCATGATCAACAAGGGACGATACAAAGGGTAACCGGTTCTTCTCCGTGAGGAGGTCTTGATATCCCTGGGGATCTTCTCCGATGAAGGAGGTCCTGAATCCGTAGTGGATCTTCTCCGTAGAGGGGCCGCAGTCACTCACAAGGAGATGAACCACTAGATGAGCAAAGCTCTAGGTATCAAATGAGCTATCACTCAGCTAACCCTAACTTGGAGGAGGTGGAGGGGTATATATAGTCTAGGTCCACGAAGGGGTAAGTGGGAGAGGGATACATGGGCCTCAGGCCCGATACACTGTGCGCAGACAGGGGCCGGATGTCCGGGTGGGGGCCGGATGTCCGGGCCTTCCCGAGACGCCGGATGTCCGGGCCGAGGGGCCGGATGTCCGGGCTGGAGGGGGTGAGCCACGGGTGTCTTCTGGACAGTGGCGCCGGATTTCCGGCCAGGGCCCGGATGTCCGGGGCGCCGGATGTCCGGGGGTCGGCCGGATGTCCGGCCGCTGTAGCTTCGCGGCGACTCCACTTGAGGCACTTCTTGATCCGCGACGGTGTGGACTTGTCCTATGCTTCGAGCATCTCCTTGGTCGTCTCCTCGGTTCCTAAGCACATGTAGTGTCTTTGCATTAGGTAGCAACCAAGTCTCGCATGAATGAAAAGGGGAAGCATCGAGGAACGGGTTCACCTTGTGTCCACTTGGGGTTTGGGTAGTAGTCGTAGTGTACATGGGGATGAACGAAGGATGCTCCGTATCATCTCCCCTCCCTTGGGAAAGATCCGACCTCGGATCAAAAACCTCATCACCATGGAAACAGTAGTCGTAAACGGACTTGTAGTTGGACGAAGTTGAGGGCATTGTGCAATCCAAGTACTCCAAGGTGTCTCCGGTATGTGGTACATGCAAAATGAGCAAACACAAAGGACACTTGGGAATACAATGGTTAGCGCACACAAAGTGTCCATCATGTAAGAATGAGTCCGTGTGCCAATGTACATGAAGCTTAACAAGATGATATAGTATGATATGTAAAGCATTCATGTGATCAAATGCATTTGTGGTGCACACAAAGGTGTTGTGAATGTGATCAATGCAACCATTATGCAAAATGATGTCATAATGTGATGGTTTATCAAGAGCATGAACATGGCAATGGATGCGCAATATGTGTATGTTATCATGCAATTGATGGAGGACAATATGATCATGATGTATGAATATGCCATCAAGAAAGATCACAACAAATTTGCTAAGGAAATGCACAAGCTCATATATCATGGATGACATGGGAATACACGATGCAACGAGGCAACCATATTGTGAGTCAATCCATGCATAAGATGCAAATTTGTCATGGGTATGATTTGTCCATGGAGCATGGCATATGAGCACACAATCAACAAATATGAAGGTTTTGGTGCAATGTGCCAAAGGAGTTTTGATATACCAATGCTCGATGTCGTGGCATGAGTGAAGGTCCAAAGGTGCATCCAAAGGGTCTATCTTCAATGTCGGTCCTCCATCCCGTAGATGTATCATGTAGACAACAAGAAGGAAACAACAATGAAAGTATGGCCCATCCAATATGTATAAGTGAGGATGTGATACGGTGTATCCTATGGACATCACCATGTCAAGAGTCCGCTCGGCAAGTGACACGTGTGACCTCTACTTCTCATACATAAAGGTGAATCATCTCCTTTACACGTGTTCACTTGACCCCTTCGAGGATGGTATACTACTTGACACTCCTCTCGTGTGCATGCATAGGTATTGTCGGAGCTTCACGGATGACGAGGGGGAGTGCAAGCGGCAAGGATCACTGATACAGGGTGGAACCCTAATCAGCGGATCTTTCACGAAATGGAGGGGATCCCACGATGAACACGAAGAACACGAAGGGAAACGGGGGAAAACACGAGAGGAAACACACAAGAACAAGTCCAATCACACATCCACTAGACAATCAAACACACAAGATCACACGGTACATGAACAACAAAGGGAAAGATACAAGGTAAAGTTCATCTCCAAGAGGAGGTCTTGAATCCGTGAAGGATCTTCCCGCTAGGGGTCTTGAATCCAAGGTGGATCTTCTCCGTAGAGGGGCCGCGGTCTCTCTCGTGGAGTAGATCCGGGATGGATGAGCAAAGCTCTATCTCTCATATGAGCTAAACCATTGCTAACCCTAAAATGGTGGAGGTGGAGGAGTATATATAGTCTAGTACACGAAGGGGTAAGTGGGAGAGGATACATGGGCCTTTGGCCCGACTCTGCGCGCAGGCAGGCGCCGGATGTCCGGGCTGGGGGCCGGATGTCCGGCCGTTCATGGGAGGCCGGATGTCCGGGCACGGGCCGGATGTCCGGCCTGGCGATGGCCGTTCTTCGGGTGCTTCTGTTGCCCTTGCCGGATTTCCGGGGTGATGCCGGATGTCCGGCCTCTGCTGAAGCGTCGGATGTCCGGGCTGGTCGCCGGATGTCCGGGCTGGCGCCGGATGTCCGGGCTGGCGCCGGATGTCCGGCGGCTGTAACTTCAGCCGCTCCGTCTTCTTCCGTCTTCTCTTCCAAGCTTCCCTCGCGGATGGTGTAGGTGTTCCTCGGCGCTTGCACTCCTCGTCGTCGTCCGTGAAGCTCCGACAATACCTACGCATGCACACGAGTGGAGTGTCAAGTAGTATACCATCCTCGAAGGGGTCAAGTGAACACGTGTAAAGGAGATGATTCACCTTTATGTATGAGAAGTAGAGGTCGCACGTGTCACTTCCCAAGCAGACTCTTGACATGGTGATGTCCATAGGATACACCGTATCATCCCCTCCCCCTTGGAAAAGATCCGACCTCGGATCGAAAGCCAAATCACCATGGGAAAGAGATGGCGTCGCCATGTCGAAGCGGTCAATCACCAAGCACTCATCATCTTGAAGCTCGAAATGGGCACTCTCCAATGTCGCACCATCTAGTGATTCCTTCAAAAGGAGCAAGGACAACAAACACTTGGAAAAACAAATGTGGTTAGCGGTAGTGCAAAACCTAGCATTCAAGAGGTGATTCACCCAACAAGTGTGGTCATCAAGCATAGCATGTGGTGTGACAAAGGATTGTGACATGGCATGTAAGCATATGAATTGAGCACAATCAAGGTCATCATGGAAGCAAGCATGTAAATGTGAGGTAGAGATGCACATATGTGTGACAAGAGAGTAAGCATCTACCTCAAAGTCGTAGCAAGCATGCATAAAGCACTCAATGAAAGGTCTATGGTAGGCATAGGAATCATTCACAACACCCACTAAAATGAAGTGTCTAAACACATGAGTCAAATTGATATAGGGTGGAACCCTAATCAGCGGATCTTTCACGTTTGGAGGTTGGCACACGATGAACACGGGGAAAACACGGAGAAAGATGGGGAAAACACAAGAGAGAACACTCAAATCAACACGGAAGCAATCACACAAGTGCTAGATTCGCGATACAAGGTCGAGATACATGATCCAAAGTCAACAACGGTGATACAGATAGTCTTCTCCCGGAGGAGGTCTTGGAATCCCGTGGGATCTTCCCGTTAGGGGTCTTGAATCCAGAGGTGGATCTTCTCCGTAGAGGCGCACCGGTCTCGTGGGAGAAATCCACACAAGTGTCAAATGAGCTAAAACCACAGCTAACCCTAAACGGAAAGAGGAGAGGAGTATATATAGTCTACGGGGCGAATGGGTACATGGGCCTCGGCCCAGGGGCTGCACGCAGGCAGATCAGGGGCCGGATGTCCGGGCTACGGCCCGGATGTCCGGGGCTTCATGGGTCGCCGGATGTCCGGGGCGGGGACCCGGATGTCCGGGCGGGAGTGGACGCGCCTCGGGTGCTCTCTGGACAGAGGCGCCGGATTTTCGGGCGCGGGGCCGGATGTCCGGGCCGTGCCTGGCCGGATGTCCGGGCCCTGGCCGGATGTCCGGGCCCTGTAGCCTCGGCTGCTGTTGGCCTTCTGTAGGTGAATGCCCAGGGGCCGGATGTCCGGGCCAGGGGGCCGGATGTCCGGGTCCTGGAGCTCTCTTCTGCCCTTCTCGATGCATCAGCTCGTCCGTGGCCTTGGGGACTTGTCCATCTTCAAGCTCTTCTCCGAAGTGGTCTCCTTCACACCTGAGCACACAAAGCACACTCGCTTGAGGTAGCAACCATGTCTCGCAAGATTCATAAGGGAGTTGGGCTAGGAGTGACGTCACCTCGGTCTCAAAAGCTCTAGCACGAGCACGTGTCATCGGTCCTTGAGGCACTTGAGGGGGTGAAGGAGGGTCCATGGTGATGGCCCTAGGATACACCGTATCAGGAAGAAGACTTGTAATCGACCACCAAGTGTCGGAGCTCCGCCATTTGTTTGTTGAAGGAGTCGCACATGTCGTCGAAGGAAGCCATTGTCCTTGTCTGGAAGTGTCGTTGTTCGATGGCGATGTTGCCCAAGCACTCTTGCATTTCTCGTTGTAGTCCGATGGTTTTCGCGTGGATGTCCTTGTTCGCGCCGTCGATGTCGAAGACCGGAGATGAAATGCCTTGCCTATCCATCACAAGACGCTAGCAAGTATGAGTGGGAGAAAGAGAAGAACTAGACCAAATGTACCTTGACCGATGTTGAAGATGGATCAATGATCACTCAAATGTGGAACAAGGAAATAGCACAATTGGTACCAATTCTTGTCGGTTTCTCACACCTACACAAGTAAAGCTTATGGTGGAGCTCGGTGAGGATAGTGGCACAAAAAGTTGATGCAAAATGTTAGCAAGACTCAATAATGTTGAAAAAGATTCACAAATTCGCAAGTGAAACAAGAAGACCAATAGCAATATGGGTGGCACACGGAAACACACACACGGATAGATAAGTGGGGTCGTGCAACCAAGGGGTGAGCCAAAATGTGGAATCCACGAAAATGCTCGTGTTGCACAACACTAGAGAGACGCTAGCGCGATTGCACAATAGGCGGATACGAACTTGTGCACAACCTACTATGCAAAATGCAACGACTTCTATCCCAAGTATGCTATGTGTATGGTATTCCGGTGGTATGATCCAAAATGATCGAGTATGACAATCTTAATGTAGTATGATGCTATGGTTCTTGCTTAAAAGCTCTTTGCTTATCTTTTCCTTTGTGCTTAAAAGCTTGTTTGGCTCTTTCTCTTTTGAGCTCTTTTCTCATGCAAAACTTCACGAACCAAGATAGCAATTGAGTATATGCGATGACAACCTTGTGTCACAAGAGATGATACCAGGATATGCACCTCGGTGATATGGTATGTATGATATGGGAGTATGATCACTAATGTGCACAAGTCACGTTGCCGGCAATACTCAAATGGCTAGTCTCGATAGGTAGGTGACGCAAAAATGGTCTAGGGGTTAACAATGCAATTGCAAGGGAAGATACAATGATGTCGTCGAAATTACCGTCCGTGTCGATGATGAGAGGTGGTGCTCTTGATGTAGACCCGTTCCTAATTAGCCGAAACACCTTAGGAAACGGAAAAACCACAACTCAAAATCTCAAGGACAAATATCAAATGGTGGTAGCGGCAATGCCGTGGTGGTTGCGGAAGTGGAAAGATGGGCTATACACGATGTCGGAGTTGAAGTCACGGTCTCTAAGTAGCCGAAACACCTTAGGAGACACAAGCCACAACTCAAACAAGCTTGAACAAAAATTTGGTTAAGTTGGGTTGGCTATGTATAGTGGGCAATGGGTATGCGGAAGTGGTGGTGGTGGTTGATGAAGAAGCAATGGTCCCGAAGTAGCCTAAACACCTTAGGAGACTCAAATCACTACTCAAGCAACCACAAATGCTATGGGGGACAAAATGGTTAGGTTGCGGAACTCGGTGGTGGTTATGCGGATGATATGGTGGAAGCCCTAGGCAAAGATGCCAAAGTCCCAAAAATATGATGGAGTCAAATGATGATGGTAGTATTTTTGTGTTATGGGGGATGTCAAGAGCTTCAAAACGAGCTCAAGAACGTCGAAATCGGAGTTCGGATGAATTAGTTATGGACAAAACGGTGAAACACGGGTGGCTGAAATCCCAGGGGTCGGACATCCGGGGCCGGGTCCGGATTTCCGGGGCCTGATGTCCAGAACCGCGCGAGATTTTGCCCTCCAGGAGCCGGATGTCCGGCCGGGGACCCGGATGTCCGGCCCGATGGCCCGGATGTCCGGCCTATGGCCCGGATGTCCGGCCCGACGATTCCAGATCTGAATCGGGACTTCCAAACTCGTTTGTGGGCGGAATTTGATGATTTTGGGGGCAAAATTTGACGGATTTTGTGGAGGAAAGATGGGGAAACTTGGGGAAATGCTAGATCCACTTGAAACCAAGCAAATCCACGGATCAAAATCAACAAAATCTCATCAAACCAACAGATCACAAAATTTTTTGGGGCTATTTTTGGTGGGGAATTTTCGAATTTAGGGAAGAACACAACAAAACAAGGCTAGAAAACGGTGGGGAGGCTCCAAATTCGTGAGAAACCGTGGCTCATGATACCATATGATACAGGGTGGAACCCTAATCAGCGGATCTTTCACGAAATGGAGGGGATCCCACGATGAACACGAAGAACACGAGAGGGAACACGAGGGAAAACACGAGAGAATCACTCAAACCAACAAGAACAAGTCACACATATGCTAGATCCTCGAAACACAAAGAGATACAAGATCCATGATCAACAAGGGACGATACAAAGGGTAACCGGTTCTTCTCCGTGAGGAGGTCTTGATATCCCTGGGGATCTTCTCCGATGAAGGAGGTCCTGAATCCGTAGTGGATCTTCTCCGTAGAGGGGCCGCAGTCACTCACAAGGAGATGAACCACTAGATGAGCAAAGCTCTAGGTATCAAATGAGCTATCACTCAGCTAACCCTAACTTGGAGGAGGTGGAGGGGTATATATAGTCTAGGTCCACGAAGGGGTAAGTGGGAGAGGGATACATGGGCCTCAGGCCCGATACACTGTGCGCAGACAGGGGCCGGATGTCCGGGTGGGGGCCGGATGTCCGGGCCTTCCCGAGACGCCGGATGTCCGGGCCGAGGGGCCGGATGTCCGGGCTGGAGGGGGTGAGCCACGGGTGTCTTCTGGACAGTGGCGCCGGATTTCCGGCCAGGGCCCGGATGTCCGGGGCGCCGGATGTCCGGGGGTCGGCCGGATGTCCGGCCGCTGTAGCTTCGCGGCGACTCCACTTGAGGCACTTCTTGATCCGCGACGGTGTGGACTTGTCCTATGCTTCGAGCATCTCCTTGGTCGCCTCCTCGGTTCCTAAGCACATGTAGTGTCTTTGCATTAGGTAGCAACCAAGTCTCGCATGAATGAAAAGGGGAAGCATCGAGGAACGGGTTCACCTTGTGTCCACTTGGGGTTTGGGTAGTAGTCGTAGTGTACATGGGGATGAACGAAGGATGCTCCGTATCAACGGGACAGCTCCGCACAATGGTCAAGACGGCGAGCCCGACGAGTGCACGAGACAAGAAGAAGGATGGCTGAAGATGCTACAGGCACCGGATGTCCGGCCTGCACCGGACGACCGGAAGACACCGGACGTCCGGCCTCCCCCAGACGACCGGACGACCGGAAGCCACCGGACGTCCGTGACAACGACTACAGAAGCTAAATAGCGGAAATCCGAGGATTACCGGACGTCCGGTCCCTCCGGAACCATCGGACGTCCGGTAACCCACGGACGTCCGCTACGACGGCGACCGCCCATGTAATATAAATACTGTTGACTCCCCTCCGTTAGACGCAGCTGTGGTTTAGCTCATTTCTCAGACTTGTGTGGATTTCTCCCACGAGACGGTGCGCCTCTACGGAGAAGATCCACCTCTGGATTCAAGACCCCTAACGGGAAGATCCCACGGGATTCCAAGACCTCCTCACGGAGAAGACTATCTTTGTATCACCGGTGTTGACTTTGGATCATGTATCTCGACCTTGTATCGCGAATCTAGCGCTTGTGTGATTATCTTCGTGTTGATTGAGTATTTTCCTCTTGTGTTTTCCGCCATCTTTCTCTTGTGATCCCCGTGTTCATCGTGTGCCAACCTCCAAACGTGAAAGATCCGCTGATTAGGGTTCCACCCTGTATCATCGTGCTCGAGCACGTGTCATGGGTCCACTTGGCACTTGGTGAGACGAAGGTAGGTGCATGGGGATGACCTTGGGATGCTCCGCATCATCTCCCCTCCCTTGGGAAAGATCCAACCTCGGATCGAAATCTTCATCACCATGGAAAGTGGAGACATCCTTGACGTTGAATACATCGCTCCCGTTGTACTTGTCGCGTGGAAAGTCGAGCTTGTATGCATTGTTGTTGTAGCGTTCTAGCACCTTGAATGGTCCATTGGCCCGAGGTAGTAGTTTGGACTTGCGCTCGTGGGGGAAACGATCCTTGCGAAGATGTAGCCATACGAAATATCCCGGTTGGAACACCATATGCTTCTTGTTGGCGTTGAGCTTGGACGCTAGTCGATGTACTTGCCTCTCGATCGTTGCCCTTGTATCTTCATGCAGCTTCTTGAGATAGCTTGCTCGAGCACGTGCGTCCAAGTTGATGCGTTGTTGTAGAGGTAGAGGTAGAATGTCCAATGGAGACAACGGGTTGAAGCCGTAGACGACCTCGAAAGGGGACTTGCCGGTAGTCGAATGTCTTGCACGGTTGTAGGCGTACTCGGCGATGTGCAAGCATTGCTCCCATTCCTTGATGTTCTTCTTGATCAACACGCGAAGAAGCGTCGAAAGCATGCGGTTTGTCACCTCTGTTTGGCCATCGGTTTGTGGATGATATGCCGAGGAGAAGAGTAGCTTGATGCAGAGTTTGGCGCATAGAGTCTTCCAAAAGTAGCTCAAAAACTTGACGTCTCGGTCCGACACGATCGTCTTGGGCACTCCATGTAGACGAATGATTTCCCTACAAAAGAGATTGGCCACATGTGAAGCATCGTCGATCTTGTTATAAGGAATGAAATGAGCCATTTTAGATAATCTATCCACGCCAACAAACACGGAATCTTTTCCATTTTGAGTCCTAAGCAATCCAAGTATAAAGTCCATGCTTATGTCTTCCCATGGATGGAATGGAATAGGGAGTGGCATGTAAACACCATGAGATTGAGCTTTTGACTTAGCTTTGCGACATGCAGAGCATCGGTTGGTGAGGCGTGAGACGTCACGTAGCATCTTGGGCCAAAAGTAGTTCTTGGAGAGCGTAGCAAATGTCTTGTCGCGACCAAAGTGTCCCATGAGTCCTCCTCCATGAGATTCCTACAAAAGGAGCAAATGAAGCGAAGACTCGGGAATGCAAAGTTTGTTAGCTCTCATAAGATATCCATCCTTGATGTAGTAATGTTCCCAAGAAGTGTGAGTCAAACACTTAGCATAAGGATTTGCAAAGAAAGGATCATGCTCATATAAGTCTTTTATGTGCTCAAAGCAAAGAACATTCAACTCAAGTTTGGTGACAAGCATGCATTTGCGGGAAAGCGCATCCGCCACAACATTTTCTTTGCCTTTGATGTACTTGATGACATAGGGAAAAGACTCGATGACCTCACTCCACTTAGGATGACGCTTGTTCAACTTAGTTTGACCCTTGAGATACTTGAGAGTCTCATGGTCCGTATGAAGAATGAATTCATGAGGTCTAAGGTAATGTTCCCAAACACGTAAAACTCTCACCAAGGCATAAATCTCTTCATCATAGATGGGGTAGTTAAGTTGCGCTCCGGATAGCTTCTCGCTAAAATACACAATAGGGCGCTTTTCTTGCATGAGCACGCCACCTATGCCGGTACCACTAGCGTCATAATGAATCTCAAAATGTTTATCAAAGTTTGGTAGGGCCAGAAGTGGTGCGTGGGTGAGCAAGTCTTTGAGCTTAATGAACGCGGTGTCTTGCGAAGGACCCCAAACAAAGGGTGCGTTCTTCTTGCTCAAGGCGTGAAGAGGCATAGCAATAGTGCTAAAGTCCTTCACGAAACATCGATAGAAACCGGCTAAACCAAGAAAGTTACGCACTTGTTGTAGGTTCATTGGTTGAGGCCAAGTTTTAATTACTTCTATTTTAGTTTCATCAACATGAACACCTTGGGAAAAAACGACGAATCCTAGGAAGACGAACTTGTCAACGCCAAAAGTGCATTTTTCCATGTTAGCATATAAGCACTCTTTCCGGAGGGTTTGCGAAACCAGACGAATGTGTATCACATGGTCCTCAAGCGACTTGCTAAAAACGAGGATGTCATCAAAGTAAACCACTACAAAGACGCCTATGTAGGGTCGTAGAACAAAATGCATGAGACGCATAAATGAACTGGGCGCTTCCGATAAACCCATTGCCATGACAAGCCACTCATATAACCCAAACTTGGTTTTGAAAGCCGTTTTCCAGTCATCGCCCTCTTGAATGTGAATTTGGTAGTAACCACTTTTAGGATCAATTTTCGAAAAGATGGTGGCACCACATAATTCATCAAGCATGTCGTCTAAGCGTGGGATAGGGTGACGGTATCTAACGGTGATAGCATTTACTGGGCGACAATCGGAGCACTTGCGAAAACTTCCATCTTTCTTAGGCACAAGAATAACCGGAACGGCACAAGGGCTCAAGCTTTCACGTACATGACCTATGTCGATGAGTTGTTGTACTTGCCATTGTATCTGCTTGGTTTCCTCGGGGTTGACGCGGTAAGGAGCCTTGTTTGGAAGTGGTGCGCCGGGTATGAGGTCGATGCGGTGTTCGATTCCGTGAAGTGGAGGTAGACCCGGGGGTAGCTCATCGGGAAAGACGTCCGAGAATTCCTGCAACAATTGAGACAACACTAAAGGTGGAGGTGGTGAAGTGTTATTAGGTTTGGCTTCCCCTTTGCATAAAAGCACAAGGTGAAAGACACTTGAGGGGTTCGCACACACTTCTCTCATCTCACTTTTGGTGGCGAATAGCACTAGTTGTTTCTTGTCACTCATCGTGGAGTCGCTCATATTTGGCTTGTGGCTCTCACTCTCGTTTTGGTGGCTCACTCTCTCACCATTCTCTCCACGATGGTTGGAAGGTAAGGTTTTGTCGGCGGCTACTTGACTTGGTGACATTGGGCGTAGCACAAACTCCTTTCCTTAAGCTATAGCGGTTAGTCCGTCCATTGTGTGTGACTCCACGATCATATTGCCATGGTCGTCCAAGAATAAGGTGACACATGGACATAGGGACCACATCACACTCAAGTGTGTCCTCGTAGGCGCCTATCTCGAAGGAGACTTGCACGGTATGCTCGACTCGAAGAATTCCGGCATCGTTAAGCCATTGGACCTTGTAGGGGTGAGGGTGCCTCGTCTTGACCAATTATAGTTTGTCGCATAGCTCTTCGCTTGCCAAGTTATGACAACTTCCTCCATCGACGATAACCTTGACAGAGCGTCCATTGATGCCGGCATTGGTATGGAAAATGTGACATTGGTGGTCATCATCTTGTTGATGTTGTAGTGTCAAGACCTTGGAAACAACGAGATTGGGACTCGAGTCATTGTTGCAAAACACTTGATGGTCTTCATCTTCATTCACTTCTCGATGCATAGCCACATGCTCAAGGGCTTCCATCTCATCGTCTCTCATTGAGTCATAAGATCCGTCATCATTGATGATCATGGTACGAACGGTCTTGCACTCAAATGACTTATGGCCTCGCCCTTGGCACTTGAAGCATTTGATGGAACTCGTCTTGGAGTTGTCCTCGGTTGGAGTTGTAGATGATGAAGCTCTTGGCTTGAAGTTGTTTGTAGAAGGTGGCCAACTTGATGTAGTCACATTCTTGTAGCTTGACTTGTCGCCGAAGTTTGTAGATGGCTTTGTAGAGGTAGGAGGAACCGAAGTCATTGAAGCTTGGTTGTAAGAGCCGAAGTTCTTGGAGGTGAACTTGGAGTACTTGTAGTCCTCTTGAACTTGTCGCTTTGCTTTGGTGGCTTGATGTACTAGCTCAAGGAGATTGGTGTATTGTTGAAAGTCCGAAATCTTCTTGATAGGATAGTTGAGTCCATTCAAGAATCTTGCCATCGTTTGTTCTTCATCTTCCATGATGTTTGCTCGTATCATGGCAATCTCCATCTCCTTATAGTACTCTTCAACGGACTTGCTACCTTGCTTGAGGAGTTGTAGTTTCTTGAACAAGTCACGGTTGTAGTGTGTTGGCACAAAGCGTGCTCTCATGACTTCCTTCATTTGAGCCCAAGTAGTGATGGGAGGTTCGCCTTTTGCTTCTCTTCTCTCAATGATTTGCTCCCACCAAATGAGAACATGGTCTTGGAACTCAAGGGAGGCCATAGCAATTTTCTTCTCTTCATCAAAGTTGTGGAGGCGAAAGATTTTATCAACTTTCAATGCCCATGAGAGGTAGTCTTCGGGATCAATGCTTCCGGAAAACTTTGGCATTGTGAACTTAAGCTTGCCATAGCACTGCTCGTCATTGTTTGCTTGCCTATTGGGAGGGCGTTCTTGATTTGGACGGTTGTCAACCTCATGTTGCTCTTGGCGGAGTAGATGTTCATTGTCATTGTGTACTTGCCGAGCTTGCGGTTCTTGTTGAGGTTGTTGCTCTTGTCGTTCTTGAGGAGGAACTTCTTGTTGCATTCGTTCTTGGAGGCACCTTTCTTGCATCTCATCGTGAAGGAAATCCTCTTCTTGATGAGTGTGTCGATTGCGAGTTGCCACATTGCGATGTGAATCATGTAATGCTCGTTGCGCCTCAAAAGCTTAAGCTTCTCGGCGGCGTTGTGCTTGACGATGAGCTTCGGCATCTTGTTTTTCTTGGTATTGGCATGCGCGCTCTTGTTGTTGTTGGCGTAGTCTTTGCCGTTCTTGTGCTTGCTCAAGTGTAGCTTGGTTTTGACGATGCCGACTTTCTTGTTCGTCAAGTAGGTCTTGAGAGCTCTTGTCATGAAGTGGATTCCGGTTGTCATGTCGTTCTTGATGTGTGGCTTGACGAAGAGTATTAGATGTAGGTGTACTTGAGCCGTCCGTGGAGACTGCGTGTCGACTTGAGCGGCTTGGTCTTAGAGAAGATGTGGAAGAAGAGCGCCGGTTGACTATCAAAGTCCGTAGCGCATCGAATTGAGTAGCAATGTTGGTGTTGATGATGTCGAATTGCTCTCTTGTTCTTGCTTCAAATTGTCGCGCGTCGGCGGCGACTTGCTCAATGTGTTCACGCATAGCTTCACTTTCTTGATGGAGAGTCATTGGACGCCGAAAAGATGTAGTTTGGTGACGTAGTTGTTCGATTCTTGAGGATCATCGAAGAGCTGGTTCGTAGATGTACTTGGACTATCCATCGTCACAAACAAATATGTGAGTGGGAGAAAGGAGAAGACAATACTAAATGTACCTTGACCGAAGTTGACAATGGATCAATGATCACTCAATAATGTAACCCGGAAATAGCACTATTGGTACCAAGTCTTGTCGATTCTCACACCTACACAAGTAAAGCTTTGAGAGGAGCTTGGTTAGGATGGTGGCTAAATTCAATGCAAAAAGTGAGTAAGATTCAATGATGTTGAAAATGATTCGCACTTGTCTCATGCAACAAGTAGATCACAAGCAATAGGTAGCACACGGAGCACACGCACAGATAGATAAATGTGGTTGTGCAACCAAAAGTGAGCGAAAATGTGGGATCCACGGAAAATGCTCGTGTTGCACAGTGCTAGAGAGACGCTAACCGATTGCTTAATAGGTGGATACGCACTTGTGCACGACCTATAAGAGCAATGTAACAACTTCATATCACAAGTATGCTATGAGTGTATGATATGCCGACGCTTTTAGCACAAGATGAAGTATTGCTATCTCATATGATCTCTTTTGATGCAAGGCGTTTGATGCTATTGTGCTTTTGCTTATAAGCTTTGGATGGCTCTTTTTCTTAAAAGCTTGTGAGCTCTTTCTTTGGCCACTTATGCATGCTTCTCTGATCAAGGTAGCTATTGTGTATGCGGAACACTCTTGTGTCACACGGAGATATGATGGTGTAGTATGCAATGTCTATGACTATCACTAATGTGCACAAGTGTCGTGGCCCAACAATACTCAAATGGCTAGTCTCGGTAGGAAAGCTACGCAAAATGGTCGATGAGGGTCTATCAATGCAATTGCAAGGTAGTAAACAAAGTGTCTTCGATGTTACCGTCCTTGTCGAGGTTGAGAGGTGGTCTTGTCGATGTCGTTCCGCTCCGAGATAGCTGAAACACAAACAGAAACGGAGAAAACCACAACTCAAATGATCCAAGACACAAAGAGGTAAGATCGTAGTGATGTTGGTTATGCAATGGTGGTGGTGGTAGGTTATAAGTCGAGGGTGTAGCGGAAGGGGTGTCTAGGGTTTATGCGGTGGCGGAAACGGGGTGCGAAAAACTGCAAGATGCAGTTTCGTCAGACGAAGCCGGATGATCCGGACGTTTGGCCGGATGATCGGGGCAACAGTCGGATGATCCGGGTGGGTCAAACTGCTTGGAAAAATTTCAGGGAAGAGGCGGAAAAAGAATTATTATTTTTTTGGATTTTCGGTGGTTTTTGAGGGTGGGGGAGGTGGGGAAACGGGTAAGCCACTTGTCACACAACTCAACCACGGATCACAAACAATAAAATGTCATCAAAACACACAAATCACAAAAACAATTGTAGGGCTATTTTGTGGGGATTTTCGAATTTGGACGAAAACAACAAAAACAAGCTAGAAAACAAGGTGAGGGGCTCCAAATTCGTGATCAACCAAGGCTCGTGATACCATAGATGATGTAGGGTGGGACCCTACGTGGCCGATCTTTCACGAAAAGGAGGGATCCCGAGGAAGAACACGAGGGGCACGAGGAAAAACACAAGAGAGACAAGGAGAAAACACTCAAATCAACAAGCTTAGGTCACACAAATGCTAGATCCGGGTACACAAAGAGCGATACACGATAAACTAAGGACGTTACAAGTAGCGGTAGTCATCTACGTGAGGAGGTCTTGATGTTCTTCTCCGTATAGGAGGTCTTGAATCCGGTTGATCTTCTCCGAAGAGGCCGCGGTCTCGTAGGAGAGGAACCACTAAGGTTTTGGATGAGCTAACACAAAGCTAACCCTAGATTGTTTAGGTAGAGTGGTATATATAGGCTAGGAGGGGCGAAGGGGTACGTGGGCCTCCGCCCAACATCATGCATGCATGCATTGTCTGGATGATCCGGACGTTGGTCCGGATGATCCGGGCTTCGGGGGTCCGGATGATCCGGGGTGGCGTCCGGATGATCCGGACAGGCCTGATTTGCCGGCGGTGGCCCAGATGTCCGGGTCTTCGTCCGGATGTCCGGGTGCGTCCGGATGATCCGGGTCGGGGTCCGGATGATCCGGCTTCGGCGTGGAGCTTCGGGTGTCTTCGGGCACATTTGCCAGATCGTCCGGACGTTTGTCCGGATAATCCGGGCTTCGGCCGGATCGTCCGGGACATCGTCCGGATCGTCCGGGCTGGCTGAATCTCGGTTGTTTCTCTCCTCCTTCTTCCTCCTTCGATCCTTCTTGTTCATTGACTTCTCCATGGTTGCTCCCGAGGTGCCTGAGTATGCAAAGAATCTCTGATGAGGGTAGCAACCATGTCTCATGTGAATCAAAGTGACGTAGAGAGAGGAGTGAAGTCACCTCGGCCTCGAGAGGTCGTGCTCGAGCACGTGTCATGGGTCCACTTGGCACTTGGTGAGACGAAGGTAGGTCCATGGGGATGACCTTGGGATGCTCCGCATCAGTTAACTCATGCATTTTTAAAATCGATTCAGCATGTTGTTTAGCATCAAAATTAACCTTCTCCGAAGATGGAAGAGGCAACAAATCAATAGGTGCACGAGGTAGGAAACCATAGACAATTTCAAAAGGGCACATCTTAGTAGTAGAATGCAACGAACGATTATAAGCAAATTCAATATGAGGCAAGCAATCTTCCCACATTTTCTTGTTATTCTTCAAAACAGCCCTAAGTATAGTAGACAAAGTTCTATTGACTACTTTAGTTTGTCCATCAGTTTGGGGGTGACAAGTAGTACTAAAAAGCAGTTTAGTCCCCAACTTAGCCCATAAACATCTCCAAAAGTGGCTAAGAAATTTAGTATCAGGATCTGAAACAATAGTATTTGGCACACCATGCAAGCGAATAATTTCACGAAAGAACAAATCAGCAACATTAGCAGCATCATCGCTTTTATGACATGGTATAAAGTGTGCCATCTTCGAGAACCTATCCACGACAACAACAAATATGCTATCCCTCCCCTTCTTTGTTTGAGGTAAACCCAAAACAAAGTCCATAGATATATCTTCCCAAGGAACACTAGGGACAGGCAAAGGCATATATAAACCATAAGGATTGAGTCGTGACTTAGTCTTTTGACATGTAGTGCAGCGAGCAACAAAATGCTCAACATCCTGTCTCATCTTTGGCCAAAAGAAATGCGTAGCAAGTACGTCCTCCGTCTTCTTCACGCCAAAGTGTCCCATTAATCCTCCTCCATGCGCCTCCTGCAACAACAAAAGACAAACAGAGCTAACTGGAATGCATAGCTTGTTAGCACGAAACACAAATCCATCATTAACGACGAACTTGTTCCATGTTCTCCCTTCTTTACAATTCTGCAATACATCTTTAAATTCAAGATCATGCACATATTGATCTTTGATGGTCTCTAAACAAAATATTTTGAAGTCAAGTTGTGAAAGCATAGTATAACGACAAGACAATGCATCAGCAATAACATTTTCTTTTCCCTTCTTGTGTTTAATAACATAAGGGAAAGTCTCTATGAATTCAACCCATTTAGCATGTCTACGGTTCAGTTTTGCTTGACTTTTAATGTGCTTCAAAGATTCATGATCAGAATGTATAACAAATTCTTTGGGCCATAAATAATGTTGCCATGTTTCCAAAGTCCAAACAAGAGCATATAATTCCTTATCATAAGTAGAATAATTCAGACTAGGCCCACTCAATTTTTCAGAAAATTATGCAACTGGTTTGCCATCTTGTAATAACACCTCCTAACCCAATTCCACTAGCATCACATTCAAGCTCAGAAGTCTTATTAAAATCAGGAAGTTGGAGTAAAGGAGCATGTGTCAACTTATCTTTCAATACCATGAATGCTTCTTCCTGTGCAGTACCCCAAACAAAAGACACATCCTTCTTTGTAAGCTCATTGAGAGGTGCAGCAATGGTGCTGAAATCTCTCACAAAACGACTATTGAATCCAACGAGGCCAAGGAAACTCCTCACCTGTGTGACCATTTTGGGCTGTGGCCAACTCTCAATAGCTTCAATCTTGGCTTTATCAACCTCAATTCCCTGTGGAGTAACAACATAGCCAAGAAAAGAGACTCGGTCGCTGCAAAAGGTGCACTTTCCAAGGTTACCAAACAAACGTGCATCACGTAGAGCAATAAAAACAGCACGTAAATGTTCCAAATGTTCCTCCAAAGATCTGTTATAGATCAATATATCATCAAAGTAAACTACCACAAATCGTCTAATGAAAGCACGTAAAACTTCATTCATTAATCTCATGAAAGTACTAGGTGCATTAGTTAACCCAAAAGGCATGACTAACCCTCATATAATCCAAACTTAGTTTTAAATGATGTTTTCCATTCATCTCCCAATTTCATACGAATTTGATGGTATCCACTACGCAAATCAACTTTGGAGAAAATTGTAGAGCCACTCAATTCATCAAGCATATCATCTAGCCTAGGAATAGGATGACGATAACGAATAGTAATATTACTAATGCCTCTACAATCAACACACATACGCGATGTACCATCCTTTTTCGGCACTAGAATAATAGGAACAACACAAGGACTAAGGGATTCGCATATATAACCTTTGTCGAGGAGGTCCTGTACTTGACGCATAATCTCCTTCGTCTCCTCTGGATTGGTACGATATGGTGGGCGGTCGGGTTGCGATGCACCGGGAATTAAGTCAATCTGATGCTCAATCCCTCGAATAGGTGGTAATCCCGATGGCACGTCTTGTGGAAAGATGTCCGCGAACTCTTGCAAAATGTTAGTGATAGCAGAAGGCAAAGAGGAAGGCACGTCCTCGAATGATTGCACACAAAAGCTTAGCAAACAGATTTGCTTAAATCTAGATCATCAATATCAGATTTGGTGGCAAGTAAACATCCACTTTTTAATTTAATTTCAGATGCAACATGAGATGATGGTGTGTTATTAGGCTTCATTTGTTGCTCAAATTCTTTCGCCACAATCTGATTTTCACTCTTATTTTGCTACTGTTTTGCTTTATTAGCTCTATTAATATCATCTTTCAAAATGGAATCGGGAGACATAGGAAGCAAAGTAATACGTTTATCCTTATGAACAAGAGTATAATGATTGTTTCTACCATGGTGTATAGATTTTTTATCAAATTGCCATGGTCTACCAAGTAATAAGGAACATGCTTGCATGGGTACCACATCACAATCAACATAATCAGCATATGTGGAGATACTAAAATGCACACGAACAGTACGTGTTACCTTAACCTTGCCGCTGTTGTTGAACCATTGGATGTAGTAAGGATGTGGATGTGGTCTTGTGGTGAGAGATAGCTTCTCCACCATCTCCATGCTAGCCAAGTTGTTGCAGCTCCCTCCATCTATGATGATGTGAACAGAACGTTCCTTCACAACTCCCTTTGTATGGAACAAATTATGCCTCTGATTTTGCTCCGCTTGTGTGACCTGCACACTCAAAACACGTTGAGAAACTAAACATTCATACCTGTCAGCGTCTTCATGAGCCATGTATTTCATCTCATTTTCAGAATCATCTCCACCGTGTTCTTCACGTGTAATAAGAGCCAAAATCTCATCATCATAGTCACTGGCGGACTCATAACCACCATCCTCAGTAGCAATCATGACACGTTGCGATGGGCATTTGCTCGCATAGTGACCACGACCAGTGCAGCGACAACATATAACATCATGTGTTGGCCCATTGGATGCCATGGATGATGAAGAGCTCTGCGCAGGACCAGAAGGTGTACTCCTGGTTTATGGTGGGGGTGCCTGTTTGCTCTTATCACGGCTAGAAGTGACAGATGAAGTAGGCGGTGGTGAAGCCGGACGTATCGAAGTAGATGATGCATGCGGTGTCCGTGATGAAGGTCGACCTGCAGAAAAATTTGTTCGTGCCAAGGCCTGTCGATCCTGCACTTCACGTTCAGCTTTGTAAGCAAGATGGAATAAACGAGTGATATTATTATACTCCTTATACTCTAGAATTGTCTGAATCTCTCTATTTAAACCACCCATAAAACGTGCAAGCATAGCCTCATTGTCCTCAACAATACCATATCTAATCAGGCCAGTTTGTAATTCCTGATAATATTACTCTACATAATTTTTTCCTTGTCTTAAACGCTGCAATTTCTGAAATAATTCGCATTGATAATATGGTGGAACCCAACGAATACGCATAGCAGTTTTCAAAGCAGCCCAAGTAGTTGGAATATTATCTGGATGTAATCTACAATATTCAGACCACCAAACACAAGCAAAACTAGTGAAAGCACAAAGAGCAGTAGCAACACGTCTATCCTCAGGATATCTTAAACATGTAAAACATTGTTCGGTTTCTAACTCCCAAGTAAGATATAGGGACATTTACATTTATGCCCCTAATTTGCGCCCACTCTCAGATTTACCCCTAAAAAAATCGTGTGCTCAAATTTGCCCCTGTTCCGTTAAGTGCGCTTACAGAAATGTCCTTCAGTACATTTTCCATCCAGTCAAAGGCCTTTGACCGTTAAGTGGGCCTATAGAAAAATCTAACGGTCAAAGGCCTTTGACTGGACGGAAAATGTACGGAAGGGCATTTCTATAACCACACTTAACGGAAGAGGGGCAAATTTGAGCACATGATTTTATTAGGGGTAAATGTGAGTGGGTGGTTTGAGTTAGGGGATGAAATGCAAATCGCCCTAAGATATATATCAGGAACATATCTACCCTCAAATGGTGTAATATTCAATTTCAGTTTAGGGAGACGGTCATGATCTCATACCTGAGAGTATGGTGCAGCCCTACCATTGCGATTATTTGCATGTGGACGACCTGGTGGTTGTGGTGCTGGTTGTTGCATGTAGTTCTGATTTTGATTAACCTCATCCTCGTAATCCCCCGCGTAATCGTCGTCCTCCTCAACAGCAGCAGGAGCCACAGAAGTATCAAGAGCAGCACCAACAGTTTGGCCAGGCTGAAGAGCGACACGGCTCGCTTTGCGGAGGGCGATTTCGAGACATGGAGGTGGTTGTTGTTGTTGTTGTTGCAACGGTGCAGCAGGTGGAGGTAGACGCGCAAGCACTTCAACGAATTTGACATCCAACTTGGTGTCAATTGACTTCTCAATGCCATCCATCCTCGCTAGTGCGTTGTCAAAACTGGTCATGCAACTCCTTCTTCGTCATGTTCTCCCAGTCAGTCTCGTCGACTAGTTATCCTGGCATGGTTAGCAGCAATAGAAACACACAAAATATGATCCTACAGACTACTAGAAAATGGTGGTGGTGGGGCGTCACAAATCCGTCAAGCAAATCTCAAATTCTTACCAGTTCTTACCCAGCATCAGGTGGTGATCGGCAACCTTGGTAGTCAAAACTCTCAAAGCTTCGATAAAGCGATTACCAGGGAGAGTCAAACGCACGACGTAGATGTATGTGGAGCTGGGAAGGCTTATAATATGGTAGCAAAAAGGGTCAGCAATAATCAATTCAGAGATGCAAAGTTGAATAAACGCTCAACGACGGTACTGTGCTGGTCCTAGGCTAGACCGTACTAGAGACGCGAGCCTAGAACACTAACAAAATCACGGCGCTGCACGTAAATAAGGGGAAAGCACACTCTGATATTTTTTGCGCTCTTTTTTTCGCTCTTTTTTTGTGCTCCTCCTTTTTTTTTTGCCGAAAATCACTATATTGGCGAGTGTCTCAAAACTCTTCCCAAGTCAAACTAAGATGATAGGCACACAAAAAATTGACGAATTATTTTTTCGGAATCAGTGCAGCGACGATGAAAAAGTGCGGGAAAAAACAGTATGATGACACGTGTCTCAAAAGACTCAGAAAAGCCTAAAAACGGGATAGGGAAAAATATTTTCACCTGCCGAAATTTTGGCCTAAAAACTGCCCGGGGGTCTCCAGACTTTTTTTCTGAGACCTACTCAGGCAAGGAAACACGAAACCGAAACTAGATGGATCTCGAAAGCCAATCTAAAACGAAAAGAACTCGGATTGGTGGTGGGTATATGGTGGTAGAATATGGCAGCGGCGGTGGTATATGGCAGCGGTGGTGGTATATGGATACAGATTGATGGTGGTATATGGACACGGATAGGTGGTGGTATGACGCAGGAATTCTTCGAGTCGAGCACACCGTGCAAGTCTCCTTCAAGATAGGCGCCTACGAGGACATACTTGAGTGTGATGTGGTCCCTATGTCCGTGTGCCACCTTCTACTTGGACGACCATGGCAATACGATCGTGGAGTCACACACAATGGACGGACCAACCATTACAGCTTCAAGATGAAGGGCAAGGAATTCGTGCTACGCCCAATGTCACCAAGTCAAGTAGCCGCCGACAAACACATACCTACCAACCATCGTGGAGAGAATGGTGAGAGAGTGAACCACGAAAAGGAGAGTGAGAGCCACAAGCCCAATATGAGCGACTCCACGATGAGCGACAAGAAACAACTAGTGTTATTCGCCACCAAAAGTGAGATGAGAGAAGTGTGTGAGAACCCCTCGAGTGTCTTTCACCTTGTGCTTTTATGCAAAGGGGAAGCAAAACCTACTAACACTTCACCACCTCTACCTTTAGTGTTGTCTCAATTGTTGCAAGAATTCTCGGACGTCTTTCCCAATGAGCTACCACCGGGTCTACCTCCACTTTGCGGCATCCGCATCGACCTCATACCCGGCGCACCACTTCCGAACAAGGCTCCTTACCACGTCAACCCCGAGGAAACGAAGGAGATGCAACGAAAAGTGCAACAACTCATCGACAAAGGTCATGTACGTGAAAGCTTAAGCCCTTGTTCCATTCCGGTTATTCTCGTGCCTAAGAAAGATGGAAGTTTTCGCATGTGCTCCGATTGTCGTCCGATAAATTCTATCACCGTTAGATACCGTCACCCTATCGCACATTTAGACGACATGCTAGATGAATTATGTGGTGCTATCATCTTTTCAAAAATTGATCCTAAAAGTGGCTATTACCAAATTCGCATTCAAGAGGGTGATGAGTGGAAAACGGCTTTCAAAACAAAGTTTGGGTTATATGAGTGGTTGGTCATGTCGATGGGCTTATCGGAAGCGCCTGGCTCATTTATGCGTCTCATGCATTTCGTTCTCCGACTTTACATATGCGCCTTTGTAGTGGTTTACTTTGATGACATCCTCGTCTTTAGCAAATCGCTTGAGGACCATGTGACACACATCTGTATGATTTTGGAAACCCTTCGGAAAGAGCACTTTTATGCTAACATGGATAAGTGCACTTTTGGCGTTGATAAGGTTGTTTTCCTAGAATTTGTCGTTTCTTCACAAGGTGCTCACGTTGATGAAACTAAAATTGAAGCAATTCAAACTTGGCCACAACCAACGAATCTTCAACAAGTACGTAGTTTTCTTGGTTTAGCCGGTTTCTATCGATGTTTCGTGAAGGACTTTGCTCATCTAGTGGTTCATCTCCTCGAGAGAGACCTACCATCGCCTCACCAAGTGCCCCAAGGACCAATGACACGTGCTCGTGCTAGAGCTCTCGAGACCGAGGTGACATCTCTCCTAGTCCAACTTCCATATGAATAATGTGAGACGTGCCTACTACCTCAGACGGATGTGTTTTGTGTGCTCAGGTATCAAGAAGACTCCATCGGAGAGGTGCATGAAGATGGACAAGTCCCCAAGTTCACAGATGAAGCATTACATCGAGGGAAGCTGAAGTCCCAAGCCCGGACATCCGGCCCCCTGACCCGGACATCCGCCCCCTGGACCAGCAGCTACAGAACATCCCCCGCAGCCGAAGCTACAAGGCCCCGACATCCGGCCAGGACCCGGACATCTGGCATCCAGCCCGGAAATCCAGCGCCCCCACCACAGATGCATACCCGTGGCTGGCCCCGTTATCCCGGACATCCGGCGACAAGCCCGGACATCCGGCGCCTCCCGACAGCCCGGATATCCGGGCCGATGCCCGGACATCCGGCCCCTGAATGCCTGCGCGCATCTTATCTGGGCCGTGGCCCATGTATCCCCTCGCCCTTTAGACTATATATATTCCTCATCCTACCTCTTTCTAGGGTTAGCTCTGTGATAGCTCATTTGATACCTAGAGCTTTGCTCATCTAGTGGTTCATCTCCTCGAGAGTGATTGCGGCCCCTCTTTGGAGAAGATCCACACGGATTCAAGACCTCTGCTACAGAGAAGATCCTACGGGATACCCACAAGACCTCCTTCCGGAGAAGACTACCTTGTATCGTCCGTTGTTGACCATGGATCGTGTATCTCGTTATGTATCATGGATCTAGCACTTGTGTGACCATCTTCTTGTTGATTTGAGTGTTCCTCTTGTGTTTTTCCCCGTGTTCCCCTATGTGTTCTTCGTGTTCATCGTGGGTTTCCCTCCTCTTCATGAAAGATCGGCCTAGATCGGGTTGACCCCCGCATCAGTGAGGAGGCGCTGATGCAGGAGGCCTTGGAGCGCAGCCTTGAGTTTGAGCGGCTGGAGATGAGGGAGCGTCATGTGACCATGGCCGAGGATGCCGTCTCCATGCATGAGGCCAAGACTCAGGAGGAGGTCGACCGAAGGGCGGCGAAGGCTCATGCAGATCTTGCCAATGAGTATGATATAAAGCTGAAGCTCCTGAAGGCAGAAGCTGAGGGCAGGACCGCCGCCCTCAGGGCAAGACTGGACAAGGCGGAGCAACGCGAGAGGGCCGCCGAGGCCGCCTAGACCTCTGCTCAGGCTGACCAGACCTCCGCGCGGGCTGACCTGGTCTCGCTCCAATAGCAAATTGATGACGCCGCGTACCTCGCGCAGCGGAACAGGGAGGAGGCTTGTCGTCGGCAAACACTGCAGCGCGAGCACGCCCCCATGCTCCAGGCTCTCAGGCTGAGGGCCAACCGAGCGCTGGGCGACATCTGCAAGGAGAGCATCCCTCATCCCCATGTGGAAGATTACGCCAGCCACCTCCACTTCTTTACTGAAGTCGTGACGCGCCTAGAGGGCTAGGCTGCGAGGGCTCGCTAGCTCGTCGAGGAGAGGAGTCGGGGCCTCCTTGGGCGTGCGTTCTCGCGCGTCTTCAGTCATCTTCATAACCTCGACCCCCACTTCGATTTTGACAACGCCATAGCCCCAGTGCCCGTGGCTATCTGGGATAACTTGTCGCACTAGGTGGACGACCATGTGGACGCTTTGGTCAGGGCGTTCGCCACCGAAGAAGACGAGGTGGCGGTTGAAGTGGACGAAGATGGCGCGGTTGACGACAATGAAGACGACGCTGGCGATAGCACTAGCAGCGCGTACGAGAGCGACCAAGGCAACGCCGTGAGAAGCACGTCTAGTTGAGCCCGCATTTCTTTTCTTGAACCTATATGCAAAGACTTGGACATAGCCCTGCAGGGCATGAGAGCATTTTGGAGGGGAGGCCCCTCGCGCATGTAAATTAATGTTCTACCTTTAAGCTAGATTTGAAACTTGCCTTGCAGACTCATGAGCCCCTGAGCAGGGTCATGGCTGAGATTCATCTTGATCCTTAGCAAGCCTTGAGTGTGTTCTGAGGTGGCCGGTGTGGCTTCCTCTCAACGAGAGAACCTTGGTGGCCCACCAGGTTTTAAGAATTTTGATGGGCCTGCTAATTCGCCCGAGGGAGCCTCGCGAGGAGCGAATGCCAGGCTATGGCAGGGTGACGCTGCGGCGATGGTAGTCTTGATCCTGGGGGGGGGGGTTCGCCGCCGCCCGGGATTGCCTTAGCATGGTCGACGTGCGTATACCACATCCAGTCCCGCATGTGAGGCGCTCGCTAGGGGAGGGGTAGCAGCCGCGAGCCTCGAAATAAAGCACATGACAAAAACGCAAGAAATCAACACGAACAAGAGAAGACTCCCCCCAAGTTTGGCAGGAAAAAAGCTTCAAGTTCAATCCAAAAAGTGCGGTGAACCGAGTTACAGAAAAGAGGATGAAAGAAAATGTCCGCGTGCGGCACCTAACTAGTCTTCTTGTCTTCCCACCTGCACGGAGCTAAGTGCTTTCACTGGCTGTGATCGTAGTCATTGGGGGACAGTGTCGATGGGCAGCACGGAGGATGGTGCTTCCACTAGGACGTGAGAGGAACCCCCGAGGCCCAAGGGCGGCTCTCCGGAGACTCTGGGGCATGTATAGCCCCACTCAATATTACGTGAGAGTGTCACGGGCGGAGAATTTCACAGGCGTGAGCTTTGCTTCAATCGCCACGCGAGAGCCCTGCCCTGCGCCACCCCCGACCACCATTGGGTCGTCCGGAAACCAGGACGAGGCCAAGGGGAAAGGGGGATGCTAGCAGCGCCCTCGGCGACCACGGGCCCTCTGTCGGGGTGGAAGGGCCCACCGGCGCCTCCCCCGACAGAGGACCTACCTCCGTGCAGCGCCTTGCTCCATGCGGCACAGGGGAGGCCCTGGCTCCGAGCCCCTCCCGAGCAGCCCCCAGAGCGCCACTTCCGCCAGGGGCGGAGCCGCCGCTCTGGGGTCTCCGACTGCCGCCGCGGGCTGGTTCACCTGCAGCCCATGGTTAGTGTACGCCTGCTCCCGAGGCACTGGCTGTACCCCGCCGTCGTCATCGCTGAAGTTGTCGATGAAGCCTTCGGGCAACTCGCGGAAGACCTCCACTTCGGGCGTTCCACCGATCCATCTTGGCCCGGGGAACGAGTCGGGGCCTTCCCCCGGCGCGTACTCCTGGTTCACCATGCGGGGCACGTAGGCTTCTGTGGTCGCCCTACCAGAGACATCACCTGGGTACCTCGCGCCTAGAGAAACTAACCTCGGCACCTGGCCATGGTGGCCGCTGGGTGGCACTCCGGTGCATCCTCGCGGCGGACCGCCTGCGCTTGCCTCTCCTGGTGATGGCGCTGCAGATATAGGGCCGGCCACGCCGGGGTCCATGTTGGCGTTGCCTGGTCCCACTAGCGCTCCAGGGGACGCGCGAGCTCGCCGGAGCCTCGCGCGCGCTTTTGCCATAACCCGAGGCATGGGCATGGAGCAAAAAGGCGGTGTACCTCTGCAGGCTGCGTCTAGTAGTTCGGCGACGCGCTCTAGCGTCGCATTGCGGCCACTCTCAGCCAGCCGGCATCGTAGCAGCTCCCACGCCGCGATGAGCGCGGCTCGCATGTTCGCCTGCTCCCGCTGGGTGTGTGGTGTCGTTGCTACAACGTAGCTTGAAGACCGCGTGGTGGTGCATGTGCGCCGTGGTGCGAGGGTGGAGGACGCCGGTCCACGCCGCACACGTCCGGCGGCGTTGGGCAGCGTGCAAGCTGCATGGAGCACGGAGTTGAGGTCTTCCTGAGCGGACGGCACCGCCTGGGCGGGCCAGGCAACCCAGTAGTCGGCATGAGTCCTCGCATCGTCAGCCATCGGGTTCGTAAGGCGATGTCGAGCTGATTTGGAAGAGAGGCTTGAGCGCACAACTACCTGGCGCGCCAAATGTCGGATTTCGGGCTCCGCAAACCCTAGATAGGTTCGAACTCTGGGGTGCGCACGAAGAACACTCTCTACCCCGCGCGCGCGCCCTACGATCCCATGGCCTAGCTTGACAAACTCAAGGAACAAGAGACACAGAGGTTTATACTGGTTTGGGCCACCTTGCGTTGTAATACCCTACTCCAGTGTGTGTGGTGGATTGCCTTGTGGAGCTGAGGATGAACTAGTACAGTGGATGAACGACCTCAGTAAGTGAGGTGTTCTAGGGCTCGATGAGCTGGTGAGGGTGAGGATGATCTGGGTGATCCACTCCTCGTTGTGGTGGAATGCTCCCCCTCTCCATGGTGGTGGCTAGGTCCTATTTATAGTGGCCTTGGTCCTCTTCCCAAATGTAGGCGGGAAGGTATCCCACAATGGCCAAATTTGAAGGGGAACAACTAGTACAAGCTATCCTGACAAAAGCGGTCTTCGCTTGCCAAAGGCTCTGGTGGTGACGCCATGCCGGGCACCATGTTGACCTCCGTCCTGCCGTCCTGGCGGTCCTTGGTCTTGTTACACCGATATGGAAACCTTTGCTTGATTCCTTAGGACTCCGTGCCTGCGCTTGCCCCCTTGGCACCAATGGGGAAACTGGTACACTGCGCCCGATGGCGCCCACCTGGCCTTAGTCGTCATGGCTCACGTCACGTGAACCTCACGAGGTGCACCTCGCATAGACATCTCCGCTCCTCAGGAGCCAGCCTAGAGAGGCTGCCCCCAGGGAGGTCTTGTTGTCGTCCGTCTCATGAGGCTTGGCCCCTCGCGAGGGTTTTGAGCTGTGGTTGCTGAAGCTGGGCCATACCAGGCCGTCAATGGAGCCACGTCATGGGCCGCAGGCAGGCAAGTCTGGGTACCCCCGTTCCCAGGACGCCGACAGCGACAAAGTCACCTATGTTAGAGTATGTTGACTTAGGAGTCAAGTGAGCACACTTGATCATGGGTCATACTCATCGTTTGAGCTCAAAATGGGGTTGCCATTTTCGTTTAAGCATTTTGATGTATTCACATCTTGTTGAGCTGCTTTAACCCATGTCTTGGGGTAAAGCTTCTCTAAGATAGAATAACATACCTTGGGTGGTAATGTTGATCTTGATCATGTTGTTGAACTTGTGTCGAATGCTCAAGGTTGATGTAGTTCGTCAAGAGTTGGGAGCACCACTTGTAATTTGAGTTCATCTACCTACGTGTGTTAGATTTGCAAGGAAGAACACTTGTATTTCCAGAATGACAATCGTGAAAATTTGATACCAAATGAAATTTGATGTAGCGAAATTGTCAAAGGATATGTTGCAAGGATTCATGCTTCCTTGACTTCAACCACGGTATCGTAGAGACTTGGTGATGTAGAGATTGCTTAGGATATGAGCGATTTGCAATCTCATAGATTTGGGTTCATCCAAGTACCTACAAGGGTTAAATAGCATGAAAGGGTACAAACAGATCCAAGACATATGATCATCATCATAATATAAATATCAAGGATTAGTCAAAGGCTTATTCCTTGCATGTATCCAGAAAGGAGTTATTACTCCAAGTTTGAGGCATCAATAATGTTCAAATCACCTCTCAACCCGCAAAACACTTTCTCATCAAGTGGTTTTGTAAATATATCCGCTAATTGCTTGTCGGTATGTACATTTTTAAGATTGATATCACCATTGGCAACATGATCTTGAATGAAATGATGACGAACTTCAATATGTCTAGTTCGAAAATGTTGCACGGGATTGTGACCAATCTTAATAGCACTTTCATTATCACAAAGTAATGGAACATGTTTCACATTTATCCCATAATCCTTAAGAGTTTGGGTAATCCAAAGTAATGGAGCACAACATGATCCAGCGGAAATGTATTCCGCTTCAGCGGTGGATAAAGATATCGAGTTTTGTTTCTTGGAGGACCAAGATACAAGAGATGTACCAAGAATTTGACAAGTACCTGAAGTGGACTTTCTATCAACCTTCTCTCCAGCATAATCCGAATCAGAGTAGCCAACAAGATTGAAAGAAGACCTCTTAGGATACCAAATGCCAAAGTTTGGTGTGTGAATTAAGTATCTCACTATCCTTTTCATTGCCTTAAGATGACATTCTTTTGGGCCGCTTGATATCATGCACACATGCAACATTTTTTTCCTCCTTACTATCGCCGTGAATTGCTTCGCAAATTGGAACAATTAAAACAAGGCAGTAACACTGTTCATGCTTACTACCAGAGTTCAAATCTTATATGCATCATTGTGACATAGAAGAATCTGAGGATGATACAATGAATAGATTTTTTGGTGGTTTGAACCATGATATTCATGCAAGATTTTAGTATATTCCTCGTTGCATTACTGGTATGTATGTTCGTGCTTGTACCTTTGAGAGATAAATACAGGAGGATGCATTGTGTGACTACAACAACAACTAGTCCAGTTCATGCTCACTACCACTGGTTGGTTCCTCCACCATTGCACCTACTAGAGCAGCCACACCTCCGATTTTGAGTGTGACATCATCTAAAGTGTATGGTACATTGTCATCGTCCGTACCTACATCAGCTACGTCTTTGCGACAAGGTAACAGTAAAATCAATGATGATATAACTTCACATGAGGATGATGCATATCTAGTTAACTTGAATACATCATGTATTGAATTACCTACTGATTTGAGCACACCACCTAGTTTAGATAATCATGTTACTGTCATGAATGCGTCATGTGATCAAACAACTGAAATACCAACAATTTTGAGTGCACCCATTGAATTAACTGTTGATGCAAAAGAATCATGTGAATCAGAGAACAAATCAGATTTGGATAAAATACATTTGAAAATAATTGTGCCAATGTTTAATCATTTTGATATGACCTCTAATCTTGGTGACGATTCTATGTCAAATGACTTATTGCATGTTTGCTTATTTAAGCATATTGTAGCCTATGAATTTCATGCAAGTAAGGTTTATTCACCAATTTTGGGATGGTTTAATGATGAACATTGTCAATCTTTTGATATGAATAAGAGCTTCACTTATTTGTGCAAACTGAGTTGCAATATTTTCATACGTTCTACTTCTTGTGATAATATTTTGGCTTTATATTTTATGAAGTACGAAAGTTACTCATCTATACATGTGTCATATGTGCGAAAATTAAGGGAAGTAAAAATGGATGACATATACATATACAACATGTACACCTTGTCTATTTTCTTACCCAAATTTCAGATTAAGCAACGCCGAGGACGGCTTTATTTTCAAGAAATGGAGGATCATGAGGACATGACTACCTTGGATACGACCAAAAATATTGCATACATGTATATTTGTGAGGTGATTTCTAATGCAAACAATGCAACAATTTATTTATGTCATCCAGGACAAAAATACTTCACAGACTTTTGTGCCATGTCTAATTCCAGGTGTATGGGACATTTGTACAATCCACATATGAAGATAAGGGAAAAAGAGAAGTTTAGGTGATGTTCAGAAAGTTCTCTCACGTCACTTTTGGGCGAAGAGAAGATAGAGTCCAAGTCTCTCACGTTCTGCATCCAGATTCGGACTGCACAGCCATACCTGACTCAAAACGGCAAGAACTCCTTCAGACGGATTCCGAATTGGGTGATTCTTTTTTTGTTGGAAACTAGATTTCGTGCACTTTCCAACCCAATTAGATTCTCCTCCAAATTCGTCCGGAGCGTTGAGATATCCACGAAACAATCTGACGCAGCAGCAGAATCTGAGTCAAACTACAAGTCCAAAGGTGTTGCATCACCTCCACTTGGGCCCATGAGCCTTGTACGACCTAGGGTTAGTTTTAGGCTGCCTTGGGATGTCCTCCCACCTCCTTGGACGCCACCCCTTGCTCCTATATAAGTAGATCCATCTAGTAGCTTTTTCTTGGGGATTTGTTTAGTCAAAAGTTAGCCATTGCAACTTCGTGTACTTCGTTTGTGTCCAATGACCAGACCAGGACCGCTCACGGATCCTCACCTTTATCATATACTTCATTTATATTTGCAATATTCAGATTGCTTTATCATATTCTTGCTTGTTCTTCGATTGCATGCAGGAATAGACCTTCGTGGTCAGGCTGATCGTGCTTCTGGCATTGTCAGTAACCTCTGGAGATTGGTTTAGCGATTGCTAAGGCGCACGTCGTGCATGTTTGTAGTCGGATCGTCAAAGTCGTCTCCACCAAATCGATAGTTATCATCTCATCGAAAGATTGGGCCCCTCACCTCTATCAGCTTTCTTCGCACTTTGGCGTCCATTCGAACTTTTTGTCCTTTCTTCAAGAGTTGAGTCATTGGCCGGACAATACTGGAGATCCTTCCACGAATTTGTGATAATAGCCCGCAAGTTTGAGGAAGCTTCTAAGTTCCTTGACTGTAGTTGGGGATTGCCATTGGGTCACAGCCTCAACCTTCATAGGATCTACCGACCATCCTTCCTCGGTCAAGACATGACCCAAGAATCCAACTTTGTGTAGCCAAAACTCACACTTGCTGAATTTGGCATATAGTTGGTGCTCTCGAAGCTTGTCTAGGACCACCCTCAAGTGTTGCTCGTGCTCTTCTTTCGTCTTCGAGTAGACAAGAATGTCATCAATGAAGACGACAACAAACTTGTCCAAATATTCCATGAAGACATTGTTCATTAGGTACATGAAGTAGGCTGGGGCATTGGTCAATCCAAAGGACATGACCGTGTACTCATACAGGCCATACCTGGTTAGAAATGCCGTTTTCGGAATATCTTGGGGTCTGATCTTCAACTGATAGTACCCAGATCTGAGGTCGTTCTTGGAGAACACCTTGGCTCCATTGAGTTGATCAAACAAATCTTCAATCTTGGGAAGTGGATACTTGTTCTTGATTGTGACTTTGTTAAGGGAACGATAGCCAATACATAATTGGATGGTACCATCCCTTTTTGCCACTTACAGAATAGGTGATCCCCAAGGGGAGGCACTAGGGCGGATGAAACCTTTCATCAACTGCTCTGCAAGTAGCTTCTTCAACTCCACTAACTCTTCTGATGATGAACTCGATGTCGCGGTCAGGTGGCATTCCCGATAGCTCATCAGGAAAGACATCGGGGTACTCGCATACTACCGACACTTGGTCCAATCCTACTTCAGTCAGACAGTTGACTTGGGTGACTTGAGCAGAGGAAGGGTTGGGGGTAAATTGACTTCGTCTCCTTGCTCATTAGCCAGGGTGACGGTCCGGTTTGCACAGTCTAACAAGCCTTGGTGCTTGTTGAGCCAATTCATGCCTAAGATGACATCCACGCCTTGTGATCTCAGGACGATAAGGTCGGCTAGGAACTCTACCCCGTTAATGATGATTTCGACTCCCTTACAGCCTATCTTGGCTGTCATCTCTACTCCGGGGGTTTGTACGACCATGGGGATTTTCAGGGGTGTAGGGGTCATGCCACTCTTTAATGCAAACTTTTGGGTGACAAATGAATGTGTGGATCCAGAATAAAACATGACTGTTGCAGGTGCTGAGTTGACAAGGAACGTACCCAACACGTTGTCCGGGTATTCCTGGGCTTCTTCTGCAGTCATGTGATTCACACACCCCTTGCCATTGTTGGGCGGGTTGTGGGGAGCTTGGTTCCTTGGTGGCATTCCGCGGCCTTGTCCTGGATTCTGCGCATTGGGGCGCAGAGCTTGGGGCTTCTTGTTGGTGCACACCCTTGAGATGTGTCCTTACTGACCACATCCAAAGCAAGTGACTTGGTTCGAGTTGTTGGTCTTGTTGCCTCCACTGTTATTGGGGTTGTTATAAGCTGGCCCGGGGTTGGCGTTCTGCTGAGGCTGATAGTTGGTGTGGGGTGCGGGAGCTCTTGGCTGCTGATAGGTTGGCCTGGCCAGGGCTGGCTGCCACGGGCGAGGCTTCTGGTTACTAGAACCTCCCTTGCTGACCATCTTGCGCTTGCGACTGTCTTCCAAAGCACGCCGCTTGTCTTCAAGCATGAGTGCTTTGTTCACCAGGTCAGGAAAGGTTGGGCAGTCACACAGGACAAGCGAGTACTGCAGAGTCTGATTGAGGCCTTCTATGAAGCGCTCCCTTTTTGTAGCATCATAGCTGACATCTTCAGGGGCATACCTAGACAGAACACTAAACTTCTGCATGTATTCCTTCACGGTGCCATTCCCTTGCTTCATAGCTCGGAACTCACGCTTCTTTATAGCCATGATTCCGGAAGGAATGTGGGCTTTATGGAATTCTGCATTGAAGTCATTCCAAGTGATGGCTTGCCCAGCATGCATGACCTTGAATCCATCCCACCAAGCTCGAGCAGTTCCCCCGAGATAGTAGGCGGTATAAGCCACCTTCTCGCGATCTTCAGTGCAGCCGACTAGTTCCAACAAGTCCTCTACGGTGCGGACCCAGTCGTCTGCATCCAGGGGTTCAGCAGTGTCGATGATGGTTGGCGGCGCATGCTTTGATAGAGGCAAAGGTGTCCCGTCTTTCGATGAGATGGTGGCTATCGTTTGGATGAAGTCGACTTTGACGATCCGACTACGAACGTGTGTGGACGTCGCGCCTTAGCAATCACTAAACCAACTCTGAGAGGTTATTGACCACGCCGGAGCACGATCAACCTGACCACGAAGGTCTGTTTCCTGCAGGCAAACGAAGAACAAGCAAGAAACTGAGATTGCAATCTGGATATTGCGAATTCAAGAGGAAAACTTTATTGATCAAGGTGGGGTTCTGTGACGCCTTGGTCTGGTCGTTGAACACAAACGAAGTACGCGAAGTTGCAGCTATGTCGAACTTTTAATCTAAACAAAACCCAAAGTCTAAACGACGCCCTAAGGGCTGTATATATGAGGGAAAGAGGGGGGAATTTCGTGGCCCTTGGTGGAGGGATCCGAAACCAACCCTAACTCTTGTTTCCCCACACATACGGACTCTAAAAACAGCCTATACTCAAGTATTTCGAAATTACATGGGCCTGGCCCAATAATAAGGTGACACAGCACCTATAATAGCCTCTGGACGAAATTTATGAAGTGGCATCTTGTATATTTCGTCCAAGGCTTCTCACACTCATTATGGTGGCTTCAAAGTCCTGAAATCATCAATTGAAACTCCATTCTTGTTCCCCTTGCGCATGCCATCATCTCCATGCTTGATCTTGCTCCAATGTTCATCCTTCTTGTCCAAGCTAGGCCCTTCATTTGTAAGCAAGACAAATGTATCCAATTTAGGCAGCATCATATTCTCATGAACATTAGATTCATTACCAAGAAACGAAAGTACCTGGTAATTTAATTGGCGTGCGCGAGCTCTAGTAATTGGTCCTGTATATGTGTCAGTTGGAGCTGTGGGTGTAACCTTGTTAGTGATGTCCTCATCATCCTCCCTGTCGTCCTCGACGGAAGCTCATCTTCCTCACCCAAGTAAGGCTTCAAATCTGCAATGTTAAATGTGGGACTAACCCCAAAATCTGCAGGCAGCTCAAGTTTATATGCATTATCATTTATTTTCTCTAACACCTTGAAAGGACCATCAGCACGTGGCATTAGCTTTGACTTGCGCAAATTAGGAAACCTATCCTTACGCAAATGTAACCAAACAAGATCTCCAGGTGCAAAGACAACACGTTTTCTACCCTTATCTCCAACAAGTTTATATTTAGCATTCATGCGCTCAATATTTTCCTTAGTTAACTCATGCATTTTTAAGATCAATTCAGCACGTTGTTTAGCATCAAAATTAACCTTCTCCGAAGATGGAAGAGGCAACAAATCAATAGGTGCACGAGGTAGGAAACCATAGACAATTTCAAAAGGGCACATCTTAGTAGTAGAATGCAACGAACGATTATAAGCAAATTCAAAATGAGGCAAGCATTCTTCCCACATTTTCTTATTATTCTTCAGAACAGCCCTAAGCATAGTAGACAAAGTTCTGTTGACTACTTCAGTTTGTCCATCAGTTTGGGGGTGGCAAGTAGTAAAAGCAGTTTAGTCCCCAACTTAGCCCATAAACATCTCCAAAAGTGGCTAAGAAATTTAGTATCACGATCTGAAACAATAGTATTTGGCACACCATGCAAGCGAATAATTTCACGAAAGAACAAATCAGAAACATTAGCAGCATCATCGCTTTTATGACATGGTATAAAGTGTGCCATCTTCGAGAACCTATCCACGACAACAAATATGCTATCCCTCCCCTTCTTTGTTCGAGGTAAACCCAAAACAAAGTCCATAGATATATCTTCCCAAGGAACACTAGGGACAGGCAAAGGCATATATAAACCATGAGGATTGAGTCGTGACTTAGCTTTTTGACATGTAGTGCAGCGACCAACAAAACGCTCAACATCCCGTCGCATCTTTGGCCAAAAGAAATGTGTAGCAAGTACGTCCTCCGTCTTCTTCACGCCAAAGTGTCCCATTAATCCTCCTCCATGCGCCTCCTGCAACAACAAAAGACGAACAGAGCTAGCTGGAATGCATAGCTTGTTAGCACGAAACACAAATCCATCATTAACGACGAACTTGTTCCATGTTCTCCCTTCTATGCAATTCTGCAATACATCTTTAAATTCAGCATCATGCACATATTGATCTTTGATGGTCTCCAAACCAAATATTTTAAAGTCAAGTTGTGAAAGCATAGTATAACGACGAGATAATGCATCAGCAATAACATTTTCTTTTCCCTTCTTGTGTTTCATAACATAAGGGAAAGTCTCTATGAATTCAACCCATTTAGCATGTCTACGGTTCAGTTTTGCTTGACTTTTAATGTGCTTTAAAGATTCATGATCAGAATGTATAACAAATTCTTTGGGCCATAAATAATGTTGCCATGTCTCCAAAGTCCGAACAAGAGCATATAATTCCTTATCATAAGTAGAATAATTCAGACTAGGCCCACTCAATTTTTCAGAAAAATATGCAACAGGTTTACCATCTTGTAATAACACACCTCCTAACCCAATTCCACTAGCATCACATTCAAGCTCAAAAGTCTTATTAAAATCAGGAAGTTGGAGTAAAGGAGCATGTGTCGACTTATCTTTCAATGCCGTGAATGCTTCTTCCTGTGCAGTACCCCAAACAAAAGGCACATCCTTCTTTGTAAGCTCATTGAGAGGTGCAGCAATGGTGCTGAAATCTCTCACAAAACGCGATAGAATCCAGCGAGGCCAAGGAAACTCCTCACGTGTGTGACCGTTTTGGGCTGCGGCCAACTCTCAATAGCTTCAATCTTGGCTTTATCAACCTCAATTCCCTGTGGAGTAACAACATAGCCAAGAAAAGAGACTCGGTCGGTGCAAAAGGTGCACTTTCCAAGGTTACCAAATAAACGTGCATCACGTAGAGCAATAAAAACAGCACGTAAATGTTCCAAATGTTCCTCCAAATATCTGCTAAAAATCAATATATCATCAAAGTATACTACCACAAATCGTCCAATGAAAGCACGTAAAACTTCATTCATTAATCTCATGAAAGTACTAGGTGCATTAGTTAACCCAAAAGGCATGACTAACCACTCATATAATCCAAACTTAGTTTTAAATGCTGTTTTCCATTCATCTCCCAATTTCATACGAATTTGATGGTATCCACTACGCAAATCAACTTTGGAGAATATTGTAGAGCCACTCAATTCATCAAGCATATCATCTAGCCTAGGGATAGGATGACGATAACGAATAGTAATATTATTAATGGCTCTACAATCAACACATATACGCGATGTACCATCCTTTTTCGGCACTAGAATAATAGGAACAACACAAGGACTAAGGGATTCGCGTATATAACCTTTGTCGAGTAGCTCCTGTACTTGACGCATAATCTCCTTCGTCTCTTCTGGATTGGTACGGTATGGTGCGCGGTTGGGTAGCGATGCACCGGGAATTAAGTCAATCTGATGCTCAATCCCTCGAATAGGTGGTAATCCTGGTGGCACGTCTTGTGGAAAGACGTCGGCGAACTCCTGTAAAATGTTAGTGACAGCAGGAGGCAAAGAGGAAGGCACGTCCTCGAATGAAAACAAGGCCTCTTTGCATACAACAGCATAGCAAACAGATTTGCTAAAATCTAGCTCATCAATATCAGATTTGGTGGCAAATAAACATGCACTTTTCAATTTAATTTCAGAAGCAACAGTAGATGGTTTATTAGTAGGCTTCATTTGTTGCTCAAATTCTTTTGCCACAATCTGATTTTCACTCTTATTTTTCTCCTGTTTTGCTTTATTAGCTCTATTAATATCATCTTTCAAAATGGAATCATGAGTCATAGGAAGCAAAGTAATATTTTTATCCTTATGAACAAGAGTATACTGATTGTTTCTACCATGGTGTACAGAATTTTTATCAAATTGCCATGGTCTACCAAGTAATAAGGAACATGCTTGCATAGGTACCACATCACAATCAACATAATCAGCATATGTAGAGATACTAAAATGCACACGAACAGTACGTGTTACCTTAACCTTGCCGCTGTTGTTGAACCATTGGATGTAGTAAGGATGTGGATGTGGTCTTGTGGTGAGAGATAGCTTCTCCACCATCTCCATGCTAGCCAAGTTGTTGCAACTCCCTCCATCAATGATCACGCGAACAGAACGTTCCTTCACAACTCCCTTTGTATGGAACAAATTATGCCTCTGATTTTGCTCAGCTTGTGTAACCTGCACACTCAAAACACGTTGAGCAACTAAACATTCATACCTGTCAGCATCTTCAGGAGCCATGTATTGCGTCTCATTATCAGAATCGTCTCCGCCGTGATAGAGGCAAAGGTGTCCCGTCTTTCGATGAGATGGTGGCTATCGTTTTGGAGGAAGTCGACTTTGACGATCCGACTACGAACGTGCGAGGACGTCGCGCCTTAGCAATCGCTAAACCAACTCCGAGAGGTTGTTGACCACGCCGGAGCACGATCAACCTGACCACGAAGGTCTGTTTCCTGCAGGCAAACGAAGAACAAGCAAGAAACCAAGATTGCAATCTGGATATTGCGAATATAAGAGGAAAGCTTTATTGATCAAGGTGGGGTTCTGTGACGCCTTGGTCTGGTCGTTGAACACAAACGAAGTACGCGAAGTTGCAGCTATGGCGAACTTTTAATCTAAACAAAACCCAAAGAAAAAGCTACTAGATGGATCTACTTATATAGGAGCAAGGGGTGGCGGCCAAGGAGGTGGAAGGACGTCCCAAGGCAGCCTAAAACTAACCCTAGGTCGTACAAGGCTCATGGGCCCAAGTGGAGGTGATGTAACACCTTTGGACTTGTAGTTTGACTCGGATTCTGCTGCAGCGTCAGATTGTTTCGTCGGAATCTCAATGCTCCGGACGAATTTGAAGGTGATTCCAATTGGGTTGGAAAGTGTATTAAATCTAGTTTCCAACAAAAAAAGAAACACCCAATTCGGAGTCCGTATGAAGGAGTTCTTGCCGTTTTGAGTCAGGTATGTCTGTGCAGTCCGAATCTGGATGCAGAACGTGAGAGACTTGGACTCTATCTTCTCTTGGCCCAAAAGTGACGTGAGAGAACTTTTTGAACAGCCCCTAAACTTCTCTTTTTCCCTTATCTTCATATGTGAATTGTACAAATGTCCCATGCACCTGGAATTAGACATGGCACAAAAGTCTGTGAAGTATTTTTGTTCTGGATAACATAAATAAATTGTTGCATAGTTTGCATTAGAAATCACCTCACAAATATACATGTATGCAATATTTTTGGTCGTATCCAAGGTAGTCATGTCCTCATCATTTCACGTTTGGAGGTTGGCACACGACGAACACGGGGAATCACAAGGGAAAGATGGGGGAAACACAAGAGGAAAACACTCAATCAACACGAAAGCAATCACACAAATGCTAGATTCGCGATACAAGGTTGAGATCCATGATCCAAGGTCAACAACGGTGACACAGATAGTCTTCTCCCGGAGGAGGTCTTGATATCCCGGGGGATCTTCTCCGATGAAGGAGGTCCTGAATCCGAAGTGGATCTTCTCCGTAGAGGCGCACCGTCTCGTGGGAGAAATCCACACAAGTGTCAAATGAGCTAAACCATAGCTAACCCTAAACGGAATGAGGAGAGGAGTATATATAGTCTACGGGGCGAACGGGTACATGGGCCTCGGCCCAGGGGGCTGCACGCAGGCAGATCAGGGGCCGGATGTCCGGGCGGCGGCCCGGATGTCCGGGTCTTCGAGGGGTGCCGGACGTCCGGGGCGAGGAGCCGGATGTCCGGGCTGGAGCGGTCTGGTCTCGGGTGCTCTCTGGACAGAGGCGCCGGATTTCCGGGCCCGGAGCCGGATTTCCGGGCCATGCTTGGCCGGATGTCCGGGCCCTGGCCGGATGTCCGGGCCCCTTATTTGTTCGAGGTAAACCCAAAACAAAGTCCATAGATATATCTTCCCAAGGAACACTAGGGACAGGCAAAGGCATATATAAACCATGAGGATTGAGTCGTGACTTAGCTTTTTGACATGTAGTGCAGCGAGCAACAAAACGCTCAATATCCCGTCGCATCTTTGGCCAAAAGAAATGTGTAGCAAGTACGTCCTCCGTCTTCTTCACGCCAAAGTGTCCCATTAATCCTCCTCCATGCGCCTCCTGCAACAACAAAAGACGAACAGAGCTATCTGGAATGCATAGCTTGTTAGCTCGAAACACAAATCCATCACTAACGACGAACTTGTTCCATGTTCTCCCTTCTTTACAATTCTGCAATACATCTTTAAATTCAGCATCATGCACATATTGATCTTTGATGGTCTCCAAACCAAATATTTTAAAGTCAAGTTGTGAAAGCATAGTATAACGACGAGACAATGCATCAGCAATAACATTTTCTTTTCCCTTCTTGTGTTTAATAACATAAGGGAAAGTCTCTATGAATTCAACCCATTTAGCATGTCTACGGTTCAGTTTTGCTTGACTTTTAATGTGCTTTAAAGATTCATGATCAGAATGTATAACAAATTCTTTGGGCCATAAATAATGTTGCCATGGCTCCAAAGTCCGAACAAGAGCATATAATTCCTTATCATAAGTAGAATAATTCAGACTAGGCCCACTCAATTTTTCAGAAAAATATGCAACAGGTTTACCATCTTGTAATAACACACCTCCTAACCCAATTCCACTAGCATCACATTCAAGCTCAAAAGTCTTATTAAAATCAGGAAGTTGGAGTAAAGGAGCATGTGTCAACTTATCTTTCAATACCGTGAATGCTTCTTCCTGTGCAGTACCCCAAACAAAAGGCACATCCTTCTTTGTAAGCTCATTGAGAGGTGCAGCAATGGTGCTGAAATCTCTCACAAAACGCCGATAGAATCCAGCGAGGCCAAGGAAACTCCTCACGTGTGTGACCGTTTTGGGCTGCGGCCAACTCTCAATAGCTTCAATCTTGGCTTTATCAACCTCAATTCCCCGTGGAGTAACAACATAGCCAGGAAAAGAGACTCGGTCGGTGCAAAAGGTGCACTTTCCAAGGTTACCAAATAAACGTGCATCACGTAGAGCAATAAAAACAGCACGTAAATGTTCCAAATGTTCCTCCAAAGATCTGCTAAAAATCAATATATCATCAAAGTATACTACCACAAATCGTCCAATGAAAGCACGTAAAACTTCATTCATTAATCTCATGAAAGTACTAGGTGCATTAGTTAACCCAAAAGGCATGACTAACCACTCATATAATCCAAACTTAGTTTTAAATGCTGTTTTCCATTCATCTCCCAATTTCATACGAATTTGATGGTATCCACTACGCAAATCAACTTTGGAGAATATTGTAGAGCCACTCAATTCATCAAGCATATCATCTAGCCTAGGAATAGGATGACGATAACGAATAGTAATATTATTAATGGCTCTACAATCAACACACATACGCGAAGTACCATCCTTTTTCGGCACTAGAATAATAGGAACAACACAAGGACTAAGGGATTCGCGTATATAACCTTTGTCGAGTAGCTCCTGTACTTGATGCATAATCTCCTTCGTCTCTTCTGGATTGGTACGGTATGGTGCGCGGTTGGGTAGCGATGCACCGGGAATTAAGTCAATCTGATGCTCAATCCCTCGAATAGGTGGTAATCCCGGTGGCACGTCTTGTGGAAAGACGTCGGCGAACTCCTGTAAAATGTTAGTGACAGCAGGAGGCAAAGAGGAAGGCACGTCCTCGAATGAAAACAAGGCCTCTTTGCATACAATAGCATAGCAAACAGATTTGCTAAAATCTAGCTCATCAATATCAGATTTGGTGGCAAATAAACATGCACTTTTCAATTTAATTTCAGAAGCAACAGTAGATGGTTTATTAGTAGGCTTCATTTGTTGCTCAAATTCTTTTGCCACAATCTGATTTTCACTCTTATTTTTCTCCTGTTTTGCTTTATTAGCTCTATTAATATCATCTTTCAAAATGGAATCAGGAGTCATAGGAAGCAAAGTAATATTTTTATCCTTATGAACAAGAGTATACTGATTGTTTCTACCATGGTGTACAGATTTTTTATCAAATTGCCATGGTCTACCAAGTAATAAGGAACATGCTTGCATAGGTACCACATCACAATCAACATAATCAACATATGTAGAGATACTAAAATGCACACGAACAGTACGTGTTACCTTAACCTTGCCGCTGTTGTTGAACCATTGGATGTAGTAAGGATGTGGATGTGGTCTTGTGGTAAGAGATAGCTTCTCCACCATCTCCATGCTAGCCAAGTTGTTGCAACTCCCTCCATCTATGATCACGCGAACAGAACGTTCCTTCACAACTCCCTTTGTTTGGAACAAATTATGCCTCTGATTTTTCTCAGCTTGTGTAACCTGCACACTCAAAACACGTTGAGCAACTAAACATTCATACCTGTCAGCATCTTCAGGAGCCATGTATTGCGTCTCATGATCAGAATCGTCTCCACCGTGTTCTTCACGTGTAATAAGAGCCAAAGTCTCCTCATCATAGTCACTAGCGGATTCATATCCACCATCCTCAGTAGCAATCATCACACGCTGAGATTTGCAATCTCTCGCAAAATGTCCTCTTCCCTTACAACGACGACAAATAATATCACTAGTGTGCCCTGTTGATGCCATGGAAGAAGAAGAACTCTGTGCGGGCCCAATAGGTGTGCTCTTGGCAGATAATGGAGGTTGTGCCTGCTTCCTTGTATCACGGCTGGAGGTAACAGCTGATGGAGGTGTCGGTGCAGTAGAATGTGTGGAAGTAGAGGATGCACGCGGTGTCCATGATGAAGGTCGACCTGCAGAAAAGTTAGTCCGCGCCAATGCCTGTCGATCCTGCACTTCACGTTCAGCTTTACAAGCAAGATGGAATAAACGAGTGATATTAGTATAATCCTTATACTCTAGAATGGTCTGAATCTCTCTATTTAATCCACCCATAAAACGTGCAAGCATAGCTTCATTCTCCTCAACAATACCACATCTAATGAGGCCAGTTTGTAATTGCTGATAATATTCTTCTACAGAATTTTTTCCTTGTCTTAAGCGCTGCAGTTTTTGAAGTAATTCACGTTGATAATATGGTGGAACCCAACGAGTACGCATAGCAGTTTTCAAAGCAGTCCAAGTAGCTGGAGTAGGATATAATCTACAATGTTCAGACCACCAAACACATGCAAAACTAGTGAAAGCACAAACATCAGCAGGAACACGTCTCTCCTCGGGATAGTTTAAACATGTAAAACGTTGTTCAGTTTGTAACTCCCAAGTAAGATATATATCAGGAACATATCTACCCTCAAATGGTGGAATATTCAATTTCAGTTTAGGAAGATGGTCATGTACCTCAGGTGGTGGTGCAGCCCTACCGTTGCGATGATATGCATGAGGACGACCTGGTGGTGGTGGTGCTGGTTGTTGGACGTGGTTCTGATTTTGGTCAACCTCATCCTCGTAATGGTCCTCCACCTCTGTAGTAGCAGCAGGAGCTACAGAAACATCAACAGCAGCAACAGAAGCTTGACCAGTCTCAAGGGGAACGCGCTGTGCTCGTCCCACTTGATTCGGAAGTCGGCGTTGTTGTTGTTGTTGTTGTTGTTGAAGAGGTGGGACAGCTGCAGCAGCCGGTGGTGGTGGCAAACGCGCAAGCAATTCAGCAAACTTGTTATCCAGCTTTGTTTCAAACGTCTTCTCCATGCCATCTATCTTCTCCATCGTTGAGCAACTAAACATTCATACCTGTCAGCATCTTCAGGAGCCATGTATTGCGTCTCATGATCAGAATCGTCTCCGCCGTGTTCTTCACGTGTAATAAGAGCCAAAGTCTCCTCATCATAGTCACTAGCGGATTCATATCCACCATCCTCAGTAGCAATCATCACACGCTGAGATTTGCAATCTCTCGCAAAATGTCCTCTTCCCTTACAACGACGACAAATAATATCACTGGTGTGCCCTGTTGATGCCATGGAAGAAGAAGAACTCTGTGCAGGCCCAATAGGTGTGCTCTTGGCAGATAATGGTGGTTGTGCCTGCTTCCTTGTATCACGGCTGGAGGTAACAGCTGATGGAGGTGTCGGTGCAGTAGAATGTGAGGAAGTAGAGGATGCACGCGGTGTCCATGATGAAGGTCGACCTGCAGAAAAGTTAGTCCGCGCCAATGCCTGTCGATCCTGCACTTCACGTTCAGCTTTACAAGCAAGATGGAATAAACGAGTGATATTAGTATAATCCTTATACTCTAGAATGGTCTGAATCTCTCTATTTAATCCACCCATAAAACGTGCAAGCATAGCTTCATTCTCCTCAACAATACCACATCTAATCAGGCCAGTTTGTAATTGCTGATAATATTCTTCTACAGAATTTTTTCCTTGTCTTAAGCGCTGCAGTTTTTGAAGTAATTCACGTTGATAATATGGTGGAACCCAACGAGTACGCATAGCAGTTTTCAAAGCAGTCCAAGTAGCTGGAGTAGGATATAATCTACAATGTTCAGACCACCAAACACATGCAAAACTAGTGAAAGCACAAACAGCAGCAGGAACACGTCTCTCCTCGGGATAGTTTAAACATGTAAAACGTTGTTCAGTTTGTAACTCCCAAGTAAGAAATATATCAGGAACATATCTACCCTCAAATGGTGGAATATTCAATTTCAGTTTAGGAAGATGGTCATGTACCTCAGGTGGTGGTGCAGCCCTACCGTTGCGATGATATGCATGAGGACGACCTGGTGGTGGTGGTGCTGGTTGTTGGACGTAGTTCTGATTTTGGTCAACCTCATCCTCGTAATGGTCCTCCACCTCTGCAGTAGCAGCAGGAGCTACAGAAACATCAACAGCAGCAACAGAAGCTTGACCAGTCTCAAGGGGAACGCGCTGTGCTCGTCCCACTTGATTCGGAAGTCGGCATTGTTGTTGTTGTTGTTGTTGAAGAGGTGGGACAGCTGCAGCAGCCGGTGGTGGTGGAAAACGCGCAAGCAATTCAGCAAACTTGTTATCGAGCTTTGTATCAAACGTCTTTTCCATGCCATATATCTTCTCCATGGCCTCGTCAAATCTGTTTAGCACATCTTGCACCTGTTCACTCATCATTTGCTGAAACTTATCATGAAGCTCCTTGTTCGTCAAGTTCTCCCAGTCAGTCTCGTCGACTTGTGATCCTGGCATGGTTAGCAGCAATAGAAACACACAAGAATATGATCTTACAGACTACTAATAAGTGGTGGGGGTGGCGGGTGTCACAAATCCGACAAGCAAATCTCAAATTCTTACCAGTTCTTACCCAGCAGCAGGTGGTGATCGGCAACCGTGGTAGTCAAAACTCTCAAAGCGTGGATAAAGCGATTACCAGGGAGAGTCAAACGCACGACGTAGATGTATGTGGAGCTGGGAAGGCTTATAAGATGGTAGCAAAAGTGGTCAGCAATAATCAATTCAGAGATGCAAAGTTGAATAAACGCTCAACGACGGTACTGTGCTGGTCCTAGGCTAGACCGTACTAGAGACGCGAGCCTAGAACACTAACAAAATCACGGCGCTGCACGTAATAAAGGGGAAAGCACACTTTGAAAAAAATTTCGCCTCTTTTTTTTTGCGCTGCTTTTTTTTTTGGCCGAAAATCACTATAATGGCGAGTGTCTCAACACACTTCCCAAGTCAAACTAAGATGATAGGCACGAAATTTTTTTTGACGATTTTTTTTTCGGAATCAGGGCAGCGACGACGAAAAAGTGCGGTAAAAAAATAGTATGATGGCACGTGTCTCAAAAGACTCAGAAAAGCCCAAAAGTAGGATAGGGAAAAAATATTTTCACCTGGCAAAATTTTGGCCTAAAAACTGCCCGGGGGTCTCCAGACTTTTTTTTTTTCCGAGACCTACGCAGGCAAGGAAACACAAATCCGAAACCTAGATGGATCTCGAGAACAAACCTAATATGAAAAGAACTCGGATTGGCGGTCGATATATGGTGGTACGATATGGCAGCGGTGGTAGGTTATGGCAGCGGTGGTGGTATGTGGTGGCGGTGGTGGGATATGGCAGCAGTGGTGGTATGGCAGCGGCGATGAATATGGTGCGGCGGCGACGTGACAAACTGTGAACAGAACTCGAAACTCTATTGAACTAGACGCTAAGACCAGCAACTTGACACGAAGATGCAACCGCAAATTCAACAAAGCAAATACAGAAAAGATTATGCAAAGGCTCAGATTGGTTCGGATGGGATGAACTAATCCTAATTTTTTTTTGGCTTTTTCGTGGACTGTAGGTATGAAGAACAGACTCGATCTAATCTACGAAAAACTGTAAAATCTCACCGAGCAACCTGGAAATCTGATACCACTTGATAGAGGCAAAGGTGTCCCGTCTTTCGATGAGATGGTGGCTACCGTTTGGATGAAGTCGACTTTGACGATCCGACTACGAACGTGCGTGGACGTCGCGCCTTAGCAATCGCTAAACCAACTCTGAGAGGTTATTGACCACGCCGGAGCACGATCAACCTGACCACGAAGGTCTGTTTCCTGCAGGCAAACGAAGAACAAGCAAGAAACTGAGATTGCAATCTGGATATTGCGAATTCAAGAGGAAAACTTTATTGATCAAGGTGGGGTTCTGTGACGCCTTGGTCTGGTCGTTGAACACAAACGAAGTACGCGAAGTTGCAGCTATGTCGAACTTTTAATCTAAACAAAACCCAAAGTCTAAACGACGCCCTAAGGGCTGTATATATGAGGGAAAGAGGGGGGAATTTCGTGGCCCTTGGTGGAGGGATCCGAAACCAACCCTAACTCTTGTTTCCCCACACATACGGACTCTAAAAACAGCCTATACTCAAGTATTTCGAAATTACATGGGCCTGGCCCAATAATAAGGTGACACAGCACCTATAATAGCCTCTGGACGAAATTTATGAAGTGGCATCTTGTATATTTCGTCCAAGGCTTCTCACACTCATTATGGTGGCTTCAAAGTCCTGAAATCATCAATTGAAACTCCATTCTTGTTCCCCTTGCGCATGCCATCATCTCCATGCTTGATCTTGCTCCAATGTTCATCCTTCTTGTCCAAGCTAGGCCCTTCATTTGTAAGCAAGACAAATGTATCCAATTTAGGCAGCATCATATTCTCATGAACATTAGATTCATTACCAAGAAACGAAAGTACCTGGTAATTTAATTGGCGTGCGCGAGCTCTAGTAATTGGTCCTGTATATGTGTCAGTTGGAGCTGTGGGTGTAACCTTGTTAGTGATGTCCTCATCATGCTTCTTGAACACCGCCAATGTGGAATGTCCATTGTCGTTCCCCGCTGGCTGCCGGTTGTTGGTGACAGCTTGATGAATCATCTGGAGAGAGGTAGTGTTGGCTTGGCGTTCCTCTCGGGAGGCTTGGAGAAGATGAGGCATGTCCATGTTTGGGGGAGGTGGTGGTGGTGGAGCTTGTCCGTGGGTTTGGTCCTGGCTGGCTTCTGCTTGGGCGGATGTCTGGCTTCTGCCTACTGGGTAGTGCTACCAGTACGAGTTACAACAGGTATCCTGTTGGAGCGATCAAGGTCTTATGGTGGGAAAGATGAGGGAATGCAATAAAGATGGGTGCCTAGTAAGGGGGTTGGTATGACACAAGTTGTTTTAATGCAAGGGCCAAAAGGGCCAAACACATTCATTAAAAATCCAAATAGGTGATGTAGTCATTTACATGCCCCTGAAAGGGAAGACACGACTTACATCAAAACACATCAAAAGCAAACACAACACTACATGGTTTCATTTGAACCATTACAAGGATTCGACTTCACATAGGGGTTACATGACCTATCTACCACAGGGTCACGAGCTGGCATATCCGAGTTACAAATGATGCCTAAGTGGTAGAATGCTCGGTCGCGTATTTTGGCTCTTCTGGGTCTTCCTCCTCGTCTGCATCTGTCTGGGCTTCTCTATCACTTGAAGGTGTGGGGAGTGGAGGATTTGAACACGGTGTTGCTTTGCCGGTGGTGTAGGGAAGAGCTTGGGATAGACTCTTGCTGTCATACGACGTTGCTGGGGTGGTTCGTCATCTTTGGCTGATACATCTCCTGAGGGTCTTCCGCCTCGATAGGTGATAGCGGGTTGCCCAAGAGTGCTCCTTCTTTCTTGATCCTATCCATCTTCTCCTGTGCTTGACGAAGAAATGCCCTGGTCTCGTGGAGTTCCTTTTGCAGCTTCATCGATTCCGAGGCCAATTCTTGTGCCAAGCTGTCGGCACAAAGGCTGAAGTCGGTCTGGAATCAGAGTGGAAGTCCTTCCTTCAATTGTGGGGCTCATGCGCTGATCTCATCTTCACCTTCCTTCCGATAAGGCAAGAAGCGGGTTGTCAGCCTGTCTGCCATCTCCGGAAGAAGTTCTCGGAGGCGGGTTAGTGCCTTCAGTGCAGCTGCCTCGACAGCGAGGAGTAGTGTTGCCATCGGAGGTCCTTCGAAGAACCAACTTGTGGGGGGGTCATTTGCCTTCACGATCACTTCCACATGTTACTCTGTCTCGGTGTCGCTAACCCAATGCTCGTGATAGGTGAGGATGGGGGCTCGGTGAAACTGGTGTCAGCGTCCTGGGAACGGGGGTACCCAGACTTGCCTGCCTGCGGCTCGTGATGTGGCTCCATCAGCGGCCTGGTACGGCCCAACTTGATGAGGACATCACTAACAAGGTTACACCCACAGCTCCAACTGATACATATACAGGACCAAATACTAGAGCTCGCGCACATCAATTAAATAACTAGGTACTTTCGTTTCTTGGTAATGATTCTAATGTTCATGACACTATGATTCTGCCTAAATTGGATACATTTGTCTTGCTTACAAAGGAAGGGCCTAGCTTGGACAAGAAGGATGAACATTGGATCAAGATCAAGTATGGAGATGATGGCATGCGCAAGGGGAACAAGAACGGAGTTACAAGTGATGATTTCAGGACTTTGAAGCCACCATAATGAGTGTGTGAAGCCTTGGACGAAATATACAAGATGCCACTTCATAAATTTCGTCCATAGGCTATTATAGGTGCTGCGTCACCTTATTATTGGCCCAGGCCCATGTAATTTCGAAATACTTGAGTATAGGTTGTCTTTAGAGTCCGTATGTGTGGGGAAACAAGAGTTAGGGTTGGTTTCGGACTCCTCCTCCAAGGGCCACGAAATCCCCCCTCTTCCTCCATATATACAGCCCTTAGGGCGTCGTTTAGACTTTGGGTTTTGTTTAGATTAAAGTTCGCCATAGCTGCAACTTTGTGTACTTTGTTTGTGTTCAACGACCAGACAAAGACGTCACAGAACCCCACTTGATCAATAAATCTTTCCTCTTGAATTCACAATATCCAGATTGCAATCTCAGTTTCTTGCTTGTTCTTCATTTGCATGCAGGAAACAGACCTTCGTGGCCAGGTTGATCATGCTCCGGTGTGGTCAATAACCTCTCGGAGTTGGTTTAGCGATTGCTAAGGCGCGACGTCCTCGCACGTTCGTAGTCGGTCGTCAAAGTCGACTTCCTCCAAAACGATAGCCACCATCTCATCGAAAGACGGGACACCTTTGCCTCTATCACGTGGTATCAGATTTCTAGGTTGCTCGGTGAGATTTTACAGTTTTTCGTAGATTAGATCGAGTTTGTTCTTCATACCTACAGTCAAAAAAGCCAAAAAAAATTAGGGTTAGTTCATCATATTCGAACCAGTCTGAGCCATTGCATAATCTTTTCCGTGTTTGCTTAGTTGAATTTGCGATTGCATCATCGTGTCGAGTTGCTGGTCTTAGCGTCTCGTTCTTTAGAGTTTCGAGTTCTGTTCACAGTTTGTCACGCCTCGCCGCACCATATTCATCGCTGCTGCCATACCACCACCGCTGCCATATCCCACCACCGCTGCCATATCCCACCACCACTGCCACATACCACCACCGCTGCCATAACCTACAACCGCTGCCATATCCTACCACCATATATCCACCACCAATCCGAGTTCTTTTTATATTAGGTTTGTTCTGGAGACCCCGGGGCAGTTTTTAGGCCAAAATTTCGACAGGTGAAAATATTTTTTCCATATCCTATTTTTAGGCTTTTCTGAGTCTTTTGAGACACGTGCCATCATACAGTTTTTTTACTGCACTTTTTCGTCGTCGCTGCCCTCATTCCAAAAAAAAACGTCAAATTTTTTTTGTGCCTATCATCTTAGTTTGACTTGGGAAGAGTTTTGAGACACTCGCTATTATAGTGATTTTCGGCAAAAAAAGAGGCGAAAAAATAATTCAGAGTGTGCTTTCCCCTTGTTTACGTGCAGCACCGTGATTTTGTTAGTGTTCTAGGCTCGTGTCTCTAGTACGGTCTAGCCTAGGACCAGCACAGTACCGTCGTTGAGCGTTTATTCAACTTTGCATCTCTGAATTGATTATTGCTGAACCTTTTTGCTACCATATTATAAACCATTCCCAGCTCCACATACATCTACGTCGTGCGTTTGACTCTTCCTGGTAATCGCTTTATCCAAGCTTTCAGAGTTTTGACTACCACGGTTGCCGATCACCACCTGCTGCTGGGTAAGAATTTGAGATTTGCTTGACGAATTTGTGACGCGCCACCACCACCATTTTCCAATAGTCTGTAGGATCATATTTTTGTGTGTTTCTATTGCTGCTAACCATGCCAGGATCACAAGTCGACGAGATTGACTGGGAGAACATGACGAACAAGGAGTTGCATGATATATTTCAGCAAATGATGGGTCAACAGGTAGAAGATGTGATGACCAGTTTTGACAACGCACTAGCGAGGATGGATGGCATTGAGAAGTCAATTGACACCAAGTTGGATGCCAAATTCACTGAAGTGCTTGCTCGTCTACCTCCACCTGCTGCATCATTGCAATAACAACAACAACCACCTTCACGTCGCGAAACAGCACTCCGCAAAGCGAGCCGTGTCACTCTTCAGCCTGGCCAAACTATTGGTGCTGCCGTTGATACTTCTATGGCTCCTGCTGCTGCTGAGGAGGAGGACAATTACGCGAGGGGGATTACGAGGATGAGGTTGATCAAAATCAGAACTACGTGCAACAACCAGCACCACAGCCACCAGGTCGTCCACATGCAAATAATCGCAATGGTAGGACTGCACCACACCCTCAGGTACGAGATCATGACCATCTCCCTAAACTAAAATTGAATATTCCACCATTTTAGGGTAGATATGTTCCTGATATATATCTTACTTGGGAATTAGAAACCGAACAACGTTTTACATGTTTAAAATATCCCGAGGAGAGACGCGTTGCTGCTACTCTTTGTGCTTTCACTAGTTTTGCTTGTGTGTGGTGGTCTGAATATTGTAGATTATATCCGGATAATATTCCAACTACTTGGGCTGCGTTGAAAACTACTATGCATACTCGTTGGGTTCCACCATACTATCAACGCGAATTACTTCAGAAATTCCAGCGTTTAAGACAAGGAATTTTTTTTGTAGAGGAATATTATCAGGAATTACAAACTGGCCTGGTTAGATGTGGTATTGTTGAGGATAATGAGGCTATGCTTGCACGTTTTATGGGTGGCTTAAATAGAGAGATTTAGACAATTCTAGAGTATAAGGAGTATAATAATGTCACTCGTTTATTCCATCTTGCTTCCAAATTTGAACGTGAAGTGCAGGATGGACAGGCCTTGGTGCGAACTAATTATTCTGCAGGTGGATCATCTACTTCGACACGTCCGGCTGCACCACCGCCTACTTCATCCGTCACTTCTAGCCGTGATAAAATTAAATAGACGCCACCACCGTCAACCAGGAGTACACCTTCCGGTCCTGCGTAGAGCTCTTCTTCATCCATGGCATCCACAGGGTCAACACATGATGTTATATGTCGTCGTTGCACTGGTTGTGGTCACTATGCGAGCAAATGCCCATCTCAGCGTGTTATGATTGCTACTGGGGATGGTGGTTATGAGTTCGCTAGTGACTATGATGAGGAGATTTTGGCTCTTATTACACGTGAAGAACACGGTGGAGATGATTCTGAAAATGAGACGCAATACATGGCTCCTGAAGACACTGACAGGTATGAATGTTTAGTTGCTCAACGTGTTTGGAGTGTGCAGGTCACACAAGCTGAGCAAAATCAGAGTTATAATTTGTTCCATACAAAGGGAGTTGTGATGAACGTTCTGTTCGCGTCATCATAGATGGAGGGAGCTGCAACAACTTGGCTAGCATGGATATGGTGGAGAAGCTATCTCTCACCACAAGACCACATCCACATCCTTACTACATCCACTGGTTCAACAACAGCGGCAAGGTTAAGGTAACACATACTGTTCGTGTGCATTTTAGTATCTCCACATATGTTGATTATGTTGATTGTGATGTGGTACCCATGCAAGCATGTTCCTTATTACTTGGTAGACCATGGCAATTTGATAAAAATTCTGTACACCATGGTAGAAACAATCAGTATACTCTTGTTCATAAGGATAAACGTATTACATTGCTTCCTATGTCTCTTGATTCCATTTTGAAAGATGATATTAATAGAGCTAATAAAGCGAAACAGAAGCAAAATAAGAGTGAAAATCAGATTGTGGCAAAAGAATTTGAGCAACAAATGAAGCCTAATAACACACCATCATCTCATGTTGCATCTGAAATTAAATTAAAAAGTGGATGTTTACTTGCCACCAAATATGATATTGATGATCTAGATTTAAGCAAATCTGTTTGCTATGCTTTTGTGTGTAAAGAGGCATTATTTTCATTCGAGGACGTGCCTTCCTCTTTCCCTCCCGCTGGCACTAAATTTTGAAGGAGTTCGCGGACGTCTTTCCACAAGACGTACCACCGGGATTACCACCTATTCGAGGGATTGAGCATCAGATTGACTTAATTCCCGGTGCATCGCTACCCAACCGCGCACCATACCGTACCAATCCATAGGAGATGAAGGAGATTATGCGTCAAGTACAGGAGCTACTCGACAAAGGTTATATACGCGACTCCCTTAGTCCTTGTGTTGTTCCTATTATTCTAGTGCCGAAAAAGGATGGTACATCACGTATGTGTGTTGATTGTGGAGGCATTAATAATATTACTATTCATTATCGTCACCCTATTCCTAGGCTAGATGATATACTTGATGAATTGAGTGGCTCTACAATATTCTCTAAAGTTGTTTGCGTAGTGGATACCAGCAAATTCGTATGAAATTGGGAGATGAATGGAAAACAACATTTAAAACTAAGTTTGGATTATATGAGTGGTTAGTCATGCCTTTTGGGTTAACTAATGCACCTAGTACTTTCATGAGATTAATGAATGAAGTTTTACGTGCTTTCATTGGACGATTTGTGGTAGTATACTTTGATGATATATTGATTTATAGCAGATCTTTGGAGGAACATTTGGAACATTTACGTGTTGTTTTTATTGCTCTACGTGATGCACGTTTGTTTGGTAACCTTGGAAAGTGCACCATTTGCACCGACCGAGTATCTTTTCTTGGCTATGTTGTTACTCCACAGGGAATTGAGATTGATAAAGCCAAGATTGAAGCTATTGAGAGTTGGCCGCAGCCCAAAACGGTCACACACGTGAGGAGTTTCCTTGGCCTCGTCGGATTCTATCGGCATTTTGTGAGAGATTTCAGCACCATTGATGCACCTCTCAATGAGCTTACAAAGAAGGATGTGCCTTTTGTTTGGGGTACTGCACAGGAAGAAGCATTCACAGTATTGAAAGATAAGTTGACACATGCTCTATTACTCCAACTTCCTGATTTTAATAAGACTTTTGAGCTTGAATGTGATGCTGGTGGAATTGGGTTAGGAGGTGTGTTATTACAAGATGGTAAACCTGTTGCATACTTTTCGGAAAAATTGAGTGGGCCTAGTCTGAATTATTCTACTTATGATAAGGAATTATATGCTCTTGTTCGGACTTTGGAAACATGGCAACATTATTTATGGCCCAAAGAATTTGTTATACATTCTGATCATGAATCTTTGAAGCACATTAAAAGTGAAGCAAAACTGAACCATAGACATGCTAAATGGGTTGAATTCATAGAGACTTTCCCTTATGTTATTAAACACAAGAAGGGGAAAGAAAATGTTATTGTTGATGCATTGTCTCGTCGTTATACTATGCTTTCACAACTTGATTTTAAAATATTCGGTTTGGAGACCATCAAAGATCAATATGTGCATGATGCTAAATTTAAAGATGTATTGCAGAATTGTAAAGAAGGGAGAACATGGAACAAGTTCGTCGTTAATGATGGATTTGTGTTTCGTGCTAACAAGCTATGCATTCCAGCTAGCTCTGTTCGTCTTTTGTGTTGCAGGAGGCACATGGAGGAGGATTAATGGGACACTTTGGCATGAAGAAGACGGAGGACGTACTTGCTACACATTTCTTTTGGCCAAAGATGATACGGGATGTTGAGTGTTTTGTTGCTCGCTGCACTACATGTCAAAAAGCTAAGTCACGACTCAATCCTCATGGTTTATATATGCATTTGCCTGTCCCTAGTGTTCCTTGGGAAGATATATCTATGGACTTTGTTTTGGGTTTACCTCGAACAAAGAAGGGGAGGGATAGCATATTTGTTGTCGTGGATAGGTTCTCGAAGATGGCACACTTTATACCATGTCATAAAAGTGATGATGCTGCTAATGTTGCTGATTTGTTCTTTCATGAAATTATTCGCTTGCATGGTGTGCCAAATACTATTGTTTCAGATCGTGATACTAAATTTCTTAGCCACTTTTGGAGATGTTTATGGGCTAAGTTGGGGATGAAACTGCTTTTTAGTACTACTTGTGACCCCCAAACTGATGGACAAACTGAAGTAGTTAATAGAACTTTGTCTACTATGCTTAGGGCTATTTTGAAGAATAACAAGAAAATGTGGGAAGAATGCTTGCCCTTTTGAAATTGTCTATGGTTTCCTACCTCGTGCACCTATTGATTTGTTGCCTCTTCCATCTTCGGAGAAGGTTAATTTCGATGCTAAACAACGTGCTGAATTGATCTTAAAAATGCATGAGTTAACTAAGGAAAATATTGAGCGCATGAATGCTAAATATAAACTTGCTGGAGATAAGGGTAGAAAGCGTGTTGTCTTTGCACCTGGAGATCTTGTTTGGTTAGATTTGCGTCGGGATAGGTTTCCTAATTTGCGCAAGTAAAAGCTAATGCCACGTGCTGATGTTCCTTTTAAGGTGTTAGCGAAAATAAATGATAATGCATATAAACTCGAGTTGCCTGCGGATTTTGGGGTTAGTCCCACATTTAACATTGCATATTTGAAGCCTTACTTGGGTGAGGAAGATGAGCTTCCGTCGAAGACGACTTCAATTCAAGAAGGGGAGGATGATGAGGATGTCACTAACAAGGTTACACTCACAACCCCAACTGATACATATACATGACCAATTACTAGAGCTCGCGCACGCCAATTAAATTACCAGGTACTTTCATTTCTTGGTAATGATTCTAATGTTCATGAGAATATGATGCTGCCTAAATTGAATACATTTGTCTTGCTTACAAATGAAGGGCCTAGCTTGCACAAGAAGGATGAACATTGGAGCAAGATCAAGTATGGAGATGACAACATGCGCAAGGGGAACAAGAACGGAGTTACAAGTGATGATTTCAGGACTATGAAGCCACCATAATGAGTGTGTGAAGCCTTGGACGAAATATACAAGATGCCACTTCATAAATTCCATCCAGAGGCTATTATAGGTGCTGCGTCACCTTATTATTGGGCCATGCCCATGTAATTTCGAAATACTTAAGTATTGGCTATTTTTAGAGTCTGTATGTGTGGGGAAACATGAGTTAGGGTTGGTTTCGGACCCCTCCTCCAAGGGCCATCAAATTCCCCCCTATTCCTTCATATATACAACCCTTAGGGCGTCGTTTAGACTTTGGGTTTTGTTTAGATTAAAGTTTGACATAGATGCAACTTCGCGTACTTCTATTGTGTTCAACGACCAGACAAAGACGTCAGAGAACCCCACTTGATCAATAAAGCTTTCCTCTTGAATTCGCAATATCCAGATTGCAATCTCAGTTCGCTTGTTCTTTGTTTGCCTGCAGGAAACAGACCTTCGTGGTCAGGTTGATCGTGTTCCGGCATGGTCAATAACCTCTCGGACTTGGTTTAGCCATTGCTCAGGCGCGACATCCTCGCACGTTCGTAGTCGGATCGTGAAAGTCGACTTCCTCCAAAATGATAGCCACCATCTCATCGAAAGACGGGACACCTTTGCCTCTATCACAACTTCAGCAACCGCAACTCAAGACCCTCGCGAGGGGCAAAGCCTCGCGAGGCGGGCGATAGCTAGACATCCCTGGGGGCAGTCTCCCTAGATTGGCCCACGAGGGGCGGAGATATCTATGTAAGGAGCACCTTGCGAGGTTCACGTGATGTGAGCCATGACGTCCAAGGCCAGGCGGGCGCCAGCGGGTGCAGTGTACTAGTTTCCCCTATTGTGCTAAGGGGGCAGGCGCAGACGCAGAGTCTTGAGGGATCAGGCAAAGGTTTCCTTATCGGTGTAACAAGACCAAGGACCGTCAGGGCGGCAGAATGGAGGTCATCACGGAGCCCTGCGCGGCGTCACCACCAAAGCCTTTGGCAGGCGAAGACCACTTTTGTCAGGATAACTTGTACTAGTCGTTCCCCTTCAAATTTGGCCGTTGTGGGATCCTTTCCTGCCGATATTTGTGAAGAGGACCAAGGCCACTATAAATAGGACCTAGCCACCACCATAGAGAGGGGGGCCATCTCATCTTGAGTTGATCCAACATTAGAAGGGCTCGGATCCATTCCACCCCACACACACCACAAGCTCATCCGAACCCAAGAACACCTCTACCCCGGAGGTTGTTCATCCCTTGTACAAGTTCATCCTCAGCCCTATAAGGCAATCCACCACACACACTAGAGTAGGGTATTACACCGCAAGGTGGCCCGAACCACTATAATCCTCGGCGTCCCTTGTTCTTTGAGTTAGTCGAGCTAGGTTGTGGAATCGTAGGGCGAGCGCGCTGGGGAGAGAGTTTTCTTCGTGCGCACCCCACAGTTCGAGCCTCTCAAGGTTTGCGGAACCCGAAATCCGACATTTGGCACACCAGGTAGGGGTGTGCCGATAACCTCTCTTCCGTCGGTCGACGCATCACCGCTCTGCCGCTTCCATGGCTGACGCTTGCCGTGCTCGTGCTGAGCGACGGGCTGCCGTCGCCGCCCGAGCCGCTCAGACAGCCCTCACCGGCGGACCTCCTCGTCGTTCTCCAGCGCCCGCCACCAACGCAGCCACCGGCCCGGTGAGGCACGAGTAGCAGGCCTCGTCGCTGCACCCCTCGGTGCGGCGGGATGGACGCACCGCAACCCCATCGCTGACCCCCGCTGGCTCATCGTCCCACGGCCGTCACGGACCCGTGAATGCGCAGGTTGCGCTGCTCGTGGCGCGCGAGCTCCTTCGCCACCGCCCCATCAACGACCACAAGGACTGGCTAGACCGCATCGCCGAGCTCGTCAGCTCCGCTGGGGGCTCTCTTGCCCCGTACCTCTCGATAATTTGCCCGCCTCCCGTTGCGGGCGACGTGGCCCATGAAGCACCTCCAACACCTCCGCATCCGGACGTCATCACGCTCCAAGGCACGCAGCCCCGCGGCACGGCCCACCGCGCGGGACGCCCATGCATGAAGAAGGAAGCTGCCAAGAGATCCAGCGGCTGCAAGGAGGAGTTCCCGCGCTCCCTCCACCGCCGCGTCGAGACAGTGCGACCCATGCAGTGGCGGCGTGCGAAAACCAAGACCAAGCTCCGCCTTCGCGACAGGCTCCGGTGTCCACACCAGGCTGCCAGGCCCTTACCCAGAGCTGCGCAACGTCAACTGACCCAGGAAGTTCAAGCCCGACCTGCCTCCACGCTACGACGGCACCCCCGATACCCCTGAGTTCCTGTAGCTCTACGAGCTGAGCATCGAGGCATCCCCGATACCGCTGAGTTGCTGCAATCGCCCCCAGCCGTCGGTGACCTGTGGCGCGTCAAGGAACAACCAGGGGAAATGTTGTAGGGTGGAACCCTAGAGGGGATCTTTTCACACTTGGAGGGGAAAGAGAGGAGGAACACTCAAGAACACATGACACAAATCTTTCAAACAAACCCAAATATCACATCCACTAGAGTAGCATACAAGAAATCCACAAGATTACAAGATCAATCCAAGTAAACAAGCACAAAGGTAAAGTTCTTCCCACTCCTAGAGGAGGTGAGGTCTTGATGATCTTCTCCCTTGGGAGGTCTTGCAATCCACAGAGATTCTTCTCCTAGAGGAGGTCGATCTCCTGGAGGAGGGGATACAAGGAGAAAAGCTCTCAATGTCTATCAAATACTTTGCTAACCTCACAAATAAGCTAGGGAAAGAGTATATAAAGGCTAGGGACGAAACTTGGGGAAGAGGGGTACAAAAGACTAAAAAGTCCCTAAAAAACGTAGCCACGGGGAAAGGGTCCGGGCACTCGGGGTGAACCTGACCGGGCACCTGGACCGGTCAGGGGCGCCGGGCAAGGAGGACCGGGCACCCGGGGTCGGCTGGGGCGGTGTGGCCCAGGCACCCGAGGCCGGCTGGGGCGTAGCCCAGGCATGCAGCCGGGCAGCCGGGGCCGGCTGGGGCGCAGCCCAGGCATGCAGCCGGGCACCCGGGGCCGACATGGCCGGGCACCCGGGGTGTCCAGGGGGTCGGGCCCCCCCTTGTCTTCGAGCCCGAGTGATGCGGAGCATCCTACGGACATCATCATGTCAAGAGCCCATTTGGCAAGTGACACGTGCGCCATCTACTTCTCATACATAAAGGTGAATCTTCTACTGTACACGTGTTCACTTGACCCCTTCGAGGATGGTATACTACTTAACACTCCACTCGTGTGCATGCATAGGTATTGTCGGAGCTTCACGGACGACGAGGAGGAGCGCAAGCGCCAAGGAACGCCTACACCATCAGCGAGGGAAGCGTGGAAGCGAAGACGGAAGAAGAATGGCCTGTCCAGTCTCGAACGGGCGGTACTACCGCTTACAAGCGGTACTACCGCTCCCAAACGGTACTACCGCCCGAGGTCCGGTACTACCGCCCTGCTTGTGCGCAACCGTCGGCCTTTGGCCTTGTATCCCTCGCCACTTACCCCTTCGTGGCTTAGACTATAAATAGACCACCTCCACCTCCTTTCTAAGTTTAGCAAATATGATAGCTCATTTGTATGTGAGCTTTGCTCCTACCTTCTCCTCTTGAGAGAGTGAGACCTCCACCTTGGAGAAGATCCCTAGTGGATGCAAGACCTCCCACGGGAGAAGAATCCTTGTGGATTATCAAGACCTCCCACGGGAGAAGAATCCTTGTGGATTATCAAGCCCTCTCTCCTCATAGGATTGGGATGAACTCTACCATGTATCTTATTTTCCTTTGATTGTTCGTGGACCTTGTGGATCTCATGTGTTTGTGAGTCTAGGGGATGTGTGATTGGACTTGTTCTTGAGTGTTTCTCTTGTGTTCTTCCCTTGTGTCCTTCTTGTTCTTGGGGATTCCCCTCCAATTCGTGAAAGATCTCCACCTAGGGTTCCACCCTACATCATCATGGTATCTAGAGCTATGGTTTCTCACGAAATTGGAGCCCCCCTTCGTGTTTTCAAGCCTTGTTTTGTTGTGTTCTTGCCCAATTTCGAAAATCCCCACCAAAAATAGCCCCAATTTTTTTTGTGATTTGTTGGTTTGATGATGTTTTGTTGGATTTGATCCATGGATTTGCTTGGTTTCGAGTGGATCTAGCATCTCCCCAAGTTTCACCACTTTCCATCCACGAAATCCATCCAATTTCGCCCCCGAAATCATCCATTTCCGCCCCAAATTCGCCCCGATCCCGATCTGCGAAATTTTCCCGACACTAGCGGTACTACCGCCCATCCAAGCGGTACTACCGCTCTCCAAGCGGTACTAATTTTTTAATTCCGCCCACCGAAAGCGGTACTACCGCCCCGCACATTTTCAGCCTTCCGAGTTTCACCGTTTTGACCATAACTAATTCATCCGGAGTCCGATTTTGACGTTCTTTAGCTCGTTTTGAAGCTATTGACATCCCCCATACCACAAAAATACTACCATCATCATTTGACTCCATAAAATTTTGTCAAATTTGGCATGTTTGCCTAGGCCCTCCACCATATCATCCGCATAGCCACCATACCTTTCCGCAACCTAACCATTTTGTTTTCCTTAGCATTTGTGGTTGTTTGAGTTGTGACTTGAGTCTCCTAAGGTGTTTCGAATACTTAGGGACGAGTGCTTCTTCATCAACCACCACCACCACTTCCGCATTGTCATCTTCGACACCACCACCACCGCTTTCCGCTACCACCATTTGACTTTGGCCTTTGAGATTTTGAGTTGTGGTTTTTCTGTTTCCTAAGGTGTTTCGGCTAATTAGGAACGGGTCGCCATCGACAACACTGCCTCTCATCATCATCATCGGACGGTAACCTCGACGACACCTTTGTATATTCTCCTTGCAATTGCATTGTTAAACCCTAGCCCATTTTGCGTCACTTGCCCATCGAGACTAGCCATTTGAGTATTGCCGGCAACGTTACTTGTGCACATTAGTGGTCATCGATATACACCTTCATTTCATATATACCATATCATATTGGTATCATCTTGCTATCATAGTACCATCCCTTGTGTCACAATATTGTTCCCGCATATACACAATTGCTATCTTGGTTTGTGCATAGTGGCCATATCAAAAAAAAAAGAATAAGCTTTTAAGCAAAAAGAGAGCAAAGAGCTTGTAAGCAATAGCCATAGCATCGCCACATTGCATATCATACTACCATATTGATCATCTTGGATCATCGTGTGCGAAACACCGGAACATCATACACATAGCATATTTGGGATAACAAGTTCATACATTTTGCATCTTATAGGTTGTGCACAAGTGTCGTATCCGCCTATTGAGCAATCGTGCTAGCGTCTCTCTTGAGTTGTGCAACACGAGCGTTTTCCGTGGACTCCACATTTTGTGCTCATTCCTTGGTTGCACGACCCCATTTATCTATCCGTGTGTGTGTTTCTGTGTGCCACTTTTTGCTATTGGTCTACTTGTTTCACTTGCGAATTTGTGAATCTTTTCCAACATTATTGACTCTTGCTAACTTTTTGCATCAAATTTTTGTGCCACTATCCTCACCGAGCTCCACCATAAGCTTTAATTTGTAGGTGTGAGTGAACAAGTCCTGTACCAATTCCACTATTCTTTCATTTCACTTTGAGTGAAACGGGATACATCCTCAACTTTGGGAAACGGTATCTTGGTATTGTTTATCTCATTTCCTACTCACCCTCTACTCGAGTCTTGTGATGGATAGGCAAAGCACGTCTACTTCGGTCTACAACAACAATGACGAGTTCGGTGCCATGACTAGATCACATCGGCATCGACACCATCACCGACAAGAACGTGAAGGTCACGATCCCAACATCAACAACCGCTCAACGACTTCACCATCTACCTTGGCATCTTCGCCAAGTGGCTTCAAGGCATCTTCGCCTTCGGACTTGCGGCATCTTCGCCGACCCGCACCTCAAGAGAAGCTTCCCAAGCTCAAGTCCGCGACTTCCACGAGCTACTACGACCTCGACAACGACCACGCGATTCCTTTCTATGGGACTCACGACCCCGAGGAGTATCTCGAGTGGGAGCGCTTGATGGACGACTACCTCACGCTACATCAAGTTCCTCCCGAAGATCAAGTGAAATGCGCCACAAGAAACTTCCACGACCGCGCGTCGACATGGTGGCTTCACACACCTTCGGAGAACTACGACATGAGTTGGTCCAAGACGAAGAAAGCTATGCGGCGAGATTTCGTGCCTCCCACCTACACGGAACAACTTCTTTGCCAATTGGAGAACACCATACAAGGATCCAAGTCCATCGACACGTACTTCAAGGAGATGAAGAAGGCCTTGCGACGTGCCGGCGTGGACGACCCCATTTGGATGAAGTTTTACTTCATGATGGGATTAGACAACGACATCTCCAAGACTATCTTCCTCAAGAACTACAAGTCCCTCGACGACAACTACATTGGTGCTCTCAAGGCGGAACAAGAAGTCATGAAGGCCAAGGCTTCTCCACCGCAAGCACACTTCTCGAAGACCAAGCTCCAAGATGGCGAGCATCAGGCTAGTACCACCACGATGTCCAAGCCCAATGAGCTCCAAGATGATGCTCCCAAGTTTGACTCCACCGCCATCCCTCTTTGTGGCATTGATGATGACGAGTCTACTTCGACTCTTTTTCAAGATGGTGCGGCGACGACTATGACTACGGAGCCATTCGAGGACCAAGCTTTGGAGGCGAGCGAGGATGATGCTTCCATCTTTGGAGGCGAGAGTGATGATGTGCCATCTTCGGCCTTCATCCACAGCGACGATTACGAGATGGTTGAGCATGGGATTTTCCCTTCGACCACAGCGACGTATGATGACTTGAGTGAGTTTTGCCACCATATTGAGAGTGAGAGTGACTTCACCACTAGCCCCATATATGATGAGCTGCCACAATTCCCATGTGAGGAGAGTTACCACCACCACCACTTGAGTGATTTGAGTGACTCCACCATATGTGACATTGAGTGCACCTACCTTGAGGGAGTGAGTGAGCCACCACCACATAGAGAGAGTGAGGTAGTTGATAGGGCGTGTGAGGCAACTTTCAACACTAACGACTTGACCTCTACCTCTATTGTGTCTTCTCATTTGGTGCTAGGTCCCATATATGATGATGCGCCGATCCTCGACGACTTCGTCCTTCCTTTGGACAAGACGATGGCCATGGTGGATTATGACGCACCCCCCACATGGTTCCATCAAGATGAAGATGACCACCATTTGGTCTTTGCCACCTCACCTACACCACTTGAGTGGAATGAACAAGGTAATATAGGTGATGCTCTAGTCCCACTAGTGGACCTTTGTGACATTGATTGCTTGCATGATGTTGATCCACCTATTGCCATGCTTCATGCTAGTTCGACTACCTCATGGGATACATTACCCATTTATGATGTGTATGATGATTTCCATGTGGAGTCTATTAGTTGTGATGCCATGTTGCATATGATCTCTTGTGATCATTCTTTAGGTCACATCATGTTTGATAATCCACTTGACTTGTCATATGCTATGCATGAGATCACTCGTATGTCATATTTGCAATCTCATCGTAGTAACTATGCATATGCCATTAAGATAAACCCAATTTGCACTTATGGCATAGATGACAAGCCCACGGTTATTGGCATTTGTTTCTCTTGTGATGATATTGATATGCTCCCTTTTGCATCATTTATCTCATATGCCATGCCTTGATTACCTAGCTTCGGACATGCATTGTTTTGGATGTTGTTCCACTTCTCCACATTATGCTTCCGATATTGCTAATGAGGAGACCTCCATAGTTTCCTCATACATGTTAGGAGATTTTGATCCATCCCATCCATTGCATGATCCCCACACTTGTGTGCACAATATGCCCCCCATGAATGCAAATGCTATTGTTGTGCCACATACTTGCTCTAATTTGTGTCATCATCGTGTCATACACAATAACTATTCTTTCATGATGGATGACATGTTCTTATACCATGCATCAAATTTCTTTGAGCGATGCTTATCTTGTGCTAACTCACACATACACATACACATCATGATGGATGATGTGTACATTTACCACGTACACACTTTCTTTGGCATGTGTCTCTTTTGTGTAGGTACCCATTCTTACTCGTCAACCTCGCAAGAGCACGAGTTGACGAAACGAGCTCTAGAGAGCAACGACGACTTCGGATTCGATGGATTATTCTTCCAACCGCTCCCTTCGCGCAAAGACTTCGCGCATCTCTTCTACATGGCCCTCACATGGTTATGGGTTATTGTCCATTATACCTCTTATGCCCCTCTTGCCATGTTCAATTTGCATGATATGCTCATTTATATGCCTTTACCATGCATTTGTGACCCATGCTTCACATTACACATGATGATTGATTCTCATACTTGTATGTGTATTTGCAAGCTTGGTGGAGATATCACTTGTTATTGCCATGATCCCTTTGCACCCCATGCCTATTATGATTCTTTGGTATTGATTTGTGACCGTGCTTGCGATATGTCATGTGCATTGCCTGTATCCACTATTTGCTCACATGACATGATTGCTATGAACTCATCTAGTGTGTTGCATATTCGCTCCACTAGTTTGCACGACATGATTGATATTGGTTGTTGTCATATGTCTCCACATGTTTCCTCTCTCATGCTATATGATTGTCCATGCATTGAGCGCAACCATGATTTTAGTCTTGCCAATGAGATTGCCCCCATAGCATTCTTGCATTTATTTGGAGACTTTGAGATATTTCTTGTCAAGCATGCTTGTTTTATCTCCTAGCACCATATGCCTAGTGCCATGAATATAGCCATTGTTGCATCATATTATTCATGCACTTTTGCTTCTAATGGTTATGTGCAAGAGAAGAGAACCATCATGATGGATGATGTGTTTATCTACCATGCGCATACGTTCTTTGTTTTGTTGTGTGCATGTGTAGGATAATTGGACTATGTGTCGACTTCCACTTCATGTGAGTTGACCATTCGAGCTCTTGAGAGCGAACCACCTTCTACCACGACGCTTCTACATCGCACTTGCTTGTGCTTCGGCATTGTGAAGAATGCACAAGGACATGCTTTCAAGGTGATATCCTTCTCTTTCGAGAACCCAAAAACCATGAGCACGAATATTGTGGATCATACTACATGTGTTGCTCGCACCATGAGACTTATTTGTCATCTTGGACCCCTTGATCGCGCACATGTTAGTGATATTGCTTTCTTTCACGATAGCCACATTGCCATGCCTCATGTTATATATGCCTTGTGTGTTGCATCCAATTCTTGGATTACTTGTCCCTATCATATGCTTGGTTGCAACAATGTCATCTCTTCACATATGCCATGTCCCATTGCTTTTCACATGATTGACTTGATGGCCTCACACATGTTGAACAATTGCTCTTTCTATTGTGTTGAGTGCCACACCATTTTCACTACACCCTATGCATGTTATGCTTGGATTGTCTTGCACTTGACCCATGTGTTTAGACACTTCATTTTACATGGTGTTGTGAATTATTCTTATGCCTACCATGGACCTTTCATTGAGCGCCTTATGCATGCTTGCTATGACTTTGAGGTAGATGCGTATTCTCTTGTCACAGATATGTGCATCTCTACCTCACATTTACATGCTTGTTTCCATGATGACCTTGATTGTGCTCAATTGATGTGCTTAAATGCCATGCCACAACCCTTTGTCACACCCTATGCTATGCTTGATAACAACACTTGTTGGGTGAATCACCTCTTGAATGCTTGGTTTTGCACTAATGCTAACCACATTTGTTTTTCCAAGTGCTTGTTGTTCTTGCTCCATTTGAAGGAATCACTAGACGGTGCGGCATTGGAGAGAGACAACTTTGAGCTTCAAGATGATGTGTACTTGGTGATCATCCACTTCTACACGGCGACACCATCTCTTTCCCATGGCGATTTGGTTCTCGATCCGAGGTCGGATCTTTCCCAAGGGGGAGGGGATGATGCGGAGCATCCCACGGACATCACCATGTCAAGAGCCCATTTGGCAAGTGACACGTGCGCCATCTACTTCTCATACATAAAGGTGAATCTTCTCCTGTACACGTGTTCACTTGACCCCTTCGAGGATGGTATACTACTTGACACTCCACTCGTGTGCATGCATAGGTATTGTCGGAGCTTCACGGACGACGAGGAGGAGCGCAAGCGCCAAGGAACGCCTACACCATCAGCGAGGGAAGCGTGGAAGCGAAGACGGAAGAAGAATGGCCTGTCCAATCTGGAACGGGCGGTACTACCGCTTACAAGCGGTACTACCGCTCCCAAATGGTACTACCGCCCGAGGTCTGGTACTACCGCCCTGCCTGTGCGCAACCGTCGGCCTTTGGCCTTGTATCCCTCGCCACTTACCCCTTCGTGGCTTAGACTATAAATAGACCACCTCCACCTCCTTTCTAAGTTTAGCAAATATGATAGCTCATTTGTATGTGAGCTTTGCTCCTACCTTCTCCTCTTGAGAGAGTGAGAGCTCCACCTTGGAGAAGATCCCTAGTGGATGCAAGACCTCCCACGGGAGAAGAATCCTTGTGGATTATCAAGACCTCCCACGGGAGAAGAATCCTTGTGGATTATCAAGTCCTCTCTCCTCATAGGATTGGGATGAACTCTACCATGTAACTTATTTCCCTTTGATTGTTCATGGACCTTGTGGATCTCATGTGTTTGTGAGTCTAGGGGATGTGTGATTGGACTTGTTCTTGAGTGTTTCTCTAGTGTTCTTCCCTTGTGTCCTTCTTGTTCTTGGAGATTCCCCTCCAATTCGTGAAAGATCTCCACCTAGGGTTCCACCCTACAACACCGGGCACCTAGGATCCTTCCGTCCGGGCACCCGGGGTGTCCAGGGACTCCTCTCCTTCCTTCTCCTTGGCTCCTTCTTCGTACTCTTGTTCCATGGATGCTCAAACCTCCGTCTTCTCCTTCCCACGATCACCTTCGATGTACCTAAGAATGCTAGCGTATCTCTTTGAGGTAGAGTCCCGTTCTCTTGTGAAACCGAACGAAACTCGGAGAGGAAGGAAGTGACCTCGTTCTCGATGTTGCGTGTGCGTGCTCTTGTCATTGGCCCTCTCGGTGCTTGCGGTGGTGATGGGGTGTCGGTGCGGGTAGTCGAGGGATGCTCCGCATCATCTTCCCCCCCCCCCCCTTGGGGGAGATCCGTCCATGGATCGTGCTCTTCATATCCATGATACTTGGCCAAGTCTTTCACGTTGAAGATGTCGCTTACATTGTACTTGTCACGTGGGATGTCGACCTTGTATGCGTTGTCGTTGTAGCGTGCTAGTACATTGAATGGTCCATCGGCGCGTGGAAGAAGCTTGGATTTGCGTTCCTTGGGGAAGCGGTCTTTGCCAAGGTGTAGCCAAACGAGATCACCCGGATGGAACACCATTGGTGCCTTGTTGGTGTTGAGCTTGGTGGCGAGGCGTTGGACTTGACGCTCGATCGTGTAACGTGTTTCTTCATGCATCTTCTTGAGGTAGGTGGCTCTTGCACTTGCGTCCATGTCAGCTCTTTCTTGAAGCGGTAGAGGAAGGATGTCTAACGGTGACAATGGGTTGAAGCCGTAGACAACCTCGAAGGGGGACTTGCCGGTTGTAGAGTGTCTTGCGTGGTTGTAGGCGTACTCGGCGATGGGTAGGCACTCCTCCCACTCCTTGATGGTCTTATTTATCAACACGCGGAGAAGGGTTGCAAGCATTCGGTTGGTGACTTCGGTTTGGCCATCGGTTTGAGGGTGGTATGCCGTGGAGAAGAGTAGCTTGATTCCGAGCTTGGCGCATAGAGTCTTCCAAAAGTAGCTCAAGAACTTGACGTCACGGTCCGAGACAATCATCTTGGTCACTCCATGTAGGCGCAAGATTTCCCTACAAAAGAGATTCGCAATATGTGAAGGATCGTCTATCTTGTGACAAGGAATGAAATGGGCCGTCTTCGAAAATCTATCCACAACAACAAATACGAAATCCTTTCCATTTTGAGTTCTAGGCAATCCAAGAATGAAATACATGCTAATGTCTTCCCACGGATGGAATGGAATAGGAAGTGGCATGTGAAGACCATGGGATTGAGCTTTGGACTTAGCTTTGCGGCATGTAGAGCACCGGTTGGTGAAGCGAGACGTCACGGAACATCTTGGGCCAAAAGTAGTTCTTGGAGAGCGTAGCAATTATCTTGTCGCGTCCAAAGTATCCCATGAGCCCTCCTCCATGAGTTTCCTGCAAAAGGAGCAAACGAAGCGAAGACTAGGGGATGCAAAGTTATTAGCTCTCATAAGATATCCATCCTTGATATAGTATCGCTCCCAAGAAGTGTGCGCTACACATTTGGCATAGGGATTTCCAAAGAAAGGATCATTCTCATATAAGTCTTTTATGTGCTCAAAGCCAATAACATTCAACTCAAGTTTGGTAACAAGCATGCATTTGCAGGAAAGCGCATCCGCCACAACATTCTCTTTGCCTTTGATGTATTTGATGACATAGGGAAAAGACTCAATGAATTCACTCCACTTAGCATGACGCTTGTTTAATTTAGTTTGACCCTTGAGATACTTGAGCGTCCCATGGTCCGTGTGAAGAATGAATTCATGGGGTCGAAGATAGTGTTCCCAAACACGCAAAACTCTCACCAAGGCATAGAGCTCTTTATCATAGATGGGGTAGTTAAGTTGCGCTCCGGAAAGCTTTTCACTAAAATACGCAATCGGGCGCTTTTCTTGCATTAACACGCCTCCTATGCCGGTACCACTAGCGTCACAATGTATCTCAAACGGTTTGTCAAAGTTCGGTAGGGCAAGAAGTGGTGCGTGTGTAAGCAAAGGTTTAAGCTCATTGAACACGGTGTCTTGCGAAGGACCCAAAATGAAGGGTGCGTCTTCTTGCTCAAGGCATGTAAAGGCATAGCAATTGTGCTAAAGTCCTTCACAAAACGTCGATAGAAACCGGCTAAACCAAGAAAGCTACGCACTTGTTGGAGGTTCGTTGGTTGAGGCCAAGTTTTAATTGCTTCAATTTTAGTTTCATCAACGTGAACACCTTGTGAAGACACGACAAATCCTAGAAAAACAACTTTACCAACGCCAAAAGTGCAATTCTCCATGTTAGCATATAATTGTTCTTTCCGAAGGGTTTGCAAAACCATACGGATGTGGGTGACATGTTCCTCAAGCGATTTGCTAAAGACGAGAATGTCATCAAAGTAAACCACTACAAAGACGCCGATATAAGGTCGGAGAATGAAATGGATAAGACGCATGAAAGAGCCAGGCGCTTCCGATAAGCCCATCGGCATGACTAACCACTCATATAACCAAAACGTGGTTTTGAAAGTTGTTTTCCACTCATCACCCTCTTGAATGCGAATTTGGTAATAACCACTTTTAAGATCAATTTTGGAAAAGATGGTGGCACCACATAATTCATCAACCATGTCATCTAGGCATGTAATAGGGTGGCGGTATCTAACGGTGATGGCATTTATCGGACGACAATCGGAGCACATGTGAAAACTTCCATCTTTGTTAGGCACGAGAATAACCGAAATGGCACAAGGGCTTAAGCTTTCACGTACATGACCTTTGTCGATGAGTTGTTGCACTTGTCGTTGTATCTCCCTGGTTTCCTCGGGGTTGACGCAGTAAGGAGCCTTGTTTGGAAGTGGTGCGCCGGGTATGAGGTTGATGCGGTGTTCGATGCCGCGAAGTGGAGGTAGACCCGGTGGTATCTCATCGAGAAAGATGTCCGAGAATTCCTGCAAGAATTGAGACAACACAAAAGGTGGAGGTGGTAAAGTGTTAGTAGGTTTGGCTTCCCCTTTGCATAGAAGCACAAGGTGAAAGACGCTCGAAGGGTTCTCACACACTTCTCTCATCTCACTTTTGGTGGCTAGGAGGAATAAGTTTTTCTCTCTTAGCGAAGAGGCGCTCAACTTTGGCTTGTGGCTCTCACTTTGTTTTTGGAGGATCACTCTCTCACTAGGATATCCAAGATGGGTGGATTGTTGCTTATCGGCGATCACTTGGCTTGGTGACATTGGTCAAAGCACATATTCCTCGCCTTTCATCTTGAAGCTATAGTAGTAGGTTCGTCCGTTGTGGATGACTCCACTGTCGGGGTTTCGGGACGACATATGCCATAGGATGGCTTATCATGCATGGGGTCAAAAGAACGTCGCCCGGCTCGGGAAGCGGGATAAGGCGATACTTAGGACGCCTACGAATCTTACCCAGGTTCGGGGCTCTCCGGGGAGATAACACCCCCAGTCCTGCTCTGCGGGGACTTCGCGTCATCACTGATAGCACTAGAGTAGCTACAGGATTGCTCCTTGAGCTGTGATGTCTAAAGGAAGAAGATGAACAAGGCTAGCTCACCTCTTCTCTCTCCTATCTAGGGTTCTTGTCTTGTGAACTTCTAATAGCCAACCATCCAGCCCTCAACATGGAGGACCCTGGGGGGTTTATATAGGCCTACCTCCCAGGGGTACAATGGTAACCTTGACGGCATGGCCCCAGCCGTCAGTGTCTGCTGGTGCCGGCCTCGCCGCCTGTCTGCTGGGGCCCGCCGCCCGCGGCCCCCTCGTGATTGCCTTTCACTGTAGGGGTGCTTTTGCTGACGACAGCCTCGTTGGGGAGGAGATGGCCACAGTGCCATCGTCCCCCGCCGTACGCTGCTGCCTCGCCTCGTCCCGTCATCTTAATGGGGCTCGGACTTCTAGGGTGGGGTGCGCCGTCTTCTACCACACGGCCGTCTCCCCCGGCCGCCTGCCAGAGGCGGTTTGTTCTTGAGCTTGCTCGCTGACCGATGGGGCCAGCCGCCTGCTGGCCTTGCCGTTTGTGGGTAGTGGGATCGTGGCCTCCTCTGACCACTGCTTGGTCACGAGCTTCGTGGCTACAGCGTCCCGCCGCTTAGGAGATATTCCCAAAGTACATGGTCATTGTAGCCACGTCCTTACAGATCTTCTAAGGACATGTTCTCCTGTAGCCATGCCTCCGCCACGCCGGGACTCACCTCACTATGTTCCCTGAGGGTGGAGTGCGGGGCCTCCTGCTGGCTGGTGGTGCTTGGTGTTGCCGCCTGCTGGGTCCCTACCGCATGCTGGCAGCCAGCTCCTAGGGCAAGCCACCCTAGGAGGCGGCTCGAGGAGCAGACGACCGCGGTAGACCAAGCGGCTGTTATTTGTCTTAAAATACCAAGGGTAGGCGCTGAGGGTACCCATGGTCAATATCTCCAACAGTAGTCCCCGAAGCTGGTGGAACTCCGATGCGGACGCTGGAGGGGCTGAGGGGTTTCAGCAGCTTCTCCCCCCAGGCTTGCTTATCGTCTGTCTCTTGTCTACTTAAGGAATCTGTCCGCCACCAGCCAGCTCTGCACTGCAGAAGCCGGCCTCCGGCAGCCGTATCGCCTTCTCAGAATCTTCTGCAGGAAGGCGCCGCTTGGTCAGCGGGCAGTGGAACAGACCCGCGGACCGTTGGCAGCGCCCACGTGTCACCGCCCTATCGCCTCGGCCTGCCAGCCCACGCGCGTGACAGGACATAACAGTGGGCCGGGGCCCGCCACTAAGGGCCTCGGGCCCCGCGCGGATCCATAGTGGCAGGGGTAATCGATTACCCTCCCACGCGCATTTAATGCACGCGGATTAGGCGCGAGAAAATCGGGGGTCGTGCCGGACGTGGGGTGGTTAAGCCCACGCCCGCCCCCTCGCCTTCGTCGTCAGGGCCTATATATAGGCCGGGGTTGAGGGCTGGCTCCGCTCTCGCGCTCACTCTCCCCCGTCCTTCATCTTCTTCCTCGCTCCTCCTCGCCGCAATCACAGCGAACCACCGCCCGGGCCATGGCCGCCCCAGCGCCTTCCCGACGGCACGGCCAGTGGGACGGCAGCGACGTCTTGCAAGAGCACATAGACATCCTCCGCCGATCGCGGAAGCTGCCGCCGGCCGACAAGGTCGCCGTGCGCCTGGCGCCGGTGACGGAGATCAGGCCGGCCCCGCAACCAGGCGAGCGGGTCGTCTTCAGCTCGCATTTTTAGTGCGGGTTCGGCCTGCCGGCGAGCGGCTTCTTTCGCTCCTTCCTTGACTTCTTCCACATCCAGCCTCACCATCTGACGCCAAACACGATAACAACCATCTCATCCTTCGTCGTCCTCTGCGGGGCCTATTTTGGCATCCTTCCCACCGTCGAGCTCTAGACGGAGCTCTTCTATGTCAAGCTGGGCACCGCCGTCCAGAGCGTGGCCGCCCAGTGCGGGGGATGTATCGCCGTGAAGCGCACCGGGGCGAGGAACTTCTTTCCGCCGCCAAAACTCGTTGGGTCAGTGAAACTGTGGCAAAAGACGTATTTTTACGTCTCCAACGTCGACCCCGAGGAAGATTTCATCTGCCTGCCGGAGTGGGCGCCGGGGCCGCCTGCTGAACCTCGGGACTCCTGGAGGACCCGGCCCGTCGCCCTGACTGAAGGTGCCTCCGTCGCCGTGCGCCGTCTCCGGGAGCTGAGAGACGACGAAGGCCTGGAGTTTGCGGATCTGCTCCTGACGTTCGCCGAGCGCCGGGTGCTGCCGCTGCAACGCCAGCCCCACCTCATCTGTGATATCAGCGGGCGCCGGGACCCCAGCCGGACCTGCACCAAGCCCCTGCCACACGGGGAAGTGGCCCGACTGGTGAACGATATCTCCAGCTGCCAGGTCCTCGACGCCGGCTGGGCCTTCAGCAAGGCTCCGTACAGCCGCAACGACCAGCGGCCCGCAGTAAGTTCTCGTCCTTCTATTTTCTTTCTTCTTTGTTCGGCTGATGTAGCCGTCTGGTGCTGACACTCGGCTTAGATCTTCCCAGGCCAGCCGGCGCCGGGCTCCAACCAACTAGGCCGCCCCCTCGAGCCAGATCGCTCCCGGAGTGATACGAGCGACCCCGAACTTGGGGCCGCCGCCGCCATGGAGGAGGAGGTGACAGGCAGCGGGGACCAGCTATCGGGTGCCCAGCCAGAAGGCGGCCTCGAGAGCTGGCCGGACGACGACGAGGGGATGGAGGAGGCGCCCGCCCGCGCCAGCCAGCAGGCAGGGCCGTCTGGCACAGCCGGCGGTGGGAAGCGGAGGTCTTCGTCAGGGCCGACTGGCGCTCCACCGAAGAAGCTTCAGCTGTCGACTGCCGCCACGAGGCGCCAGGAGGCAGCCACCAGGGCAAATATGCCGAAGAAGCCCAAGGCCAGGCCAGTCGTATCTGGGTAAGCATTCTTCATTCTCTCTTTGCGTCTCATTCTTTTTCCTCAGCTGATCCTTTCTTGCTTGACTCTTTGTTTCTTTGGAACGTCCGTGCAGCGCGCCGCTTTCCCTCTCGCGGGTACCAGCGGGCTCTGTGGTAGGAGGCCCAGAAGCCCCTCCTGTGCCCCCGCGCGTGGATCCAACTACCGCGCTCAGGGAGGCGACAGAGAGGAACGCCCGCGAGGCGCGCGCGGAGCGCGAGGCCGCGGAGTGTGAGCGAGCGGCGGTCGATGCCGTCTCCCAGGCGGAGGCCGAAGCCGCCAAGAAGGCTGAGGCCGACGCCGCCCGCGTCTGAGAGCGGGGGAAGGGCCCCCAGCAGCCAGCGGGCCACGTCAACCACCCGGCGCCGAGGTCCCAGGAGCCGTCCGCCCAGATGCCGGCTGCTGACGAGCAGCCGGCTCTGGGCGACGGAGGCGACGAGTGTGTCATCTTGGTGATGCCGCCACCACCCCCAGCGCCGCCTGGTGGGGAGCAGGGCAGCCGGCCGGTGGGGACGGAGGTGCCGCCGGTTGGGGGCACGCTGGTGGTTGGCCCACAGCCGGCCCCCCGAGGCCCAACCCGCCGGCGCCTTGCGAGGGCGGTTTCCATGCCCCAATAGGTGGAGGTTGGCGGGGCCAGCTCGTCCGCGCCGGAGAACGAGGCGACCAACGCGGCGCCATCGAGCTGGAGATCCGGAGGAGGCGGCGTGTGGCTCGTCGCGTCGCGGGACGTCTTGGACCGCATGAACTCCCTGGGCAGCGTCGTGCAGACGGCGATGCAGGAGTTCATCGCCACACGGTCCTCCATTCAGGTAAGTGTGTTTCATTTCTACTTTTATTCCTTCAATTTTTTCCGTGGGGGCGCGTCAGCGCACCCACTGGGTGTAGTCCCCGAGTTCCGAGCCGGCTGCTGAGCAGGCGGCTTGGAACTACAAAGCGTTCACCCAAATCTGATCTTGCTTCTTGTTTGCAGGAGTACCACAATCTCCACGTGGCCTCCTACAACGCGCATCGCCGGGAGCTGGCGCAGCTGCAGACTGCCCTGGCAGACATCCGAGGTCAGTGTCACTTCTTCTCCTTGCGGGGGCGCGTCAGCGCACCCGCTGGGTGTAGTCCTCGAGTTCCGAGCCGGCTGCTGAGCAGGCGGCTTGGAACTCCAAGGTTATGTCTTCCGCTGCTGACCCTTGTTCTTTTTCTTTCTCCCCTGCCAGCGACTGCAGCCAGCTTCCGCAGCCAGCTGGGCGAGGCCCAGAGGGAGCTGGCCGCAAAGGAGCAGGCGCGTGCCCTTGCCGCCCAGGACCGCGATCGCCTGGCCAAGGAGCTGGCGGACCAGGTGGCGGCCCACAAGGCCGAGCTCGGCAAAATGTCTGACGCCGAGTCCCTTCTGCGGGCCGAATTCGAGACTGAGCGCTCGAATTGGAACGAGAAGGAGGCGGCTCTCCAAGTCAACTACGTAGCCATTGGAGACATGGTCGACGGTGAGACATCTGCCTTCTCATTCTGTTTTTAATCATTTGCAGCAGTCGTCTTGCTTTTCTTCTGATACTTGTTCTAGTCATGGCAGAATTCTTCCCGGGCTACTCTGTGGCCGCCATCCAGGCCATCGAGGCCGAGCATGCTGCGAGGCGCCAGGTGGGCCGGGAAATCGCACCCAACGCGCCCAGGACCCCGGCCGAAGAGCTTCTCGCCATACGGGTGCGTCTTCTACCAGTCTGCCGTCTTCTCCGCCGTCTGCAGCATGTCGGCGCCCAAGTCCTGGCCGCCCTCTGGCCAGGTGTGCCGATGCTTCACACCCCCAGCCGGACGGCCGCCTGGCTGGAGGCGGCCGGCCAGCGCTTCGAGGCCTGGAAGGGCTCCGCGGCAAGTGCTGGTGCATGGACCGCCTTGGAATTTGCCAAGAGTTGGTACCCAGGCCTGAGCCTTGAGCAACTGGAGAAGTTCCGCACTGAGGCCCAGCCGGAGCTGGCTGCGGAGCAGAGGGAACTCGTCCAGCGAGCTGCCGCCCTCGCCGAATACGCCGACACCTCCCTCTTCATCCCGGAGCTGGATGACAGGGGCCACGTAGTGCCGCCTGGTAACTTCGGGCTGGACTTGGCGGCGTCGGAAGAGCCGGACGAGGAGATCGCCTCCAGCGAAGGCGATGAGGACGAGGAAGGCAGCGACGAGGAGACCAGCTCCCAGGAAGTGGACCCAGCGGGCAGTCGCTAGCCTGACCAGTCCTCAACAAGCGGGCCAGGAGTGACGGCTCCGCCTGCTGCAGGAGACGGCCAGACCGAGACCCGCCAGGCGGCCTCCCCAGAAGCCGGCTCTGTCGTGCCACCTGCCCAGCCTGCTGCTCCTTAGGATTTTCATTTGTATCGTCTGCCTTTCTGTAAGACTCGCAAGGTTAAATCAAACAATTCCACCCGCTGGGTGTATTTAGTAAGTTATTTCTACAAGGCGGCTCTTAAGGCCTTTTGGATGTAAATATTCTTTTTAATGCAGCATTGTTTTTATGCAATTGTGTCGAGTCCTAGGATTAGCCTTGCCCTAGTTCCTTGTGGCGATTTTCTCCTTGCCGACCCCTAGTACTGCCGTCCTGCCAGCCAGACAGCCACTCTGTGGTTCTGTGGCTGGGTCAAGGACTTGGCTACTTTCGGGGTGGGCAAGTATCTTGCCTTTTGGAAGACGGTCTGGCCAAACCTAGAACTGGCTGGCCGGCTGCTCGGCAGGCAGCAGTTAATCTTAAGGGCCGGCTGGCCCTATGTCTTTTTTCCTTAGCCATTTTTCATGTGGGCACCACTTCTTGCCTTTGGCTCCTACCAGCCGGACAGCCGCATTCTGCAAGTCTGTGACTTGATGCAGGAGAGGGCTTGGGTGCCATCACATTACTTGTCTGACTTTTTAAGGAGAATTCTCTAGACATAGGGCCAGGCGGCCAGTCCCCGGGCCGTCTGGTAGGCTCCGGTGCCGGACGAAGGAGTGAACAACAAGCATTCACACGCATAATTCTTATCATATAGATAAAGGCTTGGGCAGTCCCCGAGAATCTCTCGGGGTTCCCACTGATTCTCAAAATAACTTAGATAGCATGACACATACTGTCTTTCAGTTATAAAAGCGACGAAGAAGGTTCGCGTTCCATGGGCGTTCTGACTCCTTGCCTGAGTCATCTCTCTTGCGCGCTATTGGCATTTGGGCGTCGATGAGGTAGTAGGCGTCGTTGCCCAGTACCTTGCTGATGATGAACGGTCCTTCCCAAGGAAACGAGAGCTTGTGCTGGCCGGCTGTTCGCTGGAACAGCCGGAGCACAAGGTCTCCCTCGCGGAAGGAGCGTGGCTTCACTCGCCGGCTGTGATAGCGGCGGAGACCCTGCTGGTAGATGGCGGAGCGGCTGAGTGCTACTAGCCGGGCCTCCTCCAGCAAGTCCACGCCGTCTTCGCGTGCTTCTTTGGCTTCAGCTTCTGTGTACATGGTGACGCGAGGTGTGTCAAACTCAACGTCTGTTTGGATGACGGCCTCGGCCCCGTAAACGAGGAAGAAAGGTGTGAAGCCGGTGGATTTGTTCGTAGTGTTTCTGAGGAACGGCAGCTCTTCGATCCAGCAGCCGGCCGACCGCTCCAAAGGTTCGACCAGCCGAGGCTTGATGCCAGATAGGATAAGGCCGTTGGCGCGCTCGACTTGGCCGTTAGACTGTGGGTGGGCAACGGACGCTAGGTCCAGCCGGATGCCTTTAGTTGCACAGAAACGGGCAAGTGCGCCTTTGGCAAAATTTGTGCCGTTGTCGGTGATGATGTTGTGCGGTATACCATACCGGACTGTGATGTCTGCAATGAATGTCACAGCAGTTGGGCCATTGAGTTTCTTGATTGGCTTGGCTCCGATCCACTTGGTGAATTTATCTATTGCCAGAAGTAAGTGTGTCAGGCCTCCTTTGGCAGTCTTGAAAGGTCCCACCATATCCAGACCCCTGACGGCAAATGGCCAAGTGATCGGAATAGTCTTGAGTGCAGAAGCTGGCAAGTGTTGCTTGGAGCTGAAGCGTTGGCAGCCATTGCACTTCTTCACCAAATCTTTGGCATCGTCCAACGCAGTCGGCCAGAAGAAACCGTGGCGGAAAGCTTTGGCTACGAGAGACCTTGAGGCCGCGTGGTGGCCGCACTCCCCTTGGTGAATGTCCTTGAGGATGGCCAGCCCTTTGTTGCTTCTACACAGCGTTGGAAGACGCCCGTCGCACTCCTTCTGACGAGCTCTTTGTTGACAATGGTGTAAGCTGAGGCTCGGCGTTGAACTTGACGCACCAAAGTTTCTTCTGCTGGCAGCTCTCCTTTGAGCAGGAATGTGAGGATTGGCTGTGCCCAAGACGGCGCTGAGACTCCAGTTGCTTCGGCCAGAGAGACCAGGGTGGTTGTGCTGGGAGGTGGAGGGCTGGGCTGAGCCGCCTGCTGTGTCTCCGAAGTCCCCGAGCCGTCTGCTGGAGCCGGCGCCTGCTGGCCGTCTGCTGGAGCAGTCCCCGGGCCAGGAGCTGGCGTGGTTGTGGGTGATCCGTCTGTTAGAGTTGGAGTGTCGTGGCCGCCTGCTGGGGCAGTCTTTGGGCCAGTAGCCGAAACCGCGGGGCCGCCTGCCCCGGGGTCGCCCGGTATGAAGATTGACTCCGACTCTGGTGAAAGCTTAATAGACGGTTTGCGCAGGCACTGGAGAGATACGCCGGCTGGTATTGCTTGGCGGGTGGAACCGATTCGTGCCAAGGTGTCCGCTTGCATGTTATCAGCTCGTGGCACATGGAGGAACTCGCAGCCATCAAAGTGTCCGCTGATCTGCTGGACAAGGAAGCGGTAGCTTTCCATATTTGCATCCTTGGCGTCCCAGTCCCCAGATGACTGCTGGACAACCAAGTCTGAGTCACCGTAGTAGAGCACTCGGCGGATGCCAATATCCTTGGCCATCCGGAGCCCGTGGATAAGTGCCTCATATTCCGGCACGTTGTTGTAGGCGGCAAAGTGGATCTGCAGGGTATACTTAAGCTTATCGCCTTTGGGGGAGGTGAGGACGACGCCGGCTCCCAGGCCAGTGCGCATCTTCGATCCGTCAAAGTGCATCCGCCAATGGGTCGAGTCTGGCATAGGCGGCAGGTACTGGGTCTCGGCCCAATCGACCAGGATGTCGGCCAATGCTTGCGACTTGATGGTGGTGCACGGCTGGTAGAAGATGGTGAAGGGGCCAGCTCGATGGCCCACTTGGCCACTCTTCCTGAGGCGTCTTTGTTCCCCATGATTTCAGCAAGCGGAGCCGTGCAGACGACCGTGACAGAATGCTCTTGGAAGTACTGCTTGAGTTTCTTGGCGGTGAAGTACACGCCGTAGCACATCTTCTGGTAATGGGGGTAATTCTGCTTGGACGCTGATAGCACTTCGCTCAAGTAGTAGACGGGCCGCTGGACGGGCAAGGCTCTGCCATCCTCTGGGCGCTCGATCACAATGACAGTGCTGACCACCCGGCTGGTGGCGGCTATGTAAAGGAACATGGGTTCCTTGTTTGCTGGCGCCGCCGGGACAGGCGGGGTGGACAGCAGTCGCTTGAGCTGCTGGAAGGCTTCGTCCGCCTGGTCGTTCCACTTGAAGCAAGTGGTCTTCTTCATCAGTTGGTATAAGGGGAGTGCCTTTTCTCCCAACCGGCTAATGAAGCGGCTGAGAGATGCCAGGCACCCCGTGAACCTCTGGACATCTCGCACATGGGTCGGCCGTTCCATCCTCTCGATGGCTTTGATCTTCGCGAGGTTGCACTCGATGCCGCGCTCGGATACCAGGAAGCCAAGGAGCTGGCCTGCTGGTACCCCGAAGACGCATTTCTCCGGGTTTAGCTTAATCCGAAAGCGGCGCAGATTCTCAAATGTTTCTTGGAGATCCTCCAAAAGGGTTCCTCTCTTCTCCGTCTTTACCACAATATCATCCACGTAGACATGGGCATTCCTGCCAAGCTTCTTGAGGAGACACTTCTGCATGCAACGCTGAAAGGTGGCGCCGGCGTTTCTCAAGCCAAACGTCATGGTCAGGTAGCAGAAGACCCCAAATGGCGTGAGGAAGGCAGTCTTCAGACGGTCGGCTGGATCAAGCTTGATTTGGTGGTACCCCGAATAGGCATCAAGGAAAGACAGCAGCTCGCATCCGGCTGTGGAGTCAATCACTGGATCTATTCGTGGTAGAGCAAATGGATCTTTGGGGCAAGCTTTGTTCAGGCTGGTGTAATCAATGCACATGCGCCATTTATTGTTCTTCTTCAGCACCAGGACTGGATTTGCTAGCCACTCGGGATAAAAAAACTTCCATGATGAAGCCGGCTGCTAGCAGGCGGGCGACCTCCTCCCCAACGACTCTTCTCTTCTCTTCTTTAAGGCGGCGCAGCGGCTGCCTGACAGGCTTTGCATCTTCTCTCACGTGCAGCTTGTGCTCGGCGAATTCCGTCGGAACACCAGGCATGTCCTTGGGGGACCATACAAAGATGTCCCGATTCTCATGGAGGAAATCAACGAGCTCGCTTTCCTATTTGCTGTCTAGGCTTGACCCTATGACAGCAAATCGCTCCGGGTGAGATGGGTCCAAGGCAATCTTCTTTGTGTCCTTGGAGGGCTGAAACGAGCCTTGCGGCTCCGCCTCCTTGGGGTCGCCTGGTATGGCCGGCTGCTCGCCAGCCATTGCCACCAGCCGCTCCAGACGGCGTTTCTCCTCAGCCACAACAAGGGTTTTTGCCAGGCGACTGCTGGCCGTTGCACATGCAATGGACTTCTCGTAGTCCCCGGTTATGGTGATTATTCTCTTGGGACCAGGCATCTTCATCTTGAGGTAGGCATAATGGGGGACTGCCATAAACTTTGCAAGAGCGGGCCGGCCCAAGATCACGTGATAGGGGCTTTCTAGGTTCACCACTTCGAACCAGTCCGGCTCCCTCCGGAAGTGCGTCTTGTCACCAAACAGGACAATGACCCTGGCCTTGCCGATTGGTGAACAAGAGAGGCCTGGCACAATGCCATGGAACACGGTCCTTGTGGGCTGAAGATGCTTCTCTTTGATGCCCAACTTCTCCATGGTGTCTCGGTACATGATGTTGATGCTGCTGCCGCCGTCTACCAGTGCTCGGGAGAAACGGCAGGCCTGCCTGTCAGTGGAGAGAGTGGCATCCAGGACCAAGGCATAGGCCCCTGGAGATGGCATGACAGTCGGGTGATCCTCTCGGCTCCAGCTGACAGGCCTTTCAGACCAGTGCATGAATTATGGGTTCTTGACGGCAATAGTGTTGACCTCTCTGCGCTGCTGGCGCCGGCTGTGCCTATCATCCGTCTGGCTGGTGAAGACAACATAGGCTCCATTTTCTTCTGGGAACTCATCCTGGACCTGGCCGCCTGGACGAGCAGCCGGCGGATTCGGAGGCAGAGCCGGCGGTCCAGCAGGCGGCGGAGGCAGAGCTTCTCCCCTCGCAATCCTTGTGAGCCAGTGGCACTTTCGTGTGGTGTGGTTGGAAGGCTTCGCGCCGCTGTGGAACTTGCAGGGGGCGTCCAAGGCTTGATCAAAGGAGAAGGCCGGCTGCCACACCAGTTTGCCGCCCTTCTGGCGCTTAGGCCCTGCTTGAGCCTCTAGCTGCCGTCCGTCGACCGCTGCCACCAGCCGGCTGTTAGCAGCTGGCGCCTGGGCCTTGCGCTTATGGTCGTGGTTCTGCTGGCGCCGGTTGATTCTCCTGCCGGCATCTTGGGAGTTGGAGGGGTCATCTTGCCGGAAGCATCCACTTGCAGCTTGGTCTTCATGGAGGAGTCAGCGGTGGCGTACTTGTCCGCTATGCTTAGCAGCTCATCCAACGTGGTCGGCTCGTCGCACAGGAGCCGGTGCTTGAGCAAGGTGCCCTCTCTGCACCCGGACGTGAAATACTCAATGGCTTGTACCTCGTGCACTCCCTCGCAAGAGTTTCGCAGCTCCGCCCAACGCGTCAGATAGTCACGATCCGACTTGTCCGGGCCTTGGACACACAGGGAGAGCTGACGCGGCTTGGGAGGGCGCTTGTAGGTGCTGGTGAAGTTGCGTGTGAAGGCATCGGTGAAGTCTAGCCAGCCGTTGATGCTGTTGGGCTTGAGGCTGTTCAGCCACATCCGAGCCGTGCCCTGGAGCATGAGAGGCACGTACTTCACCGCGACACGCCTGTTGCCGGTGGCTATGCTGACAGCCGTGGAGTTGTCCACCAGCCAGTCCTCTGGTTTCACTGATCCGTTGTACTTGGGGGTGTCTCTGGGGAGCGAGAAGCCCTTGGGAAAAGGCTCGTTGCGGATGCGGGGGCCGAAACAGGCCGGACCGAGGTCATCTTCTTCTTCAACCGCCTGGGAGCGAGCCAGACGGTCCAGGCAGTGGCGGGCGTCGTTCTCCCCAACCCCCTCGCGGCGGCCCAGGCGGCCTGCCAGAGAGGGGTGGTCAACAGGCGGAGGAGACACGCACCTCTCCCGCCTGGGAGGAGGCGGCTACTCCCCTCGTCGTTCTATGGCCCTTGGGCAGCCGTCTTCGTCGCGCTCGATGGTGAAGCACGTCTGCCAGCTGCGGCTGGCAGCGGGCTCTGAGTCTCGCCGGTTGGTGGCGCCGACTGTTGGAGAGCGGGACGTGGCCCCTTGCTCCCGCCGAAGTGGGCGGTTATCGACATGTGCGCCCGCCTCTGACACCCGGCGACGGGCCTCCTGCTGCATAGCAGCAGAGTCGAGGAGCTGGCAGGCACGCTGGGTCATGCAACGGAGTTCGTCTCCCTCCAAGTGGCCCATCTCATCGACTGCCGCCTGGGTAGCCCTTAAGTTTTCCGACGGAGTGAGGTACGCAGGTCGCGGGGCTCCCAGCATGTCCGCTAGCAGCCCGCCGCGATCGCGGACAGCACCGGCTCGGCTAGGCTCGCCAGCAGCCGGCGTGCCGCAAATGGCGCGGTCCATTTCACGGCGGTAAGCTTCAGTGAGGCGTCTGGAGGTAGCTAACTTGTTGGCGCTGTCGAGGAGCGAAACGCGGAGTGCCTCCAACTCCGCGCCGTCTGCCCCCGCAGCGACAGGGGCGGCGAGGTGCTGCAGAGCGGCCTCGAGCGGGTCTGGGCCCGTTCGGCACGATGGTTCACCGTGGTCGGTGACGAGCACCTTCGTGATGATGCCGATGGTGCCGCAGATCGGAAGAACGGGAAGAGGGTCGTTGACGATCTCCACGTGCTCGGGGAAGGAGTCGTCGGGGTCGACGATCATGTCTACTGGTGGGTCAGAAGAGCCTACCGACTCCACGTCAGAGGCGCGCTCATCGACGAGGTGGAGCTTGTCGAGGAGCTCGACGAGGAAGCTCTCCGGCGCCACGGGCTCGGCCGCCGGAGAAGGTTCGTCGTGGACGCGGGCGGCGCCGAGAAGATCGGCGAGCCCGCTCGCGGCGCATGCAGCCTCAGCGCTGCGAAGCATCCCGGTCTCCACGCCGGCGGGCGTGCCAGGCTGGCTACTCTCGCCAGGAAGGAACAAGGTTCCCGTCCAGAACATGTCTCCGGACGACGGTTGATACAGGGTGGAACCCTAATCAGCGGATCTTTCACGTTTGGAGGTTGGCACACGATGAACACGGGGAATCACAAGGGAAAGATGGGGAAAACACAAGAGGAAAACACTCAATCAACACGAAAGCAATCACACAAATGCTAGATTCGCGATACAAGGTTGAGATCCATGATCCAAGGTCAACAACGGTGATACAGATAGTCTTCTCCCGGAGGAGGTCTTGATATCCCGGGGGATCTTCTCCGATGAAGGAGGTCCTGAATCCGAAGTGGATCTTCTCCGTAGAGGCGCACGGTCTCGTGGGAGAAATCCACACAAGTGTCAAATGAGCTAAACCACAGCTAACCCTAAACGGAAAGAGGAGAGGAGTATATATAGTCTACGGGGCGAATGGGTACATGGGCCTCGGCCCAGGGGATGCGCGCAGGCATTTCAGGGGCCGGACGTCCGGGCGGCGGGCCGGATGTCCGGGGCTTCGCGGGGCGCCGGATGTCCGGGGCGGGGACCCGGATGTCCGGGCTAGGGCGGTCGAGCCTCGGGTGCTCTCTGGACAGAGGCGCCGGATTTCCGGGCCCGGGGCCGGATGTCCGGGCCGTGCTTGGCCGGATGTCCGGGCCCTGGCCGGATGTCCGGGCCCTGTAGCTTCTGCTGCAGGAGGCCTTCTGTAGTTGAACGCCCAGGTGCCGGATGTCCGGGCCATGGGGCCGGATGTCCGGGGCCTGGAGCTTCCTTCTGCCCTTCTCGATGCATCAGCTTGTCCGTGGCCTTGGGGACTTGTCCATCTTCAAGCTCTTCTCCGAAGCGGTCTCCTTCACACCTGAGCACACAAAGCACACTCGCTTGAGGTAGCAACCATGTCTCGCAAGATTCATAAGGAAGTAGGGCTAGGAGTGACGTCACCTCGGTCTCGAAAGCTCTAGTACGAGCACGTGTCATCGGTCCTTGAGGCACTTGAGGGGGTGAAGGAGGGTCCATGGGGATGGCCCTAGGATACACCGTATCATCTCCCCTCCCTTGGGAAAGATCCGACCTCGGATCGAAATCTTCATCACCATGGAGCACCTTGAATGGTCCGTCGTCACGAGGTAGAAGCTTGGACTTGTGCTCTATCGCGAAGTGGTCCTTGTGAAGATGTAGCCAACTGAGATCTTCCGGGTGAAACGCCATTGTTGCCTTGTTGACGTTGATCCTGGTGGTGAGGCGATGTACTTGTCGCTCGATTGTTGCCCGTGTTTGTTCGTGCACCTTCTTGAGTATTTCACTACAAAAGAAAGTGGCAACATGTGAAGCATCGTCGATCTTGTTATCGGAAATGAAATGAGTCATTTTAGAGGATGTATCGACCATGACAAGCACGGAATCGTTTCCATTTTTTGTCCTAGACAAGCCAAGTATGAAATGCATGTTTATGTCTTCCCATGGATGAAATGTAGTAGGAAGAGGCATGTAAAGACCATGAGATTGAGCTTTGGACTTAGCTTTGCGGCATGTCGGACATCGGTTGGTGGGGTTTGAGACGTCACGTAGCATCTTGGGCCAAAAATAGTTCGTAGAGAGGGTAGCAAACATCTTGTCGCGTCCAAAGTGTCCCATGAGTCCTCCTCCATGCGATTCCTGCAAAAGGAGCAAACAAAGCGAATACTCGGGGATGCAAAGTTTGTTAGCTCTCATAAGATATCCATCCTTGGTGTAATGAGGTTCCCAAGAAGTGTGAGTCAAGCATTTAGCATAGGCATTTGCAAAGAAAGGATCATGCTCATATAAATCTTTTAGGTGCTCTAAACCAATCACATGCAACTTAAATTGTGTAACAAGTAAGCACTTGCGTAACAAGCATGCATTTGCATGAAAACTTCCATGTTTCGTAGGCAATAGAATAACCGGAGCGGCACAAGTGCTAAAGTTGTCACGTACATGACTTTTGTCGATGAGTTTGGGTACTTGCCGTTGTATCTCGTGGTTGACACGGTAGAGAACCTTGTTGGGAAATGGTGCACCGGGTACGAGTTCGGTGTGGTGTTCTATCCCGTGAAGTAGAACCGGTGGTACCTCATCGGTAAAGGCGTCCGAGAATTCCTGCAAAAAAGGTGACAACACAAAAGGTAGAGATTGTGAAGTGTTAGTAGATTTGTCTTCCCCTATGCATAAGAGCACAAGGTGAACGACGTTCGATGGGTTCTCACACACTTCTCTCATCTCACTTTTGGTGGCAAATAGCACTCGTTTCTTCGTGTAGCTCATCGTGGAGTCGCTCATATTTGGCCTGTGGCTCTCGCTCTCTTGTAGGTGGCTCGCTCTCTCACCATTCTCTCCACGATGGGTGGTAGGTAAAAGCTTGTCGGCGGCTACTTGACTTGGAGTCATTGGTCGTAGCACGAATTCCTTGCCCTTCATCTTGAAGTGATAGTGATTCGTCCGTCCATTGTGTGTGACGCCACGATCATATTGCCATGGTCGTCCAAGAATAAGGTGGCACACGGACATGGGTATCACATCACACTCAAGAGTGTCCTCGTAAGCGCCGATCTTGAAAGAGACTTGCACGGTGTGCTCGACTCGAAGAATTCCGGCGTCGTTGAGCCACTGGACCTTGTAGGGGTGCGGATGCTTCGTCTTGACCAAATGAAGCTTGTCGCATAGTTCATCACTTGCCAAGTTGTGGCAACTTCCTCCATCGATGATAACCTTGACGGAGCGTCCATTGATGGCGGCCTTCGTATGGAAAATGTGACAACGTTGGTCGTCATCTTGTTGATGTTGGAGTGTCAAGACTTTGGAGACAACAAGGTTGGGGCTTGAGTCGTTGTCGCAAAACACTTGATTGTCTTCTTCGTCATTGACTTGGCGATGCATAGCGACATGCTCAAGTGCTTCCATCTCATCATCGCTCATGGAGTCATAAGATCCGTCGTCGTTGATGATCATGGTGCGAACGGTCTTGCACTCAAATGACTTGTGGCCTCGTCCTTGGCACTTGAAGCATTTGATGGAGCTCGTCTTGTTGTTATCTTCGGTTGGAGGTGTGGTTGAGGAAGCTCTTGGCTTGAAGTTGTTGGTAGAAGGTGGACAACTCGAAGTAGTCGCATTCTTGTAGCTTTGCTTGTCTCCGAAGTTTGTAGGAGGCTTGGAAGAGGTAGGAGGAGTAGCCGAAGTCGTTGAAGCTTGGTTGTAGGAGCCGAAGTTCTTGGAGGTGAACTTTGAGTACTTGTAGTCTTCTTGAACTTGTCGCTCCGCTTTGGTTGCTTGATGTACTAGCTCGAGGAGATTGTTGTATGGTTGGAAGTCCGCAATCTTCTTGATGGGATAGTTGAGTCCATTCAAGAATCGCACCATAGTTTGCTCATCATCTTCCGTGATGTTCGCTCGTATCATGGCAATCTCCATCTCCTTGTAGTACTCTTCAACGGACTTGGTACCTTGCTTGAGGAGTTGTAGCTTCTTGAACAAGTCTCGGTTGTAGTGTGTAGGCACGAAGCGTGCTCTCATCACTTCCTTCATTTGAGCCCAAGTGGTGATAGGAGGTTCGCCTTTGGCTTCTCTTCTCTCTATGATTTGCTCCCACCAAATGAGAACATAGTCTTGGAACTCAAGTGATGCCATAGCGATCTTCTTCTCTTCATCGAAGTTGTGAAGGCGAAAGATCTTGTCAACTTTCAATGCCCATGAGAGGTAATCTTCGGGATCAATGCTTCCGGAAAACTTTGGCATGGTGAACTTGAGCTTGCCATAGCGATGCTCGTCATTGTTTCCTTGCCTATTGGGAAAGCGCTCTCGATTTTGGCGGTTTGCCATATCATGTTGCTCTTGAGGATGTAGACGTTCTTGTTGGAGTTGATGTTCTTGTTGGTATTGTTGCTCATGTCGCGCTTGAGGAGGAGCTTCTTCTTGCATTCTTGCTTGATGGCGCCGTTCTTGCATCCCATCTCGAAGAAAATCCTCTTCTTGACGAGTGTGTCGATTGCGGGCGGCCACATTGCGGTGTGCATCTTGTAAAGCACGTTGCGCCTCCATAGCTTGAGCTTCACGACGTTGTTGTGCGTGGCGGTTAGCCTCGGCATCTTGTTCTTCTTGATATTGACGAGCTCGCTCTTGTTGTTGTTGGCGTATTCGTTGCCGTTCTTGTGCTTGCTCAAGTGTAGCTTGGTTGTGACGACGTCGATTTTCTTGTTCGTCGAATAGCTCTTGGGAACTCTTGTCATGTAGAGGTTGCCGATGTTCATGTCGAGCTTGACGTGCGGCTTGACGAAGAGTGTTTGACGTAGGTGTACTTGAGTCTTGCGTTGAGTCGGTATGTCGACTTGAGCGGCTTCGTCGATGAGATGATGTTGAGGAAGAACGTCGGTTGATGATCAATGTCCGTAGCTCATTGTATTGAGTAGACATGTTGGTGTTGATGAGGTCGATTTGCTCCTTGGTGCTTTGTTGGAATTGTCGCGCGTCCTCGGCAACTTGACCAATGTACTCTCGCATAGCTTCACTCTCTTGATGTAGAGCTCGTTGGACACCGAATAGATGTAGTTTGGTGACGTAGTTGTTCGCTTCTTGAGGATCATCGAAGATCGGGTTGGTAGATGAACTTGGCCTATCCATCATCACAAGCAAGTAAGTGAGTTGGAGAAAGGAGAAGACAATATCAATGTACCTTAACCGAGGTTGAAAATGGATCAATGATCACTCAACAATGTAACCCGGAAATAGCACTATTGGTATCACTTCGTGTCGATTCTCACACCTACACAAGTAAAGCTTTGAGAGGAGCTTGGTTAGGATGTGGCACAAATTCAATGCAATCGTCAAAATGACTCAAAGATGTTGAAAATGGTTCACAATTTGCTCATGCAACAAGTAGATCACTAGCAAAGAGTAGCACACGGGACACACGCACGGATAGATAAATGTGGTTGTGCAACCAAGGATGAGCGAAAAATGTGGTAAACCACGGAAAATGCTCGTGTTGCACAACGCTAGAGAGACGCTAACCGATTGCTTAATAGGCGGATACGCACTTGTGCACGACCTATATGGGCAAAACGTAACGACTATCTATCACAAGTATGCTATGAGTGTATGATGTGCCGATGCTTGAGCACAAGATGATGTTGCTATGTATGATCTCTTTGGATGCAAGGCGTATGATGCTATTGTTTCTTTGCTTGGATTGGCTCTTTTGCTTCAAAGCTTTTGAGTTCTTTCTTTGGGCACATATGTATGCTTCACGTATCAAGGTAGCTATTGTGTATGCGGAGCACTCTTGTGGCACACGGGGATATGCAAGATACCAAGATGATGTGATGTTACTCACAATGATGTTTTATGCAATATCTATGACTATCACTAATGTGCACAAGTGTCGTGGCCCGGCAATACTCAAATGGCTAGTCTCAATGGGAAAGCTACGCAAAGATGGTTCATAGGGTGACAATGCAATTGCAAGATAGAATGAGCGAAGTGTCGTCGATGTTACCGTCCTTGCCGAAGTTGAGCGGTGGTGTTGTCGAAGTCTTGCCGTCCCAAGGTAGCCTAAACATCCAAGGAAACGGTGAAACCACAACTCAAGTATCCACGGCAAATGGAGACAAATTTTCCAAACTCGAAGCGGGTAAGCGATGGTGGATGCGGAAAAGGTGGTGGTATGCGGAAGAAATGGTGGAGCACCGAACGAAAATGGCGGATAGGTGGGGAAATGGCTGCGGGAGGCCGGATGTCCGGGCCAAAGGCCGGATGTCCGGGTCGGGCCGGATGTCCGGGGCACGGGCCGGATGTCCGGGGTGCCCGAGCCAGCAAGAACACGATGCAACGGTGGTTTCGGGGCAAAAATTCGGCGGATTTTTCGGATGAAATTTGGGGAAAAGTGGAGGAAAAGCTAGATCCACCCGTGGCACAGCAAATCCATGGAACAAATTCAACAAAATCTTGCCAAATCAACAGATCACAGAAAATTTTTGGGGCTCTTTTTGTGGGGCAATTTTCGAAATTAGGAAGAACACGACAAAAACAGGCTAGAAAACGAAGTGTGGGGCTCCAAAATCGTGAGAAACCTTTGCTCTAGATACCATATGATACAGGGTGGAACCCTAATCAGCGGATCTTTCACGTTTGGAGGTTGGCACACGATGAACACGGGGAAACACAAGGGGAAGATGGGGAAAACACAAGAGGAAAACACTCAATCAACACGAAAGCAATCACACAAACACTAGATTCGCGATACAAGGTTGAGATACATGATCCAAAGTCAACACCGGTGATACAAAGATAGTCTTCTCCGTGAGGAGGTCTTGGAATCCCGTGGGATCTTCCCGTTAGGGGTCTTGAATCCAGAGGTGGATCTTCTCCGTAGAGGCGCACCGTCTCGTGGGAGAAATCCACACAAGTGTCAAATGAGCTAAACCACAGCTAACCCTAAACGGAAAGAGGAGAGGAGTATATATAGTCTACGGGGCGAATGGGTACATGGGCCTCGGCCCAGGGGATGCGCGCAGGCATTTCAGGGGCCGGACGTCCGGGCGGCGGGCCGGATGTCCGGGGCTTCGCGGGGCGCCGGATGTCCGGGGCGGGGACCCGGATGTCCGGGCTAGGGCGGTCGAGCCTCGGGTGCTCTCTGGACAGAGGCGCCGGATTTCCGGGCCCGGGGCCGGATGTCCGGGCCGTGCTTGGCCGGATGTCCGGGCCCTGGCCGGATGTCCGGGCCCTGTAGCTTCTGCTGCAGGAGGCCTTCTGTAGTTGAACGCCCAGGTGCCGGATGTCCGGGCCATGGGGCCGGATGTCCGGGGCCTGGAGCTTCCTTCTGCCCTTCTCGATGCATCAGCTTGTCCGTGGCCTTGGGGACTTGTCCATCTTCAAGCTCTTCTCCGAAGCGGTCTCCTTCACACCTGAGCACACAAAGCACACTCGCTTGAGGTAGCAACCATGTCTCGCAAGATTCATAAGGAAGTAGGGCTAGGAGTGACGTCACCTCGGTCTCGAAAGCTCTAGTACGAGCACGTGTCATCGGTCCTTGAGGCACTTGAGGGGGTGAAGGAGGGTCCATGGGGATGGCCCTAGGATACACCGTATCAACGGTGCACCTAGCCCCACGGTGGGCGCCAAATGTCGGGGTTTTGGGACGACATATGCCAAAGGATGGCTTATCATGCATGGGGTCAAAAGAACGTCGCCAGGCTCAGGAAGCGGGATAAGGCGATACTTAGGACGCCTACGAATCTTACCCAGGTTCGGGGCTCTCCGGGGAGATAACACCCCTAGTCCTGCTCTGCGGGGACTCCGCGTCACCACTGGTAGCACTAGAGTAGCTATAGGATTGCTCCTTGAGCTGTGATGTCTAAAGGAAGAAGATGAACAAGGCTAGCTCACCTCTTCTCTCTCCTATCTAGGGTTCTTGTCTTGTGAACTTCTAATAGCCAACCATCCAGCCCTCAACATGGAGGACCCTAGGGGGTTTATATAGGCCTACCCCCCAGGGGTAAAATGGTAACCTTGAGGGCGCGGCCCCAGCCATTAGTGTCTGCTGGTGCCGGCCTCGCCGCCTGTCTGCTGGGGCCCGCCGCCCGCGGGCCCCTCGTGACTGCCTTTGACTGTAGGGGTGCTTTTGCTGACGACAGCCTCGTTGGGGAGGAGATGGCCACAGTGTCATCGTCCCCCGCTGTACCCTGCTGCCTCGCCCCGTCACGTCATCTTGATGGGGCTCGGACTTCTAGGGTGGGGTGCGCCGTCTGCTACCAGACGGCCGTCTCCCCCGACCGCCTGCCAGAGGCGGTTTGTTCTTGATCTTGCTCGCTGACCGGTGGGGCCAGCCGCCTGCTGGCCCTGCCGTTTGTGGGTAGAGGGATCGTGGCCTCCTCTGACCACTGCTTGGTCACGAGCTTCGTGGCTACAGCGTCCCGCCGCTTAGGAGATATTCCCAAAGTACATGGTCACTGTAGCCACGTCCTTACAGATCTTCTAAGGACATTTTCTCCTGTAGCCATGCCTCCGCCACGCCGAGACTCACCTCAGTGTGTTCCCTGAGGGTGGAGTGCGGGGCCGCCTGCTAGCTGGTGGTGCTTGGTGTTGCCGCCTGCTGGCAGCCGGCTCCTAGGGCAAGCCACCCTAGGAGGCAGCTCGAGGAGCAGACGGCCGCGGTAGACCAAGCGGCTGTTATTTGTCTTAAAATACCAAGGGTAGGCGCTGAGGATACCTATGGTCAATATCTCCGACATCCACGGTCAAATTGCCAAGGTCGTCCCAAGAGAAGGTGGCACACCGACATAGAAACTACATCACACTCCAAGGTGTCTTCGTAGGCGCCGATCTTGAAAGAAACTTGCACAGTATGCTCCACTTGAATGGTTCCGGAGTCGCTTAACCATTGCACCTTGTAGGGACGAGGGTGCTTCTTCTTGACCAATTGGAGCTTGGAACATAGCTCGTCGCTTGCCAAGCTGTGAAAACTTCCTCCGTCGATGATGACCTTCACGGAACGCCCGTTGATGCCGGCCTTTGTGTGGAAGATGTGGCATCGTTGGTCCTCATCTTGATGGTGTTGGAGTGTCAAGACCTTGGAGACCACAAGAGAGGGACTTGAATCTTTGTCACAAAACACTTGATCATCTTCATCTTCGTTGATGCGCCGGTGCATGGCCACGTGTTCAAGGGCTTCCATTTCTTCTTCACTCATCGAGTCATATGTGCCGTCATCGTTGAAGATCATGGTTCGTTTTTTGGTGCACTCGAACGACTTGTGGCCACGGCCACCACATGTGAAGCACTTGAAGGAACTTGTCTTCACTGGGTCGTATGGTGGTGTCGAAGGTGAGGGAGTCTTGGATTTGTAGGTGCTTGCCGGAGGACGAGTCGAGGAGGGTGTAGCTTGCTTGGAACTTGACTTGTCGCCGGTACTTGGTGATGCTCTAGTTGAGGTAGGAGCTGCTGAAGTCGCGGGGCTTGAGAGTAGGAGTCGTAGGTCTTGGACGAGTATTTGGCATATTTGAAGTCATCGTGGACTTGTCGCTCGGCCTTGGTCGCTTGATGAACTAGATCGACAAGGTTGGAGTATGGTTGGAAGTCGGCAATCCGCTTGACTGGGTGATTGAGGCCGTTCAAGAAGCGTGCCATTGTTTGCTCGTCGTCTTCCTTGACATTGGCTCGTATCATGGCAATCTCCATTTCTTGGTAGTATTCTTCCATCGTCTTCGTGCCTTGTTTGAGGAGTTGCAACTTCTTGAAAAGATCACGGGTGTAGTGTGTAGGCACGAAGCGAGCTCTCATGTCATTCTTCATTTCCGTCCAAGTTGTGATTAGTGGTTCGCCTCTTTTATATCGTCACTTGGTCGTTTGTTCCCACCAAATGAGGACGTAGTCTTGAAACTCGAGAGAGGCCATGGCAATCTTATTCTCCTCTTTGAAGTTGTGGAGGCGAAATATCTTGTCGACCTTGAATGCCCATGAGAGATACTCCTTGGGATCGGTGCTTTCGGAGAACTTGTGCATAGTGAACTTAAGCTTGCCGAAGCGTTGTTCGTCATCATGTTGATGATGGTGGTGTCGCTCACGACGAGGTGGGCGCTCCTCGAAAGCGTGCTCCTCACGATGTTCTTGCCGGTAGGGGCATGGTACGTTGTACCAGTTTCGTCGCTCTTGCTCCGCTTCGCGATGAGGGGCTTCCTCTTGTTGTGCTTGACGTAGTGCTTCTTCTCGTTGACGTACTTGGCAGTTGCGGTCGGCGAAGACTCAAGTGGAGTCACGAAGAGCTTGTTGTGCGTTGCGTGCTTGATCGTCACGTCTTTCTTGTGCTTTCCGGAATGCATCGTCATCTTGATGTACTTGATGTTGGCGTTGTTGCTCTTGGCGCCGCCCTTGCTCACGTGCTTGTACTCGATCTTGTAACCCATTGCCATGTAATGGATTGTCCGAATATTGTCGATCTTGATTGACGGATTGTGGAGCTTGACGAGGCCGTGGAGGACTTGCATCCGATGAGGAGTAAGCCGGAGAGTGGTAACTTGAGCGGCGACTTGAATGGCGCCGTCTTGATGAAGAAGTCGGAGACGTGCGGTTCCCCATGATGCTGCGAAACTCTTCCATTTGTGTGCGGAAGTCGGAAGCGAGTTGCTCGATGTGGTCGCCCAAAGCTTCGATTTCTTGATGAAGAGCTTGTTGGACACCGAAAAGGTGATTCTTGGTGACGTAGTTCGGTGCTTCCACTTGATGCTCGGCGATCGGGTTGGTAGAAGAACTTGTCCTATCCATCATGTAAAATGGAGGTGAGTAGGAAAAGGAGAAAACAATACCAAATTTACCTCTTCCTAAGATTGAAAATGTAACAAGTTTCACTCAATGAATGCCACCATAGTAGAATTGGAACCAGGTTTGTTTCTCACACCTACAAGTAAAAGGCTTATGGAGTAGCTTGGTTAGGATGGTGGCAAAAATTTCAAACAAAGTGTTAGCCAAGATATCGATAAGGTTGAGAAGGGTCACAAAAATGCAAGTAAAGCAAATAGATCAAAGCCAAGAGTATCACTAGGAACACACACACGGAAGATAGATGGGATCCGCACAACCAAGGGTGAGCTCAAAATGTGAGTGACCACATAAAATGCTCTTGTTGTGCGAATGCTAGAGAGACGCTAGCTCGATTGCTCAAATGGGCAAGATACGCTCTGTGCACCAACCTATGAGAGAAACGTGCCATTCTCGATCCCAACTATGCTATGTATGCGATGACCAAGATGATATGAGTGGCTCAATGCTATTGCTTAAAAGCTCGTTGTTTCTCCTCGTTTGCTTAAAAGCTTTTCTTTCTTTTGCTTTTTTTCTAAGCTTGATGCTTGAGTCGAGGATGATATGAGACAAGTATGTAAGATATGCACGGGAGATACTTATGGCACTAAGATGATAACACGATCACTACGATGCACAATAGCGAGGCCCGGCAATTCTCAACTCGCCAGTCTCGATGGGTAAGCAACGCAAATGGCTCGGGCTATCAATGCAAAAGCAAAGGTAAGTGTCGTCGAGGTTACCGTCCTTTTTCTTACGGTTAGCGGCGAAGATGACTCCGAGGTGATGATGTCGATGTCACATGCTCCAAAGTAGCCGAAACACCTTAGGAAACGCAAAATCGCAACTCGAAATCAATCAAATGTGGAAGGTGGGTGTTTTTGTGTTGATTTTTGGATGGAGGCTAATGGTGGTGGTAATGATATATGTGGATGGGGGGTGTCAAGAGCTTCCAAACGAGCTAAAGAACACAGAAAACGGACTTGGGAGGTGGAAGTTATGGTCACTTTGGTGTTGTAGTTGGGCAGATACGGGTGGGGGTGCGGGTGCCCGGGGTGGTCAGGGGAAAATGGCCCGGGGGTGCGGGTGCCCGGTGGTACGAGGTGCGGGCACCCGGTGGTGGCGGATTTGGGCGGAAATCTTTGGGGAAAGGCCAAATTCAGTGGATTTCATGGTGGGAGGGGTGGGGATTGTTGGGGAGGGGCTAGATACACTTGCCAAACATCAAATCCATGGACCAAATCAACCAAACCTCACAAGATCCAACAAATTACAAGAAAAAAATTGGGCTATTTTTGTGGGGATTTTCGAAATTGGGTAAGAACACAACAAAATCAAGCTAGAAAATGGGGGGATGGGACTCCAAGATGTGAATCAACCTTGCTCATGATACCAAAATGTTGTAGGGTAGAACCCTAGAGGGGATCTTTTCACACTTGGAGGGGAAAGAGAGGAGGAACACTCAAGAACACTTGACACAAATCTCTCAAACAAACCCAAATATCACATCCACTAGAGTAGCATAAAAGAGATCCACAAGATTACAAGATCAATCCAAGGAAACAAGCACAAAGGTAAAGTTCTTCCCACTCCTAGAGGAGGTGAGGTCTTGATGATCTTCTCCCTTGGGAGGTCTTGCAATCCACAAGGATTCTTCACCAAGAGGAGGTCTTGATCTCCTAGAGGAGGGGATACAAGGAGCAAAGCTCTCAATGTCTATAAAATACTTTGCTAACCTCACAAATAAGCTAGGGAAAGAGTATATAAAGGCTAGGGACGAAACTTGGGGAAGAGGGGTACAAAAGACTAAAAAGTCCCAAAAAAACATAGCCACGGGGAAACGGTCCGGGCACCCGGACCGGTCAGGGGCGCCGGGCAGGGAGGACCGGGCACCCGGGGTCCAAAGCCCGGGCACCTGGGGTCGGCTGGGGCGGTGTGGTCCGGGCACTCGGGGTCTTGGGGCCGGGCACCCGGGGCCGGCTGGGGCGCAGCCCACGCATGCGGCCGGGCACCCGGGGCCGAGATGGCCGGGCACCCGGGGTGTCTAGGGGGTCGTCCCTACCCTTGTCTTCGAGCCCGGGCACCCGAGGTCCTTCCGTCAGGGCACCCGGGGTGTCCAGGGACTCCTCTCCTTCCTTCTCCTTGGCTCCTTCTTCGTACTCTTGTTCCATGGATGCTCGAACCTCCGTCTTCTCCTTCCCACGATCACCTTCGATGTACCTAAGAATGCATAGCGTATCTCTCTAAGGTAAAATCACGTTCTCATGTGAAACCGAACGAAACTCGGAGAGGAAGGAAGTGACCTCGTACTCGATGTTGCGTGTGCGTGCTCTTGTCATTGGCCCTCTCGGTGCTTGCGATGGTGATGGGGTGTCGGTGCGGGTAGTCGAGGGATGCTCCGCATCAGGAATCCCTGCAGAAGTACATCCAGCGCTTCAACAACGTTGGCCTCAAGATCCCCAAGGTCACGGACGAGGCCATCATCTCAGCATTCTCCAATGGCATCCGTGATGTCAAGATGGAGGAGCTCGCCATCCGTGAAGATCTGTGCATAGCCCTGGAGCTGTTCAACCTCGCGACCAAGTGAGCCAGAGCTGAGGAGGAGCGCCTTTCCCTCGTCGAGCTCCCCGCTGCTGACCCAGAAGACAAGAAGGCCTAAAGACCTGAAGCGCAAGGGGGTGGTCGTGCTCGCTGCCGAACCAGAGATGAAGCGTGGCCGCGACAACCCAGAGTCATCCACGAGCAGTCGTCCATTCTGCACGTTCCACAACGTGCATAGCCACAACACCAACGACTACTAGGAGCTCAACACCATCTGCGACGGACGCATCGGCCGACGCCCCGAACGCAACGACCGGGGCTACGACCATGGAGGAAGCCGAACAGGGGGGCACTAGGACAACTGCGGGCCCCGTTAGGAGTGGCGCGGTCAGCCTCATGAGGAACGCTGGCACGATCAGCCTCGCAAGGGCGCCTGGAGGGACCAGCCTCGCGAGGGTGCCTGGAGGGACCAACCTCATGAGGACCATCCTCAGGGCAAGGTCGGCCTCCCTCCGATGCCACCGCCAAGGAGGGGCGACGACCAAGACGAGGGGGCTAGGGCTTCGAGGAGCCACGCGCCATAGCCTGCATCTTGGGCGGTGCGCAGGGTCCAGCCTCTCAGCGCATCTTCAAGCAGTTTGCCCGAGAAGTAAACGCAACTCTTCCCAGGATAGAAGCCACACGGGCGCTCATGTGGTCCAAGTGCGCCATCACCTTCTGCTCAGCTAATCCACTCAAGTGCGCGGCGACCGTCGGCGCTCTCCGAATGCTCTGCTCACCCGTCATCAGCAACGTCCAAGTCACCGAGACCCTCATCGATGGTGGTGCAAGGCTCAACGTCCTCTCTGTTGACACGTTTGACCGTTTCCAAGTTCCGTATGACCAGCTGCAACCCACTAGCCCTTTCTCAGGAGTGACCGATGGCTCCAACACCACAATCGGGCAGATCCGGCTCCCCTTTACCTTCGGCACCCGCGACAACTCACAAACCAAGCTCATCGACTTCGATATCGCTCACATACGTCTCCCATACAATGTCATTCTTGGGTATCCAGCCCTGGCCAAGTTCATGGCAATGACTCATCATGGTTACAACGTCCTCAAGATGCCAGGGAGCCGTGACATCATCACCGTTGCTAGCGAAGAAAAGGACGCTGTGTGATCCCTCGAGCACGCTTACCAGGCTGCAGCAGTCGAGGACCCGGACAACAAAAACACCATCTACCCCCCTGAAGCTATCCCGACGAAGAAGAAGCAGCTGCTCGCCCTGGAGCCTCATGAAGATGCAGCACCTAGCGGCCGTGCCTCAGGATCCGCGCCCATGGACGGGGCGTCTCCCTCCCTCCCGTAGGAAGGCGCGCCCGGCGCCCCCCTCAGGCTGGGCTCAGGGGCTCTCCTCTAGAGGGCCTCTGACCTTGCCAATGTCATGAGGGAGGCGCTCGGGCACCATGTGGCGGTGTGCTTCACTGCGCGTTTCCCTCAAGGGAGCACAAGGCACGAGGAGCCAAGCGCTCAGGAGTTCATCGACCAGACCCTCGAAGACTTGCAGGTACCAAGGGCGATGCGGGGCGAGCGCCGCCCTGCACCACAAAGTGCAGCTGACGTCCCAGGCTTGGGCGACGGGCTGTGCGTCTGCGTCGACGTCCCAGGACTCAACAGGATTGCGTCTCAGGAACTCTATTGGCCATCTCAGGTGGGCCAGTGTGAGGGCCCTCCTCACATCTACGTTTGCATGCCCTTCGGCTTGCCGAACCAGGCGGCCCTGTACCAGCGCCACATGCGAGAAGTTATGGCGGCTCGCGAGGCCAGGCATCATGAGATCCTGGCAGAAGTGGCGTCGGTTCTTTGCGAGCTACCGTAACATCAGGAGCCTCGCGATGCCCCGGAGTCAGGCGGCTCGTGAGGAACGAAATTTGCAGCGAGCATCTTCAGCTACACCAATATCACTCCAGATTTGGTGCCAGGTGACTTTGTTTCAGTTTGTTCAATTGGGGGCGGCCCTCGGGCTGCATCATCCCCAAGTCGCACGGGCTTGCCCCTATGATGTGTATCCTTTTTTCATCTTTAGATTACTCTATTGGGGGCGCCCCTTGACTGCATCATCCCCAGGCCGCACGGGTCCGTCCCTGTGACATGTATCGCATTTTGCATCACCTGGATTAGCTCGTTTCCTCCTATGGATTACCTTATGATCATCACCTGCTCACCCACCACCTCTTTTGGCCTCCCTCGCTGCCGAACGGACTCCTGCTCATCCCGCAATGGGGGCTAGACATGTTGGCATGGCGCTTGTGCTCGGGTCCGTCCCTGCAATGCTGATAAATTTGAGAGATCGAGCTCTGACTCGCAGTCCGCCTCGCGCACGTCACCTCACAAGGTCCTCAGTGCCTTCGTCTTCTTGTGGAAAGATCAGTGGCCCAACTGTAAGCACGATTGTAAATTGTGTTGTTTCATCGGACTAACCCGCAGGAATTTCCGGGGCCTAGCGACAGGCGGCCTTGTCGGGTTTTCCCTTCTCACGTAATTCGCTTGCGTGTTAAATGGGGGGCTCCTGAGCATCGCGTCTCAGGGACTCCTACTGACTCTCCAGCCCTCACCCCCTGGCCTTGACCATGGCATCATGACCTGGCATACCAGCGGCGGCTGAGCTCTGTTCGAGGGTCGGGACCCAAGGACGTAGAGCACCTACAAGAGCGGTAGAAGGGGAGGCCGGCTCGGAGCGCTAAGGTCTGTTCGTACGTCAAGGGGGACCCCTGAGCATCGCGTCTCAGGGGCCTAACTGGCCACGTAGTCCCTCAATCCCTGGCCTCGTCCTGGCGATCCGGACGAACCAGCGGCTGCTGAGGTATGTGCGGGGTCGGGCCCTGCCGATGCAGAACACCAAGGCCTAGTCTAGCATTTCCTTCCCGAGGGTTGTTCGTACGTCAAGGGGAACTCCTAAGCATCTCAACTCAGGATTCTAACTGGTCATGTAGCTCCTCACCCTCTGGCCTTTTCCTGCCAATCCGACGAGCCAGTGGCGGCTGAGGTATGCGCTGGTCCGGGCTCTGCCGACGCAGACGCTAAACCAAGCGGGAAGGAAATCGGGAAATCTCAGTTGCGCTGCCACATGAGCAAACCAGGCACACCGCTGGAGAGTCACCTCAGGCCCATCAAGATAAGTCACGCATTCAATCGACACGACGCCACTACTCGACAAGTTTGATTTCGGTAGTATTGCTTCGGCAATGCCGCCTCCCTTTCTAGCCTCTAGAAGTTGCTTGCACGCCAAGGGGGACCTCTTGAGCATCGCGCCTCAGGAGCTCTTACCGGAACCCAGGCCGCTCACCTCCTGGCCTTGACCATGGCATCCCGACCTGGCATACCAGCGACGCCTGAAGCTTGCCTTGGGACTGGGACCCGCCGGCGTAGAGCCAAAGCTACTGAAAGGATAAAAGGGGGGGACAGTGCCTAAGCAAGACTTGCAAACACGATTTCATAGCAAGAATAATAAGCATCAGAGCTAAAGCATTACAAGTTCTTTACACGCCCCCACGGGGTTTGCTTTGATTCCTCGCAGGGAGCAAAAGAAGGAGATTCTGGGAGACCCTAACTGCGATTGCCACCGCCGACGCCATCATCAATAGTGGGCCACGAGAGGCCATATCCAACCCCGCTCAGGTTACCAGCGATGACGAGCTGGTGCAGCTGCCGCGCTTCGGGCGCGGCGTGAGCTTGGGGTCGCGTAGTTGTCGTCGCTCATCTCCGGAGACTCGTCAGGCTCGGGAGAGCTGCTGGATTCCCAGGAGCCATCGCTGCTGCTAGGAGAGCTGTCGGCAGGGCCGAGAGCAGGCACGGCCTCCGTCGCTGTGCCACCCTGGCGGCTCCCACCAGGGTGATGTAGGGTGGAACCCTAGATGGCCGATCTTTCACGAAATGGAGAGGATCCCACAAAGAACACGACGAACACGGGGAGAAAACACAAGGGAAAACACTCAAGAACAATTCCAATCACACATCCACTAGACAATCAAACACACAAGATCACAAGGTACATGAACAACAAAGGGAAAGATACAAGGTAAAGATCATCTCCATGAGGAGGTCTTGAGTCCACGAAGGATCTACCCATTTAGGGGTCTTGAATCCAAGGTGGATCTTCTCCGTAGAGGGGCCGCGGTCTCTCTCATGGAGTAGATCTGTAATGGATGAGCAAAGCTCTATCTCACATATGAGCTAAACCAATGCTACCCGTAAAATGGTGGAGGTGGAGGAGTATATATAGTCTAAGGCCACGAAGGGGTAAGTGAGGGGCGAAAGGGGTACATGGCCAAAAGACCCGCGACTGCACACAGGTAGGGAGCGGACGTCCGCTGGGCACCGGACGTCCGGTGGCTCGGGAGGGACCGGACATCCGGTATCTCTCGGACTTCCGCTATTTTCCATCGATTATGTTCTGTTGACGATGTCACGGACGTCCGGTGGCTGCCGGTTGTCCGGTCGCCTGGGACACGTCGGACGTTAGTCGTTGAGCGGTTGTTGGTGTTGAGCTCACGAACTTCACGTTCTTGTCGTTGATGATGTCGATGCCGATTTGATCTCACCGAAGATGGTAGCTCGGAAGGATGTGCACTAGAGCGTCTTCTCGAAGATGAGGGAGACCTCTTGCGGTTCTTGATGAGGGCTTTGAGCTCCTTCATTTAAGCATCCATGTTGGCGCACAAGTGGTTCCTCATGGCATCGAACTTGTCGTTGTTGTTGTAGACGAAAGTAGATGTAATGCTTTGCCTACCATCACAATACTAGAGCTAAGATGAGTAGGAAATGAGATAAAATATACCAAGTTACCTTTTTCTAATGTTGAGGATGTATCCCGTTTCACTCAATGTGAAATGAAAGAATAGTGGAATTGGTACCGAACTTGTTCACTCACACCTATCAAGTAAAGCTTTTCAAGTGGCTTGGTTAGGATAAGTGGCACAAAAAAATTGATGCAAAAAGTTAGCAAGAGTCAATAATGTTGAAACAGATTCACAAATTTGCAAATGAAACAAGTAGACCAATAGCAATGAATGGCACACGGAAACACACGCACAGATGGATAAATGTGGTCGTGCAACCAAGGAATGAGCACAAAATGTGGAATCCACGGAAACGCTCGTGTTGCACAACTCAAGAGAGACGCTAGCAGGATTGCTCAATAGGCGGATACGACACTTGTGCACAACCTATAAGATGCAAAATGTATAAACTTTCTATCCCAAGTATGCTATGTATGTATTATGTTCCGATGCTTTGAGCACAAGATGATCCAAGATGATCAAGTACGATATGATATTTTGTGATGCTATGGCTCTTGCTTACAAGCTTCTTTGCTTTTCTCTTTTTGCTTAAAAGCTTTTTTTTTTATATGGCCACGATGCGAAATGCACAAACCAAGATAGCAATTGTGTATATGCGGCAACAATCTTGTGACACAAGGGATGATATGATGATACCAATATGATATGGTATATATGCAATGGAAGGGCGAATCGATAATCACTAATGTGCAAAAGTAACGTTTCCGGCAATACTCAAATGGCTAGTCTCGATAGGCAAGTGATGCAAAATGGGCTAGGGGTTATCAATGCAATTGCAAGGGGATAAAATGATGTCGTCGAGGTTACTGTCCTTATGTACGATGACGACCTCGTGGCGATGATGAGTGGTGGTGTTCTCGATGTAGACCCGTTCCTAATTAGTCGAAACACTTTAGGAAACGGAAAAACCACAACTCAAAATCTCAAGGACAAATGTCAAATGGTGGTAGCGGACAAGCAGTGGTGGTTGCGAAAATGTTGGTGGAAACCCGATCATGATGGGTTATGGTGGTGGAAGTGTACGATGGGCTATACACGGTGTCGGAGTTGAAGGCACGATCCCTAAGTAGCTGAAACACCTAGCCACAACTCAAACAAGCTCAACAAAATTGGGTTAGGTTGGGTTGGCGGATATGTATAGTGGCAATGGGTATGTGGAAGTGGTGGTGGTGGTTGATGAAGAAGCAATTGTCCCTAAGTATCCTAAACACCTTAGGAGACTCAAATCACTACTCAAGCAACCACAAATGCTATGGGGAATATAATGGGTTAGGTTGCAGAAGGCTATGGTGGCTATGTGGATGATATGGTGGAAGGCCTTGGCAAACTTGCCAAATTTGACAAAATTTGATGGAGTAAAATGATTATGGTAGTATTTTTTGGTATGGGGGATGTCAAGAGCTTCAAAACGAGCTAAGGAACGTCAAAATCGGAGTTTGGATGAATTAGTTATGACCAAAACAAAAATCAGCCGAATTCAAAATCTCCATCAAACACCTTCTGGCCAATTCCAAAATTTACTGTTTTGACACCTTCCACTATTCTCCAGGAGCTCAGATTTTAACCACAGCTAACCCTGATCACCTTCTACCTCTGATAAAATTTGCAAGGCCGTGGACCCATAATTTGTAAGTGAAAACCCCACTTTTCTTCTCTGGACAGCCACTGTTCCTCTTCCCTCTCATCCCCTCCTCACACCAGAGCACCTCCAGAGCATCCAATGCTTCCTCCCCATTCTTTACTACCCCCTAGCACTACTGGACACAAGTGGCGCGCCCACTTCCTCTCTTTTATGCCATGGCATTCCAAAGGGATGCTCTAGAGCACGATATAGTGCAGCCACAAACTATAGCTGCTCTCTGCCCGATGCCCCCGACGACCTTGAGCATCCCCCTCACGCTAGTCGAGGTTCCTTGACGTCCGCAACACGCCATGCCCCTGTCTCCCTCACCTCTCTTCCTCCTACTGCCTCCTCTCGCACGAGTACCAATGCCTGAGAGCACCAATGGGCAGCCTCGCACGAGAGACGCCTCTGACCCTCCCCCGCTCCCTATCTTCTTCCCCTGGTCATAGACCACCTCCACGAATGCCTAGGACACCTCTCCATCAGCGCATGGGCCTATGGTGCATCGTCGCCCTCTCCTATTTAAGCCACCCAGACCTCTCTCTCTCTCACAACCACTCGCCCTATGGACTGCCTGAGCCACCCATTCATCTTCCGAGTGGCCTGAGCTCGAGATCTTGGTCGAGCTTCGCCACCTCGGTCATTCGGCGATCTCCCGGTACGGCCATTCTCTGCCTCTTCTCTCCCTCTCTCGATCTGGAACTAGAAAGCCACCCTGATCACTTCCCCTCTCTCTCTCGCATGGATTGCAGGCTGAATCGACCAGAGTGACCTCCTCCCGTAACACCGCCGCTCGGCTTCCTCGTCGCCGGCGAACCACTTCACCCTGGCGAGTACCTCTACCTCCACCTGAATGGCGACTCCTCCCTAAGCTCCCCGGTGCCCTCAGATTGCCTCGTCGTGGACTACATTGCTGTCTGTGAGCCCGCCCTCTCTCGCCTGAGGTTGATGACGACGGCCATGGGGGCCCGTCGGCCAGCCTCACATCCTGACGGCGGGGCCCGCCCATCAGGTTCAAACCTCCTTGCTCAAGAAGCGGTACGCTGTGTCGGCTAGAGGTGGATTCTCTGAAGATGCCTTTGACGTGGCAACCTCCTGCGGGCTGGATCTCCTCTGGCCTGTTGCATTGTCACGGTTCTACCCTAGTGGCATAGTGCTCCTTTTCTTTTTCCTTTCTTGTATTCCAAAAATACCAGAGATTAAAATACTTATACAAATGCAATAATTACAACTCCTAATTTCTAATAAAAATCCCACCTATTTAATTGTGTGACTTTCATGCACATCCTTCACCCTTTCCGGTACTATTCAAATTTAAATTCAAATTTGAGCAATTAAATCCTTGTCGGAGATATTGACCATGGGTACCCTCGGTGACCACCCTTGGTATTTCAAGACAAATTATAGCTGCCTGCTCCACCCCGGTCGTCTGCTCATCGGGCCGCCTCCTAGGGTAGCCTGCCCTAGGAGCTGGCTGCCAGCAGGCGGCAGGGACCCAACAGGCGGCGACACCAAAACCAACAGCTAGCAGACGGTCCCACGTCCCTCCCTCGGGACGCGTGCTGGGGGACCCACACGCAGCAGAGACGTGGCTACAGATGAACATGTCCTTAGAGAATCTATAAGGACGTGGCTACAGTGAACGTGTACCTTATGAATATCTCCTAAGCGGCGGGTCACTGTAGCCGCGCTGCTCGTGACTAACCATCGGTCAGAGGAGGCCACGATCCCACTACACACAGACGGCAGGGCCAGCAGGCGGCTGGCCCCATTGGCCAGCGAGTAGGTCATAAACAAGCCGCCCCTGGCAGACGACCAGGGAGACGGCCGCCTGGTTGCAGGCGGCGAATCTCGCCCTAGAAGTCTAAACCTCATCAAGACGACAAGACAGGGCGTGGCGGCAGTGTACGGCAGGAGACGACGGCACTGTAGCCACTTCCCTCCTAACGAGGCTGTCATCAGCAGAGGCACGTCTACAGTGAAAGACAATCACGTGGGCCCGCAGGCGGCGGGCCCCAGCAGGCAGGTGGCAAGGCCGGCGCCGGAAGACACTAACGGCTGGGAGCCACACTGTCGAGATTACCATTGTACCCCTGGGGGGTAGGCCTATATAAACCCACCAGGGTCCTCCATGAGGAGGGGTTAGAAGGTTGGAAGATTGAACCCTAGGAAGAAGATAGAGAGGGGGAGATAGAAACCCTAGCTATCACCCCCGATTCCTAGAGCGAGGAAGTGAGCTAGCCCTGTTCGTCTTCCTCCTCTAGACCATACAGCTCGAGGAGCAACCTTGTAGGTGTCGTAGTGATCTCAGTCATGACGCGGAGCCCCCGCAGAGCAGGACTAGGGGTGTTATCTCCTCGGAGAGCCCCGAACCTGGGTAAGATCCGTAGGCATCCTAAGGTTCGCCTCATCCCGCTTCCCGAGCCCGACGATGTTCTTTTGACCCCATGCATGATAAGCCATCCGTTGGCATATGTCGCTCCAAAAACCCGACATTTGGCGCCCACCGTGGGGCAAGCTGCTGCTGGTTTCGCGGTCCGGGCGGGACCCCTTTCGCCATCCTCACCGCGGCGTCGCCGTCGTCTCTCCGGCAGCCCCCGGGGGCTCGACATCGACACAACCCCGGGACGGCCGTGCGGAGCGGCGTGCCCCCATCGTCGGCTTCGCCATCTTTGTCGGCTCCGAGATGTCGCCGCCGTCTCTCTGACAGCGCTCGGGGGCTCGACGTCGACACGCCCCCGGAGTGGCCGCGAGGTGAGGCGCGCCTTCATCGTCGGCCTCACCATCTTCGTCACCATCGCCGCGACATTGCCGTCACCTCTCCGGCCGCGCTCGAGGGCTCGACATCGACTCGCCCCAGAGGCAGTCGTGCAAGGCGGTGCGTCCTTGTCGGCGGCCTCGCCATCTTGGTCATCCCTGCCGCGGCGTTGCCGCCGTCACTCCGGCGCGGTCGCCGGCTCGACATCAGCATCCACCGGCGCGACCGTGCGTCATCGCCGCCTGTCATCGGTCTGCGCGCTCACAGCTCCGTTCTGCTCCACAGCTATCCTGAGCACCTCCGTCCCCGTGCATGCATGCACTCGAGCCTAACTAGCTAGCTATGCTCATACACTATCTATGGATTAGTCAATAGAATGGTCAAACCAGTCCATACACTACGTGTGCACAACCCACACATCAGCCGGATACGAGTTGGATAGAGGTTGTACATTGGTCAAATAATAGACAGACATTAGCCGGATAATGGCGTTGCACTAGCTCGTCTCTATCCTTCTCTGTACGCGCGCGCATGCCGCCAACCCGGCTCGCCTCTACTCGGCTCCGCCCGCGGCGCGCTGCTCCGTGCTCATTGCTACACTCCCGCTGGCTACTGCTGCAGCTGGCTACCACCACATCCGTCCGCCGTCCCTCATCGTTGACCCGCTGGATCGGCTGCTCAAGCGGGCCGGGGCAGCCGCGCCACTCCTCCGCCTCGCTTCAACCGCCTCCACGTCCGCATGGTCGCCGCGAGCCCACCTCCACGACCACCCACCAGCTCTCCCTGTGCCGCCTCGCTGCCGTGCCTGCCGGCTGCTCCACGCGGTCGGCTCCGCCTCGTCGCCACCTCGCCGGCTCGAAGACCCCGTGCGGCCGTGCGCCGGCTCGCAACCTGGGCGGCCCCGCATCTAGCCACGCCGACTGCTCGCCGTCCCCCGCCGGGTGCGCTCGCGGCCGCCTGCTCCGCGCCCGCCGGCTCCCGCGTTGCCTTGGTGCTGATAGCGTCGTGGCCGGGCTACGCCTCACGCGTCCCTGCCGGGTTCTGCTCCACCATCGCCGCCTCGCCCGGCGCCCCCCTGGCGGCTGCCCATCCACTGCTTCAAGCAGCAGCCGGCTACCCGCGTGCTGCTTCAGACGCTCTCGCGTCCGGCTGCTTGTGCCAAAGAGAAAAAGAAACAGATAAGAAGTGTGGGATGCCCGCTGGAGAAAAGTGACCAGGTACTAAAAGGCGGAGAAAATAAAGAAAAGTCAGCAGCCGGCTGTCCGAAAAAGAAAAGTGTCCGTCCGGCTGCCAGCAGCTCGCGGACGAGAAAAATAAGAAAAGTGTCCGTCCGGCTGCCAGCAGCCCGCAGACGAGAAAATAAGAAAAGTGTCCGTCCGGCTGCCAGCAGCCGGCCGAGAAGAAAAAGGAAGAAAAAGCGTTCGCCTGCCTGAGAAAAAGCTTTTTCCGGCTGACAGCAGGCGGCCGAAGGGCAGAAGATAAAAAGTCCGTCCGGCTGCCAGCAGTCGGTCGAAAAAGAAGAAAACATGAGACGCCTCCGTCCGCCCGCGGTACCGCTCCGCCGGCGGCCCCGTCTGCTCGCGTCAGCGCCCGGTCGGCTATGCCAAGCCGACCCGGCGGCCTCGAGGCATTGCCGACTGTTCCAAGCCGGCTCGGTCGCGTCCCGCTCACCGCCTGTCCGGTCAGACCTGACCGGCTGGGCCTCCCTTCGAGCACCCGGAGGCTCGAAGACTTCACCCAGCAGGTGCACCAGCGCGCTCCGCCAGCGCTGAGCTGCGCCGGCTGTCTTCAGCAACCTCCACCTCGCCTACGCGAAAATCAACATGAGCTCCTCGCTCGCATATTTTTGCATCACACAAGCACGGATAACCCCGAGCGATGCTCGGGGGGCTATCTCTGCATTTTATTACAGTTGCATTACTGTTGCCCCCGGTGCCAGCCAGAGTTGGCCCGTTGGCTGGTCGATTGGCCTGACACATTCATTCCCGCAGACGGCTTAGTAGCGTGCACGGTACCGAAGGCCTACTCTTAGCCATAGACTGCAGAGCGGCTGTCCGGCTGGCAAGAGTAGATGCTGGAGGCCACCCACGTGAAAAACGTCCGGGAGAAAACGGTTCGAGCGACCCGGCCGTTTTCTTTATGAGTATCTGCTCAGTTAAATCCACTCCCAGAGTCTGAGTATTGTACACTCCACTTCGCGGCCTACTCTTAGCCACATACCGCAGAGCGGCTGTCCGGCTAGTGAGAGCAGAAGCCAAAGAGCGGAGGAGACATGAAAAAGATTGAAGGGGGCTCGGACGAAACCGAGTCGGCACCCTCCGCATAAAAGTTGCAATGCTAAAAGCAAAACATCTGATATATTTGCATGGACTAACTTTGTCTTTTGCATGATCATTTCTGTGGGGAACCCACCCCCTCGCTCGGAGGCTACACCCAGCGGGTGCGCTTGCGCACCCCCGCCGGAAGCAAGCCGCGGAGGCTGCAACCTGCAGTCGGCCGTCAACAAGCATCTTCTACATCGACAAACGCTAAAGAACCTCCGCCCAACTTTTCCAAAGTTGCCCAGAGGCTCGGGGACTACTGTCGGAGATATTGACCCCGGGTACCCCAAAGACGGCAGGACGATATACCCAGACATAGGGGCTAGCAAAGCCCCTCAGTGCGACTGCTCGGGCCACCCCAGACAGCCCCCTGTCCGGCTGCCCGGGCCGGCTTTCCAGATGGCAGCCTGGTTACCGACGGCAGTCGGACGGGGCGCCCGCCAGCTCAGTCCGCCGGCTCGCAGTCCGACTGCTCCACCCGACCGACTGCCCGGCCGGCTGCCGGCTGTCGACTGCGCCGACCACGACCACCGCACCGACGAGACCCCGACGAGACAACCATACCGCGGACAAGACGGCCGTAACTGGGCACTGTGCACACATCACCTCGTGTCATCATCTACAGTGTACTTGTCCCCTTGGCACTATTTTATAAAGTGTCCATGGGACAACCTGACATGCCACCATGCATGAAGTTGTCCCATGGACACTTTATAAAATAGTGCCAAGGGGACAAGTACACTGTAGATGATGACATGAGGTGATGTGTGCACAGTGCCCAGGTACGGCCGTCTTGTCCGCGGTATGGTTGTCCCGTCGGGGTCTCGTCGGTGCGGCGGTCGTGGTCGACGCAGTCGACAGCTGGCAGCCGGCCGGGCAGTCGGCCGGGTGGAGCAGTCGGACTGAGAGCCGGCGGACTGAGCGGGCGGGCGCCCCGTCCGACTGCCGTCGGTAGCCAGGCTGCCGTCTGGAAAGCCGGCCTGGGCAGCCGGACAGGGGGACGTCTAGGGCGGCCCGAGCAGTCGGACCGAGGGGCTTTGCTAGCCCCTATGTCTGGGTATATCGTCCTGCCGTCTTTGGGGTACCCAGGGTCAATATCTCCGACAATCCCTCTTTCAAAATCTATTTCTATGTTTATCTAGCTCCAATTGTAAGACTAAGAATTTTTCCATTCTTAGTTTTCATCCTAATATTTAATAAAAATAAGTTGACATTTTTATGAGCACTTTTTTCTATTTGTGATATTGCCTTATTGTGTGCTCGATACTTTGCGACGTTAGATTGCAAAGTAGACAACGGAGTTGGACCAGAAGGATAGACCTCGAAGACTTGGTTGAGCCACGCAAGCAGCCCTTTGACCATGATATACCCCTTTTGGTCATCGATAAATTTTGTATGCATGATGATGTTGTTGATGATGAGCTTGCTATGCATGTTGCATTGATGCACGTACCGTTGATACTTGCATGATTCGTAGCTCTATTTTGTGCTTAGAGATACGATGGTGAAACCATAGTTGTTGATGCATGGACTTGCATAAACTCCGTGAAAATCACCTTGAGAGAAATCCCTTGAAAGCTCATTGGGTGCCACTAATGCCCTTGGGAGATGATGATGAACTAGGTCACTGCTTGGTTGAGAAGTAGTGTACCGAGGCTTGATGAAAGTGTCGTTTACAGAGATGGATTAGATTTAAGACTGTCTATGATGTAGGGTGGAACCCTAGTGGCCGATCTTTCACAAAAAGGAGGGATCCCGAGGAAGAACACGAGGGACACGAGGATAAACACAAGAGAGACAAGGAGAAAACACTCACATCAACCAACTTAGGTCACACAAATGCTAGATCCGGGTACACAAAGTGCGATACACGATACACGATCAACTAAGGACGATACAAGTGGCGGTAATCATCTCCGTGAGGAGGTCTTGATGTTCTTCTTCGTAAAGGAGCTCTTGAATCCGGTGGATCTTCTCCGAGGAGGCCGCGGTCTCGTAGGAGAGGAACCACTAAGGTTTGGTACGAGCTAACACAAAGCTAACCCTAGATAGTTTAGGTAGAGTGATATATATAGGCTAGGAGGGGCGAAGGGTTACATGGGCCTCGGGCCAACATCATGCACACAAGCACTGTCCGGATGATCCGGACGTTTGTCCGGATGATCCAGGCTTCGGGGGTCCGGATGATCCGGGGCGGCGTCCGGATGATCCGGACATGTCTGATCTGCTGCGGGTGGCCCGGATGTCCGGGTCTTGGTCCGGATGTCCGGGGGTGTCCGGATGATCCGGGCCGGGGTTCGGATGATCCGGCTTCGGCGTGGAGCTTCGGGTGCTAGGGCGTGCATTGTCCGGATTGTCCGGACGTTTGTCCGGATCATCCGGGCTCTGGCCGGATCGCCCGGGACTTCGTCTGGATCGTCCGGGCTGCCTGAGTCTCGGCTGCTTTTCTCCTCCTTCTTCCTCCTTCGACTCTTCTTGTTCCTTGGCTTCTCATGGATGCTCCCGAGGTGCCTGAGTATACAAAGAGTCTCTGATGAGGGTAGCAGCCATGTCTCACGTGAATTAAAGTGACGTAGAGAGAGGAGTGAAGTCACCTCGGTCTCAAGAGCTCGTGCTCGAGCGCGTGACATGGGTCCACTTGGCACTTGATGAGACGATGGTAGGTCCATGGGGATGACCTTGGGATGCTCTGCATCATCTCCCCTCCCATGGGAAAGATCCGACCTCGGATCGAAATTTCATCACCATGGAAAGTGGAGAGATCCTTGACGTTGAATAGATCGCTCACGTTGTACTTGTCGCGTGGAAGGTCGATCTTGTAGGCGTTGTTGTTGTAGCGTGCTAGCACCTTGAAGGGTCCGTCGGCCCGAGGTAGTAGTTTGGACTTGCGCTCGTTGGGGAAACGGTCCTTGTGAAGATGTAGCCATACGAGATCTCCCGGTTGGAACACCATAGGTTTCTTGTTGGCGTTGAGCTTGGACGCTAGTCGATGTACTTGCTGCTCGATCGTCGCCCTTGTATCTTCATGCACCTTCTTGAGATGCTTGCTCGAGCACTTGCGTCCAAGTTGATGTGTTCTTGTAGAGGTAGAGGTACTATGTCCAATGGGGAGAACGGGTTGAAGCCGTAGACGACCTCGAAAGGGGACTTGCCGGTAGTCGAATGTCTTGTGCGGTTGTAGGCGACTCGGCGATGGGTAAGCATTGCTCCCATTCCTTTATGTTCTTCTTGATCAACACGCGAAGAAGCGTTGAAAGCGTGCAGTTTGTCACCTCCGTTTGGCCGTCGGTTTGTGGATGATATGCCGAGGAGAAGAGTAGCTTGATGCCGAGTTTGGCGAATGGAGTCTTCCAAAAGTAGCTCAAGAACTTGACGTCTCTGTCCGACACAATCGTCTTGGCACTCCATGTAGACGAATGATTTCCCTACAAAAGAGATTTGCCACATGTGAAGCATCGCCGATCTTGTTACAAGGAATGAAATGAGCCATTTTAGAGAATCTATCCACGACAACAAACACGGAATCTTTTCCATTTTGAGTCCTAGGCAATCCAAGTATAAAGTCCATGCTTATGTCTTCCCATGGATGGTAAGGAATAGGAAGTGGCATGTAAGGACCATGAGATTGAGCTTTTGACTTAGCTTTGCGACATGTAGAGCATCGGTTGGTGAGGCGGGAGACATCACGTAGCATCTTGGGCCAAAAGTATTTTTTGGAGAGCGTAGCAAATGTCTTGTCACGACCAAGGTGTCCCATGAGTCCTCCTCCATGAGATTCCTTAAAAAGGAGCAAATGAAGCGAAGAGTCGGGAATGCAAAGTTTGTTAGCTTGCATAAGATATCCATCCTTGATGTAGTAATGTTCCCAAGAAGTGTGAGTCAAACACTTAGCATAAGGATTCGTAAAGAAAGGATCATGCTCATATAAATCATTTATGTGCTCAAAGCAAATAACATTCAACTCAAGTTTTGTGACAATCATGCATTTGAGGGAAAGAGCATCCGCCACAACATTTTCTTTGCCTTTGATCTACTTGATGACATAGGGAAAATACTCAATGAACTCACTCCACTTAGCATGACGCCTGTTCAATTTAGTTTGACCCTTGAGATACTTGAGAGTCTCATGGTACGTATGAAGAATGAATTCATGAGGTCTAAGGTAATGTTCCCAAACACGCAAAACTCTCACCAAGGCATAGAGCTATTTATCATAGATGTGGTAGTTAAGTTGCGCTCCAGATAGCATTTTGCTAAAGTATGCAATTGGGCGCTTTTCTTGCATGAGCACGCCACCTATGCCGGTACCACTAGCGTCACAATGAATCTCAAAAGGTTTATCAAAGTTTGGTAAGGCAAGAAGTGGTCCGTGGGTGAGCAAGTCTTTGAGCTTAGTGAACGCGATGTCTTGCGAAGGACCCCAAACAAAGGGTGCGTTCTTCTTGCTCTAGGCGTGAAGAGGCATAGCAATGGTGCTAAAGTCCTTCACAAAACATCGATAGAAACAGGCTAAACCAAGAAAGCTACACACTTGTTGTAGGTTCGTTGGTTGAGGCCAAGTTTTAATTGCTTCAATTTTAGTTTCATCAACGTGAACACCTTGTGAAGAAACAACAAATCATAGGAAATCGACCTTGTCAACGCCAAAAGTGCATTTTTCCATGTTAGCATATAAGCGCTCTTTCCGAAGGGTTTGCAAAACCATACGGATGTGTGTCACATGGTCCTCAAGCGACTTGCTAAAAACGAGGATATCATCAAAGTAAACCACTACAAAGACGCCTATGTAGGGTCGTAGAACAAAATGCATGAGACGCATAAATGAACCGGGCGCTTCCGATAAACCCGTTGGCATAACAAGCCACACATATAACCCAAACTTGGTTTTGAAAGCCGTTTTCCACACATCACCCTCTTGAATGCGAATTTGGTAGTAGCCACTTTTAAGATCAATTTTTTGAAAAGATGGTGGCACCACATAATTCATCAAGCATGTCGTCTAAGCGGGGGATAGGTGACGGTATCTAACGGTGATATCATTTATCGGACAACAATCGGAGCACATGCGAAAACTTCCATCTTTCTTACGCACGAGAATAACCGGAACGGCACAAGGGCTCAAGCTTTCACGTACATGACCTTTGTCGATGAGTTGTTGCACTTGCCGTTGTATTTCCTTGGTTTCCTCGGGGTTGACGCGGTAGGGAGCCTTGTTCGGAAGTGGTGCGCCGGGTATGAGGTCGATGCGGTGTTCGATTCCGCAAAGTGGAGGTAGACTCGGAGGTAGTTCATCGGGAAAGACGTCCGAGAATTCCTGCAACAATTGAGACAACACTAAAGGTGGAGGTGGTGAATTGTTAGTAGGTTTGGCTTCCCCTTTGCATAAAAGCACAAAGTGATAGACACTCGAGGGGTTCTCACACACTTCTCTCATCTCACTTTTGGTGGCGAATAGCACTAGTTGTTTCTTGTTACTCATCGTGGAGTCGCTCATATTTGGCTTTTGGCTCTCACTCTCCTTTTGGTGGCTCACTCTCTCACCATTCTCTCCACGATGGTTGGTAGGTAAGTGTTTGTCGGCGGCTACTTGACTTGGTGACATTGGGCGTAGCACAAACTCCTTTCCTTTCATCTTGAAGCTATAGTTATTGGTCCGTCCATTGTGTGTGACTCCATGATCATATTGCCATGGTCTCCAAGAAGAAGGTGGCACACGGACATAGGGACCACATCACACTCAAGTGAGTCCTCGTAGGTGCCTATCTTTAAGGAGACTTGCACGATATGCTCGACTCGAAGAATTCCGGCGTCGTTAAGCCATTGGACCTTGTAGGGATGAGGGTGCTTTGTCTTGACCAACTGTAGCTTGTCGCATAGCTCTTCGCTTGCCAAGTTATGACAACTTCCTCCATCAATGATAACCTTGACGGAGCGTCCATTCATGCCGGCCTTGGTATGGAAAATGTGACATCATTGGTCGTCATCTTGTTGATGTTGGAGTGTCAAGACCTTGGAGACAACGAGATTGGGACTCGAGTCATTGTCGCAAAACACTTGATGGTCTTCGTCTTCATTCACTTGGCGATGCATGGCTACATGCTCAAGGGCTTCCATCTCATCATCGCTCATTGAGTCATAAGACATGTCATCATTGATGATCATGGTACGAATGGTCTTGCACTCAAATGACTTGTGGCCTCGCCCTTGGCACTTGAAACATTTGATGGAAATCGTCTTGGAGTTGTCCTCGGTTGGAGTTGTAGCTGATGAAGCTCTTGGCTTGAAGTTGTTTGTAGAAGGTAGACGACTCGATGTAGTCGCATTCTTGTAGCTTGACTTTTCACCAAAGTTTGTAGATGGCTTGGTGAAGGTAGAAGGATCCGAAGTCGTTGAAGCTTGGTTGTAGGAACCGAAGTTCTTGGAGGTGAACTTGGATTACTTGTAGTCCTCTTGAACTTGTCGCTCCGCTTTGGTTGCTTGATGTTCTAGCTCGAGGAGATTGTTGTATGGTTGAAAGTCCGTAATCTTCTTGATAGGATAGTTGAGTCCATTCAAGAATCTTGCCATCGTTTGTTCTTCATCTTCCGTGATGTTCGCTCGTATCATGGCAATCTCCATTTCCCTGTAGTACTCTTCAACGGACTTGGTACCTTGCTTGAGGAGTTGTAGCTTCTTGAACAAGTCACGGTTGTAGTGTGTCGGCACGAAGCGTGCTCTCATGACTTCCTTTATTTGAGCCCAAGTAGTGATAGGAGGTTCGCCTTTTGCTTCTCTTCTCTCTATGATTTGCTCCCACCAAATGAGAACATAGCCTTGGAACTCAAGGGAGGCCATAGCAATTTTCTTCTCTTCATCAAAGTTGTGTAAACGGAAGATCTTATCAACTTTCAATGCCCATGAGAGGTATTCTTCAAGATCAATGCTTCCAGAAAACTTTGGCATGGTGAACTTAAGCTTGCCGTAGCGATGCTCTTCATTGTTTCCTTGCCTATTGGGAGGGCCTTCTTGATTGGGACGGTTGTCAATCTCATGTTGCTCTTGGCGGAGTAGATGTTCATTGTCATGGTTTACTTGCCGAGCTTGTGGTTCTTGTTGAGGTTGTTGCTCTTGTCGCGCTTGAGGAGGAACTTCTTGTTGCATTCGAGCTTGGTGGCGCCTCTCTTGCATCTCATCACGAAGGAAATCCTCTTCTTGACGAGTGTGTCGAGTGCGATTTGCCACATTGCGATGTGCATCACGTAATGCTCGTTGCGCCTCCAGAGCTTGAGCTTCTCGACGGTGTTGTGCTTGACGATGAGCTTCGGCATCTTGTTCTTCTTGGTGTTGACGTGCTCACTCTTGTTGTTGTTGGCGTAGTCTTTGCCTTTCTTGTGCTAGCTCAAGTGTAGCTTGGTTTTGATGATGTCGACTTTCTTGCTCGTTGAGTAGGTCTTGGGAGCTCTTGTCATGAAGTGGATTCGGGTTGTCATGTCGAGCTTGACGTGCGGCTTGACGAAGAGTGTTTGATGTAGGGGTACTTGAGCCGTCCGTTGAGTCGATGTGGCGACTTGAGCGCCTCCGTGTTTGAGAGGATATGGAAGAAGAGCGTCGGTTGACTATCAAAGTCTGTAGCACATCGAATTGAGTAGCCATGTTGGTGTTGATGATGTCAAATTGCTCTCTTGTTATTGCTTCAAATTGTCACGCGTCGGCGGCGACTTGCTCAATGTGCTCTCGCATAGTTTCACTTTCTTGGTGTAGAGCTCGTTGGACACCAAAGAGATGTAGTTTGGTGACGTAGTTGTTCGATTCTTGAGGATCATCGAAGAGCGGGTTCGTAGATGTACTTGGCCTATCCATCGTCACAAGAAATTATGTGAGTGGGAGACCGGAGAAGACAATACCAAGTGTACCTTGACCGAAGTTGACAATGGATCAATGATCACTCAATAATGTAACCCGGAAATAGCACTATTGGTACCAAGTCTTGTCGATTCTCACACCTACACAAGTAAAGCTTTGAGAGGAGCATGGTTAGGATGGTGGCAAAATTCAATGCAAAAAGTGAGTAAGATTCAATGATGTTGAAAATGATTCACAATTGGCTCATGCAACAAGTAGATCACAAGCAATAAGTAGCACACGGAACACACGCACGGATAGATAAATGTGGTTGTGCAACCAAAATTGAGCGAAAATGTGGAATCCACGGAAAATGCTCGTGTTGCAAAACGCTAGAAAGATGCTAACCGATTGCTTAATAGGCTGATACGCACTTGCGCACGACCTAGAAGAACAATGTAACGACTTCCTTTCACAGGTATGCTATGAGGGTATGATGTGCCGATGCTTTTAGCACAAGATGAAGTATTGCTATCTCATATGACCTCTTTTGATGCAAGGCGTTTGATGCTATTGTGCTTTTGCTTAAAAGCTTGTGAGCTCTTTCTTTGGCCACTTATGCATGCTTCTCGGATCAAGGTAGCTATTGTGTTTGCGGAACACTCTTGTGTCACATGGAGATATGACGATGTAGTATGCGATGTCTATGACTATCACTAATGTGCACAAGTGTCGTGGCCCGGCAATACTCAAATGGCTAGTCTCGGTAGGAAAGCTACGCAAAAAGGTCGATGAGGGTCTATCAATGCAATTGCATGTTAGTAAGTGAAGTGTCGTCGATGTTACCGTCCTTGACGAGGTTGAGAGGTGGTCTTGTCTATGTCGTTCCGCTCCGGGATAGCCAAAACACAGACGGAAACGGAGAAAATCACAACTCAAATGATCCAAGGCATGAAGCGGTAATACCGTAGTGATGTAGGTTAGGCAATGGTGGTGGTGGTGGATATGTCGAGGGTATAGCGGAAGAGGTCTAGGGTAGTTGCGGTGGCGGAAACGGTGTCGCGAAAAAGTGTAGAATGTAGTTTCGTCAGGGTTGTCCGGATGATCCGGACGTCTGGCCGGATGATCCGGGCGGTGGCCGGATGATCCGGGTGGGGAGCCAGATGATCCGGGTGGGTCAATCCGCTCGGGATAAGCTCGGGGAACAGGGGAAAATGGTGGAAATGAATTTTTTCTAGGATTTTCGGTGGTTTTTGGGGGTGGGGGAGGTGGGGAGAAGGGTAATCCACTTGTCACACAACTCAACCACGGATCACAATCAACAAAATCTCATCAAAACACACAAATCACAAAAAAAATTGTGGGGCTATTTTTGTGGGGATTTTCGAATTTGGTCAAAAAAACAACCAAAACAAGCTAGAAAACAAGGTGTGGGGCTCCAAATTCATGATCAACCAAGGCTCATGATACCATAGATGATGTAGGGTGGAACCCTAGTGGCCATTCTTTCACGAAAAGGAGGGATCCCGAGGAAGAACACGAGGGGCACGAGGAAAAACACAAGAGAGACAAGGATAAAGCACTCGAATCAACCAACTTATGTCACACAAATGCTAGATCCGGGTAAACAAAGTGCGATACACGATACACGATCAACTAAGGACAATACAAGTGGCGGTAATAATCTCCGTGAGGAGGTCTTGATGTTCTTGTCCGTAAAGGAGGTCTTGAATCCGGTGGATCTTCTCCGAGGAGGCCGCGGTCTCTTTGGAGAGGAACCACTAACGTTTGGTACGAGCTAACACAAAGCTAACCCTAGATAGTTTAGGTAGAGTGATATATACATGCTAGGAGGGGCGAAGGGGTACATGGGCCTCGGCCCAACATCATGCACGCAGACACTGTCCCGATGATCCAGGCTTCGGGGGTCCGGATGATTCGGGGCGGCGTCCGGTTGTTCCGGACAGGTCTGATCTGCTGCGGGTGGCCCGGATGTCCGGGTCTTGGTCCGGATGTCCGGGGGTGTCCATATGATCCGGGCCGGGGTCTGGATGATCCGGCTTCAGCGTGGAGCTTCGGGTGTCGGGGCGTGCATTGTCCGGATCGTCCGGACGTTTGTCCGGATCATCCGGGCTCTGGCCGGATCGTCCGGGACTTTGTCCGGATCATCCGGGCTGCCTGAGTTTTGGCTGTTTTTCTCCTCCTTCTTCCTCCTTCGACTCTTCTTGTTCCTTGGCTTCTCATGGATGCTCCCGAGGTGCCTGAGTATACAAAGAGTCTTTGATGAGGGTAGCAGGCATGTCTCACGTGAATTAATGTGACGTAGAGAGAGGAGTGAAGTCACATCGGTCTCAAGAGCTTGTGCTCGAGCGCGTGTTATGGGTCCACTTGGCACTTGATGAGACGATGGTAGGTCAATGGGGATGACCTTGGGATGCTCCACATCAGTCTACCGTCCCTTATGGGACGGGGCATTATTGAATACCTAGTTCGTGCTAGCATGGATCCCGCATTACTAATGACGGGAGTTGTCGTGGAGTTGTCACGTCTGATGTCCTAAGGAAAGGACTTGATTGCGGAGCCATCGCGACGTGGTTAGCTTAAGGGGGTTAAACGGGACAAAAGACACGGGGAGTTTATACTAGTTCGGCCCCTCGCGGTGAGGGTAAACCTAATCCAGTTTGAGGTGGAATTGCTGGGGTGTCGATTGCTTGGGAGCAGATGCGCTTGCCTAGCTCTCGATCTGTTCTTTCTTCCCCCAAGTCGCTATCGGGTCGTCCACTTATATACACGGGTTGACGCCCTGTGGCCTACGGAGTCCCGGCCGACTCATACAATCGTGTCCGACCTGGTGACTCTTGTTACATGCCTTACAATACAAGTCACATATATGGCAGTTGATACTCACAGGCTTTAAGCCGCCTCAGGCCTTGGGCCCTCTCCTAAACCGCCATCTTTAACATGCTTCTGGCCTTGGCCCATGAACCGCCCTTGGGTAACCCGGCCCCTCCTGGGCGGGTCATATCAAATACTTATATCCCCAACATTAGGCCCCAGGTTGATTTGAACTTGTTCATGTCAATCTTCCTTCATCTTCTTACGAGAAACCATAACCCGCCATGACGTCAGCTCTTTGAAATGATGGTAACCCGGCATGACATCATCTATTGCTTTACATTTGAACTTTCCAGATCCTAACAAATCTTTCCACATTTAATGGGATCCCGACAATCGAGGCGCCTGTATCGTCACTTTCCTATTTATGCGCCTCCTTAATCTTCACGCGTGACCCTTATCCACTTTTCTTATAAATAGGGCCAGGAGCCCTTTCCATTCTCCCCTTTCTTCTTCCGCTTTGTCTTCTTCCTCTCGACCCTCCTGCATCTAAGCTCCGCCGGCGCCGCTGCCTTCTTGCCTCGTCTTCATCAACACCTACAGCATCCACCTATCGTCGCCTAGGCTTCTTCGGTGCCCCGCCGCCACTCATTCGTCGAGGTACATCCTTCTTGTTCCTTCCTCTTAGACATGTTAGGGTTCCCGTGATGCTCACCGGCGTTCATCTTCCTGTTCTTTAGCCATTACAGTTTTCCTTCTAAACTTGATATCCCTTCATGCGCTGATGCTGATAATATCCCTTTAGAAAATATTGTAAAATCTCATCTCTGATGAAATAGATTCATCCCCAAGAACTGCATCATTTAGAACTTAGGTTTTCCTGTTCGTCATTTCAATCTTAATTTCCGAACAACTGTAGATCCAAATTTACTTCTTCAATTTGTAAAAACTGTTTTCCCCAGACTTAGTGAAATCTGATTTTATGTATATCCGCACCTGTCATGGCGGCTTAATTTTCCGACTTATAATTATTCTTATGCCATTAGGCCCCATTTAAGCCGCCATGCTGAACTTATAGTATAACATTTGTTTCCGGTTTAATGAACTGATTCTGAACCGGCAATAATCTTCTCCTTCTTTAGGCTTGTTAGTTCATAATGCCAACAAAGACAGTCACCACGTGCAACCGGGTCCCTTCAGTTGTTACTGAGGCCACACTTGTCGATTATGTCAAGGTTGGAAACCTGTCGAATAATCCGGTTATGCCTTACTGCGCCCCCAAACCGAGCGAAAAGAAACCTGCACCAAACAATGATGAAGTTATTGTTTTCACTGATCACATGAACCGGGGTTTTCCACCACCCGGCTCTAAATTCTTCAGAGACGTTCTGCACTTTTTCCAACTCCATCCTCAAGACATTGGAACCAATTCCTTGTCAAATATGTGCAACTTCCAGGTTTTCTATGAAGTGTATCTTCAAGAAGAACCTAGCCTTGAACTCTTCAGAGAATTCTTTTACTTAAACCGCCAGAACAAATTCACCAATGGTCCCAGTTTGGAGCTTGGGGCCGTCTCAATCCAAAAGAGGAGAGATTCTATTTTCCCTTATGCCTCTCTGCCGAGTCACCCAAAGGACTGGAATCAAACCTGGTTCTACTGCAAGGATACTTCTCCGGCTGATGAGAACCAACTGCCGGGTTTCCGTGCGGAACGATTAGACACGAAACATCCCTGATGTAGGGTGGAACCCTAGATGGCCGATCTTTCACGAAATGGAGGGGATCCCACGAAGAACACGAGAGGGAACACGAGGGGAAACACGAGAAAATCACTTAAACCAACAAGAACAAGTCACACATATGCTAGATCCTCGAAACACAAAGAGATACAAGATCCATGATCAACAAGGGACGATACAAGTAGCGATAGTCTTCTCCGTGAGGAGGTCTTGGTATCCCGTAGGATCTTCTCCGCAGAGGTCTTGAATCCGTGTGGATCTTCTCCGTGCAGGGGCCGCAGTCACTCCCAAGGAGATGAACCACTAGTGGTTGAGCAAAGCTGTGTCTCAAATGAGCTAAACCTAAGCTAACCCTCAAATGGAGGAGGGGAGGAGTATATATAGTCTAGGTCCATGAAGGGGTAAGTGGGAGAGGGATACATGGGCCTCAGGCCCGTCTCTGCGCGCAGGCAGGCACCGGATGTCCGGGCCGGGGGCCGTATGTCCGGCGGCTTGCAAGGAGCCGGATGTCCGGGCCTCTGGCCGGATGTCTGGGCTGAGCGTGGCCGGCTTCTGTTGCCTTCTGTGATGAGGGGATGGATTTCCGGTGAAGGGGCCAGATGTCCGGGGCATCGGGAGGAGCGGGATGTCCGGGGCATGGGGCCGGATTTCCAGGCTAGCGGGGCTCGCTTCTGTGAAGGGGCGCCGGATGTCCGGGCCTGGGGGCCGGATGTCCGGGGCCTGTAGGTGCTGGCCCTTCTTCCTTCTCTTCCGCGCACACTTGGCCTTGGTCCTTGGACTCTCCATGGTCTCCTTGGGTGTTCCTGAGCATGCACAAGGTCCGCGCTTAAAGTAGCATTCATGTCTCGCGAGAAAAGAAAGGGGAAGCATCGAGGAACGGGATCACCTTGCGTCCAAGTGGTGTACATGGGGATGAACGAAGGATGCTCCGCATCATCTCCCCTCCCTTGGGAAAGATCTGACCTCGGATCAAAAACCTCATCACCATGGAAACGGTAGTCGTGAACAGACTTGTAGTTGGATGAAGTTGAGGGCATGTCGCGATCCAAGTACTCCAAGGTGTCTCCGGTATGTGGTACATGCAAAATGAGCAAACACAAAGTACACTTAGAAATACAATAGTTAGCACACACAAAGTGTCCATCATGTAAGAATGAGTCCGTCTGACAAGGTACATGAAGCTGTGCAAGATGATATAGTATGAGATGGAAAGCATTCATGTGATGAAATGCATTTGTGGTGCACACAAAGGTGTTGTGAATGTGATCAATGCAACCATTGTGCAAAATGATGTCATAGTGTGATGGTTTATCAAGAGCATGAAAATGGCAATGGATTCTCAATATGTGTATGTTATCATGCAATTGATGGAGGGCAATATGATCATGATGTGTGAATATGCCATCAAGAAAGATCACAACAAATTTGCTAAGGAAATGCACAAGCTCATATATCATGGATGACATGGGAAAATAAGATGCAATAAGGCAATCATAATGTGAGTCAATCCATGCGCAAGATGCAAATTTGTTATGGGAATGATATGTCCATGGAGCATGGCATGTGAGCACACAATCAACAAATATGAAGGTTTTGGTGCAAAGTGCCAAAGGAGTTTTGATATACCAATGCTCGATGTCGTGGCTTGAGTGAAGGTCCGAAGGTGCATCCAATAAGTCTGAGCGCTCCTCATCTTGAAGGTCCATCTCCAATGTAGGTCCTCTCTCCAATAGATGTATCATGTAGACAATAAGAAGAAGACTACAATGAAAGAATGACCCATCCAATATGCATATGTGAGGATGGCTCAAAGGGAATGAGTGCACCTTAAGGAGATTCTCGCGAATGTTGGTGTTGCACATCATGTATGCCTTGGCATGACCAAGTTGTCGCATGACGGCACCGCCTTGTGAATCCTTCAAAATGAAAGAACATGACAAACACTCGGAAAAACAAATGAGGTTAGACGTAATGCAAAACCTAGCATTCGTGCGGGAAAATACCCAACAAGTGCTTGCATCATTCTGATCATAAGAAAGTACAAGGGTGTGGTGCATGGTATGTAGGCATAAGATGCGAGAACAACCAAGTGCAATAGGATCAATCAAGCAAGTATTGATGTAGGGTGGAACCCTATATGGCCGATATTTCACGAAATGGAGGGGATCCCACGATGAACACGAAGAACACGAGCAAACCAACAAGAACAAGTCACACATATGCTAGATCCTCGAAACACAAAGAGATACAAGATCCATGATCAACAAGGGACGATACAAAGGGTAACCGGTTCTTCTCCGTGAGGAGGTCTTGATGATATCCCGTAGGATCTTCTCCGCAAAGGAGGTCTTGAATCCGTGTGGATCTTCTCTGTGGAGGGGCCGCGGTCACTCACAAGGAGATGAACCACTAGTGGATGAGCAAAGCTCTATCTCAAATGAGCTAAACCTAAGCTAACCCTCAAATGGAGGAGGGGGAGGAGTATATATAGTCTAGGTCCACGAAGGGGTAAGTGGGAGAGGGATACATGGGCCTCAGGCCCGATACACTGTGCGCAGACAGGGGCTGGATGTCTGGGCGGGGGCCGGATGTCCGGGCCTTCCCGAGACGCCGGATGTCCGGGCGCTGGGGCCGGATGTCCGGGCTGGCATGGTCCAGCTTCTGTGATGGGCGCCGAATTTCCGGGCTGGCGCCGGATGTCCGGCTCGACGCGAGGCGCCGGATGTCCGGGGGTCGGCCGGATGTCCGGCCGCTGTAGCTCTGCGACGACTCCACTTGAGGCACTTCTTGATCCGCTTCTGTGGGGACTTGTCCTATGCTTCGAGCATCTCCTTGGTCGTCTCCTCGGTTCCTAAGCACATGTAGTGTCTTTGCATTAGGTAGCAACCAAGTCTCGCATGAATGAAAAGGGGAAGCATCGAGGAACGGGTTCACCTTGTGTCCACTTGGGGTTTGGGTAGTAGTCGTAGTGTACATGGGGATGAACGAAGGATGCTCCGCATCATCTCCCCTCCCTTGGGTAAGATCCGACCTCGGATCAAAAACCTCATCACCATGGAAACGGTAGTCGTGAACAGACTTGTAGTTGGACGAAGTTGAGGGCATGTCGCAATCCAAGTACTCCAAGGTGTCTCCGGTATGTGGTACATGCAAAATGAGCAAACACAAAGTACACTTGGGAATACAATGGTTAGCGCACACAAAGTGTCCATCGTGTAAGAATGAGTCCGTGTGACAAGGTACATGAAGCTTAGCAAGATGATATAGTATGAGATGGAAAGCATTCATGTGAGCAAAATCATTTGTTGTGCAACACAAAGGTAGGGTAATTGGCATGGCGCACAAAGCTACAATTTCTACCATTGTGCAAAATGATGTCATAGTGTGATGGTTTATCAAGAGCATGAACATGGCAATGGATGCTCAATATGTGTATGTTATCATGCAATTGATGGAGGACAATATGATCATGATGTATGAATATGCCATCAAGAAAGATCACAACAAATTTGCTAAGGAAATGCACAAGCTCATATATCATGGATGACATGGGAATACAAGATGCAACAAGGCAATCATAATGTGAGTCAATCCATGCATAAGATGCAAATTTGTCATGTGTATGATATGTCCATGGAGCATGGCATGTGGGCACACAATCAACAAATATGAAGGTTTTGGTGCAATGTGCCGAAGGAGTGTTGATATACCAATGCTCAATGTAGTGGCTTGAGTGAAGGTCCGTAGGTGCATCCAATAAGTCTGAGCGCTCCTCATCTCGAAGGTCCATCTCCAATGTAGCTTCTCTCTCCAATAGATGTATCATGTAGACAATAAGAAGAAGACAACAATGAAAGAAGGACCCATCCAATATGCGTATGTGAGGATGGCTCAAAGGGAAGTAGTGCACCTTAAGGAGATTCTCGCGAATGTTGGTGTTGCACATCATGTATGCCTTTGCATGACCACGTTGTCGCATGACGGCACCGCCTTGTGAATCCTTCAAAATGAAAGAACATGACAAACACTCGGAAAAATGAATGAGGTTAGCGTGAATGCAAAACCTAGCATTCGTGAGGGAAAATACCCAACAAGTGCTTGCATCATTCTTATCATAAGAAAGGACAAGGTAATGTGGCATGGCATGTAAGCATATGATGCGATAACAACCAAAGGCATTAGGCGCAAACAAGCAAGCATGCATCACAAGTATGGTGTCCAAGTCTCCAAGATCAACAAACATAGCATTGTTGCACTCAATACAAGTGATGAGAGATGCAACTAGTGGAGACAAATGACAATGATCAAGATATATCATGTGACTGGCATGAACATATATGTCATCAACCCAAGAAAGCAAGTAAGAGTGGAACATGGGTGATGCAACATAGCAAGCAATCATAGCGATCAAGTCAAACAAGCTAGTAGTGCAAAGATGCAACATACTAGAAGTAATCATGGCAATCATGGCATGTGTGCAAATAGGAGGCATGAATAATGCACATGGCATATCACAAACATGAAAGCAAGGTATGGGCAAAGTCTCATCATTGTGGTGGCAAGAAGTCCTATGTAAATAGCAATGGAGTATCATGACTCTCCCAACACAAGAATCAACAATAGCATGGGGCACAAATAAATCATGGTAGTAGGTACAAGTATCTCCACCAAGCATGCAAATACACATATAAGTAGCATAATGGTGAATCATGAGTAAATGCAAGCAAGGGTCACAATTGCATGGCAAAGTCATAGCAAGAGGCATAACATGCAAAGTGAACACGATAGTATGTGCATAATGTGAGAAGTGGCAAATAGCCCATAGCCGTGTGAGAGCCAAGTAAAAGAGAGGCGCGTAGTGGTTGCGTGAAGAGAATGGTGGTAAGGAGATTCCACGGAATCCCAAGTCATCGTTGCTCTCAAGAGCTCTTTTCGTCAACTCATGGGATTGTGAGGTTGACGAGTTTGCAAAAGTACCTACACAAGACAAAGGCAAAGGAAAAATTGTATGTGCGTGGTATATGTACACATCATCCATCATGATGCGCACGTGCAAGTGTTGGTTAGCACATAATATCCAATGCTCAAATAAATGAGATGCGTGGTATAGAAACATGTCATCCATCATGAGAGGTTTGTTGTTATGTATGGCATAATGGAGACTCAAGTTGTGTGATGCATCACGAGAAATATCATTGTGATTCATGGAATGCATATGGTGCACACAATCATGGTAATCATGCAAGGTATGGAATGCATCAAAATCTCCTAGTATGTATGAGGAAACTATGGGGGTCTCCTCATGAGCATCAATGGAAACATCACATGGAGAATATTGACAACATCAAAAGCAAAGCATATTTGGAACAATGTGTTCATGGCATGGCATAGTAGATGAATTGCGCAAATTATGTAAAGGGAGCATGGCAATATCATCGCATGAAAAACAAAAGCCAATGACCATCATCTTGTCATCTATGCCACAAGTGCAAATAGGATTTACTTTAATGGGGCATGCATAGTTACTATGTTGAGATTGAAATGAAACAATATGAGAAATCTCACTCATAGCATATGACAAGTTCAAAGGATTATCAAACATGATGTGACCAAAAGAATTTTCACATGATATCCTATGGAGCATAGCATCACAACTAGGCAACTCAACATGCTCATCATCATATTCATCATAAATAGGTAAGTGAAGACATGAGGAAGTTGCACTAGCATGAAGCATGGTCATAGGTGAATCAACATCATGCAAGCAATCATTGGTGATATAGTCCACAAGTGGGACGAAAGAAGCACCATCACCTATGTTACCTTTGGAGCATCGCTCATGTATTGTAGGTGAGGTTGCAACTTGATGGTACCATGTGGGGGGTACATCTTCTTCCACCATGGCCATCGGGTTATCCAATGGAGGGACGGACTCATCGAGGGTAGGCATGTCCTCTTGTAGGAGACCTAACACCAAATAGAACACACTCGGAGTAGAGGTTAAGTTGTTAGAAATCATAGTGGCCTCACATGCCCTATCAACTACCTCACTCACTAAGTGTTGTGGCTCACTCACTCCCTCGTGGATGCTCTCACTCGTATGGTTGGTGGAGTCACTCAAATGGCTCTCAACCTCACATAGGAGAAGTGGCATGCTCTCATGTGTGGGGCTAGTGGTGGGCACACTCATCCTCTCAAGGGAAATGCTCTCAAGATCACATATGGTGGAGTCACTCATATCGCTCATGTGGTGGTGGCTCTCCTCACATGGGAATTGGGGCATCTCGTCATAAGTGGATGTTGAAGAGGTGTAGGTGCAATAGTCTCCATGCTCAACTTCCTCATCCGTAATGCCTCCAATGATGAATGCCGTAGGGTGTGGCAAACCATCACGCTCCTCCGAGGTCAAAGAGAAGGTCTCATGCTTGCTCGCGTAGCTTGACCCGGAGTAGTAGTCCAATATGGGCGCCGTCTTCATGGTGTCGAAGAGGTTCATGCTCATCGCCTTGGTCGAAGGGGATGGCCCATGCTCGACCGTCTTGTCGCCGTCGCTCGTAGATGATCGCCTTGATGATGAAGACATCGATGTAGGCGAACGTACATCCAAAGGCGAAGATGCCTTGATAGCACTTGGCGAAGATGCCGAAGTGGTGGTTGTAGCCGTAGCTCCGTCTTGGGTATGCTTGTCTCGCGGTCTTCTTATGTTCTCTTGAAGCTTGGGCTTGGCGTGAAGTAGAGCGTCTTCAGACTTGTAGGTATGCGCTTGTCGAGCATCTTCATGATGATGATGTCGTTGTCGTGCTTGAGCTCTTGGTAGATGTCGTTCGTCGTCGTCGTGCACAAGATGCTTGGAGGTGACTTGCCCTTCATGACGATGTCGATGGTCGCCATGGCGGTGTGGACGTGGAAGACTTGTACTTGCATCATGTTTGCGCTCCGAAGACTTGGGACTTGAACGTCGCCGCCCAGAGGATGACGAAGGGGAAGAAGACTTGTAATCGACCACCAAGTGTCGGAGCTCCGCCATTTGTTTGTTGAAGGAGTCGCACATGTCGTCGAAGGAAGCCATTGTCCTTGTCTCGAAGTGTCGTTGTTCGATGGCGATGTTGCCCAAGCACTCTTGCATTTCTCGTTGTAGTCCGATGGTTTTCGCGTGGATGTCCTTGTTCGCGCCGTCGATGTCGAAGACCGGAGATGAAATGCCTTGCCTATCCATCACAAGACGCTAGCAAGTATGAGTGGGAGAAAGAGAAGAACTATACCAAATGTACCTTGACCGATGTTGAAGATGGATCAATGATCACTCAAATGTGGAACAAGGAAATAGCACAATTGGTACCAATTCTTGTCGGTTTCTCACACCTACACAAGTAAAGCTTATGGTGGAGCTCGGTGAGGATAGTGGCACAAAAATTTGATGCAAAATGTTAGCAAGAGTCAATAAAGCTGAAAAAGATTCACAAATTCGCAAGTGAAACAAGTAGACCAATAGCAATATGGGTGGCACACGGAAACACACACACGGATAGATAGATGGGGTCGTGCAACCAAGGAATGAGCCAAAATGTGGAATCCATGGAAAACGCTCGTGTTGCACAACTCAAGAGAGACGCTAGCACGATTGCTCTATAGGCGGATACGACACTTGTGCACAACCTATATGATGCAAAATGTATGAATTTTCTATCCCAAGTATGCTATGTGTATGATGTTCCGGTGCTTTGAGCACAAGATGATCCAAGATGATCAAGTATGATATGATATTTTGTGATGCTATGGCTCTTGCTTACAAGCTTCTTTGTCTTTCTCTTTTTGCTTAAAAGCTTATTCTATCTCTTTTTTTTGTATGGCCACGATGCACAAACCAAGATAGCAATTGTGTATATGCGGGAACAATCTTGTGACACAAGAGATGATATGATGATACCAATATGATATGGTATATATGCAATGGAAGGGCGGATCGATGATCACTAATGTGCACAAGTAACGTTGCCGGCAATACTCAAAGGCTAGTCTCGATAGGCAAGTGACGCAAAATGGGCTAGGGGTTAACAATGCAATTGCAAGGGGAATATACAATGATGTCGTCGAAGTTACCGTCCGATGATGATGATGATGAGATGCGGTGCTCTTGATGTAGACCCGTTCCTAATTAGCCGAAACACCTTAGGAAACGGAAAAACCACAACTCAAAATCTCAAGGACAAATATCAAATGGTGGTAGCGGCAATGCCGTGGTGGTTGCGGAAGTGGAATGATGGGCTATACACGATGTCGGAGTTGAAGTCACGGTCCCTAAGTAGCCGAAACACCTTAGGAGACACAAGCCACAACTCAAACAAGCTCGAACAAAAATTTGGTTAAGTTGGGTTGGCTATGTATGGTGGACTAGGCTATGCGGAAGTGGTGGTGGTGGTTGATGAAGAAGCAATGGTCCCTAAGTAGCCTAAACACCTTAGGAGACTCAAATCACTACTCAAGCAACCACAAATGCTATGGGGGACAAAATGGTTAGGTTGCGGAAGTCGGTGGTGGTATAGAGGATGATGTGGTGGAAGGCCTAGGCAAACTTGCCAAATTTGACAAAATATGATGGAGCCAAATGATGATGGTGGTATTTTTGTGTTATGGGGGATGTCAAGAGCTTCAAAACGAGCTCAAGAACGTCGAAATCGGAGTTCGGATGAATTAGTTCTGGACAAAACGGTGAAACGGAAAAGTCTGAAACTACAGGGGTCGGACATCCGGGGTCGGGTCCGGATTTCCGGGACCTGATGTCCAGAACCGCGCGGGATTTTGCCCTCCAGGAGCCGGATGTCCAGCCCGATGGCCTGGATGTCCGGCCTATGGCCCGGATGTCCGGCGCGACGATTCCAGATCGGGATTGGGACTTCCAAACTCGTTTGTGGGCGGAATTTGATGATTTTGGGGGCAAAATTTGACGGATTTTGTGGGGGAAAGATGGGGAAACTTGGGGAAATGCTAGATCCACTTGAAACCAAGCAAATCCATGGATCAAAATCAACAAAACCTCATCAAACCAACAGATCAAAAAAATATTTGGGGCTATTTTTGGTGGGGAATTTTCGAAATTGGGGAAGAACACAACAAAAACAAGCTAGAAAACGGTGGGGAGGCTCCAAATTCGTGAGAAACCGTGGCTCATGATACCATATGATGTAGGGTGGAACCCTAGATGGCCGATCTTTCACGAAATGGAGGGGATCCCACGATGAACACGAAGAACACGAGAGGGGAACACGAGCAAACCAACAAGAACAAGTCACACATATGCTAGATCCTCGAAACACAAAGAGATACAGGATCCATGATCAATAAGGGACGATACAAAGGGTAACCGGTTCTTCTCCGTGAGGAGGTCTTGATGATATCCCGTAGGATCTTCTCCGCAAAGGAGGTCTTGAATCCGTGTGGATCTTCTCCATGGAGGGGCCGCGGTCACTCACAAGGAGATGAACCACTAGTGGATGAGCAAAGCTCTATCTCAAATGAGCTAAACCTAAGCTAACCCTCAAATGGAGGAGGGGGAGGATTATATATAGTCTAGGTCCACGAAGGGGTAAGTGGGAGAGGGATACATGGGCCTCAGGCCCGATACACTGTGCGCAGACAGGGGCCGGATGTCCGGGCGGGGGCCGGATGTCCGGGCCTTCCCGAGACGCCGGATGTCCGGGCGCTGGGGTCGGATGTCCGGGCTGGCATGGTCCAGCTTCTGTGATGGGCGCCGGATTTCTGGGCTGGCGCCGGATGTCCGGCTCGACGCGAGGCGCCGGATGTCCGGGGGTCGGCCGGATGTCCGGCCGCTGTAGCTCTGCGACGACTCCACTTGAGGCACTTCTTGATCCGCTTCTGTGGGGACTTGTCCTATGCTTCGAGTATCTCCTTGGTCGTCTCCTCGGTTCCTAAGCACATGTAGTGTCTTTGCATTAGGTAGCAACCAAGTCTCGCATGAATGAAAATGGGAAGCATCGAGGAACGGGTTCACCTTATGTCCACTTGGGGTTTGGGTAGTAGTCGTAGTGTACATGGGGATGAACGAAGGATGCTCCGCATCAAGTATGCATCTCAAGAAGGGTGTCAAAGTCTCCAAGATCAACAAACATAACATTGCTGCCCTCAATACAAGTGACGAGAGATGCAACTAATGGAGACATGTGACAATGATCAAGATATATCATGTGAGTGGCACGAATATATATATCATCAACCCAAGAAAGCAAGTAAGAGTGGAACATGGGTGATGCAATATAGCAAGCAAGCATAGCAATCGAGTCAAACAAGCTAGTAGTGCAAAGATGCAACATACGAGAGGTAAGCATGGCAAGCATGTCATGGATGCAATTAGTAGGCATGAATAATGCACATGGCATAGCACAAGCATGAAAGCAAGATATGAGAAAAATAGCATCAATGTGTTGATGAGAGGCCATATGTAAATAGCAATGGGATATCATAACTCTCCCAACACAAGAATCAACAATAACATGGGGCATAAAGAAATCATGGCAATAGCTACTAGTGTCTCCACCAAGCATGCAAATACACATAGGAGTATCATAATGGTGAATCATGGGTAATTGCAAGCAAGGGTCACAATTGCATGGCAAAATCATAGCAAGAGGCCTAACATGCAAAGTGAACACGATAGTATGGGCATAAGGTGACAAGTGGCAAATAGCCCATAGCCGTGTGAGAGCCAAGTAAAAGAGATGCGCGTAGTGGTTGCGCGATGAGAACGGTGGTAGGGACAATCCACAGGATCCCAAATTGTCGTTGCTCTCAAGAGCTCGTTTTGTCAACTCATGGGATTGTGAGGTTGACAAATGTTCATGAGTACCTACACACAACAAAGACAAGGGAAAAATTGTGTGTGCGTGGTATATGTACACATCATCCATCATGATGAGCACGCACATGTGTTGGTTAGCACATAAAAGCCAATGCTCAAATAAATGAGATGCACGATATAGAAACATGTCATCCATCATGAGAGGTTTGTTGTTATGTATGGCATAATGGAGACTCAAATTGTATAATGCATCACAAGAAATATGTAGAGCATTGTTATTCATTGAATGCATATGGTGCACACAATCATGGTAAGCATGCAAGGTATGGAAGGCATCAAGATCTCCTAGTATGTATGAGGAAACTATGGGGGTCTCCTCATGAGCATCAATGGAAACATAACATGGAGAATATTGACAACATCCAAAGCAAAGCATATTTGGAACAATGTGTTCATGGCATGGCATAGTAGATGAATTTCGCAAATCATCTAAAGGGAGCATGTCAATATCATCGCATGAAAAACAAAAGCCAATGACCATCATCTTGTCATCTATGCCACAAGTGCAAATGGGATTTATTTTAATGGGGCATGCATAGTTACTATGTTGAGATTGAAATGATACAATATGGGAGATCTCACTCATAGCATATGACAAGCTCAAAGGATTATCAAACATGATGTGACCAAAAGAATTTTCACATGATATCCTATGGAGCATAGCATCACAACTAGGCAACTCAACATGCTCATCATCATATTCATCATAAATAGGTAAGTCAAGACATGAGGAAGTTGCACTAGCATGAAGCATGGTCATAGGTGAATCAACATCATGCAAGCAATCATTGGTGATATAGTCCACAAGTGGGACGAAAGAAGCACCATCACCTATGTTACCTTTGGAGGATCGCTCATGTATTGTAGGTGAGGTGTTCAAGATCCAAACGTTGTTATCTTCATCTTGATGGAACAATGTGGGTGGTGAATCTTCTTCCACCATGGCCATCGGGTTGTTCATTGGAGGGATGGACCCGTTGAGGGTAGTATTGTCGTCATGTAGGAGGCCTAGCACCAAAGAAAACACACTAGGAGTAGAGGTTAAGTCGTTAGAAATCATAGTGGCCTCACATGCCCTCTCAACTACCTCACTCACTAAGTGTTGTGGCTCACTCACTCCCTCTTGGATGCTCTCACTCGTATGGTTGGTGGAGTCACTCAAATGGCTCTCAACCTCACATAGGAGAAGTGGCATGCTCTCATGTGTGGGGCTATGGTGGGCACACTCATCCTCTCAAGGGAAATGCTCTCAAGGTCACATATGGTGGAGTCACTCGTATCACTCATGTGGTGGTGGCTCTCCTCACATGGGAATTGGGGCATCTCGTCATATGTTGATGCCGAAGAGGTGTAGGTGCAATAGTCTCCATGCTCAACTTCCTCATCCGTAATGCCTCCAAAGATGAATGCCGTAGGATGTGGCAAATCATAACGCTCCTCCGAGGTCAAAGAGAAGGTCTCATCCTTGCTTGCGTAGCTTGCCCCGGAGTAGTAGTCCAATATGGGCACCATCTTCATGGTGTTGAAGAGGTTCATGCTCGTCGCCTTGGTCAAAGGGGATGGCCCATGCTCGACCGTCTTGTTGCCGTCGCTCGTAGATGATCGCCTTGATGATGAAGACGTCGATGTAGGCGAACTCATGGGAAGTAGGCGAAGATGCCATACGTCCAAAGGCGAAGCTGCCTTGATAGCACTTGGCGAAGATGCCGAAGTGGTGGTTGTAGCCGTAGCTCCGTCTTGGGTGTGCTTGTCTCGCGGTCTTCTTATGTTCTGTTGAAGCTTGGGCTTGGCGTGAAGTAGAGCGTCTTCGGACATGTATGTTTGCGCGTGTCGAGCATATTCATCTTGATGGTGTCTTTGTAGTGCTTGAGCTCTTGATAGATGTCGTTCGTCGTCGTCGTGCACATGATGCTTGGAGGTGACTTGCCCTTCATGACGATGTCGATGGTCGCCATGGCGGTGTGGACGTGGAAGACTTGCACTTGCATCATGTTTGCGCTCCGAAGACTTGTGACTTGAACGTCGCCACCAAAAGAATGACGAAGGGGAAGAAGACTTGTAATCGACCACTAAGTGTCGGAGCTCCGCCATTTGTTTGTTGAAGGAGTCGCACATGTCGTCGAAGGAAGCCATTGTCCTTGTCTCTGAGTGTCGTAGTTTGATGGCGATGTTGCCCAAGCACTCTGGCATTGCTCGTTGTAGTCCGATGGTTTTCGCGTGGATGTCTTTGCTCGCGCCGTCGATGTCGAAGATCGGAGATGAAATGCCTTGCCTATCCATCACAAGACGCTAGAAAGTATGAGCGGGAGAAAGAGAAGAACTATACCAAATGTACCTTGACTGATGTTGAAGATGGATCAATGATCACTCAAATGTGGAACAAGGAAATAGCACAATTGGTACCAATTCTTGTCGGTTTCTCACACCTACACAAGTAAAGCTTATGGTGGAGCTCGGTGAGGATAGTGGCATAAAAATTTGATGCAAAATGTTAGCAAGAGTCAATAAAGTTGAAAGAGATTCACAAATTCGCAAGTGAAACAAGTAGACCAATAGCAATATGGGTGGCACGCGGAAACACACAGACGGATAGATAGATGGGGTCGTGCAACAAAGGAATGAGCCCAAAATGTGGAATCCACGAAAATGCTCTTGTTGCACAACACTAGAGAGACGCTAGCGCGATTGCACAATAGGCGGATACGAACTTGTGCACAACCTACTATGCAAAATGCAACGACTTCTATCCCAAGTATGCTATATGTATGATGTTCCGGTGCTTGAGCACAACATGATCCAAGGTGATCAAGTATGATATGATATTTTGTGATGCTATGGCTCTTGCTTACAAGCTTCTTTGTCTTTTTCTTTCTGCTTAAAAGCTTGTTCTATCTCTTTTTTTTGTATGGCCACGATGCACAAACGAAGATAGCAATTGTGTATATTCGGGAACAATCTTGTGACACAAGAGATGATATGATGATACCAAGATGATATGGTATGTATACAATGGAATGGCGGATCACTAATGTGCACAAGTCACGTTGCCGGCAATACTCAAATGGCTAGTCTCGATAGGTAAGTGACGCAAAAAATGGGCTAGGGGTTAACAATGCAATTGCAAGGGAATATACAATGATGTCGTCGAAGTTACCGTCCGTGTCGATGATGAGAGGTGGTGCTCTTGATGTAGACCCATTCCTAATTAGCCGAAACACCTTAGGAGACGGAAAAACCACAACTCAAAATCTCAAGGACAAATGTCAAATGGTGGTAGCGGACAAGTGGTGGTGGTCACGAAATTGTTGGTGGAAACCCGGTCAAAATGGGTTATGGTGGTGGAAGTGTATGATCGGCTATACACGTTGTCGGAGTTGAAGTCACGGTCCCTAAGTAGCCGAAACACCTTAGGAGACACAAGCCACAACTCAAACAAGCTCGAACAAAATTTCGTTAAGTTGGGTTGGCTATGTATGGTGGACTAGGCTATGCGAAAGTGGTGGTGGTGGTTGATGAAGAAGCAATGGTCCCTAAGTAGCCTAAACACCTTAGGAGACTCAAATCACTACTCAAGCAACCACAAATGCTATGGGGGACAAAATGGTTAGGTTGCGGAAGTCGGTGGTGGTTATGCGGATGATATGGTGGAAGTCCTAGGCAAAGATGCCAAAATTCACAAAATATGATGGAGTTAAATGATGATGGTGGTATTTTATGTTATGGGGGATGTCAAGAGCTTCAAAACGATCTCAAGAACGTCGAAATCGGAGTTCGGATGAATTAGTTATGGACAAAACGGTGAAACACGGGTGGCTGAATTCCCAGGGGTCGGACATCCGGGGTCGGGTCCGGATTTCCGGGACCTGATGTCCAGAAACTTGCACGATTTTGCCCTCCAGGAGCCGGATGTCCGGCCGGGGACCCGGATGTCCGGCCCGATGGTCCGGATGTCCGGCCTATGGTCCGGATGTCCGGCCCGACAATTCCAGATCGGGATTGGAACTTCCAAACTCGTTTGGCGGTGGAATTTGATGATTTGGGGGGCGAAATTTGAGTGATTTTATGGATGAAAAGTGGGAAAACTTGTGGAGATGCTAGATCCACTCGAAACACAGCGAATCAATGATCAAAATCAACAAAATCTCATCAAACCAACAGATCACAAAAAAAATTGGGGCTATTTTTGGTGGGGAATTTTCGAATTGGGGAAGAACACAACAAAAACAAGCTAGAAAATGGTGGAGGGGGATCCAAATTCTTGAGAAACCGTGGCTCATGATACCATATGATGTAGGGTGGAACCCTAGATGGCCGATCTTTCACGAAATGGAGGGGATCCCACGAAGAACACGAAGAACACGAGAGGGAACACGAGGGGAAACACGAGAAAATCACTTAAACCAACAAGAACAAGTCACACATATGCTAGATCCTCGAAACACAAAGAGATACAAGATCCATGATCAACAATGGACGATACAAGTAGCGATAGTCTTCTCCGTGAGGAGATCTTGGTATCCCGTAGGATCTTCTCCGCAGAGGTCTTGAATCCGTGTGGATCTTCTCCGTGGAGGGGCCGCAGTCACTCCCAAGGAGATGAACCACTAGTGGTTGAGCAAAGCTGTGTCTCAAATGAGCTAAACCTAAGCTAACCCTCAAATGGAGGAGGGGAGGAGTATATATAGTCTAGGTCCACGAAGGGATAAGTGTGAGAGGGATACATGGGCCTCAGGCCCGTCTCTGCGTGCAGGCAGGCACCGGATGTCCAGGCCGGGGGCCGTATGTCCGGCGGCTCGCAAGGAGCCGGATGTCCGGGCCTCTGGCCAGATGTCTGGGCTGAGCGTGGCCGGCTTCTGTTGCCTTCTGTGATGAGGGGACGGATTTCCGGTGAAGGGGCCAGATGTTCGGGGCATCGAGAGGAGCCGGATGTCCGGGGCATGGGGCCGGATTTCCAGGCTAGCAGGGCTCACTTCTGTGAAGGGGCGCCGGATGTCCGGGCTTGGGGGCCAGATGTCCGGGGCCTGTAGGTGCTAGCCCTTCTTCCTTCTCTTCCGCGCACACTTGGCCTTGGTCCTTGGACTCTCCATGGTCTCCTTGGGTGTTCCTGAGCATGCACAAGGTTCACGCTTAAAGTAGCATCCATGTCTCGCGAGAAAAGAAAGGGGAAGCATCGAGGAACGGGATCACCTTGCATCCAAGTGGTGTACATGGGGATGAACGAAGGATGCTCCGCATCAATCCCCTTGCCAAAAACTCACTTCTGTAGAACACAAGAAACTTGCTCCAACTCTTTCAAAGCTCAGAGTCCTACTGGGAATGGGCTAACATGAATTGACTTAGCCCGGTGCTGACTCGCCTAGCGGATCATTCCTTTGAGTCACCGGACTTGCTTAATGTACGATTACACTAGAGAAAAAGAGGATCCATTACGTCATAGCTCTGAGGATCTGGAGGAGGATGTAATCACAGACATGACTAAAACTGTTTTGAATGAGACCATGGCTGACTGCAGCAAAGTGGGTCTGCAGCACTTCTGCAAACTTAACCCGGCACCAGAGGTAAGTCTTAACTTTAACTGATGTCACCTTATAACTTTGATTCTCTGTCAATCTTGAATTTTGCCGCCTCTCGCAGGCTTAGTCAGCTTTCTGGAAAAAAATCTTACGACCATGAAGCCGCTAAGAGGGCCAGAGCTATTAAGAAAGCTGCCAAGAGAGCCATAAAAAAGACCAAGAAGAAAACCAGCCCTTCTGTTTTGTTGGAAATGAACTACGGCACTGAGTCGGAGGTAGACCTTGACTCTCTTGGTTCCTACTTCAATTATCTTATTGACACTGATTATTGTCAGGATGACACGGAGGCCAGCCAGGCCGTGGATGAAGAGGTAATTACTATTTCCTCCGGCTCAGAATCCTTGCCAAGACAAAAAGTTCGACGGGTAATCCGGAAAGTAAGATTTTCACACCCTTCAGCTCATTTAGATCCTCACTTTCTTTTGAAGCAACAGCAACACGAGAGTCGGCGTCGGACTCGGAACACCGGAGAAGAGGAATTGTCCTCCGGTTTACCAAATACCCCAACTCGTCGAAAACGCTGGAATGAGGTCTTTCCACTCTTAAACCCTCGTTACCCGCTCGCGGGTCTTATACGTCAACCAATGAATTCGTCTGATTCAAACTATCAGGAAACCTCCCGCTCTTCATCTCGCGACTCATCTCAAAGTCAACTCCCAGCTTTCAAGACTGCCCCTGGGTAAGTAATTTCTTCCTTGTTCATCTTTTCCTTAAATCTTTGTAACTTTGAAGTGACTTACTTTAACTCGTGTAGAGGCCAAGCTAAACCTATCCAGAGGGCCAGGGCGAGTAAGCCGGCAGCGGATCCAAGGGTCATTGAGCCGGAGCAACAGGTTTTGGTAACAGATGTTTATAAACCAATAGAGGAAGCCACTCATGATGCTCCTCCTGAGATTCCTAATGCCTCCATTGACCCTGCCAAAGCTGATTCTGCAACTGCTGAACCGCTAGCCCCGTCTGAGCCGCCAGAGAACTAGACTCAAGATGTTACAGTCATTGGTACTACTTTCAGAGAGCCGGGTAACCCGACTGTGCTAGCCAAACATACTGTCAAGCAAGAACTCGTTGAGAAATGAAGAGTGAGGTTTGACACGTCTCAATACACACAGCTGAGCACTGGCGAAGTCCTTTCTGGATATCTCAATCAGGTCCACAACAATTGTGACCTTGAGATTGATATGGTGAAGCAGATGCACCAGAAGTTTGAGGTAAATTTCTTGACCAAACTATAATCATCCTTCCAGCCCCCAAGTCTATTGGATATGATAGAAATGAATATGTTGTAGACTTAGAAACAATTGTCACCTTTTTAAATCGGCACCCCACTTAATAAGAAATTTGTCCTTGAAGAACATTACATGTGTAGCCCCCAAGGGCCGGCTTAATTAGCTTGAATGAGCCGGTCCTCATTATCATTGCATAGAATTTGCCTGCATACCCTCCATGAACCGGTGGTAATAACTATGTTGTCGTCGAGTTAATATAATTAACTGATAATACAGAAGCAATATGCATTAGCCCCCAAGTGCCAAGTACTCTTGCTTGCAAAGTGCTTGGGACTTTATTGATATGAATCCGGCTCAGAAAAGAAAAACTTCAGCCTCCATTAGCCCCCAAGTGCCAAGTGTTGTTGCTTGCAAAAGGCTTGGGACTCCAATTTTTGTAAAGCGAAAACTAATTTGCCTTATGTTCTCTTTGTTCGTTCTGGATACTACTGCTGAATTGCATGTGCAGTTAGATGATGCAAGGAGACGGCTTAAGCATCAAGAGTCTAAGACCCAGAAGGCCAAATCAAAATTTCAATTTAGCATGTCTAAATTAAATGAATTGAAGGCTAAACTTAAGACGGAATAGTCTGCCTGGGCTGAAGAAAGAACCGCCTTGGTGCAGAGAGCTGAAAAAGCCGAGTCAACTCTCGAAAAGGTGACAGCAGAGCTCACCGGGTTAAAGCATCGTGTCTCAGAAGTGACTTCAGCCATCTTTGGTAAGCCGCCATACTGAAACTTAAAAAATATATTTAGGTAACATAACCCGTTACTGACCAACTGTACGGCTTATGTTGGTAGCAGGAGTAGTAATCTTCTCAGAGAACTGCTTGTCAAGCTCAAAGCTGTCTACACCCTTGTGGAGCAACTATACACTGGAGCACAACGTGCCCTGGCTGCTGTCTCTCCGTCCAGCCAGGCACCAACGTTGTTTGTGGATATTTTAAGAAGACTCTCTGATACGGAGTATCCCATGATCATCCCCATGTTCACTCGACGAGGCCTCAACTACACACAATTGGACACAAGGTTCACTCGCTCCTCTCTGAACCTCCACTTTCTACAAGTGAGACATGCCTACTACCTCAAATATATGTGCTATGCATGTTCAGGAACACCCAAGGACCAAGGCCAAGTGCGCGTGGAAGAGAAGGAAGAAGGACCAGCATCTACAGGCCCCGGACATCCGGCCCCCAAGCCCGGACATCCGGCGCCCCTTCACAGAAGCTAGCACCGCAAGCCCGGACATCCGGCCCCATGCCCCGGACATCCGGCTCCACTCGAAGCCCCGGACATCCGGCCCCTTCGCCGGAAATCCGGCCCCTCATCACAGAAGGCAACCGAAGCCGGCCACGCTCAGCCCGGACATCCGGCTCCTCGCGAGCCGCCGGACATCCGGCCCCCGGCCCGGACATCCGGCGCCTGCCTGCGCGCAGAGACGGGCCTGAGGCCCATGTATCCCTCTCCCACTTACCCCTTCGTGGACCTAGACTATATATACTCCTCCCCCTCCTCCATTTGAGGGTTAGCTTAGTGATAGCTCATTTGATACTATCTAGTGGTTCATCTCCTTGTGAGTGACTGCGGCCCCTCCACGGAGAAGATCCACTACGGATTCAGGACCTCCTTCATCGGAGAAGATCCCCAGGGATATCAAGACCTCCTCACGGAGAAGAACCGGTTACCCTTTGTATCGTCCCTTGTTGATCATGGATCTTGTATCTCTTTGTGTTTCGAGGATCTAGCATATGTGTGACTTGTTCTTGTTGGTTTGAGTGATTCTCTCGTGTTTTCCCTCGTGTTCCCTCTCGTGTTCTTCGTGTTCATCGTGGGATCCCCTCCATTTCGTGAAAGATCTGCTGATTAGGGTTCCACCCTGTATCATATGGTATCAAGAGCATAGGTTAATCACGAATTTGGAGCCCCACACCTTGTTTTCTAGCTTGTTTTGTTGTGTTCTTCCCTAAATTCGAAAATTCCCCACCAAAAATAGCCCCAAAAAATTTTGTGATCTGTTGGTTTGATGAAGTTTTGTTGATTTTGATCCGTGGATTTGCTTGGTTTCAAGTGGATCTAGCATTTCCCCAAGTTTCCCCATCTTTCCTCCACAAAATCCCTCAAATTTTGAGCCCCAAATCATCAATTTCCGCCCCAAATTCGAAAAGTTCGTCCCGATTCAGATCTGGAATCTTCGGGCCGGACATCCGGGCCACTGGCCGGACATCCGGGCCATCGGGCCGGACATCCGGCTCCTGGAGTGAAAAATCCCGCGCGGTTCTGGACATCAGGCCCCGGAAATCCGGCCCCGGCCCCGGATGTCCGACCCCTGGGAATTTCAGACTTTTTCGTTTCACCGTTTTGTCCATAACTAATTCATCCGAACTCCGATTTCGACGTTCTTGAGCTCGTTTTGAAGCTCTTGACATCCCCCATAACACAAAAATACCACCATCATCATTTGACTCCATCATATTTTTGGGACTTTGGCATCTTTGCCTAGGGCTTCCACCATATCATCCGCATAACCACCACCGACTTCCGCAACCTAACCATTTTGTCCCCCATAGCATTTGTGGTTGCTTGAGTAGTGATTTGAGTCTCCTAAGGTGTTTAGGCTACTTAGGGACCATTGCTTCTTCATCAACCACCACCACCACTTCCGCATACCCGTTGCCCATTATACATAGCCAACCAACTTAACCCAATTTTGTTCAAGCTTGTTTGAGTTGTGGCTTGTGTCTCCTAAGGTGTTTCGGCTACTTAGGGACCGTGAATTCAACTCCGACATCGTGTATAGCCCATCATTCCACTTCCGCAACCACCACGGCATTGCCGCTACCACCATTTGATATTTGTCCTTGAGATTTTGAGTTGTGGTTTTTCCGTTTCCTAAGGTGTTTCGGCTAATTAGGAACGGGTCTACATCAAGAGCACCACCTCTCATCATCGACACGGACGGTAACTTCGACGACATCATTGTATATTCCCTTGCAATTGCATTGTTAACCCCTAGACCATTTTTGCGTCACCTACCTATCGAGACTAGCCATTTGAGTATTGCAGGCAACGTGACTTGTGCACATTAGTGATCATACTTCCCATATCATACATACCATATCACCGTGGTGAATCTCTTGATATCATCTCTTGTGACACAAGGTTGTCATCACATATACTCAATTGCTATCTTGGTTCGTGAAGTTTTGCATGAGAAAAGAGCTCAAAAGAGAAAGAGCCAAACAAGCTTTTAAGCACAAAGAAAAAGATGAGCAAAGAGCTTTTAAGCAAGAACCATAGCATCATACTACATTAAGATTGTCATACTCGATCATTTTGGATCATACCACCGGAATACCATACATATAGCATACTTGGGATAGAAGTCGTTGCATTTTGCTTAGTAGGTTGTGCACAAGTTCGTATCCGCCTATTGTGCAATCGCGCTAGCGTCTCTCTAGTGTTGTGCAACACGAGCATTTTCGTGGACTCCACATTTTGGCTCATTCCTTGGTTGCACGACCCCATCTATCTATCCGTGTGTGTGTTTCCGTGTGCCACCCATCTTGCTATTGGTCTACTTGTTGCATTTGCAAATTTGTGAATCTTTTTCAACATTATTGAGTCTTGCTAACATTTTGCATCAAATTTTTGTGCCACTATCCTCACCGAGCTCCACCATAAGCTTTACTTGTGTAGGTGTGAGAAACCGACAAGAATTGGTACCAATTGTGCTATTTCCTTGTTCCACATTTGAGTGACCATTGATCCATCTTCAACATCGGTCAAGGTACATTTGGTCTAGTTCTTCTCTTTCTCCCACTCATACTTGCTAGCGTCTTGTGATGGATAGGCAAGGCATTTCATCTCCGGTCTTCGACATCGACGGCGCGAACAAGGACATCCACGCGAAAACCATCGGACTACAACGAGAAATGCAAGAGTGCTTGGGCAACATCGCCATCGAACAACGACACTTCCAGACAAGGACAATGGCTTCCTTCGACGACATGTGCGACTCCTTCAACAAACAAATGGCGGAGCTCCGACACTTGGTGGTCGATTACAAGTCTTCTTCCCCTTCATCATCCTCTCGGCGGCGACGTTCAAGTCACAAGTCTTCGGAGCGCAAACATGATGCAAGTGCAAGTCTTCCACGTCCACACCGCCATGGCGACCATCGACATCGTCATGAAGGGCAAGTCACCTCCAAGCATCATGTGCACGACGACGACGAACGACATCTACCAAGAGCTCAAGCACGACAACGACATCATCATCATGAAGATGCTCGACAAGCGCATACCTACAAGTCCGAAGAAGCTCTACATCACGCCAAGGCCAAGCTTCAAGAGCATAAGAGAAGACCGCGAGACAAGCACACCCAAGACGGAGCTACGGCTACAACCACCACTTCGGCATCTTCGCCAAGTGCTATCAAGGCATCTTCGCCTTCGGACGTACGGCATCTTCGCCTACTTCCCATGAGTTCGCCTACATCGACGTCTTCATCATCAAGGTGATCATCTACGAGCGACGGCGACAAGACGGTCGAGCATGGGCCATCCCCTTCGACCAAGGCGACGAGCATGAACCTCTTCGACACCATGAAGACGGCGCCCATATTGGACTACTACTCCGGGTCAAGCTACGCGAGCAAGCATGAGACCTTCTCTTTGACCTCGGAGGAGCGTGATGGTTTGCCGCACCCTACGACATTCATCTTTGGAGGCATTACGGATGAGGAAGTTGAGCATGGAGACTATTGCACCTACACCTCTTCGACATCCACATATGACGAGATGCCCCAATTTCCATGTGAGGAGAGCCACCACCACATGAGTGACATGAGTGACTCCACCATATGTGACATTGAGTGCATTTCCTATGAGAGGATGAGTGTGCACACCACTAGCCCCACACATGAGAGCATGCCACTTCTCCTATGTGAGGTTGAGAGCCATTTGAGTGACTCCACCAACCATACGAGTGAGAGCATCCATGAGGGAGTGAGTGAGCCACACCACTTAGTGAGTGAGGTAGTTGATAGGGCACGTGAGGCCACTATGATTTCTAACGACTTAACCTCTACTCCGAGTGTGTTTTCTTTGGTGCTAGGTCTCCTACAAGAGGACATGCCTACCCTCGATGAGTCCGTCCCTCCAATGGACAAAGCGATGGCCATGGTGGAAGAATATGCACCCCCCACATGGTACCATCAAGTTGCAACCTCACCTACAACACATGAGCGGAACTCCAAAGGTAACATAGGTGATGGTGCTTCTCTCGTCCCACTAGTGGACTATCTTGACAATGATTGCTTGCATGATGTTGATTCACCTATGACCATGCTTCATGCTAGTGCAACTTCCTCATGTCTTGACTTACCTATTTATGATGAATATGATGATGAGCATGTTGAGTTGCCTAGTTGTGATGCTATGCTCCATAGGATATCATGTGACAATTCTTTTGGTCACATCATGTTTGATAATCCTTTGAACTTGTCATATGCTATGAGTGAGATTTCTCATATTGTTTCATTTCAATCTCAACATAGTAACTATGCATGCCCCATTAAAGTAAATCCTATTTGCACTTGTGGCATAGATGGCAAGATGATGGTCATTGGCTTGTGTTTCTCTTGTGATGATATTGCCATGCTTCCTTTACATGATTTGCGCAATTCATCAACTATGCCATGCCATGAACACAATGTTCCAAATATGCTTTGCTTTGGATGTTGTCAATATTCTCAATGTGATGTTTCCATTGATGCTCATGAGGAGACCCACATAGTTTCCTCATACATACTAGGAGATCTTGATGCATTCCATACTTTGCATAGTTACCATGATTGTGTGCACCATATGCATTCCATGAATAACAATGCTCTACCTACTTGTCATGATGCATCACACAACTTGAGTCTCCATTATGCTATACATAACAACAAACCTATCATGATGGATGACATGTTTCTATATCACGCATCTCATTTCTTTGAGCATTGGCTATTATGTGCTAACCAACACACACACGTGCGCATCATGATGGATGATGTGTACATATACCACGCACATACAATTTTTCCTTTGCCTTTGTCTTGTGTAGGTACTTTCGCAAACTCGTCAACCTCACAATCCCATGAGTTGACGAAAAGAGCTCTTGAGAGCAACGATGACTTGGGATTCCGTGGAATCTCCTTACCACAATTCTCTTCGCGCAACCACTACGCGCCTCTCTTTTACTTGGCTCTCACACGGCTATGGGCTATTTGCCACTTCTCACATTATGCCCATACTATCGTGTTCACTTTGCATGTTATGCCTCTTGCTATGACTTTGCCATGCAATTGTCACCCTTGCTTGCCTTTACACATGATTCACCATTATGATACTCCTATGTGTATTTGCATGCTTGGTGGAGATACTTGTAGCTACTACCATGATTTCTTTGTGCCCCATGCTATTGTTGATTCTTGTGTTGAGAGAGACATGATATCCCATTGCTATTTCCATATGGCCTCTCATCAACACATTGATGCTATTTTGCTCTTATCTTGCTTTCATGCTTGTGCTATGCCATGTGCATTATTCATGCCTACAATTTGCGCACATGACATGCTTGCCATGATTACCTCTAGTACGTTGCATCTTTGCACTACTAGCTTGCTTGACTTGATCACTATGCTTGTTTGCTATGTTGCATCACCCATGTTCCTCTCTTACTTGCTTTCTTGGGTTGATGACATATATGTTCATGCCACTCACATGATATATATTGATCATTGTCACTTGCCTCCGATAGTTGCTTCTCTCATATTCACTTATAGTGAGTGCAACCGTGCGATGCTTGTTGATATTGGAGACTTTGACACCCTTCTTGTGATGCATACTTGCTTGATTGAGCCTATTGCACTTGGTTGTTCTCGCATCTTATGCCTACATACCATGCACCACACCCTTGTAATTTCTTATGATAAGAATGATGCAAGCACTTGTTGGGTATTTTCTCGCACGAATGCTAGGTTTTGCATTCACGCTAACCTCATTTGTTTTTCCGAGTGTTTGTCATGTTCTTTCATTTTGAAGGATTCACAAGGCGGTGTCGTCATGCAACAACTTGGTCATGCGAAGGCATACATGATGTGCAACACCAACATTCGCGAGAATCTCCTAAAGGTGAACTCATTCCTTTTGAGCCATCCTCACATACGCATATTGGATGGGTCATTCTTTCATTGTTGTCTTCTTCTTCTTGTCTACATGATAGATCTATTGGAGAGAGGACCTACATTGGAGATGGACCTTCAAGATGAGGAGCGCTCGGACTTTTTGGATGCACCTTCGTACCTTCACTCATGCCACGACATCGAGCATTGGTATGTCAAAACCCCTTTGACACATTGCACCACAAACTTCATATTTGTTGATTGTGTGCTCACATGCCATGCTCCATGGATATATCATTCCCATAACAAATTTGCATCTTGCCCATGGATTGACTCACATTATGATTGCCTTGTTGCATTTTGTATCCCCATGTCATCCATGATATATGAGCTTGTGCATTTCCTTAGCAAATTTGTTGTGATCTTTCTTGATGGCATATTCATACATCATGATCATATTGTCCTCCATCAATTGCATGACAACATACACATATTGAGCATCCATTGCCATGTTCATGCTCTTGATAAACCATCACACTATGACATCATTTTGCACAATGGTTGCATTGATCACATTCACAACACCTTTGTGTGCACCACAAATGCATTTGATCACATGAATGCTTTACATATCATACTATATCATCTTGTTAAGCTTCATGTACATCGTCACACGGACTCATTCTTACATGATGGACACTTTGTGTGTGCTAACCATTGTATTTCCAAGTGTCCTTTGTGTTTGCTCATTTTGCATGTACCACATACCGGAGACACCTTGGAGTACTTGGATTGCAACATGCCCTCAACTTCGTCCAACTACAAGTCCGTTTACGACTACCGTTTCCATGGTGATGAGGTTTTTGATCCGAGGTCGGATCTTTCCCAAGGGAGGGGAGATGATACGGAGTATCCCATGATCATCCCCATGTTCACTCGACGAGGCCTCAACTACACACAATTGGACACAAGGTTCACTCGCTCCTCTCTGAACCTCCACTTTCTACAAGTGAGACATGCCTACTACCTCAAATATATGTGCTATGCATGTTCAGGAACACCCAAGGACCAAGGCCAAGTGCGCGTGGAAGAGAAGGAAGAAGGACCAGCATCTACAGGCCCCGGACATCCGGCCCCCAAGCCCGGACATCCGGCGCCCCTTCACAGAAGCTAGCACCGCAAGCCCGGACATCCGGCCCCATGCCCCGGACATCCGGCTCCACTCGAAGCCCCGGACATCCGGCCCCTTCGCCGGAAATCCGGCCCCTCATCACAGAAGGCAACCGAAGCCGGCCACGCTCAGCCCGGACATCCGGCCAGAGGCCCGGACATCCGGCTCCTCGCGAGCCGCCGGACATCCGGCCCCCGGCCCGGACATCCGGCGCCTGCCTGTGCGCAGAGACGGGCCTGAGGCCCATGTATCCCTCTCCCACTTACCCCTTCGTGGACCTAGACTATATATACTCCTCCCCCTCCTCCATTTGAGGGTTAGCTTAGTGATAGCTCATTTGATACTATCTAGTGGTTCATCTCCTTGTGAGTGACTGCGGCCCCTCCACGGAGAAGATCCACTACGGATTCAGGACCTCCTTCATCGGAGAAGATCCCCAGGGATATCAAGACCTCCTCACGGAGAAGAACCGGTTACCCTTTGTATCGTCCCTTGTTGATCATGGATCTTGTATCTCTTTGTGTTTCGAGGATCTAGCATATGTGTGACTTGTTCTTGTTGGTTTGAGTGATTCTCTCGTGTTTTCCCTCGTGTTCCCTCTCGTGTTCTTCGTGTTCATCGTGGGATCCCCTCCATTTCGTGAAAGATCTGCTGATTAGGGTTCCACCCTGTATCACTCTCCATTCTACCTGCCAGAATAGATGAGATAAAGCGGTCATTTGCAAGAGCCGGTGCAGTAACAGCCTTGAGCCGGGCTAAGGCGTGGCTTCCAGAGCTAGACCCATCCGACTTGTCTACTGGTTATCCAAGCTTGAAATAAGACGACACAACTTTTGATCATAAAGACTTTGCTTCCTGTGTCAAAGATATCCGCCCTCTGGCCAGCTTAATTCTTAATGAAACGGACATGTCCAAATATCACCCGGCTTATAATATGGAGAATCAGAGGATGCCCACTCTGTCGTACCACGTGATGGAGCTGATTCCTGATAGAGGCAAAGGTGTCCCGTCTTTCGATGAGATGGTGGCTATCGTTTTCGGTGGAGTAGACTTTGACGATTCGACTACGAACGTGCGAGGACGTGCGCCTTAGTAATCGCTAAACCAACTCCGAGAGGTTATTGACCACGCCGGAGCACGATCAACCTGACCACGAGAGTCTATTTCCTGCAAGCAAACGAAGAAGAAGCAAGAAACTAAGATTGCAATCTGGATATTGGGAATATCAGAGGAAAGCTTTATTGATGAAGGTGGGGTTCTGTGACATCTTTGTCTGGTCGTTGAACACAAACGAAGTACGCGAAGTTGCAGCTACGGCGAACTTTAATCTAAACAAATCCCAAAGTCTAAACGACGCCCTAAGGGCTGTATATATGGGGGAAGAGGGGGGAATTTCATGGCCCTTGGAGGAGGGGTCCGAAACCAACCCTAACTCTTGTTTCCCCACACATACGGACTCTAAAAATAGCCTATACTCAAGTATTTCGAAATTACATGGGTCTGGCCCAATAATAAGGTGATGCAGCACCTTTAATAGCATGTGGATGAAATTTATGAAGTGGCATCTTGTATATTTCGTCCAAGACTTCACGCACTCATTATGGTGGCTTCAAAGTCCTGAAATCATCACTTGCATATCCATTCTTGTTCCCCTTGCGCATGTCATCATCTCAATGGTTGATCTTGCTCCAATGTTCATCCTTCTTGTCCAAGCTCGGTCCTTCATTTGTAAGCAAGACAAATGTATCCAATTTAGGCAGCATCATATTCTCGTGAACATTAGAATCATTACCAAGAAACGAAAGTACCTGGTAATTTAATTAGCGTGCGTGAGCTCTAGTAATTGGTCCTGTATATGTGTCAGTTGGGGTTGTGGGTGTAACCTTGTTAGTGATGTCCTCATCATCCTCCCCTTCTTGAATTGAAGTCGTCCTTGACGGAAGCTCATCTTCCTCACCCAAGTAAGGCTTCAAATCTGCAATGTTAAATGTGGGACTAACCCCAAAATCCACAGGCAACTCAAGTTCATACGCATTATCATTTATTTTCTCTAACACCTTGAAAGGGCCATCAGCACGTGGCATTAGCTTTGACTTGCGCAAATTAGGAAACCTATCCTTACGCAAATGTAACCAAACAAGATCTCCAGGTGCAAAGACAACACGTTTTCTACCCTTATCTCCAACAAGTTAATATTTAGCATTCATGCGCTTAATATTTTCCTTAGTTAACTCATGCATTTTTAAGATCAATTCAGCACGTTGTTTAGCATCAAAATTAACCTTCTCCGAAGATGGAAGAGGCAACAAATCAATAGGTGCACGAGGTAGGAAACCATAGACAATTTCAAAAGGGCACATCTTAGTAGTAGAATGCAACGAACGATTATAAGCAAATTCAATATGAGGCAAGCATTCTTCCCACATTTTCTTGTTATTCTTCAAAATAGCCCTAAGCATAGTAGACAAAGTTCTATTGACTACTTCAGTTTGTCCATCAGTTTGGGGGTGACAAGTAGTACTAAAAAGCGGTTTAGTCCCCAACTTAGCCCATAAACATCTCCAAAAGTGGCTAAGAAATTTAGTATCACGATCTGAAACAATAGTATTTGGCACACCATGCAAGCGAATAATTTCACGAAAGAACAAATCAGCAACATTAGCAGCATCATCGCTTTTATGACATGGTATAAAGTGTGCCATCTTCGAGAACCTATCCACGACAACAAAAATGCTATCCCTACCCTTCTTTGTTCGAGGTAAACCCAAAACAAAGTCCATAGATATATCTTCCCAAGGAACACTAGGGACATGCAAAGGCATACATAAACCATGAGGATTGAGTCGTGACTTAGCTTTTTGACATGTAGTGCAGCGAGCAACAAAACGCTCAACATCCCGTCTCATCTTCGGCCAAAAGAAATGTGTAGCAAGTACGTCCTCCGTCTTATTCATGCCAAAGTGTCCCATTAATCCTCCTCCATGCACCTCCTGCAACAACAAAAGACTAACAGAGCTAGCTGGAATGCATAGCTTGTTAGCACGAAACAAAAATCCATCATTAAGGACGAGCTTGTTCCATGTTCTCCCTTCTTTACAATTCTGCAATACATCTTTAAATTCAGCATCATGCACATATTCATCTTTGATGGTCTCCAAAACAAATATTTTAGAGTCAAGTTGTGAAAGCATAGTATAACGACGAGACAATGCATCAGCAATAACATTTTCTTTTCCCTTCTTGTGTTTAATAACATAAGGTAAAGTCTCTATGAATTCAACCCATTTAGCATGTCTATGGTTCAGTTTTGCTTGACTTTTAATGTGCTTCAAAGATTCATGATCAGAATGTATAACAAATTCTTTGGGCCATAAATAATGTTTCCAAAGTCCGAACAAGAGCATATAATTCCTTATCATAAGTAGAATAATTCAGACTAGGCCCACTCAATTTTTCAGAAAAGTATGCAACAAGTTTACCATCTTGTAATAACACACCTCCTAACCCAATTCCACTAGCATCACATTCAAGCTCAAAAGTCTTATTAAAATCAAGAAGTTGGAGTAAAGGAGCATGTGTCAACTTATCTTTCAATACCGTGAATGCTTCTTCCTGTGCAGTACCCCAAACAAAAGGCACATCCTTCTTTGCAAGCTCATTAAGAGGTGCAGCAATGGTGCTGAAATCTCTCACAAAACGCCAATAGAATCGGGCGAGGCCAAGGAAACTCCTCACGTGTGTGACCATTTTGGGCTGCGGCCAACTCTCAATAGCTTCAATCTTGGCTTTATCAACCTCAATTCCCCGTGGAGTAACAACATAGCCAAGAAAAGATACTCGGTCGGTGCAAAAGGTGCATTTTCCAAGGTTACCAAACAAACGTGCATCACGTAGAGCAATAAAAACAACACGTAAATGTTCCAAATGTTCCTCCAAAGATCTGCTATAAATCAATATATCATCAAAGTATACTACCACAAATCGTCCAATGAAAGCACGTAAAACTTCATTCATTAATCTCAAGAAAGTACTAGGTGCATTAGTTAACCCAAAAGGCATGACTAACCACTCATATAATCCAAACTTAGTTTTAAATGTTGTTTTCCATTCATCTCCCAATTTCATATGAATTTGATGGTATCCACTACGCAAATCAACTTTAGAGAATATTGTAGAGCCACTCAATTCATCAAGCATATCATCTAGCCTAGGAATAGGATGATGGTTACGAATAGTAATATTATTAATGCCTCTACAATCAATACACATACGCGATGTACCATCCTTTTTCGGCACTAGAATAATAGGAACATCACAAGGACTAAGGGATTCGCGTATATAACCTTTGTCGAGTAGCTCCTGTACTTGACGCATAATCTCCTTCGTCTCCTCTGGATTAGTACAGTATGGTGCGCGGTTGGGTAGCGATGCACCGGGAATTAAGTCAATCTGATGCTCAATTCCTCGAATAGGTGGTAATCCCGGTGGTACGTCTTGTGGAAAGACGTCCGCGAACTCCTGCAAAATGTTAGTGATAGCAAGAGGCAAAGAGGAAGGCACGTCCTCGAATGAAAATAATGCCTCTTTGCACACAAAAGCATAGCAAACAGATTTGCTTAAATCTAGATCATCAATATCAGATTTGGTGGCAAGTAAACATCCACTTTTTAATTTAATTTCAGATGCAAGATGAGATGATGGTGTGTTATTAGGCTTTATTTGTTGCTCAAATTCTTTTGCCACAATCTGATTTTTACTCTTATTTTGCTCCTGTTTTGCTTTATTAGCTCTATTAATATCATCTTTCAAAATGGAATCAGGAGACATAGGAAGCAAAGTAATACGTTTATCCTTATGAACAAGAGTATACTGATTGTTTGCACCATGGTGTACATAATTTTTATCAAATTTCCATGGTCTACCAAGTAATAAGGAACATGCATGCATGGGTACCACATCACAATCAACATAATTAGCATATGCGGAGATACTAAAATGCACACGAACAGTACATGTTACCTTAACCTTGCCGCTGTTGTTGAACCATTGGATGTAGTAAGGATGTGGATGTGGTCTTGTGGTGAGAGATAGCTTCTCCACCATCTCCATGCTAGCCAAGTTGTTGCAGCTCCCTCCATCTATGATGACGCGAACAGAACGTTCCTTCACAACTCCCTTTGCATGGAACAAATTATGCCTCTGATTTTGCTCCGCTTGTGTGACCTGCACACTCAAAACACGTTGAGCAACTAAACATTCATACCTGTCAGCGTCTTCAGGAGCCATGTATTGCGTCTCCTTTTTAGAATCATCTCCACCATGTTCTTCACGTGTAATAAGAGCCAAAATCTCCTCATCATAGACACTAGCGGACTCATAACCACCATCCTCAGTAGCAATCATGACACGCTGTGATGGGCATTTGCTCGCATAGTGACCACGACTAGTGCAACGACGACATATAACATCATGTGTTGGCCCATTGGATGCCATGGATGAAGAAGAGCTCTGCGCAGGACCGGAAGGTGTACTCCTGGTTGATGGTGGTCGTGCCTGTTTGCTTTTATCATGGCTAGAAGTGATAGATGAAGTAGGCGGTGGTGCAGCCGGACGTCTCGAAGTAGATGATGCACGCGGTGTCCATGATGAAGGTCGACCTGCAGAAAAATTAGTTCGTGCCAAGGCCTGTCGATCCTGCACTTCACGTTCAGCTTTGGAAGCAAGATGGAATACACGAGTGATATTATTATACTCCTTATACTCTAGAATTGTCTGAATCTCTCTATTTAAGCCACCCATAAAACATGCAAACATAGCCTCATTATCCTCAACAATACCACATCTAATCAGGCCAGTTTGTAATTCCTGATAATATTCCTCTACAGAATTTTTTCCTTGTCTTAAACGCTGCAATTTCTGAAGTAATTCGTGTTGATAATATGGTGGAACCCAACGAGTACACATAGCAGTTTTCAAAGTAGCCCAAGTAGTTGGAATATTATCCGGATGTAATCTATAATATTCAGACCACCACACACAAGCAAAACTAGTGAAAGCACAAAGAGCACAGCAACACGTCTCTCCTCAGGATATTTTAAACATCTAAAACATTGTTCGGTTTCTAACTCCCAAGTAAGATATATATAAGGAACATATCTACCCTCAAATGGTGGAATATTTAATTTTAGTTTAGGGAGATGGTCATGATCGCGTACCTGAGAGTGTGGTGCAGCCCTACCATAGCGATTATTTGCATGTGGGCGACCTGGTGGTTGTGGTGTTGGCTGTTGCACGTAGTTCTGATTTTGATCAACCTCATCCTCATAATCCCCCGCGTAATCATCCTCCTCCTCAGCAGCAGCAGGAGCCATAGAAGTATCAACAGCACCACCAATAGTTTGTCCAGGCTGAAGAGCGACACGGCTCGCTTTGCGGAGGGCGATTTCGCGACGTGAAGGTGCTTGTTGTTGTTGTTGTTGCAACGGTGCAGCAGGTGGAGGTAGACGCACAAGCACTTCATCGAATTTGGCATCCAACTTGGTGTCAATTGACTTCTCAATGCCATCCATCCTTGCTAGTGCGTTGTCAAAACTGGTCATCACATCTTCTACCTGTTGACCCATCATTTGCTGAAATTTATCATGCAACTCCTTGTTTGTCATGTTCTCCCAGTCAGTCTCATCGACTTGTGATCCTGGCATGGTTAGTAGCAATAGAAACACACAAAAATATGTTCCTACAGACTACTAGAAAATGGTGGTGGTGGGGCGTCACAAATCCATCAAGCAAATCTCAAATTCTTACCAGTTCTTACCCAGCAGCAGGTGGTGATCGGGAACCGTGGTAGTCAAAACTCTCAAAGGTTGGATAAAGCGATTGCCAGGGAGAGTCAAACGCACGATGTAGATGTATGTGGAGCTGCGAAGGCTTATAAGATGGCAGGAAAAAGGGTCAGCAATAATCAATTAAGAGATGCAAAGTTGAATAAACGCTCAACGATGGTACTGTGCTGGTCCTAGGCTAGACCGTACTAGAGACGCGAGCCTAGAAAAGTAACAAAATCACGGCGCTGCACGTAATCAAGGGGAAAGCACACTCTGAAAAGAAATTCGCCTTCTTTTTGCACACTTTTTTTTTTGCCGAAAATCACTATAATGGCGAGTGTCTCAAAACTCTTCCCAAGTCAAACTAAGATGATAGGCACACAAAAAAATTGACGATTTTTTTTCGGAATCAGGGCAACGGCGACGAAAAAGTGCGGTAAAAAAACAGTATGATGGCACGTGTCTCAAAAGACTCAGAAAAGCCTAAAAACGGGATAGGGAATAATATTTTCACCTGCCAAAATTTTGGCCTAAAAACTACCCGGGGGTCTCCAGACTTTTTTTTTCCGAGACCTACTCAGGCATGGAAACACGAAACCAAAACTAGATGGATCTCGAAAGCTAATCTAAAACGAAAAGAACTCGGATTGGTGGTGGATATATGGTGGTAGAATATGGCAGCGGTGATGGTATATGGCAGCGGTGGTGGTATATGGATACGGATTGGTGCTGGTATATGGATACGGATTGGTGGTGGTATATGGATACGGATTGGTGGTGGTATATGGATACGGATCGGTGGTGGTATGTGACAGCAACGATGAAGATGTTGCGGCGGCGGCGTGACAACTTATGACCAGAACTCGAAACTCTAAAAGACTAGACGCTAAGACCAGCAACTTGACACAACGATGCAACCGCAAATTCAACAAAGCAAAATACTGAAAAGACTATGCGAAGGCTCAAACTGGTTCGGATATGAGGAACTAACCCTAATGTTTTTTTTTTTGCTTTTTCGTGGACTGTAGGTATGAAGAACAGACTCGATCTAATCTATGAAAAACAGTAAAATCTCACCGAGCAACCTGGAAATCAGATACCACTTGATGGAGGCAAAGGTGTCCCGTCTTTCGATGAGATGGTGGCTATCGTTTTCGGTGGAGTAGACTTTGACGATCCGACTACGAACGTGCGAGGACGTCGCGCCTTAGCAATCGCTAAACCAACTCCGAGAGGTTATTGACCACGCCAGAGCACGATCAACCTGACCACGAGGGTCTATTTCCTGCAAGCAAACAAAGAACAAGCAAGAAACTAAGATTGCAATCTGGATATTGCGAATATAAGAGGAATGCTTTATTGATCAAGGTGGCGTTCTGTGACGTCTTTGTCTAGTCGTTGAACACAAACGAAGTACGCGAAGTTGCAGCTATGGCGAACTTTAATATAAACAAAACCCAATGTCTAAACGACGCCCTAAGGGCTCTCTATATGGGGGAAGAGGGGGGGGGGATTTCGTGGCCCTTGGAGGAGGGGTCCGAAACCAACCCTAACTCTTGTTTCCCCACACATACGGACTCTAAAAACAGCCTATACTCAAGTATTTCGAAATTACATGGGCCTGGCCCAATAATAAGGTGACGCAACACCTTTAATAGCCTCTGGACGAAATTTATGAAGTGGCATCTTGTATATTTCGTCCAAGGCTTCACGCACTCATTATGGTGGCTTCAAAGTCCTGAAATCATCACTTGCAACTCTGTTCTTGTTCCCCTTGCGCATGCCATCATCTCCATGCTTGATCTTGCTCCAATGTTCATCCTTCTTGTCCAAGCTAGGACCTTCATTTGTAAGCAAGACAAATGTATCCAATTTAGGCAGCATCATATGCTCATGAACATTAGAATCATTACCAAGAAACGAAAGTACCTGGTAACTTAATTGGCGTGCGCGAGCTCTAGTAATTGGTCTTGTATATGTGTCAGTTGGGGTTGTGGGTGTAACCTTGTTAGTGATGTCCTCATCAATTCCTCCGACCAGTAAGCATACTTTTGCTCGTGAAATTGATCCCTCTGAACTTATTTATGAAGAGGCTAAGTTTGAAGCTTTGGCTGGCTTGGATTGGTTGGCACAGAACTTTCAGACAGAGGAGGACGAAGAACCAGAGAAGGATGACCCGGAATCATTGAAGCAGCAAAGCCAAGGAGAAGGAACCGCCGGGCGGCTCATATACTTGCCAGAAAAATATCTTAATTTTGTTTGGCTCACAACATCTTGTAATAGGATAGTGAAACTTTGAACCCATTCGGTTTATTGTGCCAATTGTCGTGGCATCGTGCACGATTCTTGTCTTTTGATGACATTATTGATCCGCCGAATGTTGAAATCATTACTTTATGCTTGTGATGGTATTGGCTTGTGTAGATCAATATAAATTATATCCTGCATATAAACAGAAAGCAGATGCCCTGGCGGTTTACCGTCGGGTGGGTCATTATGCCCGACCGGTGCCACTGGGGACAGATGTCCATAACCAGGGCCGGTTTAATTATTATAAAAATAGTCATACCTGAAGATACGATTTGGACTGCCGGCTTGATTAGTCTTCATACAGTCGTAATCATGTAAAGGTATAATTCCAGAAATAAGATTGTTACTTTTCGACGGCGTAGAGCCGTTCATTAGGTTGGGGTTCAGAGACCCGGGGAGGCTTCAAATATGAGCCACAAGAAGAGGCAGCTTGGCCGAATTTGCAAAGAACGCAAATCAAAACGGAAAACTTCATAAAAACAAAGGAACTAGAGAAAAAGGTCGAAAAATCACTCGAGGCTTTTGCAGGCCGCCAAGCCAAAGGTTCTTCTTGAATGAAACTAGCCTTGGTGGCCACTAGAAGGTACGTGCTTGCTATGAGCCGGCTCTCACAGTACCCAGTCGACATTTGAACCTAGACAGGTACATGTCTTTGTTTTAAAGATAGACTTGCCTAGAGTACGCGGGGTCAGAGTTGCATCTTGCATCATTGGCCGAATTATCCAAGTTTCAAGGAAGGCGGCATTTTGAGCCTGGATCTATTCTAAATATCTGTAAACCGCGCTCTTGAAGTGACAGTCGGTGTTTGAACCTTAACAAGCTCAGGTCTTGGTCGAATACGCCATATAAGACTGATTGCCAAGAGTTCGTCGGGTCAATCAGGATGACCTGATGGAGTTGAAGCAGTTGGGTATAGGTAGGATGACCCAGAGGTTATGTCCTCTTTGGTCGAATACGCCTATGTTTGAACATAACCTGGTCAAATGGGTAGTAATGTTGTGTTCTTTTTGGTCGAATACGCCTATGTTTGAACAGGAAGCCCCCAAGTGACATACTTACAAATTATTCTTGCCAAGAGCTTATGTTGGAGCTGTGCTATGCATCCACCTCTCTGTGATCCCTGTAATTTGGGTGGTAAGCCTCTTCAAAAAACATGCATGCCTAGGACAAGAACTCAACTTTGAAAAAATGGTAGAGGCCCCGATTTATCAGGGATGCCAGCATTATTATATTGTGCTAATATTTACATCATTGAACTACATCACGTGAGCCGGAGGCTTAAGTATAGTAAGGCCGGAGGGGAGCAATATTACACGGCCAATTAGTCTCCTCTTCTGATGTGTGTGAGTCCTTGTGCTCTCGAATGTCGATCAGATAGTATGACCCATTGTGCAGATTCTTGCTGACGACAAAAGGTCCCTCCCAAGGCGGCGAAAGTTTATGCATGTCAGTCCGATCTTGGATGAGCCGGAGAACTAAGTCGCCTTCTTGAAAGGTTCTGGTCTTAACCCGCCGGCTATGATATCTTCATAAATCATGTTGATAGATCGCTGAACGAGCCGCCGCGAGATCACGCTCTTCATCCAACCGATCCAACGCATCCTAACGTGCCTTCTCATTATCAGTTTCGGCGTAAGCCGCCACTCGGGGCGAGTCATGACGGATCTCGCTGGGAAGAACCGCCTCAGCCCCATAGACCATGAAGAAGGGCATGTAACCTGTAGATCTGTTGGGTGTTGTATTAATGCTCCATAACTTAGAAAGTAACTCCTCCACCCAACAACCCGGCGTTCTCTTTAGAGGAACCATGAGCCAGGGCTTGATCCCTCGCAGAATCTCTTGGTTAGCCCGCTCTGCTTGACCATTGGAGTGGGGGTGAGCCACAGAAGAAACATCAAGCCGGATATGCTCACGTTGACAAAACTCCCTCATAGCATCCTTAGGCAGATTAGTGCCATTGTCTGTTATGATACTGTGGGGGGGGAACCAAACCGGAAAATCACATTGTTGATGAATTGCACCGCTGTTTTCGCATCACACTTGCTGACTAGCTCTGCCTCAATCCACTTGGTGAACTTGTCCACTTCTACCAACAGGTGGGTTTTCTTATCTTTGGACCTTTTAAAAGGCCCTACCATATCAAGCCCCCAAGTCGCAAATGGCCAGGTTATCGGAATAATCCTCAACTCTTTAGCCGGAACATGAGCGCGCCGTGAAAATTTCTGACAACCGTCACATCTGCTGACCAAGTCTTCAGCGTCAGCGCGACCGTCAACCAATAGAATCCGTGACAAAAAGCTTTGGCCATCAGCGATTTAGAGCCAGCGTGATGACCTCAATCTCCCTTGTGAATCTCCCGCAGGATCTCACAGCCTCCCTCAGGCGAGACACAGCGTTGAAACGCACATGTAACACTGCGATGGTGCAACTCTCCGTTGACAATCGTCATCGACTTAGACCGCCGGGTGATTTGTCTGGCCAAGATTTCATCCTTAAGTAACTCACCCCGGGTCATATAAGCCAAATATGGAACCGTCCAGTCCGGTATGACATGAAGAGCCGCCACCAACTGTGCCTCCGAGTCAGGGATAGCGAGGTCCTCCTCTGTAGGCAACTTGATAGACGGGTTAAGCAAAGCATCCAAAAAGGTGTTGGGGGGCACCGGCTTACACTGAGATCCTAACCGGCTTAAGGCGTTAGCTGCCTCGTTCTTCCTTCGATCAATATGCTCAACTTGGTAACCCTTGATTTGACCCGCAATAGCATCAAACTCCCGACGATAAGCCACCATGAGTGGGTCCTTGGAATCCCAGGTGCCAGAAACCTGCTGAGCTACCAGATCTGAATCGCCGAAACATCTTACCCGGCTTAAATTCATTTCCATGGCCATCCAAAGACCATGGAGCAAGGCTTCATACTCAGCTGCATTATTAGTACATGGGAATATTAACTGGAGAACATAAGAGAATTTGTCACCGCGCGGGGAAATTAAAACAACTCCAGCCCCTGAGCCTTCCAACTGTCTGGATCCATCAAAGTGAATTGTCCAATATGTGATATCCGGCTTTTCCTCAGGTGTCCGCAGCTCCGTCCGGTCATTGATGAAGTCCACGAGCGCTTGCGACTTGATGGCTGTCCAAGGCATATTTTAAACCATGAGGCCCGAGCTCAATGGCCCACTTGGCCACTCGTCCTATAGCTTCTCTATTTTGGATGATATCCCCTAAGGGAGCAGAACTCACCACTGTAATAGGATGACCCATAAAATATTGCTTAAGCTTCCGGCTCGCCATGAAGACCCCATATACTAGCTTCTCCCAATGTGGATATCTCTGCTTGGACTCAATAAGCACTTCACTGATATAATAAACCGACCTTTGAAAAGGATATTCCTTGCTAGCCTCTTTCCTTTCTACCACAATAGCCACACTAACAACCCTCCTATTTGCAGCAACATATAATAACAATGGCTCCTTGTCAATGGGGGCCGCTAGAACCAGAGGCTCAACCAATTGTTTCTTGAGTGCCTAGAACGCCTCATCGGCAGCTTCACTCCAGACAAAGTCATCTGTCTTTTTCTTCATCTGATATAGAGGAATAGCCTTTTCAGCTAACCGGCTTATGAACCGGCTCAACGCTGCTATCCGTCCTGCCAAGCGCTAGACATCATTGACACACTTTGGCTTTGCCAAGGAGGTGATGGCCTTGATTTTCTCCGGGTTAGCCTCAATTCCTCGCTCAGAAACCAAAAACCAAAGAGCTTGCCTGCTGGAACTCCAAAGACATACTTGGCCGGGTTAAGCATCATCTTGTACACCCGGAGATTGTCAAACATTTCCTTCAAGTAGTCGATCAGGGTCTCCTTCTTTGTGGACTTGACAACAATGCCATCCACATAAGCATGAACGTTACGCCCAATCTGACCGTGCAGGCAATTCTGTACGCACCGCTGGTAAGTCGCCTGGGCACTCTTAAGCCCGAAAGACATAGATACATAGAAGAAGGCTCCAAACGGAGTAATGAAAGCGGTCTTCTCCTGGTCCTTAACTGCCATTTTGATCAGGTGCTATCCAAAATACGCATCCAAAAAACTCAAACGCTCACAACCTGCCGTAGCATCAATGATCTGATCAATACGGAGGAGGGAGAACATGTCAGCTGGGCAAGCCTCGTTTAAGTCTGTGTAGCCCACACACATGCGCCACGTGCCATTCTTTTTAAGCACCAAAACCGAGTTAGCCAACCACTCCGGATGAGAAACTTCAACGATGAACCCGGCCGCCAAGTGCCGGGCCACCTCTTCACCAATGGCTTTCTGTCTCTCTTCATTAAAACGGCGAAGAAACTGTCTGGCCGGCTTATACTGTGGATGAATATTGAGAGTGTGCTCAACGAGTTCTCTCGGTACACCCAGCATGTGTGAAGGCTTCCATGCAAAGATGTCCCGGTTCTCACGGATGAACTCGATGAGCGTGCTTTCCTATTTCGGATCCAGATTAGCACTGATGCTGAACTGCTTAGATGAGTCACCAGGAACAAAATAAACCAACTTGGTATCTTCCGCCGATTTAAACTTCAACAACGGGTCATGCTCTGTGGTTGGCTTCTTTAAAGATGTCATATCTGCCGGGTCAACATTATCTTTGTAAAACTTAAGCTCCTCTGTGGCGCAAACTGACTCTGCGTAAGCCGCATTGCCTTCTTCACATTCCAAAGCTATCGTACGACTCCCATGCACTGTAATGGTCCCCTCGTGACCCGGCATCTTGAGCTGCAAATAAACATAACACAGCCTCGCCATGAGCTTAGCGTAAGCCGGCCTTCCGAACAGAGCATGGCATGGACTGCGTATCCTAACAACCTCAAACGTTAAAGTCTCTGTCCTAGCATCATACTCATCCCCAAAGGATACGTGCAAATCAATTTTGCCTACTCGGTACACCGACTTACCAGGCACGACTCCATGAAAGACTGTGTTGGATGGCCTAAGTTTCTTGTTAGTTAATCCCATACGACGGAATGTATATTTACCTAATAATAAAGAAAATTGGGTTTCTTCTCGTCCGTCATGGCATTTTTCAGAAAAGTCCCTCTATTTTAGAGAATTCAACCCGCAGTCCTGTTTTAAGTCAAATCGAATCATTTTTTTCATATTTTACACAAAAGTCCCTGTGTTTTCTTGAAATCAACCCCCAGTCCGGGTTTAAGTCACTCCCAAACCGTTATTTTATATTTTTCGAAACCCCCCCTGATGTTTTAAGTAATTCATCCGCGGATCATATTTAAGTCAAATAAATGCTTTTTTAAATCATCCATATCTTTTAAACCGTAACTCCCATTTGAACATGTTATATATGAAATTTTATTAGAAAAATATGTAGAATATGAATATGAGATTATTTTTACCTGTTACGTACTTTTAAATATTATTTTAGACTATATTTAAGTCAAACAAATGATTTTCTAAATTATACGTATCTTTTAAACCATAACTTCGATTTTTAATATATTATATATGAAATATTGTTAGAAAAATGTGTGGAATCTAAATATGATGTTCATTTTACCTGTTAAATATTTTTATAATATTGTTTTGGAAGCAAACTTATAATTTATAGCGCAAGATTCATTTTTTCTTTCGTACCGGCGGCGATCCGGATTGCAAATAAACACCCCATTATAACCATATAGGGAATAGAAAACATCAATAGCTACACATGCATACCTCTAAAAAATGTCGCGGGGTAAAACAACAATTTTCTCATCGCGAGAGTGAGAGAAAGCGAGAGAGAGAGAGAGAGAGAGAGAGAGAGAGAGAGAGAGGGATACGCCTTAGGATTAACCATATTCAAACACGTTTTGTTTTGTTTTGTGTGAACACCGAGGCCATCGCCGGCGAGTGAGAGAAGTAGGATAAGCGGCAACACAAATATTATGCCTCACAAAAATAAAGGAAATGGACCTATTATGGTCTTGAGTGATGGTTGTTGGGTTAAGAGCATGTGTTATGTTTTCCCTCCCGCTGCAACGCACGGGCTCTTTTGCTAGTTATAATAAAGGATACTGATGCTGCTACATCCATCCATGAGCACCTTAGTGAACTTGTATCCTCCGACCTGAGGCACCACCACTAAAGCCAGCTGACCCAGATTATCAACTCGGGGTGGGTGATCTTCACGGCTCCACACAATGGGCTGATCGGACCATCGCAAGTAACGGGGAACTACCGGCTCAATAGCATTCACCGCCCTTTTGTGAAGCTTCTGGTCTCGCTTGCACAGACTTGTGGTGAAGACGTGGTACTACCAGCTGCTCAACTGCTTCGGGTTACTCTTATAACCATATTGCTGCTGATGCCCTTGACTATTATGCTGGTTGTTGCCACCTTGATTTCCCTGGCCTTAAAAACCAGAGTTTGAGCAGCCGCCTCCATGACCCGGACCATGAAAACCGGATCCTGAACCGTCGTTCGGTCCATAACTAGTCTGAATAGACTCCCTGTAAGACCTCATGATACTACAGTCCTTCCACATATGCGTAGCCAGTTTTTCGTCCGTTCCATGCTTTGGACATGGCTGGTTCATCACCTCATCGATGTTATATCTTGGAGGCAGCTTCCCCTTGCGACGCTGGTTAAAATTTAGCGCCCCAGTATTAGCTACAAAAGTATCAGCCTTGCGTTTATTGCCAATGTCTTGATTGGCCGGGTTATACTGCTGTCCTCCTGGGTCATTACTCTTCTTTCCCTTTCCCGGTCTTTCGGCCTCAGGCTCGGGGTCCTTGGTACTATCAGAGTCGGCATATTTTATGAGAGCCGCCATAAGCTCCCCCATTTCACTACAATGGCGCTTAAGCCGCCCTAACTTCAAGTTGAGCGGAGGGAAACGACAATTTTTCTCCAACATTAATATTGCAGATTTGGCGTTGATCTTATCTGAAGAATGCATGATGGTTGAGAACCGGCGCACCCAACTGGTCGTTGGCTCACCCTCGTTCTGAACACAAGAGTCTAGATCCACAATTGACATCGGCTGCTTACATGTATCCTTGAAATGCTTGATAAACTTGGCCTTCAGCTCCGACCATGACCCGATGGAGTTGACGGGTAATCCTTTCAACCAGTTACGGTCCGTACCTTCCAGCATCATTGTGAAATACTTGGCACACGCAGCTTCGCTAACGTCTAGCATCTCCATAGCCATCTCGTAACTCTCTATCCAAGCCCCAGGGGGTTGATCCGCTGTGTAATTCGGCACTTTACGAGGGCCCTTGAAATCCTTAGGCAACCGCTCATTCCGTATAGCCGTCGTTAAACACGGCATGCCCCAAGCTCTAGAAGTCCTGCCTGTCTCCAGTGAGGTTGAAGGGTAATATGGCGCCGGCTGATGATTGGCCGCCTAAGCCGCCAGCTCGGCCTCTCGGCGCATCCTACCCTGATGCACCAGATCCTGCGCATTGGCGTCATGCCGCGCCGGGTTATGTCCGCGAGGCGAGATACGGCGCCACTCTGCGCTCGAAACTTCTGGTGAGTCAACGTGCCTGCTGTAATGGGCACTTCGATGGGGAGTTGCATGAATCTGGTCTCGACTATAAGAATAAGCATGTTGCTACTGCAGGCCATTTGAAGCAGTTCCTAAACCCTCCGGGTTTCCACTACTACCGGAGTTTCGCCTTCAACTGGCAAAGCCGCCAATCTCGTCGATGTTGCTATCATGTTGTCCATAGGGTTGGAGTAGTGACCAGCCGGCGTCGCCGGGTAGTGAGGCGACGGGTGTTTTGCGTACAGAGAACCTGTCATGCGCTGGTGAACCGGCCCACCGGTCCTAGGCACGTCAGCCGTCCGGTTTACTACCGGCAGGCTACTGCCCCCTGCTCCAGCTGTGCTAAAAAGATTCCTTGGCTCATAAACAAAGGGGAGACGACCCCGTTGCTTTCTCCTCATAGCCTCATTAGTCGCGTTCTGATCCACAGAGAGTCAGTAAGAATCCGCTTGAATCCACTGAGCCTGGGTGTCCAAAACAGCCCGTTCCTCAGTCATCCTGGCGTTCTCCGCCGCCACGTCTTCTTTTGGCCTGCGCTATCTCCTGTCGTAGCTTGTCCACAGCCGCCTTATGCTGATCCTGGTTTTCTGGAGTTACCTCTGTCCCCATCAGAGTCACCAGATCCTCCAACAGATCCGTCAGGACTTGAGTCCGCGGGCGCGTTGATCCGCCTGCGCCTGCCGTAGCTGCCGTCGCGCCGGGTGTTATGGCCCCGACGGCTATTGATCTGAGAGCCGGCTGGGTGCCAGTCATGAAAATCGCCGCCCTACTCAGCAGCTCAAAGAGGTCTGGAATACTGCTACCGTCGGACGAGCCCCCAAGCCGTCCGCTCTACATCTGGTACATTGAATCGGTCTCACCGTGGATGACTCGCCATCGGAAAGAATGGCCGTCTCACCGTGAGATCCAGAGCTTCTAGCACTCTGGATGTATCCAACGAAGGCACGCTTCACGGCGGGCTTAACCCGGGCAGATCGTGCACGCTGAGCCGCCTCAAAGATGTCGGTGCAGGTGTCCGGCTCAGGGCCCGGTTTGCCGATCTTGCCGATGAAGACATGGATTCCGCCGAAGGGGACCCGGTACCCGTACTCAATTGAGGCGGCCTCGGGACCCCAGCCTTTGTCATCGATGTAAAGCTTGCCGCGATGACTCTTGGTCTTCCGACCCACAACGTATCCCTTGAGACCTTCGAATTCGCCCTTCAAGAACTCGAAACCACAGGCCGCAGGCCCCACGGTTGGTGCAAATTGTCGTGGAGTTGTCACGGGAGATGTCCTAAGGAAAGGACTTGATTGCGGAGCCATAGAGACGTGGTTAGCTTAAAGGGGTTAAACGGGACAAAAGACACGGGGAGTTTATACTGGTTCGGCCCCTTGCGGTGAGGGTAAACCTAATCCAGTTTGAGGTGGAATTGCTTGGGTGTCGATTGCTAAGGAGCAGATGCGCTTGCCTAGCTCTCAATCTGCTCTTTCTTGCCCTAAGCCGCTGCCAGGTCGTCCCCTTATATACACGGGTTGATGCCCTGCGGCCTACGGAGTCCCGTCCGGCTCATACAATCGTGTCCGGCCTGGTGACTCTTGTTACATGACTTACAATACAAGTCACATATATGGCGGTTTATGCTCATAGGCTTTAAGCCGCCTCAGGCCTTGGGCCCTCTCCTAAACCGCCATCTTTAACATGCTTCTGGGCTTGGCCCATGAACCGCCATTGGGTAACCCGGCCCCTCCTGGGCGGGTCATATCAAATACTTATATCCCCAACAGGAGTGGTATGGTCACTCTCGGGACGGGGTCGTGCTTGGATAGATGGCCATGACTATTTTTATAGGGAACCAGACACATTGTTGGTACCCCCATGCTTACTTTATGTGATATATATGGGAGTGTGGCTCCACTGATCTAAAACATGACTGTGGGACGGGGGCTGTTGCCAACCGAGTGGACTCTATGTTAGTCACAGCTAGGGAAAGGTAGTGATCGGGTGCTTACCCCGGGTACTTGAGGTACCGCGGGTGGTGCTGCTTAGACTATGTCCATATGTTTCTGACAAACAACACGGTTTGGTAATATTGTTGACATGATTTGTGAGGAAGTCACGATGAGCTTGAGAATGAGTTGTTCATAACTATTCCTCGATGTGAGGCATGTAACCTCCTGATACGTGTTGCAGACGCATTCATGTCCTTGATAAATGTTGATCATACTCTCATGAGGAAGACTAGATTTCCGCAAAAATGCCAATTTTGTAGTAGAGCCTTGCATAATTATTCTGTTAGAACTATTGTGATGCAGAGCATCCTATGGACATCACCATGTCAAGAGTCCGCTTGGCATGTGACACGTGTGACCTCTACTTCTCATACATAAAGGTGAATCATCTCCTTTATATGTGTTCAGTTGACCCCTTCGAGGATGCTATACTACTTGACACTCCACTCGTGTGCATGCATAGGTATTGTCAGAGCTTCACGGATGATGAGGAGGAGTGCAAGCGGCAAGGATCACCTACACTATCAGCGAGGGAAGCGTGGAAGAGAAGACGGAAGAAACTGAGCTGTTGCAAGCTACATGCTCCGGACGTCCGCTACACACCGGACGTCCGACGCGTCCCAGGCGACCGGACGACCGGCAGCCACCGGACGTCCGTGACATCGTCAACAGAACGTAATCGGTGGAAAATAGCGGAAGTCCGTGAGATACTGTACATCCGTCCTCCCGAGCCACCGGATGTCCGGTGCCCAGTGGACGTCCGCTCCCTGCTTGTGCGCAGCCGCGGGCCTTTTGGCCATGTACCCCTTTCGGCCCTCACTTACCCCTTTGTGGCCCTAGACTATATATACTCCTCCACCTCCACCATTTTAGGGTTAGCATTGGTTTAGCTCATATGTGAGATAGAGCTTTGCTCATCCATTACGGATCTACTCCACGAGAGAGACCGCGGCCCCTCTACGGAGAAGATCCACCTTGGATTCAAGACCCCTAAACGGGAAGATCCTTCGTGGATTCAAGACCTCCTCACGGAGATGAACTATACCTTGTATCTTTCCCTTTGTTGATCATGCACCTTGTGATCTTGTGTGTTTGATTGTCTAGTGGATGTGTGATTGGACATGTTCTTGAGTTTTTTCCCTTGTGTTTTCTCCCGGTGTTCATCGTGTTCTTTGTGGGATCCTCTCCATTTCATGAAAGATCGGCCATCTAGGGTTCCACCCTACATCATATTGGGTTGCTTGTGAGTACATTCAAAGTACTCATTGGCTTGCCACTGGTTATTTTATTGGCCATGCATGAAAGAATAGGATATAATGAAGAGTACCTTGGTGTCGAACATGCGAGCTAGGACGCTTCCCTGTCAGAATGCCTTTAGGGTTAAGGCAGATGGCATGGGTCCAAGTTGTCATTGAAGATTTCTGCTACGATGATATACCCAAGACTTGACCATAATGGTCCTACTTGTGTAAGACGGTATGTATGATATAAGACTCTTGTTATTCAGATTCTGTGTGTTCAGTGAGCATTTATCTCTAGGATCAATGTACACGTGCATTCGGTGATCATGACTTATTAGTCGGGTTCCCCGCAGAGCTGGTATCAGAGCCATCCTGACTATAGGAAGCCTTAGTTAGCATGATCTTTAGTTAGGGTAAAACGATTTTCAAAACTATTAATAATTTTCGAAACTATCTATACTTTTCTTCCCTTCTCGGTTTTTTGAAAACTAAGATATATTTTCCTTATTGATCTCTGCCCCTTCAAAACTTTTTGTAAATGGCCGCTAGTACCCTTATGGACATCCCCACTGGATTCCTCATAATCCTCGTAGATAGCTTAGAAAGACATTGCCTTACCAGACGTTCGTCCGCATCTTCAGAACACAAGTTTGGCGACACCACGACGAGACAATACCAACAGAACAGACTGACTCGAGGAATGAGGACATGAAGACCCAGAGGCTGGTGACACCCTCGACAGTGCCCCAAGATGATGCAATCTTAGCCTACGATGATCAGGGCATAGGATATGCAAGATCATTATATACATCACTAATAGAGTAACCCTGGCACTACCGTTGTTGTATCGGCAACCACCAGTGGATAAGAAGATCGCCAATTGGTCAACCTCACTATGGTGAGGAGGAAAATAGTTTTCTTCATCCCCAACCCTTGGTGTCGATGTTGTCATCAACAAAATCGATAGTTGGACCTCTATTATGCCTTGTTAATGTCATTGCATAAAGGATTGTGAGAGGATCGAACAAGAGGTGTCTATAGGGGGGGTGATTAGACACTTCAACAAGACAAGTAGCCGTTTTTAAGATCTTTAAGTTGAGGTAGAGTTTTTAGCACAATTTGAGACATACACAATATGTTTCAAGCAAGCATGGTAAGAGTATATGAGCAGCGGAAAGTAAACCATGCAAGTTGCTAGAAAGTAAAGGGATGGGATTGGAGTGTGGAAACGCAATTGGAGACACGAATGTTTTTGGCATGGTTCCGATAGGTGGTGCTATCGTACATCCACGTTGATAGAGACTTCAACCCACGAAGGGTAACGGCTGCGTGAGTCCACGTAGGGCTCCACCCACAAAGGGTACACGAAGAAGCAACCTTGTCTATCCCACCATGGCCATCGCCAACTAAGGACTTGCCTGACTAGGGTAGATCTTCATGAAGTAGGCGATCTCCTTGACCTTACAAACTTCTTGGTTCAAGTCCACAATCTTGTCGGAGGCTCCAAAGTGACACCTAGTCAATCTAGGAGACACCACTCTCCAAAAGGTAATAGATGGTGTGTTGATGATGAACTCCTTGCTCTTGTGCTTCAAATGATAGTATCCCCAACACTCAACTCTCTCTCACAGATTTGGATATGGTGGAAAGAAGATTTGAGTGGAAAGAAAGTTGGGGAAGTCTAGAGATCAAGATTCATATGGTAGGATTGGAATATCTTGGTCTTAACACATGAGTAGGTGGTTCTCTCTCAGAAAATGAATAGTGGAAGTGTAGGTATGTTCTAATGGCTCTCTCCTCGAATGAAGAGTGGATGAAGGGGTATATATAGCCTCCAAACAAAATCTAACCATTACACACAATTTACCAAACTCGGTGGGACCGAATCATGAAACTCGGTCTGACTCATTTAGTTCAAAATGTGAACGTTAGGCTTTTCGGTGGGACCGATTTCAATAGGGTTGGGGCATAACGTAATCTCGGTAAGACCGATCACATCAACTCGGTGAGACCGATTTTTGTAATAGGCAAACAGAGAGTTGGTCAGGCAAACTCGGTGGGACCGATTCGCTCATTTCGGTTAGGCTGAAACGTTTCAAAAAGGAAACAGAGAGTTTGCAATGCTAACTCGATGAGACCGATTCTCACATCTCCGTTAGATCGAAATGTTGCAAATAGGGAAATAGAGTTTACATTCCCATCTCAATGAGACCGTGATCCCTATCGGTGAGACCGAACTGATTAGGGTTTTGGCAGTGGCTTTGTCAAGTGAACTCGGTGGCGCCGGATAGATCAAATCGGTGGGGCCGAGTTTGACTTTAGGTTTAGGACATATGTGGAATGAGAAAGTGGTTGAGGGCTTTGGAGCATATCACTAAGCACTTTGAGGAAGCAAGCCATTAAGCAACACCTCATCCCCTTTTAATAGTATTGGGTTTCCTATGGACTCAATGTGATCTTGGATCACTAAAGTGAAAATGAAGAGTCTTGAGCTTTGAGCTTTTGCCAATCTTCTGTCCTTAGCATGTTGAAGGGGTTCCAGATCCTCTTGTCCATGCCACTCCACTGTTGAACTCATCTGAAATATACTAGGTAAAGGTATTAGTCCAACAAGAGATATGTTGACATTAATTACCAAAATCACCCAGGGAGCACTTATGCTTTCAATCTCCCCCTTTTTGGTAATTGATGACAACATACGTCAAAGCTTTAGATAAAGATATAGAGAATATCAAGTAAAGCTTTGGAAAGACATGTAACATTCATAGCCCCCCCCCCTACATGTATGCAATCATGTAAATATGGAATATAGATGCATGTGAATGCATAAGCATGTCAGATCAAGCAATGAGTTACATGTATCTTGGTTGTATGCATCGGAGCAAATGGATATAGGAAATGTACCTTCATGTTCATGAGTCCTTCTTGCAAACAATATGTACATCATCAAGATATCATCATGCACATGAGTGTGATGCATATACTTACCTTGTGGTCTTGAGCTAGCTTTTGAAGAGATGAACCTGAGTAAACAAGGTTAGATAACACAGAGACATCTAGTAAACAGAGCAAGAACAACCAACCACAAGTGTACCAAGATTGGGATGACATGTACTGACTGAGTACTAGGTACTCTATTGAGCATAAACATGGCCCTAGAAAGATATGCAATGAATTCGAAGATTTTCTTCCCTTAGATGTCTTTATCCCCCTGAATCTTATATTTGATAATGAGAGAAGATAGAGAATAGAAAATCAGAGCAAGACAAATAATCATAACAAATACTGACATGTCTTTCCCCTCTAGAAGACATGTGACTTCTCTCCTCTTTTAATACCAAGCATCTGGGAGGACTAAGAAATTTCTCTTTCCCATAGGGTCTCTTTGGTGTGAGTAAGCTTTGATGTGATTTCTCTCCCCCCTTTGACATCAATTTCTAAGAAGGGCTCTTATGGATTATGAGTCAAGTATGTTTTGTCCTTGAGTCACAGTACAAAGCAACATGTAGAATGTGATGCTTATAGAGGTCAAGAATCATTGAGTTGAGCTGGAACAAATATGCAGGCTGCAAAAGACAAAGTGTCTCCTCAACATTGAAATCGGTAACACCAAGTTGTTTTCTTTGATGGCACCGAGGTGGTTTGGTTTGAACAAAAGAGACAAAGCGGTGTGTCCGAGTTCAACGCAGAGAGAACAATTGTCAACTCAGCTCACTAGGGAAATAAGATCTCACAAAGATTTGCAAGGACTTAACTAAAAAAATTGCAATGAATTGGATGCAGAGAATAAGAAAAGAAATCTGGATGAAGGGGAACAAGCATGCAAAAGAGAAATAATGCAAGATCATAGAGAACTTCATCTAGAATAGGTCAGCGGCTGTCGAATTTCGGGCTCCGCAAACCCTGGAGAGGTTCGAACTGTGGGGTGCGCACGAAGAACACTCTCTACCTAGAGTGCTCGCCCTACGATCCCACGGCCTAGCTCGACATACTCATGGAACAAGAGACAACGAGGTTTATAATGGTTTGGGCCACCTTGCGGTGTAATACCCTACTCCAGTGTGTGTGGTGGATTGCCTCGTGGGGCTGAGGATGAACTAGTATAGTTGATGAACAACCTCAATAGGTGAGGTGTTCTAGTGCTCGATGAGCTGGTGAGGGTGAAGATGATCTGGGTGATCCACTCCTCGTTGTGGTGGAATGCTCCCCCTCTCTATGGTGGTGGCTAGGTCGTATTTATAGTGGCCTTGGTCCTTTTCCCAAATGTAGGCGGGAAGGGATCCCACAACAGCCAAATTTGAAGGGGAACAACTAGTACAAGCTATCCTGACAAAAGTGGTCTTCGCCTGCCAAAGGCTTTGGTGGTGACGCCACGTTGGGCTCCACGGTGACCTCCGTCCTGACCATCCTGGCGGTCCTTGGTCTTGTTGCACCGATATGGAAACCTTTGCTTGATTCCTCGGGACTCCGCGCCTACGCTTTCCCCCTTGGCACCAAAGGGGAAACTGGTACACTGCGCCCGCTGGCGCCCGCCTGGCCTTGGTCGTCATGGCTCACGTCACATGAACCTCGCGAGGTGCACCTCGCATGGACATCTCCGATCCTCGGGAGCCACCCTAGAGAGGCTGCCCCCAGGGAGGTCTTGCCGTCGTCCGTCTCGCGAGGCTTGGCCCCTCGTGAGGGTCTTGAGTTGTGGTAGCTGAAGCTGGCCTGTACCAGGTCGTCGATGGAGACACGTCATGGGACGCAGGCAGGCAAGTCTGGGTACCCCCGTTCCCAGGACGCCGACAATAGCCCCCGGGCCCAAGGCACGCTCGAACTTGGCTTCGAGGCGAAGCCAAGGGGCAAGCGTAGAGCGCGGGCCCCAATCGCCTGCGGCCTTGATCAACACGTGGTGACTGATTGGACGTGGGCGTCTCCACTTTCCCATGCGGCCTTGATATCCGCCAGGCTAGGCGCTCGGCGTTGCCTACATAGTTCCGCCTCCCTTGCCGGCAGCGCGCTCCCACAGCTCCTCCGTCTTCCAGAAAGCAGCGGCTTCCTCCCCTGGCCTGACCTGCACCAATCCTCCCGTCGCCATGGCGCCGAGCCAGAAGAAGAAAGGAAAGGGGAAAACCCATACCTCAGCCCCTGCGCCTCCGATCTTCGAGCCCGCCATCGAGCGATCGGCGGTGGTCAACCAGGAAGGGTTGAACAAGGTTCGCCCCGCGCTCGCCGTCGATTCCAATGAATGGAGGGCAACCGTGGCTTGGCCGGCTTCCCGCACCGCGATTGATAGGACGGCCACTGAGATCCCCATCCATCTTCATGCCCTCTAGGATGGCCTAATTCCCTCCTTCTCCGATTTCTTCAACGTCGTGCTCTCGCATTACCATGTCAATGCACTGCACCTGGATCCCGAACCGATCATCCTCCTTGCCGTCTCCGCCTTCGTCTAGGAGGCCATGATGGGCATTGCCCCTTTTGTGGCTGTGTTGCACCATTTCTTCTCGCTGCATCGCACCGACGCACGCCAGTGCTCGGGGTGCGTGACCTTCGAGGCTGTAGTGGCGACGGCCGGCTCGGGGATCGACTTCGAGCTCTAGCCAGTTGTGGATGGATTACAGAAGCGGTGGCTGTTCGTTGATGTTGGTGTGTGCAGTCCTCTGCTCTTGATCCCGCGGGCTCCGGCCGTCCCAAGCTCCGGCTGGGGGCATGCGAAGCTCGTCGACCAGCGGCTCGCCCATGTCTGTCGTTGGCTGGCCAGGCCGAAAGACCTTGCGGTGACCGCCCCTATGGTGGTGAAGGAGTTCGTCAAGTGCCAAATCGCTTCGCCCCAGCATCACTCTCGGCCGATGTGGACCTTCTCCGGCAGCGAGGACCCCATCAGGCTTCACGTGCCCGTGATTCCTCCCGAGGCACGGCGGACGGTGTTTGAGCTCTTTACGGGCGACGCAACACCGGCCAATCTACCGGAGGAGTGTTGCCTCTTGTACTGTTGCTCCAACAAGGTTGAGTTCATGAGGCAGATGCCCCTTTTCGATGAATGGGGGATGCGCCCAGCTAGCCTTGAAGGGCCCCGCGAGAACCCCGTCCCCTTGGTTCCCTCACCTGCAGCCACCTCGGTGCCGCCCCGAAAGCGGATGCAGGGAGGCAGGCGCCGTCGGACGCCAGCGAGGTGGCCGCTGAAGAAGCGGCATGGGTTGCGGGTCCCGAGACGATAGCTCCTGGGGCTTGGGCAAGCTGTCCTGAGGCGGCGGCTGGAGGGCCAACGCGGTTCGAGGTTCCCGAGGTCATTCCCTCAGGGGCCCCGCGAACTGCCCGAGGCGACAACGGTCGTGCCCAGGGCTTCGGCGAGATTTGCTTGGACTTCGGAGCACTCTGCAAGAGGAAGGCGCCTCCCAGCTGCAATGGTGACGCCTACCGGTTGTTGAAGCAGAGGAAGTACATAGCCAAAGATGAGCAAATACCTTATCTGTGGGATTTCCTAAGTGATGCGTCCCTTCCTGACCACAACTCTTCAGGTCCCCCTCGGCTGGCGTGGCGAAATCTCCTGAGGAGCGACCCCCGCCTTTTCGGGGCTCATCACCGGCCTTGAGCGCTCCTTATAGGGCCGCCGCGCGGGGCGCGAGACTTGTGGAAGAGGTGGACGGGTCGTATGGGTGCCCCAATGATGTAGGGTGGAACCCTAAGTGGCCGATCTTTCACGAAAAGGAGGGATCCCAAGGACGAACACGTGAGGCACGAGGAAAGACATAAGAGGTACAAGAATAAAACACTCAAATCAACACGTTTAGGTCACACAAATGCTAGATCCGGGTACACAAAGTGCGATACACGGTACACGATCAACTAAGGACGATACAAGTGGCGGTAGTCATCTCCGTGAGGAGGTCTTGATGTTCTTATCCGTGAAGGAGGTCTTGAATCCGGTGGATCTTCTCCGAGGAGGCCGCGGTCTCGTAGGAGAGGAACCACTAAGGTCTAAATGAGCTATCCCAAAAGATGTCTAGCAAGGAGGAAGTCAACGAGTATTTATACATGGGTCGTGGCCCCTTTGCTGTACGTAGACAGACATGGCGGACGTCCGCTGGATTACCGGACGTCCGGTGGCTCGGGAGGGACCGGACGTCTGGTAACCCTCGGATTTCCACTATTTATGTTCTGTAGTCGGTGTCACGGACGTCCGGTGGCCTCCGGTCGTCCGGTTGCCTGGGAGTCGTCTGTCGTCCGGTGTTCGTCGGATGTCCGGTGCCTGGGGGTGGCCGGTCGTCCGGTAGAGGCCGGACGTCCGGTGCCTGTAGCGTCTTCAGCGGCACTTCTTCTTGTTCCAAGCACTTGTCGATCCCGCCGCCTTGTCCACTGTGCAGAGCCGTCACGTGGCCTTCTTCCAAGTACCTGAATATGCATAGAGTCTCCGATGAGGGTAGAAGCCATGTCCCATGTGCATCGAGAGGAAATTGATAGAGGAGCGAGTTCACCTCGGTGTCGAGAGCTCTTGCACGAGCTCGTGTCATAGGTCCTTTGGGCGCTTGGTGAGTCGACGGTATGTCCATGGGGATGACCTCAGGATGCTCCGCATCACCCAACCCTGCGCTCCTGTCGTCCCTCCTTCGCGGCCCTGCCTAGAGTGTTGGAGGCGTGCCGAGGGCTCCTCCATTCATCGTCGCCCGCAGCTGGGCGACCCCAACCCTGGCTTCGTCTTCAAGCTGCAAGGCCCATCCTACATTGCCTCCGCCGTGGCCCGGATGGCTACGGAGAAGGCGCCGGCCTCCAGCCCCCTGCCAAAGTAGGGCATGCCTCCTCGAGCCTTCCCGACGATTGACGGCATAGAGGACGGACCCGGCCACGAGCTCTTCCGGGAGTCGATGGGTGCGCTGAGCCGGCTCGGGGCAGAGCTTGTTGATGTCGACGCCTGCCTAGAGAAGGAGGGGCTTCAACTGGTCGAGGAATAACGCCGGTTGAAGGTGGCCATCAACCCCAGGCATCTTCATGACGAGCGCGCCAGTGCGAAGGCCGACGTGTCCCTCGTGACCTCACGCGAAGCTAGCGCCCGGGCTTTGGAGAAGGCCAGGGAGGAGGATCACCGCCGCGAGGTCGCCGAGGAGCGCCAACGGGAGCTTCAGGCCTTGAATGCCTCCCTAGAGCAGCAGGTCAAGGCGCGCAGGGCAGTCTTGGCGTCGATGAGGGGGGCGCCTTCCGAAGAGAAAGAGATCCAGAAGCGTGAGGATGCGCTCATGCAGGAGGCCTTGGAGCACAGCCTTGAGCTTGAGCGGCTGGAGACGAGGGAGCGTCAAGTGATCATGGCCGAGGATGCCGTCTCCACGCGTGAGGCCAAGATTCAGGAGGAGGTTGACCGAAGGGCGGCAAAGGCTCATGCAGATCTTGCCAATGAGTATGACCTAAAGCTGAAGCTCCTGAAGGCGGAAACTCAGGGCAGGACCGCCGCCCTGAGGGCAAGATTGGACAAAGCGGAGCAGCGCGAGAGGGCCGCCGCGGCCACCCAGACCTCTGCTCAGGCTGACCTGGCCTCCGCGCGGGCTGACCTAGTCTCGCTCCAACAAAAAAATGATGACGCCGCGTCCCTCGCGGAGCGGAGCAGGGAGGAGGCTTGTCGTCGGTAAACACTGCAGCGCGAGCACGCCCCCATGCTCCAGGCTCTCAGGCTGGGGGCCAACCGAGCACTAGGCGCCATCTGCGAGGAGAGCGTCCCTCATCCCCATGTGGAAGATTACACGAGCCACCTCCGCTTCTTTACTAAAGTCGTGATACGCCTAGAGGGCCAGGCTACGAGGGCTCGCGAGCTCGTCGAGGAGAGGAGTCGGGGTCTCCTTGAGCGTGCGTTCTCGCGCGTCTTCAGTCATCTTCAAAACCTCGACCCCCACTTCGATTTTAACAACGCCATAGCCCCAGTGCCCGTGACTATGTTGGACAACCTGTCGCACTGGGTGGATGACCATGTGGACGCTTTGGTCAGGGCATTCGCCACCGAAGAAGACGAGGTGGCGGTTCAAGTGGACGAAGATGGTGCGGTCGACGACGGTGAAGATGACGCTGGCGATAACGCTAGCAGCACTCACGAGAGCGACCAAGGCAACACCGTGAGAAGCACGTCTAGTTGAGCCCGCATTCCTTTGCTTGAACCTATATGCAAAGACTTGGACACAGCCCCGCAGGGCATGAGAGCATTTTGGAGGGGAGGCCCCTCGCACATGTAAATTAATGTTCTACCTTTAAGCTAGACTTGAAACTTGCCTTGCAGACTCGTGAGCCCTTGAGCAGGGTCGTGGCTGATAGAGGCAAAGGTGTCCCGTCTTTCGATGAGATGGTGGCTATCGTTTTCGGTGGAGTAGACTTTGACGATCCGACTACGAACGTGCGAGGACATCGCGCCTTAGCAATCGCTAAACCAACTCCGAGAGGTTATTGACCACGCCGGAGCACGATCAACCTGACCACGAGGGTCTATTTCCTGCAAGCAAACGAAGAACAAGCACGAAACTAAGATTGCAATCTGGATATTGCAAATATAAGAGGAAAGCTTTATTGATCAAGGTGGGGTGCTGTGATGTCTTTGTCTGGTCGTTGAACACAAACTAAGTACACGGAGTTGCAGCTATGGCGAACTTTAATATAAACAAAACCCAAAGTCTAAACGAAGCCCTAACGGCTGTATATATGGGGGAAGAGGGGGGAATTTCGTGGCCCTTTGAGGAGGGGTCCGAAACCAACCCTAACTCTTGTTTCCCCACACATACAGATTCTAAAAACAGCCTATACTCAAGTATTTCGAAATTACATGGGCCTGGCCCAATAATAAGGTGACGCAGCACCTATAATAGCCTCTGGACAAAATTTATGAAGTGGCATCTTGTATATTTCGTTCAAGGCTTCATGCACTCATTATGGTGGCTTCAAAGTCCTGAAATCATCACTTGTAACTCCGTTCTTGTTCCCCTTGCGCATGCCATCATCTCCATGCTTGATCTTGCTCCAATGTTCATCCTTCTTGTCCAAGCTAGGCCCTTCATTCGTAAGCAAGACAAATGTATCCAATTTAGGCACCATCATATTCTCATGAACATTAGAATCATTACCAAGAAACGAAAGTACCTGGTAATTTAATTGGCGTGCGCGAGCTCTAGTAATTGGTCATGTATACGTGTCAGATGGGGTTGTGGGTGTAACCTTGTTAGTGACCCCCACCAATGCATCAGCAATAACATTTTATTTTCCCTTCTTGTGTTTAATAACATAAGGGAAAGTCTCTATGAATTCAACCCATTTAGCATGTCTACGGTTCAGTTTTGCTAGACCTTTAATGTGTTTCAAAGATTCATGATCAGAATGTATAACAAATTCTTTGGGCCATAAATAATGTTGCCATGTTTCCAAAGTCCGAACAAGAGCATATAATTCCTTATCATAAGTAGAATAATTCAGACTAGGCCCACTCAGTTTTTCAGAAAAGTATGCAACAGGTTTACCATCTTGTAATAACACACCTCCTAACACAATTCCACTAGCATCACATTCAAGCTCAAAAGTCTTATTAAAATTAGGAAGTTGGAGTAAAGGAGCATGTGTCAACTATCTTCCAATACCGTGAATGCTTCTTCCTGTGCAGTACCCCTAAAAAAAGGCACATCCTTGAATTAAAATAATGCCTCTTTGCACACAAAAGCATAGCAAACAGATTTGCTTAAATCTAGATCATCAATATCAGATTTGGTGGCAAGTAAACATCCACTTTTTAATTTAATTTCAGATGCAACATGAGATGATGGTGTGTTTGTAGGCTTCATTTGTTGCTCAAATTCTTTTGCCACAATCTGATTTTTACTCTTATTTTGCTCCTGTTTTGCTTTATTAGCTCTATTAATATCATCTTTTAAAATGGAATCAGGAGACATAGGAAGCAAAGTAATACGTTTATCCTTATGAACAAGAGTATACTGATTGTTTCTACCATGGTGTACATAATTTTTATCTAATTGCCATGGTCTACCAAGTTATAAGGAACATGCTTGCATGGGTACCACATCACAATCAACATAATCAGCATATGTGGAGATACTAAAATGCACACGAACAGTACGTGTTACCTTAACCTTGCCGCTGTTGTTGAACCATTGGATGTAGTAAGGATGTGGATGTGGTCTTGTGGTGAGAGATAGATTCTCCACCATCTCCATGCTAGCCAAGTTGTTGTAGTTCCCTCCATCCATGATGACGCGAACAGAACGTTCCTTCACAACTCCCTTTGTATGGAACAAATTTGCCTCTGGTTTTGCTCCGCTTGTGTGACCTGCACACTCAAAACACGTTGAGCAACTAAACATTCATACTTGTCAGCGTCTTCAGGAGCCATGTATTGCGTCTCATTTTCAGAATCATCTCCACCGCGTTCTTCACGTGTAATAAGAGCCAAAATCTCCTCATCATAGTCACTGGCGGATTCATAACCACCATCCTCAGTAGCAATCATGACACGCTGTGATAGGCATTTGCTCGGATAGTGACCTCGACTAGTGCAACGACGACATATAACATCATGTGTTGGCCCATTGGATGCCATGGATGAAGAAGAGCTCTGCGCAGGACCAGAAGGTGTACTCCTGGTTGATGGTGGTGGTGCATGTTTGCTCTTATCACGGCTAGAAGTGACGGATGAAGTAGGCGGTGGTGCAGCCGGACGTGTCGAAGTAGATGATGCACGCGGTGTCCATGATGAAGGTCGACCTGCAGAAAAATTAGTTCGTGCCAAGGCCTGTCGATCCTGCACTTCACGTTCAGCTTTGGAAGCAAGATGGAATAAACGAGTGATATTATTATACTCCTTATACTCTAGAATTGTCCGAATCTCTCTATTTAAGCCACCCATAAAACGTGCAAGCATAGCCTCATTGTCCTCAACAATACCACATCTAATCAGGCCAGTTTGTAATTCCCGATAATATTCCTCTACAGAATTGTTTCCTTGTCTTAAATGCTGCAATTTCTAAAGTAATTCGCGTTGATAATATGGTGGAACCCAACGAGTACGCATAGCTGTTTTCAAAGCGGCCCAAGTAGTTGGAATATTATCCGGGTGTAATCTACAATATTCAGACCACCACACACAAGCAAAACTAGTGAAAGCACAAAGAGTAGCAGCAACACGTCTCTCCTCGGGATATTTTAAACATGTAAAACGTTTTTCTGTTTCTAACTCCCAAGTAAGATATATATCAGGAACATATCTGCCCTTAAATGGTGGAATATTTAATTTCAGTTTAGGGAGATGGTCATGATCTCGTACCTGAGGGTATGGTGCAGCCCTACTGATGTAGGGTGGAACCCTAATCGGCAGATCTTTCACGAAAAGGAGGTTATCCCACAATGAACACGGAGAACACAAGGAAGATACGGAGGAAAACACGAGGGGAAACACTCAAATCAACACAAATACGGTCACACAGGTGCTAGATCCACGATACATATCAAGATACACGATCCATAGTCAACAACGGTGGTACAAAGATAGTATTCTCTCGGAGGAGGTCTTGAGTTATCCCTTGGGATCTTCTCCACGAAGGAGGTCTTGAATCCGAGGTGGATCTTCTTCTAAGAGGCCGCGGTCTTGTAGGAGAGGAACCACTAAGGTCTATGATGAGCTATCCAAAAGCTACCTCAAAAGGATGGAAGTCAACGAGTATATATTACATGGGATGTCGTCGTCGGGGCGGACGTCCGCTGGTCACCGGACGTGCGGTGTTCAGAAGGGATCGGACGTCCGGTAATCCTCGGATTTCCGCCATTTAGGTTTTGTAGTCGATGTCACGGACGTCCAGGGGTTTCCGGTCGTCCGGTCGTTTGGGAGTCGCCGGTCGTAACGTCGGACGTCCGGTGCCTGGGAGTGTCTAGTCGTCCGGTAGGGGCCGGACGTCCGGAGCTTGTAGAGTCTCCAGCCGTCCTTCTTCTTGTTCCAAGCACTTGTCGATCTCGCCGTCTTGTCCGCTGTGCAGAGCTATCCCGTGGCCTTCATCCAAGCACCTGAGTATGCATAGAGTTTCTGATGAGGGTAGAAGCCATATCTCATGTGAATCGGGAGGATGTGGAGAAAGGAGTGAAGTCACCTCGGTCTCGAGAGCTCTTGCACGGGCTCGAGTCATTGGTCCTTTGGGCACTTGGTGAGTGAACGGCATGTCCATGGGGATGACCTTGGGATGCTCCGCATCATCTCCCCTCCCTTGGGAAAGATCCGACCTCGGATCAAAATCTTCATCACCATGGAAAGGAGATAGGTCCTTGATGATGAAAGTATCGCTCACGGAGTACTTGTCTCGTGGGATGTCGATCTTGTAGGCATTGTTGTTGTAGCGTGCTAGCACCTTGAAGGGTCCGTCGGCGCGAGGTAGTAGTTTGGACTTGCGCTCGTGTGGGAAACGGTCCTTGCGAAGATGAAGCCAAACAAGATCTCCCGGTTGGAACACCATTGGTGCCTTGTTGACGTTGATCTTGGTGGTGAGACGATGGACTTGTCGCTCGATCATTGCCCTTGTATCTTCGTGCACCTTCTTGAGATAGCTTGTCGTGCACTTGCGTCCATGTTGATGCGCTCTTGTAGAGGTAGAGGTAGGATGTCCAATGGGGACAACGGGTTGAAGCCGTAGACGACCTCGAAGGGGGACTTGTCGGTAGTCGAATGTCTTGCGCGGTTGTAGGCGTACTCGGCGATGGGCAAGCATTGCCCCCATTCCTTGATGTTCTTCTTGATCAACACGCGAAGGAGGGTCGAAAGCGTGCGGTTCGTCACCTCCGTTTGGCCGTCGGTTTGTGGATGGTATGCCGAAGAGAAGAGTAGCTTGATTTCGAGTTTGGCGCATAGAGTCTTCCAAAAGTAGCTCAAGAACTTGACGTCCCGGTCCAACACGATCGTCTTGGGCACTCCATGTAGACGAATGATCTCCCTACAAAAGAGATTTGCAACATGTGAAGCATCGTCGATCTTGTTACAAGGAATGAAATGAGCCATTTTAGAGAATCTATCCACGACAACAAGCACAGAATCTTTGCCGTTTTGAGTCCTAGCCAATCCAAGTACAAAGTCCATGCTTATGTCTTCCCATGGATGGTATGGAATAGGAAGTGGCATGTAAAGACCATGAGATTGAGCTTTTGACTTAGCTTTGCGGCATGTAGAACATCGGTTGGTGAGGCGTGAGACGTCACGTAGCATCTTGGGCCAAAAGTAGTTCTTTGAAAGCGTAGCAAATGTCTTGTCACGTCCAAAGTGTCCCATGAGTCCTCCTCCATGCGATTCCTGCAAAAGGAGCAAACGAAGTGAAGACTCGGGAATGCAAAGTTTGTTAGCTCTCATAAGATATCCATCCTTTATGTAGTAACATTCCCAAGAAGTGTGAGTCAAACACTTAGCATAAGGATTTGCAAAGAAAGGATCATGCTCATATAAATCTTTTATGTGCTCAAAGCCAATAACATTCAACTCAAGTTGCGTAACAAGCATGCACTTGCGGGAAAGCGCATCCGCCACAACATTTTCTTTGCCTTTGATGTACTTGATGACATAGGGAAACGACTCAATGAACTCACTCCACTAAGCATGATGCTTGTTCAACTTAGTTTGACCTTTGAGATACTTGAGAGTCTCATGGTCCATATGAAGAATGAATTCATGAGGTCTAAGATAATGTTCCCAAACACGTAAAACTCTCACCAAGGCATAAAGCTCTTTGTCATAAATGGGGTAGTTAAGTTGCGCTTCGGATAACTTCTCGCTAAAGTATGCCATTGGGCGCTTTTCTTGCATGAGCACGCCACCTATGCCGGTACCACTACCGTCACAATGGATCTCAAATGGTTTGTCAAAGTTTGGTACGGCTAGAAGTGGTGCGTGGGTAAGTAAGCTTTTTAGCTCATTGAACGCGGTGTCTTGCGAAGGACCCCAAATGAAGGGTGCGTTCTTCTTGCTCAAGGCGTGTAGAGGCATAGCAATAGTGCTAAAGTCCTTCACAAAACGTCGGTAGAAACCGGCTAGACCAAGGAAACTACGCACTTGCATGAGATTCGTTGGTTGAGGCCAAGTTTTAATTGCTTCAATTTTAGTTCCATCAACGTGAACACCTTGTGAAGAAACGACAAATCCTAGGAAGACGACCTTGTCAACGCCAAAAGTGCATTTCTCCATATTAGCATATAAGCGCTCTTTCCGAAGGGTTTGTAAAACTAGACGGATGTGTGTCACATGGTCCTCTAGCAACTTGCTAAAAACAAGGATGTCATCAAAGTAGACCACTACAAAAACGCCTATGTAGGGTCGTAGACAAAAATGCATAAGACACATAAATGAACTGGGTGCTTCCGATAAACCCATTGGCATGACAAGCCACTCATATAACCCAAATTTGGTTTTGAAAGCCGTTTTCCACTCATCACCCTCTTGAATGCGAATTTGGTAGTAACCACTTTTAAGATCAATTTTGGAAAAGATGGTGGCACCACATAATTCATCAAGCATGTCGTCTAAGCGTGGGATAGGATAACGATATCTAACGGTGATAGCATTTATAGGTCGACAATCGGAGCACATGTGAAAACTTCCATCTTTCTTAGGCACGAGAATAACCGGAACGACACAAGGGCTTAAGCTTCCACGTACATGACCTTTGTCGATGAGTTGTTGCACTTGCCATTGTATCTCCTTGGTTTCCTCAGGGTTGACGCGGTAAGGAGCCTTGTTTGGAAGTGGTGCGTCGGGTATGAGGTCGATGCGGTGTTCGATTCCGCGAAGTGGAGGTAGACCCGGAGGTAGTTCATCGGGAAAGACGTCCAAGATTTCCAACAATTGAGACAACACTAAAGGTAGAGGTGGTGAAGTGTTAGTAGGTTTGGCTTCCCCTTTGCATAAAAGCACAAGGTGTAAGACGCTGGATGGGTTCTCACACACTTCTCTCATCTCACTTTTGGTGGCAAATAGCACTAGTTGCTTCTTGTCGCTCATCGTGGAGTCGCTCATATTTGGCTTGTGGCTCTCACTCTCATTTTGGTGGCTCACTCTCTCACCATTCTCTCTACGATGGTTGGTAGGTAAGTGCTTGTCGGCGGCTACTTGACTTGGAGACATTGGTCGTAGCACGAATTCCTTGCCCTTCATCTTGAAGCTATAGTGATTGGTCCGTCCATTGTGTGTGACTCCACGATCATATTGCCATGGTCGTCCAAGAATAAGGTGGCACACGGACATGGGGATCACATCACATTCAAGAGTGTCCTCGTAGGCGCCTATCTTGAAAGAGACTTGCACGGTGTGCTCGACTCGAAGAATTCCGGCGTCGTTGAGCCATTGGACCTTGTAGGGGTGAGGATGCTTCGTCTTGACCAAGTGTAGCTTGTCGCATAGCTCTTCGCTTGCCAAGTTGTGACAACTGCCTCCATCGATGATGACCTTGACGGAGCATCCATTGATGCCGGCCTTGGTATGGAAGATATGACATCATTGGTCATCGTCTTGTTGGTGTTGGAGTGTCAAGACCTTGGAGACAACAAGGTTGGGACTTGAGTCATTGTCGCAAAACACGTGATGGTCTTCTTCTTCGTTCACTTGGCGATGCATAGCTACATGCTCAAGGGCTTCCATCTCATCGTCGCCCATTCAGTCATAAGATCTGTCATCGTTGATGACCATGGTGCGGACGGTCTTGCACTCAAATGACTTGTGGCTTCGCCCTTGGCACTTGAAACATTTGATGGAACTCATCTTGGAGTTGTCCTCGGTTGGAGTTGTAGATGATGAAGCTCTTGGCTTGAAGTTGTTGGTAGAAGGGGGACGACTCGATGTAGTCGCATTCTTGTAGCTTGACTTGTCACCGAAGTTTGTAGATGGCCTGTTAGAGGTAGGAGGAGTAGCCGAAGTTATTGAAGCTTGGTTGTAGGAGCCGAAGTTCTTGGAGTTGAACTTGGAGTACTTGTAGTCCTCTTGAACTTGTCGCTCCACTTTGGCTGCTTGATGTACTAGCTCAAGGAGATTGGTGTATGGTTGAAAGTCCGCAATCTTCTTGATAGGATAGTTGAGTCCATTCAAGAATCTCGCCATTGTTTGCTCTTCATCTTCCGTGATGTTGGCTCTTATCATGGCAATCTCCATCTCCTTGTAGTACTCTTCAACGGACTTGGTACCTTGCTTGAGGAGTTGTAGCTTCTTGAACAAGTCACGGTTGTAGTGTGTAGGAACAAAGCGTGCTCTCATGACTTCCTTCATTTGAGCCCAAGTGGTGATAGGAGGTTCGCCTTTTGCTTCTCTTCTCTTTATAATTTGCTCCCACCATATGAGAACATAGTATTGGAACTCAAGGGATGCCATTGCGATCTTCTTCTCTTCATCGAAGTTGTGAAGTCGAAAGATCTTGTCAACCTTCAATGCCCATGAGAGGTAGTCTTCGGGATCAATGCTTCCGGAGAACTTTGGCATGGTGAACTTAAGCTTGCCATAGCGATGCTCTTCATTGTTTCCTTGCCTATTGGGAGGGCGGTCTTGATTGGGACGATTGAAAATCTCATGTTGCTCTTGACGAAGTAGATGTCCATTATCATGGTGTACTTGCCGAGCTTGTTATTCTTGTTGGGGTTGTTGCTCTTGTCGCGCTTGAAGAGGAACTTCGTCTTGCATTCTTGCTTGGTGGAGTCTCTCTTGCATCTCATCGCAAAGGAAATCCTCTTCTTGACGAGTGTGTCGAGTGCGAGCTGCCACATTGCGATGTGCATCACGTAATGCTCGTTGCGCCTCAAGAGCTTGAGCTTCTCGACGTTGTTGTGATTGACGGTTAGCTTCGGCATCTTGTTCTTCTTGGTATTGACGTGCTCGCTCTTGTTGTTGTTGGCGTAGTCGTTGCCGTTCTTGTGCTTGCTCAAGTGTAGCTTGGTTTTGACGATGTCGACTTTATTGCTCTTCAAATAGCTCATGTGAACTCTTGTCATGAAGTGGATTCCGATTGTCATGTCGAGCTTGACGTGCGGCTTGACGAAGAGTGTTTGATGTAGGTGTACTTGAGCCTTCCGTGGAGTCGGTATGTCGACTTGAGCGGCTTCGTCTTTGAGAGGATGTGGAAGAAGAACGTCGATTGACTATCAAAGTCCGTAGCTCGTCAAATTGGGTAGACATGTTGGTGTTGATGATGTCGAATTGCTCTCTTGTTCTTGCTTCAAATTGGCGCGCGTCCTCGGCGACTTGACCAATGTACTCGCGCATAGCTTCACTTTCTTGATGGAGAGCTCGTTGGACACCGAAGAGATGTAGTTTGGTGACGTAGTTGTTCGCTTCTTGAGGATCGTCGAAGATCGGGTTCGAAGTTGTACTTGGCCTATCCATCATCACAAGCGAGTATGTGAGTGGGAGAAAGGAGAAGACAATACCAAATGTACCTTAACCGAAGTTGAAAATGGATCAATGATCACTCAATAATGTAACCCGGAAATAACACTATTTGTCGTGGAAATAACACGGCAGATGTCCGGTTTAGCGGACTTGATGATGGGACCATCGCACGGGTTAGCTTGAAAGGATTCATGGCATACAAAGGACACAAAGGATTTATACTAGTTCGGCCCCTTCGGAGAAGGTAAAAGCCTACGTCTAGTTGGTTTGGTATTGCTTGGGCGTCGGTTTACAGGGAGCGGATTCGCTTTGCCTGTGTCTCGACGGATTGATTGTTGCTTGTCCCTGAACCGTCCAGGCCGTCCCTTTATATAGAGGCAACGCCTGGTCCGGTTTACAGAGTCCCGAGGCCGGCTCATAATCGTGTCCGCCTCGGTCTCTGTCTTTTCTTTCTTATCTCTCAAGTTACATCTCTTGGCGGTTTACAAACCATACTTCTATACATGGGCCTTGAAATCTCATGGGCCGTAGTCTCTACTAAAATATTAAAACCAAGTATAATATAACTAAGCCGGTTTACAATAGCCGGTTTATACCTATTAACCATATCCCTGACATTAGGCCCCAGAATGATTTGAACTTGTTCACATCAGTCTTCTTTGTCTTCATCTTTTTGTAAACCGGCTCTGACGTCATCCTCCAAGATCATTAAAGTCTGACAATGACATCATCTCCGCATTTAACGCCGTGAGCTGTACTGTAGCGTATTTTAAGGGTTATCCCGAAGATCGAGGCGTCAAGGGATCTTTATCCGATTTTCTGTCTCCTCGATTCTCGCACTTGTCGTTTCAGATCTGACTCCTGGTTATAAATACTGCCGTTCCCTTTCATTCTTCCTCCTTCTCGCGTCTTCTTCCTTCGTCCGCCGCTTGAGCCTCAAGAACTCCATTAACGCCCGAGCTTGGAGCGCCGCCGTCATCTCGTCGAATCAAGATCTCCCCGGCCGCTGCATCAACCTGATTCGTCCAGAGAAAACTCCGCTGCTGTCCTCCATTGCTCAAGTACGTTCTTTTTCCTTTTTACTGATCTGCATCTGCCAGTGCTTCTCCTTGTTCTTCTGCCATTAGGGCTTCCAACGAAAGCTTCGCCTCTTTCTTCGTAGATGCATTCCTCGTAGAGAATTTGTGACCTTTAGGCCCAGTCAACAGATCTTCCGCTTAGTACTAGCTTAAATCTCGCCATCTATACATAATGCTGTAGATTTAACCGTTCCGCCATTAGAACTTTTAGCCAAGCTTCATCTTGTTCAATCTTGAGCCCGTGACCTGTAATGATTTTGTTTTTTCAATCTTCTCCATTTTTCGATCTTGAGCCCGTGACCTGCTCCTGTCTGGCATGTAAATTTATCTTTTTAGTATAAAGTCTGTGTAGCTTTCCTTGCATACTCTTAGATTAGTTTCTTTTTCCTCAGCATACTCAGATCTTTCCCCCTTAGCAATCTTTCGGAAACCTGTTTTTCTCCTTCGTAGATTCGCTAAGTATGTTCCGGTTTAAGTTGATATGCCCTGCTCTTTCAAAAACTCTGTAATTTGACGCAATGGTTGAACTGTTCCTCTTCAACTGCCATAAACCGGAAATGATATAACTTGTTTTATGATTGCCGGTTTAACCATGCCAACTAGTCCTCAGTTTAAACCGTTGCGTAATTTTCATAAATAGATTCCGGATTACTGTACTTTCATAATCCGTTACCGTATTTTATCTTCTCCAGCACTTTGTTCAATGGCTAAGCAGTATGTCTCCTGCCATTGGGTCCCTTCCGTCGTTACTGAGGATGACCTGCTCAAGTTGTCTAAAGTCGGCACATTAGGCCCTCAATCTGAGTTAAAATGGCGTGCTCCGGGTAATGAATGCCCTCCTACTCCTAGATCCGGGGAAGTCATCGTGTTTTTGGACCACATTTCTAGAGGCTTCTCTCCCCCCGGTTCAAGGTTTTTCCGGGATGTTCTTGCCGCTTTCCAGCTACACCCACATGATATCGGACCCAATTCCATTTCAAACATCTGTGATTTCCAAGTATTTTCTGAGGTGTATCTGCAAGAGGAACCTTCAGTTGATTTATTCCGGGATTTCTTTCATTTAAACCGGCACACTGAATTTACCAGCGGACCTCACCAAAAACTTGGTGGGATTAGTATTCAGAAGAGGAGGGATGTAGTCTTTCCTCACGCCGCTTTACATACTCATCCAAAAGATTGGAACAAGTCCTGGTTTTATTGTGTAGACACTTCTCCTGAAGGTGAAAATCCTTTGCCGGGTTATCGCGAAACTCGTATTCCGGCGAATCACCCCTTGCCGCAACGGCTTAGTGCTGCTGAACGGACCCGGTTCTCATCACAGCTCTCCAAACTAAGAGCTTTTATGGCAAATGGTCTGATCGGCACTGATTTCCTTCGCTGCTGGCTATCTTGGAGCATCCTTCCCTTAAGCCGGCGTCCTAAGCTAATGTGCAAATACTCTGGTAAACCGGATGATCCTCAGAGGTTTACCAAGGATAAGCTTTCTGAATCGGAGGTAGTGGAGTCAGCCAAGAAGATTGTCAATCCTTCCTTAACAGATTGCGCTAAAGTTGGCTTGGCCCCGTACTTCAAGAAGAATATGCTGCCTGAAGTAAGTTTTTCTTTGCCCTGTACTTGTAAACCGTCCTCTTTGAACCGTCTTTCAATTGCCCTTGCTTTTTCAATTAGGCTGATGACCCCTTCTGGAGGAGAAAGCCTCAGGAAAAAACTGTAAAGCAGGCTCGCCGGAAGACCCCTGCAAACAAAAAGAGGAAAGCAGCCGTCGATGCCGGTTCTCCTGCTGAGGATGATGATCCGGACTCCGAGGTATGCTTTATTCCGGTTTAAATTCTCGCTTTCATGTACTTGTAATCATATCTAATGATACCTTTTCACAGGAACTGCCTGAAGGTGATAATCCGACTGAAATTGAGGTAACTCTTATTTCTTCTGATTCAAAACCTCTTCCTCAAAAAAGTCGTCGGACCGTCAGGAAATATCAATTTTCTCATCCTTATGCTAAGTTAGACCCTAACTTTACTTTGAAGAAGCAACAGCACGAAGCCTTTCGCCGGACCACTCGCCATAGTGGCCTGGCGGTGGAGTCATCTGGAATCTCATTAACTCCGGTTCGAAAGCGCCGTGCTGAGGTGATACTCTCTCCGACTCTTCTTCATCCCAAGGCCGGACTTATCCGAAAACCCCTTAAACCGTCTGATCCTGACTATCAGGAAACTCCGTTGTCTTCTTCCGGCGAATCAACCGCTACGCAGCTTCCTCCTTTGAAGACCGTCCCGGGGTAACTTTCTTCACCTTTTCCGGTTTATGACACCCCCCTTTTTTTTAATGCTAACTTCTTTTGCATGTTTTTCCAGAAAACCGAAACCCAGCAAAAAGCCCAAGGCGAATAAGCCTGTTGCTGACCCTTCGGCTGATGATCCGGTTATTGATCCGTCCACAGTTGTTCCTCCAGAAGGTACACCTGCAGCTCCTGTTGAAGACCCTGCTCTTGAGAATCCTCTTACAGAAAACGTCCAAGATCCACCAAGCCCGGCCCGGGTTAATTCTCCTCAAGTTAATCCGGCGTCTCCTGACCCGGCTCATGTTGACGTTACTCCCCCCAATGCACCCACTTCTCCTAATGTCGTGGTTACTGGTACCGCTTATGTTGCTCCAGCTGAGCCCACTGTTTTAGCAAAACATACAGCTAAAGCGGAAAAGATAGCTCAAGAGAAAGGGAAATGGAGTACTGATATATCCAGTCTTTTCAACATGAGCGCTCAAGACATTTATTCCGGATATTTGAACCGGCTCCACAGCAGCCGGGATTATGAAGCCAGCTTGGTGAACTTGATGAGAGAAAAATACGAAGTAAGTTTCTTCTTCTGACTTTGCTTTTTTGACACATCTCTATCTCTTAGCAGCCCCCAAGTTCCGGTTTAGCTGCTTTATTGAAGGTGATCCTGAACTTTGTAGTTTGAACTGCTGATCCATACATTAGCCCCCAAGTATCAAGTAGATAACTTGGTTATGTAGTTGATACTTGTAATTTCAAATTGTCTTTGGTGCATTGCTTCAACTGCCATTAGCCCCCAAGTGTCAAGTAGACAACTTGGTTGTGTGCTTGAGACTTGCAATTTCAAATTGTCTTTGCTATATTGCTTCAACTGCCATTAGCCCCCAAGTGTCAAGTAGACAACTTGGTTGTGTGCTTGAGACTTGTAATTTCTAATCTTGCTTTTGAACTTTGTCTGCAGGCTGAGCTGAACCGGAATGCTCTGGAGATCAACGAACTTCGAAGCCGGCTTACGGAGACTGAATCAGCCGCTTCAAAGGCTAAGAAAGAACTTCAAGTGAGCTTAAAGACTGCTAAAGACTTGAAAAAATACTTTGAAGAGGAGCGGACTACTTTTGAGGTCCAGAAAAAAGATCTTGAAAAACGTGTTCAGGATGCTGAAGGAGCACTTAATCCGGTTACTGAAGAATTGACCGGGTTAAAGCGCCAAATTGACTTGATGACCTCTGCTATTTTTGGTAAGTATAATCTGAACTCCTGTCTTTATCTTTGTAACCTGTGACTTGCACCGGTTTAACTTTCATTGTTGTATGTAGGACGCCGTGTCTCCCATCTTGGGGACGACTTACGGAAAAAACTCAAAGCCTGCTATACCTTGGTCGAACAGTTGTACTCCGGAACGCAAAGGATTATCAGTGCCACTTCATTTGGTAAACCGGCTCCTTCAACTATCCAAGATACTTTGAATAGTTTGTCCATTCTACCGGCTCGTCTTGAAGAAGTTAAGAAATCGGCCGCTCGAGGAGGCTCTTCTGGCCCTTACGAGGGCTAAAGCTTGGGTCCCGGACCTTGATCCGGAGGAAGTGTTAACCGGATTTCCTGATACCAAGGAGGACGGCTCAACCTTCAATGAAAAAGATCTTTATGCCCTGACAAAAGAGATGCGTCCCCTCGCCAGCAAGCTTGCGGTGGAATCTGACTTGTCGCGATATCATCCATCATACAACCTGCAGAACGAGCGGGTGGAGCGACCGGTTTACGATATTGTAAACTTAATTCCGCCGGTTCGTCCTCACACCTTTGCTCCTGATATTGATCCTGTTGAGCTTATCAACGATGAAGTATATTTCCGTGCCTTGGCAAAGATTGATTGGCTTGCACCGGACTTCCAACCGCTTCACGAGGATGAAGACGTTCCGGATCAAGACGGTGGCCAGCCATCTCAGCAAGGAGAAGCACAATCTTAAATGCTATTTCTGTAACCATGATTGTTATTCCGTCAAACAATGCTTCCAACTATTGGGCTTTTTATGCCTTGTAATAGGTTTAGCTGAGACTTAATGTGCTGTGATCCGACATTTTGTCTTTATGAAGTATTCATCCGTTGACCCGTTGCCTGATGCGGCTGCTTTCTTCTGTTCATATAAAAATATCGAAAAATATGTCCTGAGATGTATGTGGCCCATATACTTTAAACTGGTCAGGACTTTAAAGTCACTTTAATCGGTCTTCATCAATCCTAATAGACACTTGAAACTCTCCGGTCCATCTTGTCGATAAATCCGTCTCATCTTGTTTCAGAAAATTGTAACTTGTGCCTGATACGCCATCCGGGTTTTAATGAACACCGGGCTTGATCACAATTGGGCCGGGTTAATAAACTCCGGTCATTGTTTTGTTTCATACTGGTGACCTACAGTCAAAACCAGGCCGGTTTAAAAAACACCGGTCACTATAATTGATCATGTACTGCCAATTTGTTGGCTCATCATGAAGGTCGATCCGGGTTATGATGAACGCCGGTTTAACTCTCGCTGGTGTTCATGACCCAGACTTATAACTTTATAGATTGGTGGTCAACTTCTGGAGCTGTTCCACTCGGTTTAAAAGGTTATAGAACACAAGAAACACCAAGAAACACACAATTTTTGCAAATCAGACCATGTAGTCGAGGCTTTTTCAAAGAGTTGCCAGGCTCAAAACAAGGTTCAGCCAATCAATGGGACGTGGGCAAACCTACTGTCCCAAGGGGCCTAGCCAATCACTGAACGTGAGCGTATCGACTGTTCAGAGGGCCGATAGAACCGCAAATAAAAACCGATCCGATCAATGGAACGTGGGCAAACCATCTGTCCCAAGGGGCCTAGCCAATCACTGAACGTGAGCGTATCAACTGTTCAGAGGGCCGAAAGAATTTGTAAATAAGAACCAATCCGATCAATGGAACGTGGGCAAACCATCTGTCCCAAGGGGCCTAGCCAACCACTGAACGTGAGCGTATCAACTGTTCAGATGGCCGAAAGAATTTGTATTTATTGTTCCGATCACTGGGACGCGGATTAGCCGACACTCCCAGGGGGCCTCCAGGGTTCCTCCTGAACCGGTGGGTCAATCTAGACCAATCACTGAATGTGGTACTGTCCACTGTTCAGAGGGTCGAAAGAAGAAAATTATTCCGATCACTGGGACGCGGATTGACCGACATTCCCAGGGGGCCTCCAGGGTTCCTCCTGAACCGGTGGGTCAATCTAGACCAATCACTGAATGTGGTACTGTCCACTGTTCAGAGGGTCGCAAGAATTTGTGAAACTTAATCCGATCACTGGGAGCGGATGATACCAACTCCCAGGGGGCCTCCATTGTTCTGTTTTGAACCTGTGGGTTTTCGTTTTATGGAGCCTTCTCTTCTTGAACCGGATATAATCTCCTGTTCCCAAGAGTTCTATTGCTCCTTCACATATTCTGCAAAAATTAGTTTCTAAACCGGCCAACATTGAAATATGATATTTGATAACAAACTGATATGGTTATTTGTCACAAGATTTGTGTATATGGAGAAAGGGCTGAGCCCCCGGTTTACCGAGGGTGCCGGTTTATTCATTATTTATAATATATACATAGGATACATTGGAGCACGTATCTCAAGTATAGTATGGCCGTAAATGGGCGATGTTCCACGGCCTCTTCGTCTCCTCTTCCGATGTCCGTGAATCCTTGTGTTCTCGAATGTCCACCAAGTAATATGAACCGTTGTGTAAATTCTTGCTGACCACAAAGGGCCCTTCCCATGGCGGGGATAGCTTGTGCATATCTGTTTGATCTTGGATGAGCCGGAGTACCAAGTCACCCTCCTGGAATGTCCTGGTTCTAATCCGGCGGCTATGATATCTGCGCAGATCTTGGTGATAAATCGCCGACCGTGCTGCAGCTATATCACGCTCTTCATCCAACCGGTCTAAACCGTCTTGTCTTGACTCCTCATTAACAGCTTCCACATAGGCCGCTACCCTTGGTGAATCATGGCGTATGTCACTTTGAAGAACTGCCTCTGCGCCGTAAACCATGAAGAAAGGTGTATAACCTGTAGACCGGTTTGGTGTAGTGTTAATACTCCAAAGGACAGACGGCAATTCTTCAACCCAACAACCAGGGGTTCTCTGCAAAGGTGTCATAAGCCGGGGTTTGATTCCTCGCAAAATCTCCTGATTTGCCCTTTCTGCCTGACCATTGGACTGGGGGTGAGCCACAGAAGACACGTCCAAACGAATATGCTCTCGTTGACAGAATTCTTCCATCTCACCCTGAGATAAATTGGTGCCATTATCTGTGATGATGCTGTGTGGAAAGCCAAACCGGAATATTACTTTTTTGATGAATTTGACCGATGTTGCCGCATCACACTTGCTTATAGGCTCCGCTTCAACCCACTTTGTAAACTTGTCTACTGCTACCAGCAGATGAGTTTTCTGATCTTGGGATCTCTTGAAAGGACCAACCATGTCAAGCCCCCAAGTTGCAAAAGGCCAAGTTATTGGTATCATCCGGAGTTCCTGTGCCGGAACAAGAGCACGTCTTGAGAACTTCTGACAAGCGTCACACTTTCGGACCAGGTCCGCCGCATCTGCATGCGCGGTTAACCAATAGAAGCCATGTCGGAATGCTTTAGCCACTAAAGACTTTGATCCGGCATGATGACCACAATCCCCTTCATGAATCTCCCTTAGAATCTCACAACCTTCCTCAGCTGAAACACATCGTTGAAATACTCCAGAAGTGCTACGATGGTGCAGCTCTCCGTTTGCAATTGTCATAGACTTGGAACGCCGGATTATCCGCCATGCTTCCTCTTCGTCCTCCGGTAACTCTCCTCGGCTTAAGTACGCCAAATAGGGTATCGTCCAATCCGGAATAATATGGAGTGCTGCAACTAACTGTGCTTCTGGGTCCGGAACAGCTAGGTCGTTCTCCGAAGGTACTTGAACCGAAGGACTGTGCAATTCATCCAAAAAGGTGTTTGGTGGTACCGGTTTACGTTGCGACCCTAGCCGGCTTAAAGCGTCGGCCGCTTCGTTCCTCCGCCGGTCTATATGATCCACCTGATATCCCTTGAAGTATCCTGCGACCGCTTCAACCTCTCGCCGATAAGCCGCCATGAGGGGATCCCTTGAATCCCACTTGCCCAAACTTGCTGGGCCACTAAATCTGAATCGCCCAGGCACTTAACCCGGCTCAAATTCATCTCCTTTGCCAATCGCAAACCATGAAGTAATGCTTCATATTCTGCTGCATTATTAGTACAAGGAAATAATAAGCGGAGGACATAGCAAAATTTATCACCTCTGGGGGAAGTTAACACAACTCCAGCCCCCGAGCCCTCCAACTGTTTTGAACCGTCAAAGTGAATCGTCCAATAAGTAAGATCTGGCTTCTCCTCAGGAGTCTGCAATTCTGTCCAGTCATTGATGAAGTCGACCAATGCCTGAGATTTTATAGCAGTACGTGGTACATACTTCAACTCATGCGGTCTGAGCTCAATAGCCCACTTGGCTACCCTGCCCGTAGCTTCCCTGTTCTGGATTATATCTCCCAACGGAGCTGAACTAACCACAGTTATTGGATGCCCTTGGAAGTAATGCTTCAGTTTCCGGTTTTCCATGAACACCCCATAAACCAACTTCTGCCAATGTGGGTACCTTTGTTTAGACTCAATGAGTACTTCACTCACATAATAAACCGGGCGCTGAACCGGATGTTCCTTCCCTGCTTCCTTGCGCTCAACCACAATCGCAACGCTGACTGCCCGTGTATTCGCAGCAACATATAACAGCAAAGGCTCCTTATCAATGGGAGCAGCTAAAACCGGTGGTTTTGCTAATTGCCGTTTCAAATTCTCAAATGCTGCATTTGCCTCCTCACTCCAAATGAACCGGTCCGTTTTCCTTAACATTTGATAAAGCGGGATTGCCTTCTCCCCCAATCGACTGATGAACCGGCTTAGCGCCGTGATCCGGCCCGCTATGCGCTGAACGTCATTGATGCAAACCGGTTTTGTCAAAGATGTGATGGCCTTGATCTTCTCTGGGTTGGCTTCTATTCCCCTGTTCGAGACCAAGAATCCCAGAAGCTTACCAGCCGGAACACCAAAAGCACATTTCTCCGGATTAAGCATCATCCTGTAAGCTCGAAGATTATCAAAGGTTTCTTTGAGGTCCTCTATCATTGTTCTTTCTTCCTTTGATTTGACCACAATGTCATCCACATAAGCATGCACGTTCCTTCCTATCTGTCCATTCAAACAATTCTGAACGCAACGCTGATAAGTTGCCTGTGCACACTTGAGCCCAAAGGGCATAGATACATAGCAAAAAGCACCAAAAGGAGTTATGAAAGCTGTCTTCTCTTGATCTTCAACTGCCATTTTGATCTGGTGATACCCTGAATATGCATCCAAAAAACTCAGCCGCTCACACCCTGCTGTGGCATCGATAATCTGATCAATGCGAGGTAAAGCAAAAGGATCAGTTGGGCAAGCTTTATTGAGGTCTGTATAATCCACACACATCCTCCACTTCCCATTCTTCTTTAAAACCAGCACCGGATTAGCCAACCATTCCGGATGAAAAACTTCCACTATGAATCCTGCTGCCAAAAGTCTGGCTACTTCCTCTCCTATAGCCTTGCGCCTCTCCTCATTGAAGCGGCGTAGATACTGTTTTACCGGTTTAAACTTTGGATCAATGTTCAACTTGTGCTCAGCGAGTTCCCTCGGTATACCTGGCATGTCAGAAGGCTTCCATGCAAAGATATCCCGGTTCTCACGGATGAACTCGATGAGCGCGCTTTCCTATTTGGGATCAAGGTTAGCGCTGATGGTGAACTGTTTAGATGAGTCTCCGGGCACAAAATCAACCTGCTTAGTCTCTTCCGCTGACTTGAACTTCAATGCCGGATCATGCTCGGTAGTTGGTTTCTTCAGCGGAGTCATATCTGCCGGATCAACATTATCTTTATAAAATTTTAACTCTTCCGTGGCACACACCGCTTCTGCATAAGCTGCATCACCTTCCTCGCATTCCACCGCTATCTTGCGACTGCCATGAACTGTGATCGTGCCCTTATGACCCGGCATCTTAAGCTGCAAGTAAACATAACATGGCCTAGCCATAAATTTAGCATAAACCGTCCTTCCAAACAAAGCATGATATGGACTTTTAATTTTGACAACTTCAAAAGTGATCATCTCCGATCTGGAATCGTACTCATCTCCAAAGGTAACCTCTAAGTCAATCTTACCAACTGGATAAGCTGACTTACCTGGGACCACCCCGTGAAACACTGTGTTTGACGTTCTTAACTTTTTATCTGTCAGACCCATTCGACGGAAAGTCTCGTAATACAGTATATTGATACTGCTACCCCCGTCCATGAGGACTTTAGTAAACTTGTATCCTCCCACCTGAGGTGCTACCACCAAGGCTAAATGACCCGGATTATCCACCCGTAATGGGTGGTCCTCTCTGCTCCATACAATGGGCTGTTCCGACCATCGGAGAAATTGCGGTGTCGCCGGTTCCACTGCATTAACAACCCGCTTTAACACCTTCTGGTCTCATTTGCACAGACTTGTGGTGAAGACATGATACTGCCCACTACTTAACTCCTTCGGGTTACTCTGATACCCGGATTGTGGCTGCTGCTGCTGACGCTGCTGCTGCTGGTTTCCTTGATTATTATAACTCCCTTGGCCCAGCTGCTGATTATTCTGACCATTGTAACCACCTTGATGATGTGATTGATTCCCCTGACCGTTATAATTTCCTTGATTACTCTGGTCGCCTGGCCGGGGTTGATAACCACCGTTGTTGCCCCTATATCCTGATCCGGAACTGTTCCCCTGATGTCCCGAACCATAAAATTCGGGCCCTGAACCGCCGTGCGGGGGCCGGCTAGGAGGATTAAAACGGCCATTCACTGCCTTCATAAAGGGTATGCATTCTCTCATAGTATGCCTCGCTATTTTCCCCCTTCCGCTATGCTTTGGACAGGGTCGATCCAACTCCTGCTCCCAGCCCGGATCTCCTCCGCCGGTTTGGAGAGTAGAATTCGCCGGATTACCCTGAAAACCGCCTTGAACTTGAGTATTAGCCACAAAATCGGGACTACCTTCTGCCTTCCGTTTACCCAAAAAGCTTGAAGTAACCGGATTAACTGGCGCCGGTTTACCAGACTTGCTGGCCTTCCCCGCTTTATCTCCTTCTGCTTCCGGATACTTTGTATTATCCGAGTCTCCGTATTTCACCAGGGCGCTCATTAAAGTCCCCATGTCATTGCAGTCCCTTTTAAGCCGTCCGAGCTTTAACTTTAACGATTCAAACCGGCAATTGTTCTCCAATGTTACAATTGCTGTGCTAGGGTTGATGCCATTCGAGGAGTGTAAAATCTCTGCCACTCTGCGTACCCAAGCTGCTGTAGACTCCTGCTCTTCTTGTACACAGGCTGCTAAATCTATCACTGACATCGGCTGCTTGCATGTATCCTTGAAGTTTTTAATGAACTGACTGCGCAGTTCCCCCCATGACCCAATAGAATTCGGGGGCAGAGCTTTTAACCATGTCCGGGCCGTGCCCTCAAGCATCATAGTGAAATATTTAGCACAAGCCGGTTCATCCACGTCTAACATCTCCATGGCCATCTCATAACTTTCCACCCAGGCTTCTGGCGGTAAATCGGCTGTGTAATTAGGCACCTTGCGGGGCCCTTTGAAATCCTTGGGCAACTTAACACTCTGTAGAGCGGGGGCAAGACATTGTATTCCGAAGGAACTCGCCGTAGCTCCCGTTCCTGCAGTGGCTGTGTGAACCGGTGTCGATTGACGAATTTCCTCCCTGGCCTCCGATCTAGGCCGGTTTAGGTCTGGGGCTGGCATCTCCGCCCTTGCCGGATTATCCTGCCTGCGCTGATGTCTCCTGCGCTCACTGCTAGACACTTCTGGCTCCTCCCAATGCCTAGAATAACTTCGGTTGGGACGTGGTGTTGAATGTAACCTTTCTCTGCTATGAGAGTACGCTTGCTGCTGTATTAACGCAGTATTAAGTAGCTTCTGGGCCCTGCGCGCCTCTATCGCCACCGGAGACGTTTCTTCCACGGGTAAAGCGGCCAACCGCGCCGCCGCTGCAGCAATATTATCCAAAGGGTTTGAATAGTGCCCTGGAGGGACAGGAACATAAGGCGCCGATGTAATCCGACGCTCCTGTTCTGCGGCGGGCTGTTGAACCGGCTCATCCCGAGCCGGGGGTGTTCTCCGGTTTAAGGCCGGATTATTACTGGCCCCAGCCCCAGGTGTCCTGAACAAATTCGCGGATTCGTAACCCGGCGGTAGGCGGGACCGATACTTTCGCCCCCTTACTCCTTCCACAGAAGCCTGCTCCATCCTCAAATGAAAGGCTTGATCATCCAACTCTGCTTGTCTTATGGCTATCATCTCTCCTTCCGCCTTTAAATCCTCCTTTAACTGATCGATCCGACCTTTCAACTGAAGAAGCTCTGCATCATGGTGCGCCTTGTCTGCCGGAGCTACGACCTCCACCGCCTTAGCCGTGAACTCCTCGATCAAGGTGGATAGAACTTCAGTAAGGGAGGGATTTGAACCGCTTCCCCCTGCACCAGCTTCTGCTGTCGTTCCGTTCATCGGGGGTTGTGAACCGGCCATGAAGACCGCCACCCGGTTTGGCGGGTCAAAGGGGTCCAGAATACTGTTTCCATCGGACTCGCCCTCAGACCGGCCGTCCCGCAACTGATACAGAGATTCAGTTTCCCCGGATGAAGATTCGTCATCTGAGTAGACGACTGTTGCACCATCAGATTCTGATCCGTCCTCGGCTCGGCCTCCGTGAATTGCTCCAACGAACACATGCTTCATGGCAGGCTGAATCCGGGCCGATCTCGCACGCTGAGCCGGCTCGACGGTGTTGGGGAGGGTGTCCGGCTCAGGTCCCGGTTCACCAATTTTGCCGATGAAGACTTGGATGCTGCCGAAGGGGACCCGGTACCCGTATTCGATTGAATCGGCCTCCGGTCCCCAACCCGCGTCGTCGATGTAGATCCGGCCACGACGACTCTTGGTCATCCGGCCGACTGCGTAACCCTTTAACCCTTCGAAACCGCCTTTCAAGAACTCGAAACCATCGTGCGCAGGCCCCACGGTGGGCGCCAACTGTCGTGGAAATAACACGGCAGATGTCCGGTTTAGCGGACTTGATGATGGGACCATCGCACGGGTTAGCTTGAAAGGATTCATGGCATACAAAGGACACAAAGGATTTATACTAGTTCGGCCCCTTCGGAGAAGGTAAAAGCCTACGTCTAGTTGGTTTGGTATTGCTTGGGCGTCGGTTTACAGGGAGCGGATTCGCTTTGCCTGTGTCTCGACGGATTGATTGTTGCTTGTCCCTGAACCGTCCAGGCCGTCCCTTTATATAGAGGCAACGCCTGGTCCGGTTTACAGAGTCCCGAGGCCGGCTCATAATCGTGTCCGCCTCGGTCTCTGTCTTTTCTTTCTTATCTCTCAAGTTACATCTCTTGGCGGTTTACAAACCATACTTCTATACATGGGCCTTGAAATCTCATGGGCCGTAGTCTCTACTAAAATATTAAAACCAAGTATAATATAACTAAGCCGGTTTACTATAGCCGGTTTATACGTACTAACCATATCCCTGACACTATTGGTACCACTTCGTGTCGATTCTCACACCTACACAAGTAAAGCTTTGAGAGGAGCTTGGTTAGGATGGTGGCACAAATTCAATGCAATCGTCAAAGTGACTCAAAGATGTTGAAAATGGTTCACAATTTGCTCATGCAACAAGTAGATCACTAGCAAAAGAGCACACGGAACACACGCACGGATAGATAAATGTGGTTGTGCAACCAAGGGTGAGTGAAAATGTGGAATCCACGGAAAATGCTCGTGTTTCACAACACTAGAGAAACGCTAACGGATTGCTTAATAGGCGTTTACGCACTTGTGCATGACCTATAAGAGGCAAAACGTAACGACTATCTATCACAAGTATGCTATGAGTGTATGATGTGCCGATGTTTGAGCACAAGATGGCATTGCTATCTCATATGACCTCTTTTGCTGCAAGGCGTATGATGCTATTTTCCTTTTTGCTTATAAGCTTTGGTTGGCTCTTTTGCTTAAAAGCTTGTGAGCTCTTTCTTTGGATACTTATGCATGCTTCTCGTATCAAGGTAGCTATTGTGTATGCGAAACACTCTTGTGGCACACGGAGATATGATGATATGGTATGCAATATCTATGAATATCACTAATGTGCACAAGTGTCGTGGCCCGACAATACTCAAATGGCTAGTCTCAATGGGAAAGCTACGCAAAGATGGTCCATAGGGTGACAATGCAATTGCAAGGTAGAATGAACAAAGTGTCGTCGATGTTACCGTACTTGCCGAAGTTGAGCGGTGGTGTTGTCGAAGTCTTGCCGTTCCAAGGTAGCCGAAACATCCAAGGAAACGGTGAAACCACAACTCAAGTATCCAAGGCAAAGGGAGACAAGAATGTAAATCGTAGCGGTTAAGCGCTGGTGGTTGCGGAAGTGGTGGTGGTATGATATGAAAGGTGGTAGATGGTAGCGGAAAGTGGGACGAGAACTGAAAAATACAGCTGCGTCAGGGTTTGTCGGACGTCCGGAAGGTTGCCGGTCGTCCGGTCGCTCGGGAAGGGCCAGACGTCTGGTAAGTCCCGGAAATCCGGTAAAAGTTTCTGTGGGTGGGGTGCCGGTCGTCCGGTGTTTAACGGACGTCCGGTGTCTCGTGAGGTGCCGGACGTCCGGTAAACCGTCGGTCGTCCGGTAGGTCTGGGCTAGGACTCATGGATCCGTGGACAAATTGGTCAAACTTGCCCGAATTTGTGGAGGAAAATCGGTGAAAAGGTGGAGAAAAGCTAGATCCACTCGTGGCACAGCAAATCCATGGAACAAAGTCAACAAAATCTTGCCAAATCAACAGATCACAAAAAAAAATTGGGGCTATTTTTGTGGAGAATTTTCGAAATTGGGAAGAACACAACAAAAACAAGCTAGAAAACAGGGTGTGGGGCTCCAAATTCGTGATCAACCTATGCTCATGATACCATAATATGATGTAGGGTGGAAACCTAATCGGCAGATCTTTCACGAAAAGGAGGTTATCCCACGATGAACACGGAGAACACAAGGAAGATACGGAGGAAAACACGAGGGGAAACACTCAAATCAACACAAATACGGTCACACAGGTGCTAGATCCACGATACATATCAAGATACACGATCCATAGTCAACAACGATGGTACAAAGATAGTCTTCTCCCGGAGGAGGTCTTGAGTTATCCCTTGGGATCTTCTCCATGAAGGAGGTCTTGAATCCGAGGTGGATCTTCTCCGAAGAGGCCGCGGTCTCGTAAGAGAGGAACCACTAAGGTCTATGATGAGCTATCCAAAAGCTACCTCAAAAAGATGGAAGTCAACGAGTATATATTAGATGGGATGTCGCCGTCGGGGCGGACGTCCGCTGGTCACCGGACGTCCGGTGGTTCAGAAGGGACCGGACGTCCGGTAATCCTCGGATTTCCGCCATTTAGGTTCTGTAGTCGATGTCACGGACGTCCGGGGGTTTCCGGTCGTCCGGTCGTCTGGGAGTCGCCGGTCGTCCGGTGAACGTCGGACGTCCGGTGCCTGGGAGTGTCCGGTCGTCCCGTAGGGGCCGGACGTCCGGAGCCTGTAGAGTCTTCAGTCGTCCTTCTTCTTGTTCCAAGCACTTGTCGATCTCGCCGTCTTGTCCGATGTGCTGAGCTGTCCCGTGGCCTTCATTCAAGCACCTGAGTATGCACAGAGTTTCTGATGAGGGTAGAAGCCATGTCTCGTGTGAATCGGGAGGATGTGGAGAAAGGAGTGAAGTCACCTCGGTCTCGAGAGGTCTTGCGCGGGCTTGAGTCATTGCTCCTTTGGGCACTTGGTGAGTGAACGGCATGTCCATGGGGATGACCTTGGGATGCTCCGCATCACCTACCATTGCGATTATTTGCATGTGGACGACCTGGTTGTTGTGGTGCTGGTTGTTGCACGTAGTTCTGATTTTGATCAACCTCATCCTCGTAATCCCCCGCGTAATCGTCCTCCTCCTCAGCAGCAACAGGAGCCACAGAAGTATCAATACAGCACCAACAGTTTGGCCAGGCTGAAGAGCGACACGGCTCGCTTTGCGGAGGGCGATTTCGCGACGTGAAGGTGGTTGTTGTTGTTGTTGCAACGGTGCAGCAGGTGGAGGTAGACGCACAAGCACTTCAGCGAATTTGGCATCCAACTTGGTGTCAATTGACTTCTCAATGCCATCCATCCTTGCTAGTGCGTTGTCAAAACTGGTCATCACATCTTCTACCTGTTGACCCATCATTTGCTGAAATTTATCATGCAACTCCTTGTTTGTCATGTTCTCCCATTCAGTCTCGTCGACTTGTGTATCCTCGCATGGTTAGCAGCAAAAGAAACACACAAAAATATGATCCTACAGACTACTAGAAAATGGTGGTGGTGGGGCGTCACAAATCCGTCAGGCAAATCTCAAATTCTTACTAGTTCTTACCCAGGAGCAGGTGGTGATCAGCAACCGTGGTACTTAAAAACTCTTAAAGCTTGGATAAAGCGATTACGAGGGAGAGTCAAACGCACGACGTAGATGTAGGTGTAGCTGGGAAGGCTTATAATATGGTAGCAAAAAGGGTCAGCAATAATCAATTCAGAGATGCAAAGGTGAATAAACGCTCAACGACGGTACTGTGCTGGTCCTAGGCTAGACCGTACTAGAGACGCGAGCCTAGAACACTAACAAAATCATGGCGCTGCACGTAATCAAGGGGAAAGCACACTCTGATTTTTTTTTCGAGACCTACGCAGGCAAGGAAACATGAATCCGAAACCTAGATGGATCTCAAGAACAAACCTAATATGAATACAACTCGGATTGGTGGTGGATATATTGTGGTAGGATATGGCAGTGGTGGTGGGATATGACAGCGGTGGTGGTATGGCAGCAGTGATGAATATGGTGCGGCGGCGGTGTGACAAACTGTGAACAGAACTCGAAACTATAAGGAACTAGACGCTACGACCAGTAACTCGACACGACGATGCAACCGCAAATTCAACTAAGCAAACACGGAAAAGATTATGCGATGGCTCAGACTGGTTTGGATATGATGAACTAACCCTAATTGTTTTTAGCTTTTTCGTGGACTGTAGGTATGAAGAACAGACTTGATCTAATCTATAAAAAACAGTAAAATCTCACCGAGCAACTTGGAAATCCGATACCACTTGATAGAGGCAAAGGTGTCCCATCTTTCGATGAGATGGTGGCTATCGTTTTCGGTGGAGTAGACTTTCACGATCCGACTACGAACGTGTGAGGACGTCGCGCCTTAGCAATTGCTAAACCAACTCCGAGAGGTTATTGACCACGCCGGAGCACGATCAACCTGACCACGAGGGTCTATTTCCTGCAAGCAAACGAACAACAAGCACGAAACTAAGATTGCAATATGGATATTGTGAATATAAGAGGAAAGCTTTATTGATCAAGGTGGGGTTTTGTGACGTCTTTGTCTGGTCGTTGAACACAAACGAAGTACGCGAAGTTGCAGCTATGGCGAACTTTAATCTAAACAAAACCCAAAGTCTAAACGACGCCCTAAGGGTTGTATATATGGGGGAAGATGGGAGAATTTCGTGGCCCTTGGAGGAGGGGTCCGAAACAAACCCTAACTCTTGTTTCCCCACACATACGGACTCTAAAAACAGCCTATACTCAAGTATTTCGAAATTACATGGGCCTGGCCCAATAATAAGGTGACGCAGCACCTATAATAGCCTCTGGACGAAATGTATGAAGTGGAATCTTGTATATTTCGTCCAAGGCTTCACACACTCATTATGGTGGCTTCGAAGTCGTGAAATCATCACTTGTAACTCCGTTCTTGTTCCCCTTGCGCATGCCATCATCTCCATGCTTCATCTTGCTCCAATGTTCATCCTTCTTGTCCAAGCTAGGCCCTTCATTCATAAGCAAGACAAATTTATCCAATTTAGACAGCATCATATTCTCATGAAGATTAGAATCATTACCAAGAAACAAAAGTACCTGGTAATTTAATTGGTGTGCGCGAGCTCTAGTAATTGGTCCTGTATATGTGTCAGTTGGGGCTGTGGGTGTAACCTTGTTAGTGATGTCCTCATCAGTGGCTGAGATTCATCTTGATCCTTAGCAAGCCTTGAGTGTGTTCTGAGGTGGCCGGTGTGCCTTCCTCCCGAGGGGAGCACCTTGGTGGCCCACCAGGTTTTAGGACTTCTGAGGGGCCTGCTGATTCGCCCGAGCGAGCCTCGCGAGGAGCGAATGCCAGGCTATGGCAGGGTGTGCGCATGGTGACGCTGCAGTGATGGTACTCTTGATCCTGGGGGGTTCGCCACCGCCCGGGCTTGCCCGAGCGTGGTCGACGTGCGTATACCACACCCAGTCCCGCATGTGAGGCGCTCGCTAGGGGAGGGGTAGCAGACGCGAGCCTCGAAATAAAGCACATTACGTAAACACAAGAAATCAACACGAACAAGAGAAGACTCCCGCCAAGTTTGGCAGGACAAAAGACTTCAAGTTCAATCCAAGAAGTGCGGCGAATCGAGTTACAGAAAAGGGGATGAAAGAAAATGTTCGCGTGTGGCACCTAGCTAGTCTTCTTGTCTTCCCACCTGTGCGGAGCTAAGTGCTTTCACTGCCTGTGATCATAGTCATTGGGGGACAGTGTCGATGGGCAGCGCGGAGCATGGTGCTTCCACTAGGACGTAAGAGGAACCCCCGAGGCCTAAGGGTGGCTCTCCGGAGACTCCGGGGCATGTATAACCCCACTCAATATTACGTGAGAGTGTCACGGGCGGAGAACTTCACAGGCGTGAGCTTTGCTTCATATCGCTAGGCGAGGGCCCTGCCCTGCGCCACCCCCGATCACCGTTGGGTCGTCCGGAAACCAGGACGAGGACAAGGGGCAAGGGGGACGCTAGCGGTGACCACGGGCCCTCTGCCGGGGGGGGGGGGAGGGCCCATCGGCGCCTCCCTTAGCAGAGGGCCTACCTCCATGCGGCGTCTTGCTCCATGCGGCGCGGAGGAGGCCTTGGCTCTGGGCCCCTCCCGCGCCGCCCCTAGAGCGCCACTCCCGCCTGGGGCGGAGCCGCTGGTCTGGGGTCTCCGACTACCGCCGCGGGCTGGTTCACCTGCAGCCCATGGTTAGTGTACGCCTGCTCCCAAGGTACTGGTTGTACCCCGCCGTCGTCGTCGCTGAAGTGGTCGGCGTAACCTTCGGGCAACTCGCGGAAGGCCTCCGCTTCGGGCGTTCCACCGATCCATCTTGGCCCGGGGAACGAGTCGGGGCCTTCCCACGGCGCGTACTCCTGGTTCACCATGCGGGGCACGTAGGCGTCTATGGTCGCCCCGCCTGAGCCATCACCTGGGTGCCTCGCGCCTAGAGAAACTAACCGCGGCACCTGGCCATGGTGGCTGCTGGGTGGCACTCCGGTGCATCCTCGCGGCGGACCGCCTGTGCTTGCCTCTCCTAGTGATGGCGCTGCAGAGGTAGGGCCGGCTGCGCCTGGGTCCATGTTGGCGTTGCCTGGTCCCACTAGCGCTCCAGGGGATGCACGAGCTCGCCAGAGCCTCGCACGCGCTTCTGTCACAACCCGAGGCATGGGCATGGAGCAGAAAGGCGGCGTACATCTGCAGGCTGCGTCTAGTAGTTCGGCGACGCGCTCCAGCAGCGCATTGTGGCCGCTCTCAGCCAGCTGGCATCGTAGCAGCTCCCACGCCACGATGAGCACGGCCCGCATGTTCGCCTGCTCCTGCCGGGAGTGTGGTGCCGTTGCTGCAACGTAGCTTGAAAACCGCGTGGTGGTGCGTGTGTGCCGTGGTGCGAGGGCAGAGGGCGGAGGGCGCCGGTCAATGCCTCCCGCGTCCGGCGGCGTTGGGCGGCGTGCAAGCTGCCTGGAGCACGGAGTTGAGGTCTTCCAGAGCGGACAGTGCCGCCTGGGCGGGCCAGGCAGCCCAGTGGTCGGCATGAGTCCTCGCATCGTCAGCCATCGGGGCCGTAGGGTGACTGGGAGGTGATATGGAAGAGAGGCTTGATCGCACCCCTACCTGGCGTGCCAAATGTCGGATTTCGGGCTCCGCAAACCCTAGATAGGTTCGAACTCTGGGGTGCACATGAATAACACTCTCTACCCCGCGCACGCGCCCTACGATCCCACGGCCTAGCTCGACGAACTCAAGGAACAAGAGACACAGAGGTTTATACTGGTTCGGGGCACCTTGCGGTGTAATACCCTACTCCAGTGTGTATGGTGGATTGCCTCGTGGAGCTGAGGATGAACTACTATAGTGGATGAACGACCTCATTAGGTGAGGTGTTCTAGGGCTCGATGAGCTGGTGAGGGTGAGGATGATCTGGGTGATCCGCTCCAAATTGTGGTGGAATGCTCCCCCCCTCTCTATGGTGGTGGCTAGGTCCTATTTATAGTGGCCTTGGTCCTCTTCCAAAATGTAGGCGGGAAGGTATCCCACAACGGCCAAATTTGAAGGGGAACAACTAGTACAAGCTATCCTGACAAAAGCGGTCTTCGCCTGCCAAAGGCACTGGTGGTGACGCCGCGCCGGGCTTCACGGTGACCTCCGTCCTGCCGTCCTGGCGGTCCTTGGTCTTGTTACACCGATATGGAAACCTTTGCTTGATTCCTCAGGACTCCAAGCCCGTGCTTGCCCCCTTGGCACCAAAGGGGAAACTGGTACACTGCGCCCGCTCGCGCCCACCTGGCCTTGGTCGTCATGTCTCACGTCACGTGAACCTCACGAGGTACACCTTGCATAGACATATCCGCTCCTCAGGAGCCAGCCTAGAGAGGCTGCCCCCAGGGAGGTCTTGCCGTCATCCATCTCGTGAGGCTTGGCCCCTCGCGAGGATTTTGAGTTGTGGTTGCTCATGCTGGGCCGTACCAGGCCGTCAATGGAGCCACATCACGGGTCACAGGCAGGCAAGTTTGGGTACCCCCGTTCCCAGGACGCTGACAGCGACAAAGTCACCTATATTAGAGTATGTTGACTTAGGAGTCAAGTGAGAACACTTGATCATGGGTCATACTCATCGTTTAGCTCAAAATGGGGTTGCCATTTTCGTTTAAGCATTCTAATGTATTCACATCTTGTTGAGCTGCTTTGACCCATGTCTTGGGGTAAAGCTTCTCTAAGATAGAATAACATACCTTGGGTGGTAATGTTGATCTTGATCATGTTGTTGAACTTGTGTCGAATGCTCAAGGTTGATGTAGTTCGTCAAGAGTTGGGAGAACCACTTGTAATTTGAGTTCATATACCTACGTGGGTTAGATTTGCAAGGAAGAGCACTTGTGTTTCCAGAATGACAATCATGAAAATTTGGTACCAAATGAAATTTGATATAGAGAAATTGTCAAAGGATATGTTGCAAGGGTTCATGCTTCCTTGACTTCAACCACCGTATCGTAGAGACTTGGTGATGTAGAGATTGCTTAGGATATGAGTGTGTTGCAATCTCATAGATTTGGGTTCATCCAAGTACCTACAAGGGTTAAATAGCATGAAAGGGTACAAATAGATCCAAGACATATGATCATCATCATAAGATAAATATCAAGGATTAGTCAAATAGATCCAAGACACGTGACTTCAACCACTGTCTCAACCGCTTCCGCCCCAAAGTGTCTTGGCGTCTTGTACTCATCAAGCATCATTCTCGCCATTTCGATGAGTGTCCGGTTCTTCCTCTCAACAACACCATTTTGCTGAGGTGTGTACGTAGCTGAGAACTCATGTGAAATCCCTTTTTCATCAAGAAAGGTATCCACATTTGCGTTCTTGAACTCCGTTCCAACCTTCATGATCTTCCCTTCAAATTGGTTATGTGCCTTCCTAGCAAAGATTTTGAAGATCTTTTGGGCCTGCGATTTATCATCAAGAAAGAACACCCATGTAAATCTTGAAAAATCGTCAACAATGACCAATCCAGATGAGTTACCACCGAGACTCTTGTAAGCATTGGGACCAAAAAGATCCATGTGAAGTAGTTCAAGCGGTCTTCTCGTAGTCATGATGTTCTTCACGGGATGACTTCCTCCAACTTGTTTTCTCGCTTGACAAGCACTACAAAGTCTATCCTTTTCAAATATAACATCTTTAAAACCAAGGATATGATCATCTTTAATAACCTTATCAATATTTCTCATGCCAACATGACCTAACCTTCTATGCCACAACCAACCTTTAGAAGATTTAGCAATAAAACAAGTGTGAGGTTGGTCTTTCTTAGTAAGTCAACAATGTATAGGTCACCTCTACGAATGCCGGTAAAGACCATATTGTGATTATCTCTATGAAAGACTTGGTAATCAACATGAGTGAATAGCACATTTAAACCAAAATCAGCTAATCGAGACATGGAAAGAAGATTATATCCGAGAGATTCTACAAGCATGACATTCTTGATGGAGCTATCGTTGGATATGGCCACCTTACCAAGGCCAACAACTTTACCCTTAGAGTTGTCACCGAAGGTAACATACTTTCGTGGACCATCATTTTTAGCAAGCTCATCAAACATGTCCTTATATCCGGTCATATGATCCGTGCATCCACTATCAAGCACCCATTCCTTTCCTCCGGCTATGTAACCATGAAGATTAGCCATAAGACTAAAATGTCTCAGTTGTTCACCAAGGTCAAAGTCACTATCATCATTCTCATCATAATAACCATGTTCAACATCCTCTTGTGATAAATCAACACCTAGAGAGAGGGATTCATTAGTTATGTGATCATGATAATGTTCATCTTTATGAATTCTAATGACTTCCGAGATGATATTACTAATGATTCCTACATCTCCTTTGGCACGCATAAGGTCACGAAGCTCAAATAAACATTCATCAAATTTGGAATCACTAGAGTTCAACTTATTTAAAGCAATGGACTTTTGAAGGATCAAATCTAAATATTTCAAAGAGTAGTCCGAAAATCGTTCCTCAAGGAATTTCAATATAGTATAAACACATTTCAAGCAAGCTCATCAAACATGTCCTTATATCCGGTCATATGATACGTGCATCCACTATCAAGCACCCATTCATTTCCTCCGGCTGTGTAACCATGAAGATTAGCCATAAGTCCAAAATGTCTCATTTGTTCATCAAGGTCAAAGTCACTATCACCATTCTCATCATAATAACCATGTTCAACATACTCTTGTGATAAATCAACACCTAGAGAGAGTGATTCATTACTTATGTGATCATGACAATGTTCATCTTTATGAATTCTAATGACTTCCGAGATGATATTACTAACGATTCCTACATCTCCTTTGGCACACATAAGGTCACGAAGCTCAAATAAACATTCATCAAATTTGGAATCACTAGAGTTCATCTTATTTAAAGCAATGGACTTTTGAAGGATCACATATAGATTTTTCAAAGAGTAGTCCGGAAATCGTTCCTCAAGGAATTTCCATATAGTATAAACACATTGGAAAGTTGGTAAGCAAACAAGCAAATTTCTAGGCAATCCTCTAGTGATAAGATCAACAGTTCTAAGATTTCGAACCACGTCAAGATGTTCATCGGAAGTAGGATTCAAAGGATCAATGGGGGCACATGAGGACTAAAAATGTACTTGTTCAAATGATATTCATTGAAGATCTCAAGCATGTCATTTTTCCATTCCTTATAAAATTCTCCATCAAGCATAGGCACTCTACGTCTAATACTCCCGATCGTAGACTTATCCATCTTCCTCCAATGGTGATTAAACCAAAGCAATGGAGACCAAAGCTGTGATACCAATCGAGAGGATCGAAGAAGAGGTGTCTAGAGGGGGTGATTAGACACTTCAACAAGAAAAGTAGCAGTTTTTAAGATCTTTAAGTTGAGGTAGAGTTTTTAGCACAATTTAATACATACAAAATACGTTTCAAGCAAGCATGGCAAGAGTATATGAGCATCGGAAAGTAAAGCATGCAAGTTGCAATAAAGTAAAGGGATGGGACTGGAGTAGGCAAACACAATTGGAGACATGGATGTTTTTGGCGTGGTTCCGATAGGTGGTGCTATCGTACATCCACATTTATGGACAATTCAACCCACGAAGGGTAACGGCTACGCGAGTCCACAGAAGGCTCCACCAACAAAGGGTCCACGAAGAAGCAACCTTGTCTATCCCACCATGGCCATCGCCCACGAAGGGCGTGCCTCACTAGGGTAGATCTTCATGAAGTAGGCGATCTCCTTGCCCTTACAAACTCCTTGGTTCAACTCCACAATCTTGTGGGAGGCTCCCAAGTGACACCTAACCAATCTAGGAGACACCACTCTCCAAAAGGTAATAGATGGTGTGTTGATGATGAACTCCTTGCTCTTGTGCTTCAAATGATAGTCTCCCCAACACTCAAATCTCTCACACGGATTTGGATATGGTGGAAAGAAGATTTGAGTGGAAAGCAACTTGGGGAAGGCTAGAGATCAAGATTCATATGGTAGGATTGCAATATCTTGGTCTGAACACATGAGTAGGTGGTTCTCTCTCAGAAAATGAATAGTGGAAGTGTAGGTATGTTCTGATGGCTCTCTCCTCGAATGAAGAGTGGGTGGAGGGGTATATATAGCCTCCACACAAAATCTAACCATTACACACAATTTACCAAACTCAGTCGGACCGATTTAGGTCAAAATGTGAACGTTAGGCTTTTCGGTGGGACTGACATGATCAACTCGGTGGGACCAACTTCATTAGGGTTAGGGCATAACGTAATCTCGGTGAGACCGATCACATCAACCCGGTGAGACCGATTTTTGTAATAGGAAAACAGAGAGTTGGTCAGGCAAACTCGGTGGGACCGATTCGCTCATTTCGGTTAGACCGAAACATTATGAAAAGCAACAGAGAATTTGCAATGCTAACTCAGTGAGACCGATTCTCACATCTCGGTTAGGCCGAAATGTTGCAAATAGGAAACAGAGAGTTTACATTCCCATCTTGGTGAGACTGAGATCCCTATCGATGAGACCGAACTGATTAGGATTTTGGTAGTGGCTTTGTCAAGTGAACTCGATGGCGCCGGATAAATCAATTTGGTGGGGACGAGTTTGACTTTAGGTTTAGGACATATGTGGAATGTGAAAGTGGTTGAGGGCTTTGGAGCATATCACTAAGCACTTTGAGCATGCAAGCCATTAAGCAACACCTCATCCCCTTTTAATAGTATTGGGTTTCCTATGGACTCAATGTGATCTTGGATCACTAAAGTGAAAATGAAGAGTCTTGAGCTTTAGATTTTGCCAATCTTCTGTCCTTAGCATCTTGAAGGGGTTCCACATCCTCTTGTCCATGCCACTCCACTGTTGAACTCATTTGAAATATACTAGGTAACGGTATTAATCCAACAAGAGATATGTTAACTTTAATTACCAAAATCACCCAGGGAATATTTGTGCTTTCAGATTGCCTACGTGGTACTCTCGATGCCTTAGAAGGCAAAAGGGATCATCATGATTAAGAAACAACATAAGACCGAGTCAATGCCAGCTATGAGGAACCACCTTCACCTCGTCAGCTCATCAGGAAACAAGTTGATGAAAATTCTTCAGGCTCAACACGGATCGTTTCATTGAACAACTACAAGAGACATAGCGACAACTGAGGAAAACCCATAAGACTGCATGAGGCACGGAGCAAAGCACGACTACTGAGTCCGAGAACCCCTAGGGTAGGATGAGTCATGTATCCCCTATGCGCAGTCTAGTCCGTATGATGGTTCGAATAGAACCATGATGGTGTGTTGCTTGTTTTTATTTGTTTGTGCCTTGCACTTTTGCCCTAGGCAAGAAGTACGCGACTATATCACCTTCTTTACCTTGTTTCTTTTATTTGGCTCTTTTTTGCACCTGTTTGTTTGCACTTGCACTATAGAACCCCCTTATGTCATTCCCCTCCTCTATGCTACTTTTCTCTCTCATCTCTCTCATCAACTGAAGACCGGCAAGATAAGATACACCAAGGATTCTACTTCGGCAACCAACTGGCACTGAAGACTTTTGCTGCAGCCTCCTCGAGCAAGTGCAACCCTGTAGAGTTATGTTTACCCCTCAAGAGTAGAAACCCATCCCTAGACCCTTCGAGACTTCACGAGATACCCCAGTTCAAATCTTTAACTGTGTGCTTAACCCACTGAATTGCAAAAGAACTAGTGAGCCTCAAAAACCTATGATTAGTACAAGGATCATTATGGCACTAGTGGACGTAGTGAGCGAGCACATTGTCATCCTAATATAGCACAAGAACTGACGATGCCATAGGGAAGTACAATTCGAGGATGTAGGAACAGAGGACAAATGACTTGATAAGTTTATATTAGTGAGTTGGAGGAATTATCTGAGACTCTTTGGTGGATTATGAGGCTTTCATATTAGTAGATGAACTTGGTGGGATCATAATAGAGTATCATAGCTTTCATTACCCCCTGAGTAAATTGGATTTTGTAGGGCGATTATAGGCGCAAGCTAAAATTCTCAGAAGTACAAGGATTTGACTTCATCAGAGGATATTGATAGGAGATAGTTGACATTATGATAATGACTTGGGGGAACATGTAGGAATTCTTGTGTGTCCCGAGATTTGGATTTAGATAGGCGATCCTAGTGGAGTAAATATGTTGAGTAAGTCTACATGGTTCAGAGTAAATTGGATTTGGACTGATGATCTCGATCATGGTACCATGTCTCTCGTTGGACAATAAATTGGATTAATTGTCGGAGTTGATTTAGGGATCTATATAAGCCTGACCTTGGAGTTTACTTGACCCCGATAATGGGAATTGGTTTACTTACTATAGTAAAGATACCCCAGTTCAAACCTTTCGCCCCTCACTTACCCCTTGGTGGCCCTAGACTATATATACTCCTCCACCTCCACCATTTTAGGGTTAGCATTGGTTTAGCTCATATGTAAAATAGAGCTTTGCTCATCCACTACGGATCTACTCCATGAGAGAGACCGCGGCCCCTCTACGGAGAAGATCCACCTTGGATTCAAGACCCCCTAACAGGAAGATCCTTCGCGGATTCAAGACCTCCTCACGGAGATGAAATTTACCTTGTATCTTTCCCTTTGTTGTTCATGTACCTTGTGATCTTGTGTGTTTGATTTTCTAGTGGATGTGTGATTGGACTTGTTCTTGAATGTTTTCCCTTGTGTTTTCTCCCCGTGTTCATCATGTTCTTTGTTGGATCCTCTCCATTTCGTGAAAGATCGGCCATCTAGGGTTCCACCCTACATCAAGTTGTTCATAACTCTTCCTTGATGTTGATGTTTGTAACCTCCTGATACATGTTGGAGACGCATTCATGTCCTTGATAAATGTTGGTCATACTTGCATGAGAAAAACTAACTTTCTGCAAAATTGCCAATTTAGCAGTAGAGCCTTGCATAATTATTGTGTTATCACTCTTGGGTTACTAGCGAGTACATTCAAAGTAATCATTGTTTTGCCACTAGTTATTTTATTGGCTAGGAATGAAAGAACATGATATAATGAAGAGTGCCTTGGTGAAGAATATGCGAGCTAGGACGCTTCCCAGTCAGAATGCATGTAGGGTTAAGGCACATGGCATGGGTCCAAGTTGTCATTGAAGATTTCCATTGCGATGATATACTCAAGACTTGACCATAATGGTCCTACTTGTGTAAGACGGTATGTATGGATGTAAGACTCTAGTTATTCAGCTTATGTGTGTTTAGTGAGCATTGATCTCTGGTATCACTGTACACATGCATTCGGTGATCACGACTTATGAGTCGGGGTCCCCACAAACGTTCACTTATTTGGTGTTCAATGAGCTCTACATCAAGAGAATGAAGCTATGCAAGAGCGCATTGAGCTACTCGCCACTGACTTGAGGCATTCCGAAGCGCGAACAAAAGAACACTTCAACAACATAAATGCTATCATGTCTTCTTAAATGGACAATCTAAGGACTTTGATGATCAATAGAAATTCATCCATTACATCATCTTCAAGACGGAGCCACTCAAGCCGTCATTCTGACTCCATCTCCGGCTCGAGTACACCTACATCGAACAGTCTTCATCAAGCCGCGCGCCAAGACTGACATGCAAGCCGAAACCCACTTCACAGCAAGAGTTCAAAAGAGCAACTTGAAGAGCAAGAATGTCGGCACCATCAAAACCAAGACACAATCGAGCAAGTGCAAGAAAGGCAACACTTACGCCAACAACAAGAAGAACGAGCGTGCCAACTCCAAGACGAGAAAGATGCTGAAGCACAACGTCAAGAAGAAGAACGGCAAGAAGAGCAAGCTCTTGAGGCGCAACGTGCACTACGTGAATCACATCGTGCCGTTGCCGCACACAACCGACATACTCGCCAAGAGGAAGAAGCACTTTGAGAGGAGTTCAATAGAGGCGCTATCAAGGGATAATGCAACGCTAAGCTCCTCCTAAAGCGCGACAAGAGCAACAAGCTCAACAAGAACTTCAACAAGCTCGACAATAACCACAAGTTTGGCAAGATCAACAAGACAATGAGCATCAACCACGCCAAGAGCAACTTGAGGTCGGTAATCCTTCACGTCAAGAACTCCCTCCCAATAGGCAAGCAAACAATGAAGAGCATCGCTATGGGCAAGCTCAAGTTCACAATGCCAAAGTTCTCTGGAAGCATCGACCCCAAAGACTATCGCTCATGGGCATTGAAAGTTGACAAGATCTTTCGACTCCACCACTATGATGAAGAGAAGAAGATCACGATGGCATCCCTTGAGTCTAAGACTATGTTCTTATTTGGTGGGAGCAAGTCATTGAGAGGCAAGATGCCAAAGGTGACACCCATCACCACTTGGAACCAAATGAAGGATGTCATCAGAGAGTGTTTTGTGCCAACACACTACAACCGCGACTTGTTCAAGAAGTTGCGACTCCTCAAGAAAGGCACCAAGTCCGTTGAAGAGTACCACAAGGAAATGAAGATTGCCATGATTAGAACCAACATCACGGAAGATGAAGAGCAAACGCTGGCAAGATTCTTAAATGGACTCAACTATCCTATCAAGAAAATTGCGGACTTCCAACCATACACGAACCTCCTCGACCTAGTACACCAAGCAACCAAAGCAGAGAGACAAGTACAAGACGACTACAAGTACTACAAATTCACTTCAAAGAACTATGGATCTTACAAACATGTTTCAATGATTTCGGCGTCTCCTACTTCAACCAAACCTTCTCCAAGCATAGGCGACAAGTCAAGCTACAAGACTTCGACAACATCAAGTCGTCCTCCTACTACGACCAGCTTCAAGCAGAGAGCTTTATCATCTACAACTACTACCGAGATTACCTCCAAGATGAGTTCCATCAAAAAAAATCAAATGTCAAGGACGAGGCCACAAGTCATTTGAGTGCAAAACCGTACGGACCATGATCATCAACGACAATGGTTGTGACTCTATGAGCGATGACAAAATGGAAGCCCTTGAGCAAGTGGCCATGCATCGCCAATTGAATGAGGATGAAGACAATCAAGTCTTTTGTGACAATGACCCGAGTACCAATATCGTTGTCTCCAAATTCTTGATACTTCAACACCAAAAGATGAAGACCAACGTTGCCACATCTTCTACACCAAGGCCGACATCAATGGACGTGCCGTCAAGGTTATTATCGATGGAGGAAGTTGTCACAACTTGGCAAGTGAAGAGCTATGTGACAAGCTTCAATTGGTCAAGATGAAGCACCCTCACTCCTACAAGGTCCAATGGCTTAGCGATGCCAGAACTATTTGAGTCGAGCACACTGTGCAAGTATCCTTCAAGATAGGCGCCTATGAGAACACATTGGAGTGTGATGTGGTACCTATGTTCGTTTCCCACCTCCTCCTTGGACGGCCATGGCAATTCGGTCGCAGAGTCATCCAGAACGGACGTACCAACCAATATAGATTCAAAATGAAGTGCATGGAGTTTGTACTATGACCCATGTAGCTAACGCAAGTGGTCGCCGACAAGAAAGTATCAACAAACCATCATGGAGAGAATGGTGAGAGAGTGATCCACCAAAAGGAGAGTCAGAGCCACAAAGCTCAAATCGAGTGCCTCCACGATGAGGGACAAGAAACAACTCATGTTATTCGCCACCAAAAATGAGATCAAAGAAGTGTGTGAGAACCCATCAAGCGTCCTTCACTTTGTGCTCTTATGCAAAGAAGAAGCGGAACAACCTAACACTTCACCACTCCGGGTCTGCCTCCTCTTCGCAGCATCAAGCACCGCATTGACCTCATCCCCAGAGCGCCTCTTCCTAACAAGGCACCTTACCGCGTGAACCTAGAAGAAACCAAGGAGATCCAATGGCAAGTTCAAAAACTCATCGACAACGGTCATGTCCGCGAAAGCTTGAGCCCTTGTGCCATTCCAGTAATCCTTATCCCCAAGAAAGATGGTACTTATCGAATGTGTTCCGATTGCTGTCCAATCAACGCTATCACTGTTAGATATCGTCACCCCATACTCGCTTAGATGATACGCTAGATGAGTTTACCGGAGCCACAATATTCTCTAAGATTGATCTTAAGAGTGGCTACTACCAAATCTGCATACAAGAAGGTGATGAATGGAATACCGCATTTAAGACCAAATTTGGCTTATATGAATGGCATGATATGCCAATGGGCTTATCCGAAGAACCTGATACTTTTATGAGAGTCACGCACTATGTTCTTAGACCTTACATTGTCATCTTTGTCGTAGTCTACTTTGATGACATCCTTGTGTTTAGCAAGTCTCTAAGAGAACATGTGACTCACCTTAGCACCATTTTGCAAACCTTTGGCAAAGAGAAACTCTACGCCAACATGGAGCAATACAAATTTGGTGTAGACAAATTCTTTTTCTCAGATTTTTTGTTTCTTCCAAGGGTGTGCATGTAGACGAAACTAAGATTGAATCTATTAAAACTTGGCCTAAACCAACGAACTTACAACGAGTGTGTAGCTTCCTAGGCCTAGCTGAATTCTATCGACGATTTGTGAAGGATTTTAGCACGATTGCTATGCCTTTACATGCTTTGAGCAAGACGAACACGCCCTTTGTTTGGGGTCCATCTCAAGATACCACGTTCAATGAGCTTAAGAACTTGCTTACACATGCACCTTTACTTGCGTTACCCAACTTTGATAAACCTTTTGAGATACATTGCGATGCTAGTGGTACCGGCATAGGAGGCATGTTAATGCAAGAGAAGTGCCCGATCGCTTATTTTAGTGAAAAACTATCCGGAGCACAACTTAACTACCCCATCTATGACAGAGTTATATGCCTTAGTGAGAGCCTTGCATGTTTGGGAGCATTATTTACGGCCTCGTGGGTTCATTCTTCACACGGATCATGAAACACTTAAGAATATTAAGGGTCAAACTAAGTTGAACAAGCGTCATGCTATGTGGAGTGAATTCATTGAGTCATTTCCTTATGTTATCAAGTACATCAAAGGTAAGGAGAATGTAGTTGTCGATGCTTTATCCCGCAAATACATCCTTGTTACTCAACTTGAGTTGAATGATATTGTCTTTGAGCACATAAAAGACTTGTATGAGCATTCAATATAAAAAAATCCTACTCTCACGAAAGATCTACCTAGGAGATGGATAGCAACGAAAGGGGGAGACTGTGTCTATGTACCCTCATAGACCGAAAGCGGAAGCGTTTGACAATGCGGTTGATGTAGTCGAACTTCTACTAGCTCCGACTGATCAAGCACCGAACGTACGACACCTCCGAGTTCTGCACACCTTCAGCTTGATGACGTCCCTCATCCTCTTGATCCAGCAAGATGTCGAGGAAGTAGATGAGTTCCGTCAGCACGATGGCGTGGTGACGGTGACAGTGATGTGATCCGCGCAGGGCTTCGCGTAAGCACTATAAAGATATGACTGTGGGAGTAAACTGTGGAGGGGGGCGCCGCACACGGCTAACAGATGTTGTTGTGTGTTCTAGGCACCCCCTCCCCATATATATATATATATATAGGTTGGAGGGGGGAAGAGGCAGCCAAGGGGTGCCCCAAGTAGGCTGAATCCTACTTGGGGTCATACCCAGTTCACCCCCCTACCATATAATAGAAGGATGAAGAGAGAGAGGAGGGGGGGCGAACCCCCCTTGCTCCTTCTCCAGTTCGGCCACATGCATAAGGGGGGCGTGCCACCCCATGTGGGCTGGTGTGAACCCCTCTTATGGCCCATATGGCCCATATACTTCCCCCAGGGGGGTTCCGGTAACCCCCCCC
>LR738709.1:277312308-277433064 GCA_902687465.1 Secale cereale | reverse complement strand
GGCACTCCGATAATTACTCGATACACTTGAGAACACTTCCGGTGTCCGAAAACTATCATCCTATCCATCAATCTTTATCTCTCGGCCATTTCGAGACTCCTCATCATGTCCGTCATCTCATCCGGGACTCCAAACAACATTTGGTCCCCAAATCATATAACTCATATAATACTAAATCGTCATCGAACGTTAAGCGTGCGGATCCTACGGGTTCGAGAACTATGTAGACATGATCGAGACACCTCTCAGATCAATAACCAATAGCGGAACTTGGATGCTCATATTGGGTCCTACCTATTCTGCGAAGATCTTCATTGGTCGAACCGTTATGACAACATACGTTATTCCCTTTGTCCATCGGTACGTTACTTGCCCGAGATTCGATCGTCAGTATCTTCATACCTAGTTTAATCTCGTTACCGGCAAGTCTCTTTACTTATTCTTTAATACATCATCCTGAGACTAACTCATTAGTCATTTGCTTGCAAGGCTTATTATGATGTGTATTACCGACAAGGCCCAGATATACCTCTCCGATACTCGGAGTGACAAATCCTAATCTTGATCTATGCCAACTCAATAAACACCTTCAGAGACACCTGTAGAGCATCTTATAATCACCCAGTTGCTTTGTGACGTTTGATAGCACACAAGGCATTCCTCCGGTATCCGGGAGTTGCATAATCCCATAGTTGGAGGAATTTAATAAAGTAGGGTATGTTGAGTGTGAGAAATTTGATGAAACAAAAATGAATAAATATTTTGTAAAAATATTGGCAGTCATTAATTCCTGGAAATCAATCCACACAGTTTGTATATTTCATCGAACACGTTACATCTAACAATTCTGGAATACCTAAAAACATCTAACTCCTTGTGTGAGTTTCGTCGAACACATTACAATCCTATACAATAGGGTGGTACGTGTGGACGCAAAAATTGGTGGCAATATATGTTGGGAGATCATGCCCAACCGAGGTGAGCTTGCGATGGGCTCTGACAAAATCCCTCCTTTGCAAAGTTTAGCTGCGGCGAACAATTGGTAAATCCCGCCACGGCGAACCTTAGTTACGTAAACGTAAACTTTTTTCATAACTTTTCTAGAACATTTGAACTTTAAACTTTTTCTTTGATTAATACACAAGATCCAAAGCCACATGGTCAAATTTAGCCACCTTTAAAGTTGGTCTTCTATTTTCGAGGCATTAGCTGATTTTTGGGCTACTAAAGAGGGCAAAACGCTCTTCCGTGAGACATAGTGTGCTAACAAGTTCTGAAAGTGAAAACTTTGCATAAACTCTTCATCTGACCCATGTAGGGTGTTGTAAACATTTGAGAGTGTTACAGAAAAAACTTAGGGTTTGTAACCATTTAGCATGGATGGTGAGCTATCTCAGAAACAAAAGAAGTGTTAGGGTTCCGATAGGAAACTACCTCCTGCCACACAGACTCTGTTTTCTAATATTTTGAATTTCAAATAAATTTCCTATAATTAATACACACCATCCAAAGCCACATGGTCAAATTTTGCCACTTTTCTAGTTCATCTCATATGGTCGAGGCATTACCTCACATCATGCCACTAAAAATGGTAAAACATTCATTGTTCAGAAATAGTGTGCAAAAGAGTTTCGAAAGTGGTGAAATTTTTTGTGGTCTCTTCATCTTACCATTGTATGGTCTGATACTGATTTGAGAGCGTTATGGCAAAACCCACATGTGCAAACCAGACACTCCCCCCTGAAGTGTGAGGATTTCAAACGGAAACCGCCGCCTTCCACACACAACTCCATTTTTTAATCTTTTGAACTTCACATTTTTATCATTAATACACACCATCCAAAGCGACATGCTTAAATTTAGCCACTTTTCAAGTTGGTTAACTATTTTTGAGGCATTAGTTGTTTTTTCGGCCACAAAAGGGGAAACGACTACACTCTTCATTCATGATTAATACACACATTTGGAAGTCCATGCTTAGATTTTCTTTTAAAGGATTTCTTAGACCTAAAATATCTTTGGCGGGTGTCCTAGAGAACCTGCTACAGCAAAATCTTGGAAACTTTAAAAAAATTTGTGTGAGTCATCCAAATAAAGTGGTGGCATGGCTCATTTTTCGCCCGCCACTGCTTTGTTACACAACAGTGGCGGGTGCTTTGATCGTACAAGCCACTACTATTTTTGTCCTGGACAAATTTTGCAGAGTTTACTCTGGCGGGTCCTAATTTCTGCCCGCCACTGGTGTGCACATACCAGCGGATGCATTTAAATCAACCAGTCACTTGATCTTTTCCAAAATAGTTATGGTGGGTTCCTCGCCATGCCCGCCACTAATTTGAGGCCACCTATAAGCCTTTCTTCAATAGTGTTATCTCCATGGCTTGCTCCCTCCACAACCTCAGCTGTAGGGGTTGTGACTCTTCTCGTGTGGTAAACCAAATTGATGAAATACTTAGCAGCTCCATCTGGGTGCTGGTGCCAGAAGTGACCACGAAGGGAGGGCGGTACGTGTGGAGGCATCCTACAACTGCGAGGTCGATTCATGGTGGTGGGATCGGGCAGTGGATGTCTATGGATGGCTCTCGTCCTGTTCTTGTGGCGTTTGCGTATGTATATAGAGGTGGACAAGGAGTTGTCGTTTGTGTGCTTTGGTCACTACGGCGGGTCATGCATGCAAAGAGGTCTAATGGCAGAGCGGTTGAACAATATTGGGTCTACGTGAACAATAGCCAGAAGCTTGGTTTTAGGGTACGCCCCTTAGGAACTAGCACCCAATGTAATGTTAATGTGTTAAACTTCCAGATTTTACCATGTTATGACTGTTCTGAAATATTTAGGGCATAACCAAAAAAGCATCTTTGTGCTTTTATCACATGCAGACCATTCACAAGAAACATCCTTTAAATAGTTCGCTCGATTTCCTTTTTAGGTTTCCAGTAGTTTGATTATCTAGTGGGTTGTAGCTGATTCCTGCACCAATTTGGGCAACGATGAGTGCACCCACTTTGACCCTTTCACCATTTTTACGTGTGTACGATGTGTGTATCCTTGATACCCCTATACGTTGGTATGTCGATTGTTTGGTTTGTGTGCCTGGTTTCTTTCAGCTCGTGTGGTTCCAGACAATTCTTGAAAAACATCATTCAAACACTTTGGTTATGTTCTCGTTGCATTTTCTGCTCTTTTGGGATTATTCCCAAATAGATGTTATTCATAACTCTCTTGGCTTCACGAAGAAACCATAGTAGCAAAGGTACTAGCCGTTCATCGTGACTAAAGTTTTACCACCCGTTAAAGCAACTAGTTGCGCTCAGTTCTGTGATATTTGGACTCGTTAGTCTGCTAGGACGCCACTAGTATCCTTAGTTGTTTCGAGTATGATTACCCTATTCTGATGGTTTGGGTCCTATACAATGGAGTGTGTGGTTGGCCTTTTTACCAACTTGGCTATTGGGATCACAGGTCGGCTAGGGAACATCATGGGTGATGACCGTCGCCCTCTGTTGTTGCTAAGTATACATGGCAAGTACAAACACAATACAAACAAAGCGACTATCAGATCATTCATGAGAAATGTCCTTCAATAATACAGCTAAATTGTTGTTCATATGGTCTTTAAGGTGATGGCTGCAGTTGGTCTCTATGCCAATAGTGCAATGAGGCATCTATTAAATGTAAATCGCCAAAGAAATCTCTGGACAATGATCATCGTCAAGGGAAATAAGAACACAGTATCACGTAAAAAAAGAATGTAGTATGAGCACGATCATTTGTCCATAGTTGAGGAAAAAGTCTTTCAAAAATTAGTTCACTGAACTTCGGGCATGTCGTTGGTCTCTTCACCAATTGGCGTCCATTCACAAGAATCATTCTTTGAATAGTTCACGTATTTTTTTGTTTTAATCGTTGCTTTCTTCTTGGGTGAAGTTGGTCTTTGCACCCATGCCCACAGTTGGTCTCTTCAAATGTCTTCAAATAGTTCATTTAACTTCCATTTTATGTTTCACATAATACCCTTAGATTCTAGGTTGCTGTTGATCTCTGCGTCAATTGGCGCAATGGGTCATCTAGTGTACATAGTACACAAAAAGTAGGGATAAAGGCATCTGGAGCCTGTGATAGTTTGGACAACTTGCAAGGACTAATGTGCACTCTCTGTTGGATGTTTCCACACTTCAAAAAAAATTACAATCATGTGCATGACACATGTTTTTAATAGAGTAAAAAAATTATTTAGTGTAAACACCTATCCATTGAATAACAATAAATTGAGAATTTTCTACCTACATAGGCTACCAGTATGTTTTTACAATATGAAACAACAAAGAGAGTGTAATAGTTTGGATGTCTTAAGAACTCTATAGTAAGTAAATAATTAGAACATGATATAGAGAAGTACATTATTCTGCATTAAGAGAATTCACCCACTTTTACATTAAAGCTGAATTCCTGGCACCTCAACTTTTTGTATAGTTTATACAATGCCAACTATTTCAATCCACATACTTGAGATAGTGATTCTAATGCTTAAAGTACTATTTGTAATGCTTGATCGACTTAATCATAGCTGCAGAGTATTGCTTGATCCACCCTCAGACACATATGTCCAAATAAATATTTAGTTTCTTTTACCTATGAAATACATTCTTCATGGTTTTGTTGGTGTGGAGATATTTTTTATGAAGGAATCTGCCAAATCAAGATGTTTTCCACTCTGAATGAACTTCATGCACATGGGTGGCTCCACACTGAAAAGGGTGAGCATTGATGATGGTAGTGCAAATAGCCCATCTCCACACATCAAGCCTGCTGCAACTGCTGATGATAGTAAGGCCGCACTTTGGCTATTAATTTTAGTCCATATAAACATCACTATAGTGCCGATGCACATGTCAATGGGGCCAGATGATCCAATGAAGAATGGCAATGCAAACACGGTGACATTTGGAATGTAGTTCATTAGTTTCCAGCCTTTCCTCTGAGACACAATTGAGAGTGTGTTGACTACGATGGCAAAGCAAGCTGCAACGAAGCAAAACTTTAGACAATGGTCAGGGAGCTCCTTGACACCTCCCGTGCCAACTACCGCGATGGCACGATAAACCCCAGCATATGGACATGGATATTCTGAGTCAGGTGCTCCAATGGGAATGTCCGCCTTCGCCGTGTTTTGGAAGGCACGAAAGATGCATGGGGTAAGAATTGAACCAGTGACTATTCCCAAAATTTGCATCATGACCAGGGCTCGTTGTGAGGTTAGGGTCATGTAACCTGTCTTCACATCTTGTGTTGCTTGCGAGGAAACATGAAGGGCTGACACCACTAGCCCACAGGCTACAAGGCCGGCGACAATTGCTCCAGGCTCGGCAACCCACGCTGAGACGATGAAGATTGTGAACTTGGCGTAAGTATATGCAACATTCCAGTCCGTGAGCCCAGTTGCATATGTATTGGTGAGCGCAAGCACCGGTATAATAATATAAATTGTAAGGACATTAAAGAAAGTTATCTGGTAGAACATCCTTGGGATAACAATTCCACAGATTATTGCACACACCACGTATGCAGTCGCTGGTATGGAAAAAGGTATTCTGTTTTCAAGGAATACCTCAATCCTTCTACGGTCATCATAATTAAGACTCGGGTGCTTTCTCAAGTAGTTCCCCACCACTGAATCTGTTTCTTGTTGTTTCTGTCTGAAGTCAATGAAGGCAGTGATAAGTAGTATAATGAAGTTGTAAATGCCATCAACGACGATAAGTGTAACTGTAATAAAGACCTGTTCAATAACTTTGAAAAGTTAGATCCACATAAAATACAAAAGGAAAAGAAATAAAAAGAAACTTCCTTACATATGGTTTTCTAGATTTTATTTATGTTTTAACATCTACTATTGCCTTGTGCATCTTTCCCAGCTTTAGTTTTATGAGTATCTTGACCCCCATAGTTTTGAGGCGGGGAACCAAATAGTTAATATTTGTGGTTATTAGTTTGATTGGAAGTTGGCTTATTGGGGAGACTATTCCATGTTTAAAAATTTAATATTTGAAATGAAAAGTTGTTAGGTCTAGTGGTTGCAATTTGACTAAACGTTCGCCAAATTGTTGGAGACTATTTTGTCCTTCAAAAGTTAATAATTCAAAGAATCAAAAACAAATTTGTAAATAGATATGGCAATAAATCCAATGAACAATGAGTTAAAACATTATGATTTTGAGTATTATTTTCAGGAAGAACTCACATTATTGTTATGAGTGAAACAATTGCGAAATGGGAATGTTATTCGTCCAAGTTAATTAGCCAATTGAAAAAAGTATAAAATATTGATGGACTACCACAATTGTCAAGTATTAGGTATAGCCAAATTATGTTGTTGTCAACGAATATTTTTACTTCTATTTCTCACATTTCGATGGTCCCTAAAAATGGTAGATTTTGGTAACAATTGACAACAAGAGACAAGGCTTGAACGCTCTTCGTAGATAACTCTTGTGGAAGTACCAAGTAGTGCATAATTTACTTTATTTTATTTTCGTGAAAACAACTTGCACCTAGTTATTGACTGCATACAAATAATATTTCGACCTTCATGGTAAATGATAATAGATAATGTAGAGTTGGCCCATAGGTGGGACTACAAAGTGAAATAGATTAACAATTAATATGCTAAATAAGGTGGGCTAATGATTGTTAGCCGATATCTCTTTGCGTAATATCACTAATTAATTATTTTATAAAAAAATCATTTTATTTTACCAGTTCTGGCATATGTTTGACAAAAGAGGGATACTTTTTTTAATATTTGGGACTACTTGCTAAGAGAAGTGATTTCCAAATTTTAATCGGGCCAATCTGAGTTGCTAAATAAAGGTTAGGAGAATATGAATACATTTGTATTTTATTTTTACAAATTTTGTTTTAGTAAAGTCATGAGTCTATAAAATGGTGTGGGAGGAAATAAGAATAACCTAGATAGTTCCGCGAGTTTTCATGTTTATTTGTCAAGTTGAAACTGTCAAAACGAGGGTACGTTCGTCCACACTAGTTCCAGCGCCATGCATTTTGGGGATAACCATGATAACTCCACCCTCTTTGGTGAAAGAACAAATGAAGTATATTTATATATTCTAAAATAATTGCATCTAATTTTATGTGATCAAACTGGTAAATATGATCATCCTTCGCAATATAGAGGTTAGTTATGAGATTTCATAGTTACAAACAAAATTAGAATGTATTTTATAAAGTGTGGTCCAATCTTTTCATATAGAAGTAGTACATTTGCAAAAAATAAATTACATGAAATTGCAACCAACAAGTACTTAGTTCTTTTGTACATACCTTGTATCCATTTGATCCAGCCAAACTTGTTGGACTACTAGTGTGATACCATTGCCCACCTTTTGTTTCGAGAAAAGGGAACAGAAATCCCCATGATGTGATGCCTCCGGCTAGCAACGTAATATTTACCATTGGTGGGCAAATCATTCCCACGCCAATAAATGTTGTAGAAAAGTCAAAGAAGAACCTGTAGGCACATGATTATATATCATTATCCTAAGTTGCTCACTTGTGTTTTCTACAAGGAACATACATGGCTAGGTACATTCGTTTTTTTACATTTAACTGAGTTTGTATCATATATTTGAACAATTTGAAGTTTCAAATAGACATCTAGTTGTAATCATAATAAATTTTCTTATAGGGTGTATGATTACTATTATGGGAGTCATACTCATGCATCTAAAAAAGTCACAAAAAATCCATCGGTATTCAAATATTAGAACATGTGTAAAAACAAAAAAACATTTGGATAAATTGCACAAATGACTACATCATGGTATTGGACAACATCAATAATCATGCATGTGTAATTCATATATTTTTCACAATATAAATCATGTGAATGTACAATTATATATGCAATTAGGGAGCATAAGTCTACACATAGTGGGAAGTATTATGCATGAATCTTAATAGGTATCTTAGCACCTAACACAAGACATCTTATAAATTCTCTCTCACCAAAAGCATTAAATAATTGTCGCTTGGATACACTAAGATATAGTTAATTGGGACTCATATAGCTAAATATCTATTAAAGGTTATTATATATAGCTTAAGATATAGTCCGCTGGGACTACACTTATACTACTACTTTATTTATGGGTCTGTCTATATCATATCTAGATGTGAGATATTATCTGACATCTAACTCCCTCGCCTTTACAATTTATGGGAGACTTTAAAAAAAGTCAAGGATGAGTGTGTTAGATGTGAGATAATATCTCGCATCTAGATGTGAAATAGCAAACCTGTTTATTTATTATATGATATGTATAATTATTGTTGTATAGTATTACAAGTTAATATTTTAGATGATATCATTTATTATTTTGCATGGAACACAATAGCACATCATTTAACATGTTACATTATCATGATATGATACATAATCCTCTTTTCTTCATTTAACGGCATGCCACCTCAGCCAAGTTGCTTGGGTTTTTTTGTTGATGAGCCAATTTTTCGAGTTGACATGCATAAAACCTGATAAACATCCATGGGAAGTATATGGAAATATGTATTAAAAGATAGAACTGAAACATCAAGATGTTGTAAATGGGAAGTTTGTTGTTGAATACAACTAGAGTAATTGTAAATAAAGAGAACAATTAGTGTGTGGTTCAATGTGAGCTACAATCCTTTCAACTTATATTCTTATTCCCTTGAAAAATTCTTTTTCTGTGGTAAACTTATATTATCATTGGTTGTGTCAATTATTTTCCACTTTCACAATCAATTGGATCAACTGAAACTTGGGCTTGTTACACCAGCATGGATGTACAAAGTATTAAACATAAGACCCATCAATCTAGCAGAAGCATCATATTCATATAACCTCTGCAGAGTGAAATCAGTTACGTAACTCGTTGTGTGCCGAAGTAAAATAGAACTACCAGTGAATATTACAATATTCTATTGAGAAAATCATAATGTTATATATTGAAATGTTTTCAAATACACTCTCCTTTCGGCACCACAAAAATTTAATCTTGGGACCATCAGAAGACAAATTTATTTGCGAAATGAAAACATAAAGTAGAATAGATCAACAATTACCACAATTTTAACGATGCCAAAAGAATACGACATCTTACAAATAAGTTTGCATCTTTCGATAAATCATCCAATTAACTAATAATATTTATAGAACGAGTGCATATTTTTCATTTTGTGTATTAACACTTTTTTCAATCGAAATTGTTGTCGACTTATTACAAAATAAATATTTCAGTTGCTTCAAAGCACAAATATTTCTTCCCCATATACCATATTATTTCGGCTTCTGTATAGTATAAAATATATAGATTAACCCTGCACCCTAGGGGAATAATATGATATCACTACTACACATATGCTCATCATGGTCGGCTTTAAACCCCCATTCTATATAGGTATGTTGGAAAATTTGGGCCTTCGGAGCAGTAGCCCACTAGCCCATTGTGGACCTAGTCCCTTCACTAAACATTAAAGTGGGAACTTATCCCTTGCCCCCTAGTTATCCAAAGAGGAGAGCCCTGGTTATATGTGTAGTCAAAAATCACTAATAAAGATAGCTCTACCCCTATTCACTTTCTCAATTTTACATTCTATACCATGGCGTTGATCAACTACGCCCTCTACATCTACTCGACTTCTAGTCTGCAGCACATGGATTAGACTCGCTGGCAGAGGTTGTGGAACACGTTATTAGTACAACATGTACGTCAACTCATCATCAAGCCTACAACCAACAAGCTTTCATCGTTCCCACAGAGATAAGGATTCAAATTTGTTCCTCAAAAATGAATTCACATGTAAATATAATTTCATTTTCATGATCCCATAACTTTTTTGGATTACTTTATGTATCCCTTAGATTTATGAAGGTACCCGAAGTTATACAAGCTCCAAACCAATATAGAGCAAACAAGAGTGTATATAGTGTTCATCTTACACTATATACACTCTTGTTTAGTACAGATATAGTGTATATAGTGTATATAGTGTTCATTTTACACTATATAGTGTATATAGTGTTTCTCACTTGATGAATTTAAACAGACCTATTTTTGGCACGACCGCCGTCAATGGGGTACCGCGTGTTACTTGTAACTACATATTGCGTAGGAGCCCCCACCATCATCGAGGAAGATCTCTAGAGTTAATTCAACTACAACTTTAAAGCGGAGGAGCCGGAGGACGACCTTGCCGGTGTCGAGTCTTCCTACCTTGCAAAAGATGAGAAATATGCCCGTGCCAAGGCCACCCCTGTCATGCCACTGAGGAGCGCGCACGGTGAAGACATGTTTCAGTCAAAGGTCAAAGGTATCAAGGAGCAAGCCCGGGGGATGTAGCCATTGGGTCCACATGCTTTCTCGCCAACCTACAGCACCTTGCCTTGTGAAAAGAGCACGCATGTTGAAGTTGCTACTACGCAGAAGAACAACATTTTTGTTGTGATCTACGTCCATAGTAAGCGCTACCGTAATCACTGTACCTTCATCCAAGTCGAGGGTCGCGTGCGCAACCCACATACACGTTTTATTAGCTCCGTCTATATGTATTTTTATTGCCCGGTGACGACATTTTAAGTATATTCCTTAGTTGACTTTAATTATATAAATGCATATATTGTGCAGTTTAAGATCAGCATCTAAATTTCTTGTGTTGACATATTATCTTGTAATTCGTGCTTCCTTATATATAATGAATAGCATACTTTTGCAAGGCTTTGGCATGAAAAATTTATTTTAAGATGTTGTATGAATGGCGCTTAATTAGAGATGCTTTTCATTTTATACCAGATTACATTCCCACTTTCGTGAAACCTTTAGACAATTTTAATACAACCTCTTTATTTAATATTATGACACCATGCCAAGTATTATACTTCTCAGACTTCATTTACATTCAAACACTAAAAAAAGCCTAACATGCTAGTAAGTGTTTAGTTTTTCCCACCATAAATTTATTGGATAATACCTAAGAATTCAATAACTGGAATATGATGTTCCTATAAGAATTCAAGCATTTTTCTCATGTACCGGTTGTTCCAATTTTAATTATATCTATTAAATACTTAGAAATATATTTAATTTCATAAAAATATAGGCATACATGAAAATGCCAAATTTTTACTTGGACAATCTAATGTTGTTTGTTACATAAAGAAAAAATTGGAACCCCCACGGAATTAGAAAAAAATCAACGTACTTCACATGTTTCAACTAGCTTTTTGAAAAATATAAGAAAACCCAATTATTATGTAGAAATACAAGAAATGATAGTATATCCTATGTAATAGTATAATGTCAAGTTGTACCAAATTTTAGGGTCAAATGATGATGAAATTATGATTGCAGCTTCACAGCTCACATGCTTCATTTGGAAGCCATGTTGCCTCCTTTGATATACTTCCTAACTTCGATGCAAGTTTTAAACTTTTGAACACAACATACTAATGACATATAATGAAACAATTTAGTGTTTCACTATTTTCATCATTCATTACATTTAAATACTTAAAACAATGAACTTCCAACAAAGTATTATATTTTTCCCACCTTATTGTTTGAATTTTGCATAAATTTCTTGGATAAAACCTACAAATCAAGTCACTAACTAAAATACAATTATATCATTATGCTTTTTTGTAGTTCGATTTCCAATTATATCCATTATATTCATACAAATCCATTTAATGCGTTGGAAATACCAGATAGACCCCAACAACGCCAAAATAATCATGGACTACCTAACATTGTATATTCAACATAGGAAAATTTCAAAGCCTACTTGATCAACATCAATGACAAATCCCCTTGATTACCCATGTGTTTTTATACGGTGGTCCCAAGATGGATTATGTGTAATCTTGGAGTGCGTGGATGATTTAAACATAATTAGTAAACATGAGAATATTAAGGAAGTGAGTTCATGCCTGATGTCAGAACTTGAGATGAAGGATTTTTGTAAAATATAGTTATGTCTAGATCTGCAACTTGTGCATTTCCGTGATGGGACTCTGGTTCACTAGTCGGAGTAGGAAAGATTTGGATTTGACAAGGAAAATCCTACTAAGACCCCAAAGATTGAGCCATCTTTACTACAAGACTAGGACCCATTTAGGCTAAGGACGAGGGGGAATTCTAGGATAAGAATTTCACTAAATGAGTGCAGTTGGTGTACTCATATACCTCGCAAATTGTACATGGTTGAACATTGTGTTCGCCATCAATTTTCTTACTTGGTATAGTTATGATCCTACCACGAGACATTGGTAAGGCATCAAGGACATCTTTAATTACCTGCAAGGGACGAGATATCTTGGTCTATTTTATACAATGAGTCGAGACCTAGCACTTAAACGTTATGCGGATGAAGGCTACCTATCGAAATCGTATACTTGTAATTCAAATATTGGACTTTTACTTTGTGGTCAAACTACATATACTAGGAAATAGTCCTAAAGAAGTTTTATGTCGACTTCCACAAACCACTCGGAAATCATAACACTATACAAAGCATCCTGAGGGTGTCTATGGCTTTGGCGCATGATCCGCCACACTCAGCAGATGTGTGGGCTACCATACAAGCCCATACGATTATCTATGAAGATGATGATGCTTGTGTTGCACAAGTCCAGAAGGGTTATTGAAGAGTAACCTCGCAAAGCATATTAATGCCAAGTTCTCCCATGCACATGAGAAGTACAAGATTAACGAGGTAAGAATGTTGCACACTAAGTCCTGTGACAAGCTTGGTGTTTCGTTTACGAATTAATTACCAACATCATCCTTCGGGAGGTGTATGTTGAATAAGTATCCTGGCATTTAGAGAGATGCAATGCTAAGAAGCGGGGACTTGAAAATTCATCATTAAAATCTTAGTTGCGACTATCGAGTACTCAACTTTATGATTGAATGGATTATGTTCTTTTTTGCTTGAGTGAGTTTTCTTGATGTTTCTCACATGATATTTTTGATATGGCAATTCATGGAATACAACAATGTATACTACGCACTCCTTCATATTTTTTTCCATTGGTATTTTTTATGGAGTTTTGACTCATGGTTATAAAGATAACCGAGTGTTGACAAACTAGGGCTTCCGGTGGAGCATCGAACTAGCCCATTAAGGACCAAGTCTCTCCTCTTAACATGAAAGTGGGTACTTATCCCGCACCCCCTCGTTACATAGAGAGGAATGCCCCCATTGTGTGTATAGTTGGTGGATTATTAATAAAGAGAGCTCTATCCCTATTTATTTTAATTCCATCTTACTTTCCACACCTTGGAATTGATTAAATACTTCATATATGTGTAAGTGACTCCCACTCTGCAATCCTTGGACCAGACTCACCAACAGAAGTTGTGGAATAAGTTAGGCTTGTAATGCCTCCTCCAAGTGCCTCTGTTGGTGACTCAAATTAAGTTTTGTCCTGCATTGAGTTGTGAGCCATTTGATTGTCCGCATGCTCCTACACAGACCACTGACGACACTCGATGCTCTTACCACTATGCATATCATTAGTTCTTGCATACATGCCATGAATATATCTGGTGAAAGAAGCACTGAATAAATGCTGGAGATGCCACCAGATCTAGTGGTGCTTCCTCCACACACATGCAATGTGTAATGATTCCTTGACACCATATCTGGTAGCGTGATGTCAGTATAGATCTATGGCAAAGAGGTTGTGCTACATGATCATTGTCACGTTAAGGTAAGCCCTTTGTGATGCGGGCAACAACCATGACCACAACCTTTGCATTGGAATGGGATTATGGTATGATCATTGTAATGCTGGTTTTGCCCTCCTCATATTTCTTGAATTTTATGTGCTAGAGTTAGCTTCTATCTTTGTATTTGAGAAATTTTTGGCTTTCTCCCAAGAAAGAATTCCACATACCCCTTGAGGTTTCATATATTGTCTAATGAAGCCCCTGGACTATAAAACCAGGTATTTGACCCCAGTCAATTTCTTGAAAAATGGGCAAATCACCCTCTAACCCAGTTACAAGCAGTTTCAACAGCTGGATTTGCTAATGATGCATTATTCAACAAATAGGACACACGGAAGTGAACATAGGGCCTACATATCAGTCAACCGTGTCGTATACGGACATAGCTAGCTCCCACCACACCTTCCCTTTGGGCCTCTCTCTTCTTCTATCCCACAACTCCACCCCTTATCTACCTACCACATGCGATGAGCACATGCCATGCGCATGTACATCTACCTCCCCGACTACCACATGACTTGAAGTGATGATCAGGTGAGGCTAACAATGTGTTTGATTGGTGGGTTATCCCTAAGTTCACGGTTTTAGATGGCCGAGGATAGCCAGATTCCACGAATATGCCCAAAAAAGGGGGATATGCGAAACCGGTGAAAAGTGGTGGATATGGGTAGCCTCCTTCGATCTGCATGTTGTGCGCACCTCCAATCATTTTTCTTGCGGTTACCTCGCCCAAAAAATAACATGAACATGCCCTTCTCTTGTTCTCCCCATTGGCGGCTGCCGTAGATCAATATGTGGCGGCGGAGACTATGGAGCGGGGCACATGGCAGCAATAGAGAATCAAGGTGAGCTACCATCTCCCGCAATATCTCCAAAGTCCAGACTCCTCAACAATACTGGTGTGCATGTTTGCTATGCCTACTCTGCGCTGGCTTATTGTCCCTCGTTCGTGTACATGGTGTCCGTCAGCCGGATGTGTCATGTTCGTGTGAGTGCTGTTTGCCGACAGGGTGCTACGCGCATGTGCCTGCTGGCTGTACTAGTGCAAATTCATTTTCTCATTTGATTGTAAGGATCATAACAAGTTCCTCTCGTTTGATAGCAAGTCCACAGAGGTCAGACAATGAGCACGAGCTGAGGTGGGGCTAGACTGAATTTCTTTATCCGCTAATTCTCTCTCTATATATCTCCCTCTCTCCAAAATTCCATCTCTCATCTGTGTTAATTATCTCTCTATGTAAATCTTGTCTAAAGAAAGAATTCTAGAATATGTGCAAGGGATAGGTTCAGTGGGCATGCATGACTATATCCTACTCCCTCTGTAATGAAATATAAGAGCATTTTGATCACTACTTTACTACGATATCAAATCTGGCTAAAATTGGCTGTTAAGAACTAGTTGTATAATAAACGATTAGAATATATCTAATAGTTCATAGCAGTAGAAAGTGCATCTTCGAAGGGTAATATCACCACCTCATGAGAAAGAGGTCATCTCAACAATCTATACATCTCTTATCCTTCCAATCAAATAGAAGGTTGGCTATATATAGAAATTTCTCATCCTATCAACCAAACTGAAAAATGGCTATCCCTATCAAGTTGGCTTGGGATACTCACAACCACTTAAACCGATCATGAAAACCAAACGCACCCCATAGCTCGCTATTGTAAAGAACCACCAGGTGTAAGTCAATATCTTAGTTTAGTCTAACTAGCCTTGCTATGTACGTGAGCCAACCTCCAAGGAGAATTGATCAAGTGCTTCTACTAGCTTCTGTATGTGCGTGTCTCCCGGCAGAACTACACTACTATCGCAACTAGCTGGAAAGTAAATGACCGTATAGCTAGATTGTGCATATGTGCACCTCAAAAAAAAATACTCGGATGCTACATGTTAAGGTCAGGTCATTGGGCACGCGCCAACAATGCAGCTAACGAGGCTAGAGATCTAACATGTGTTTTGGAAGACAAACACCATGGTGGAGGTTGACTGTGAGAAGAACAGAGATGGTGAGAGAAAGAGGCGGGAGGGATGACTTTCATGCTATCTGATGGCCACATCAACTGCTACATATGAGAAATAGGCTCTAAATTCCGCATAAATCTGATTGTTCAGTTTTGGAAAGTTCGGGGAGTTAGGTACCCGGTTCTATAGTACACGGGGTTAAGTTAGTCGGCTCGTGAAACCTGAGGGTGTATGTGGACTTATTTCTTTCTCTGGATCTTCGGTGAATGATTTGGGTACCATAACAACTATGCTTCTCTGTCTCGGATTTTTGTTCCTCAAAGATACGTGTCACCAATAATCTAATGCATAGGTGCCTTTGAAACCCTATTTCCCAATACTAGGAATATTAAAACATAATATTATTTTTAAAACAAAATTTCCTTTGTCCAAAAAATGCTAAAAAAGTTTCAATATCCTCCTCTCTATATATTAACTCCATATGTTCAAAAATATTTCCCTACAATTTTGTGGAGATTCTCATTACATCTATACCGATCTCTTGTATTTCTCTTAGATCAAGTTGAATAATAAAATGCATTGCTTTCATCTTTAAAGCCACTATCTCCTTTATGGTGCAATACAAATGTACTAACACATAGGAATTGATATAAATATATGTAGCTTCTTCTTCATATACCACATCAATATCCATAAAACCTACGCTTATCCAATGCAAATAATTGGCATAAAGTGAAATTCCCCTTTCAATCCATAATGTCATATAGGGTCAAACACCTATTTTTAATCACTAATTTCACCTGAGATGTTGACACATGCTTTGTTTAAAAAAAACTCTCACAAACCAAAAGATGAGATCAAAGGCAAAGGATCTTGTTTGATTACCATTTTCCGGAATTCCTTGTGTGTTGTTGGAATTCTTGCCAAGTTCAATAGTATGAGTATGTCCCTACCATGCTCAACTTTCCTATGATACTTCCTATCCAAGTTAAATATAGAGGAAGGTTTTTTTCGCGGTTTGGTTCACTAGATCATGGTTGGAGTGCTCTTTATATGATGATGGTGTCATTCAAATGGTGACCACGACATTGGAAATACCATATGAGAGATCAAAATGTTCATATTAGCCCCATCCTTGGATCCCTATCGCTGGCATGCAAACCTAGACCTCCCTGATATACCGCACAATACCTTATTGCTTAGTGTATCTTCCTGCATTAGATTCCCTTGGCACACAACCCTCTAGTGTGCCCATATCCTGCCAGCCCGGCCATGTGCCTATATACTACGTTGAACCCAAGAGAGCATCCAGTTATCATGTCCTAGATCTGATGCCCTTCTATTGCTAGTAATCAATCAATGGAGGTCACCTAGTTTACCTCTAACAGAAACAACTATGCTCGTCATGTTTCCAACAAGGAAATGTCCCTCTCCACTAGTAATTGTGAATTAACTAGTGGCAAGCCATTAGTGATGATCATTAGTACTGTTTGATATGTCATGTCGGTGCTCTAACTAGCACAGTCCACCCAGTCATGTGAGCCCTCTCCCATCGTCTCTGTTATGGCGATGTGCCTCCATCGCATCCATCATTTTGTGCCAAGATATGCACTAGAGTCGTCTATGTGCTTTGCACCTTTCATACCTATCTCTGGCCTCCCTGGCCCAACACCAACTTGTGTTTGGCACGACCACCGTCAATGGGGTACCGCGTGTTACTTGTAACTACATCTTGCGTAGGAGCCCCCACCATCATCGAGGCAGATATCTAGAGTTAATTCAACAACAACTTGGAAGCGGAGGAGCCTAAGGACGACCTTGTTGGTGTCAAGTCTACCTACCAAGGCCACCCACTTTCTCGCCATTGAGGAGCGCGCACGGTGAAGACATGTTTCAGTCAAAGGTCAAAGCTATCAAGGAGCAAGCCCGGGGATGTAAACATTCGGTCAACATGCTTTCTTGCCACCCTACAATACCTTGCCTTGTGAAAAGATCATGCAATGTTGAAGTTTCTACTACGCAGGAGAACAATATTTTTGTTGTGATCTACACCAGTAGTAAGTGCTACCGTAATCAATGTACCTTCATCCAAGTCGAGGGTTGCGCGTGCAACCCACACACACGTTTTATTAGCTACATCTATATGTATTTTTATTGCCGGGTGCCGACATTTTAAGTATATTCCTTAATTGACTTTAATTATATAAATGCATATGTTGTGCAGTTTAAGAGCAATATCTAAATTTCTTGTGTGGATATATTATCTTGTAATTCGGTCGTCCTTGTATATAATGAATAGCATACTTTTGCAAGGCTTTGGCTTATACAATTTATTTTAAGATGGTGTATGAATGGTGCTTAATTAGACATGCTTTTCATTTTATACCGGATTACATTCCCACTTTCGTGAAACCTTTAGACAATTTTAACACAACCTCTTTATGTAATATTATGACACCATGCCAAGTATCATACTTTTCAGACTTCATTTACATTAAAAAACTAAAAAATCCTAACATGCTAGTAAGTGTTTAGTTAATTCCACCATAATTTTTTTGGATAATACCTAAGAATCTACTCAATAACTGGAATATGAGTTTCCTATAAGAACTCAAGTGTTTTCATCATGTATTGGTTGTACCAATTTTAACTATATCTATTAAATAATTAGAAATCCATTTAAATTCATAAAAAGAGAAGCATACATGAAAACGTCAAATTTTGACTTGGACAGTCTAATGTTGTTTGTTACACAAACAAAAAATTAGAACCCCCGCGTAATTGGAAAAAATCAACGTGATTCACATGTTTCAACTAGCTTTTTGAAAAATCTAAAAAAATAATTTTTATATAGAAATACAGGAAATGGAAGTATATCATATGTAATAGTATAATGTCAAGTTGTACCAAATTTTAGGGTCAAATGATGATGAAATTATGATTGCAGCTTCACAGCTCACATGTTTCATTTGGAAGCCATGTTGCCTCCTTTGATATGCTTCCTGACTTCGGTGCAAGTTTTTCAACTTTTGAACACAACATATTAATGATATATAATGAAACCATTCCATGTTTCACTATTTTCATCCTTCATTACATTTAAATACTTAAAACAAAGAACTTCCAACAAAGTATAATAATTTTCCCACCTTTATTGTTTGAATTTTGCATAAATTTCTTGGATAAAACCTACAAATCAAGTCACTAACTAAAATACAATTATATCATTATGATTTTTTGTAGTTCGATTTCCAATTATATCCATTATATACATATGAATCCATTTGATGTGTTGAAAATACCAGATGGACCCCGGAAACGCCAAAATAATCATGGACTGCCTAACATTGTATATTTAACATAGGAAAATTTCAAAGCCTCCTTGCTCAACATCAATGACATTTCAATGTACTTCACGTGCAGAATTACTAGCTCTTAGAAAATTTGCTAATATATAGATTATTATATAAAAGGATTGGGGCATTAAGGTATGTTACTATATAATTATGTAGTATAAAGTTGTAGTCAAAGTCTGAAGGTCAAATGATGAAGGCATTTTGATTTTGCCTTCATACCTCACACTTTCCCTTTGAAAGCGATGACACTTCCTCAAATATTCTTTGTTTTCTAAATAATGGACATCCCAAGTTCTTTCAAACCTTTCCAAATTTTAGATTCTATCTTTTGTGGTCCTACAAGACACTATGCTATGTTTCTTATTTTCTAAATTCATTTATGTTCAATATCATAAAAATAAAATATCCAACACAATAAGTGTTCAAATTTCTTCAGCTCAACGTTCAAATTTCCCAAATAATTATTTAATAAGACCTACAAATCTAGTAACTCACCGGAATATGATTTTCTACCAAATGTTAGGATTTTTTTAATGTACTTGTATTTCAAATAATATTTATATTCATTAAGTATTTAGCACCTTAAAAAGCAAATGAACACTCAGAAATGCTAAATTTTCAATGGAAAATCTAATGTTGTATGTTCAATTCAGAAATATTTGGAGCCTCCTCCGTAAGTAATTATAGGACATGTGCACTCCTCACACTGCCTTAACTAGTTATACTAAAAAGCAATATCCAAAATATCACATGAAAATTGGAAACTATGGTTTATTAATATATAATATTGCAATATCAAGTTGTATTCCAAATTAGAAGCTCAAATAATGAGGCACCTGTGATTTCGCCTTCAATCCACAAACATTCCCTTTGAAATCTACGATTGCTTCACTTGGAGATGCTCTAGTTACTAAGCTGTGCACATCCCAACTTTATCAAAACTTCTAAATTTTTTAAACATAGCCTCTTGATGTCATATGATGACGCCATGCCAAGTCTCATATTTTCCATACCTCATTTATAGTTTTTCCAATAAAATATAAATGACCTCTAAATACTACTTCTATTTTCATGCCTTACTATTTGATTTTTCCAAACATTTCACAGATAAGTCCTACAAAGCTACTCAATAGATGAAATATAAAAATTCTATTAGATTTTAGGCATTTTCCTGTACTTGTAGTTCTAAATTGAGTTATGTCCATTAAAAACCTAGAAATCTATTTAATGGTATAAAATAGAAAATGAACCATAAAAAAATATAGTGCAATCATTTATTTTTAATATAAAAAAATTGGAGCCTCTCGATCAATAATTCAAACGTACTTCACATGCTTCCCTAACTAGCTACTTCAGAAATCCTTGTTACAACATAAAAATATGGAAATTAAGGTCTATTACTAGTGCATCAGTTCCATAATGTAGATCACACATATTTTTTTAGAAGTCAAACTTCACAAACTATGAACATGTTTGTGAAGAAAAACATTTACACCTAGAGTGACAAATATATATTATCATATTCACCATAAGATGTAGTTTCATTTTGTATATTTAGTACCGCCCATGTAAATAGTTTTCTTTGTAAACTTGGTCAAGTTTGTAAAGTTTGAATTTTTAAAGAATCTATACACAATACATTATGAAATGGAGAGTATATAATAGTGTAATATAAGTTCTAGGAAAAAACTGGAGCTCCCTAGACTTGTGGATAACCCTAAATATTTGATTCTTTTGGTCAATGTACATCATACCAATGATGAGCGCAAACACCTACTTGTTATTGGAGGATACACATAGGCAAAATGCGAGGCTTGGGGAAAACTGCGCCAAGTACCAAGCTCTCACAGTGCCTCCTCCACCTCGCTCTCAACAACCTCCAGCATTACCCTACACCATGCTATCCCTTCCACCCACTCCATCTCTAGTCGACCAATGTGGTGAGATTTGAGTTGAGGGCATGGCCACGATTTTGACCAATGGTAGTTGAGAAGGACCAAATAATGAATGTTTCATAACGGGACTAAAGGAGACTACCACGAGATAAAATATCCTCTTTCTAAGAGGTTCAATTCGGGGGACAAACGAAGATTAGAACAAGAAAGACTGAGCCCATTCGGTGACTTCCGCAGTCGCCCTCACTGAACTTACTAGGATCTGAACTACAATTCAAATCATGTCCGGCAGAAATTGGATTTCCTTTTTGTCCCATATGCTACTTAGACATTACTTTTTGATGTTTCTTCCCTTCCAATGGTTAGGGTGTGGTTGTGATAATTCATATCTCCTCCAGTCGTTGCTTCAAGTGGTAGTGTATGTCGGCGTCCTGCGAATGGGGGTACCTAGACTTGCCTGCTTGCGGCCATTGACGTGGCTCCATCAGCGGCCAGGTGCGGCCCAACTTCATCAACTGCAGCTCAAGACCCTCGCGAGTGGCCAAGCCTCACGAGGCGGGCGACAGCAAGACCTCCCTAGGGGGAAGTCTTTCTAGGCTGGCCCCCGAGGAGCGGAGATATCTATGCAAGGAGCACCTCGCGAGGTTCACGTGACGTGAGCCATGATGACCAAGGCCATGCGGGCGCAGAATGCCAGTTTCCTCTTTGGTGCTAAGAGGGCAAGCGCAGGCGCGGAGTCCCGAGGGATCAGCCAAAGGTTTCCATATTGGTGCAACAAGACCAAGGAACGTCAAGGCTGCAGAACGGAGGTCATCGTGGAGCCCGGCGCGACGTCACCACCAGAGCCTTTGGCAGGCGAAGACTACTTTTGTCAGGATAACTTGTACTAGCTGTTCCCCTTCAAATTTGGCCGTTGTGGGATCCCTTCCCACCAATATTTGGGAAGAGGACCAAGGCCGCTATAAATAGGACCTAGCGACCACCATAGAGAGGGATTGGATCGATTCCACCCTACACACACCACAAGATCATCCGAGCCGAAGAACACCTCTCCTCCGGAGGCTGTTCATCCCTTGTACTAGTTCATCCTCAGCCATACAAAGGCAATCCACCACACACACTCGAGTAGGGTATTACACCACAAGGTGGTCCGAACTAGTATAAATCTCTGTGTCCCCTGTTCTTTAAGCACGACGAGCTAGGCCGCGGAATCATAGGGTGAGCGCGCTGGGGAGGGAGTGTTCTTCGTTCGCACCCCAGAGTTCAAACCTCTCAAGGGTTGCGGAACCCGAAATCCGACATTTGGCGCGGAAGGTAGGGGTGCGCCAAAGTTTCGCTTCTCCGTCCACACCGCTCTCCATCCGCCAGGCTCTCATGGTGGGCGCCTCTTCTCCGACCGGCTCGGTGGGCGCGCGCGGCGGCGTAGCAGGCCACTGAGCCTTCACCCCTGCCTTGCAACAAGTGCAGCAGCCGCTCAGGTTTAGGCCGGAGCTGCCTCCTCGTTACGATGGAGCGGCAGATCCGGCTGTCTTCCTTCAGGCCTACGAGGAGGCCGTTTCGGCGGCTGGCGACGATAGCAAGGTCATGGCCAGCTGGCTCCCCATGGTGCTCACCGGTGTACCGCGCGCTTGGTTTCTCAGCTTGCCAGATTCATCTGTGGCATCCTGGGAGGAGCTGCGCGGCCTCTTCACCGCACGCTTCACGGCGCCGGCACCCCATGCCATCGCGGCCCTCCTTGGCGGCTCTCAGGTGCCGCCCTCAGATCGCCACATCAAGCAGTTCTTCCGTCAAGTGGGCTCCACCCGAGCCTCGCAGGGAGCCCCTCCAGGGTGGGATGCGCCTGAGGCCAGCCTCACCTTTGACTCTAGAGACCACCCAGTGGTCACCGCAGGCACGGGCGCCCTCCCGATGCTCTGCACCCCACTATCTGCCATGTGGCGGTAACCAAGACCCTCATCGACGGCGGGGCCGGACTAAACCCGCTCTCCCCAGAGGAATTCGGCATGCTCCACGTGTCGCCCGAGTGGCTGCACCCCCCAGGGCATTCTCCGGGGTTGTCAGCGGCACCACCAGCCCCATGGGGCAGATCCAGCTCCCTGTCCCCTTCAGCACCCACAAAAATTACCGCACCAAGCTCATCGACTTCGACATCGCGCACATCGGTCTCCCTTACAATGCCATCCTCGGGTACCCGGCCTTAGCCAAGTTCATGGCGGCAACCCACCCAGCCTACAACCTCATGAAGATGCCGGGAAGCAGCAGCGTCCTCACCGTGGCCGGAGATACGAAGGAGGCCCTAGGGGCCCTCAAGCTCGCCTTCAGGGCCGCAGCGGTGGCGCGCTCGACTGTCGAAGTAGCTCTGGAGGCAGTGGGGGTTGCGCCAGCCAGAAATAAGCAGCTTTTCTCTCAAGACCGGGCCGAGACAAAGCAGGTGCTGGTGGATGAAGATGGGGCCTCAGGAGCCACCTTCACCATAGGCATGGCCTTCCCCCAGCTCAAGAAAAAGCGCTGGTCGGATTCCTGCGTGCTAACAAGGAGGTGTTCGCATGGGAACCCAAGGACTTGGCAGGAGTCCCTAATGCGGAGCATCCCAAGGTCATCCCCATGGACCTACCATTGCCTCACCAAGTGCCAAGTGGACCCATGACACGTGCTCGAGCACGAGCTCTCGAGACCGAGGTGACTTCCATCCTGTCTCTACATCACTTTGATTCACCTGAGACATGGCTGCTACCCTCATCAGAGACTCTTTGCATACTCACGCACCTCGGGAACAACCATGGAGACGTCAAGGAACAAGAAGGATCGAAGGAAGAAGAAGGAGGAGAAAAACAGCCCAGACTCAGCCAGCCCGGACGATCTGGACGAAGTCCCGGACGATTCGGCCGGAGCCCGGATGATCCGAACAAACGTCCGGACGATCCGGACAATGCACGCCCCGACACCCGAAGGTCCACGCCGAAGCCGAATCATCCGGACCCCGGCCCGGTTCATCCGGATACCCCCGGACATCTTGACGAAGACCCGGACATCCGGGCCAGCCGCAGCAGATCAGACATGTCCGGATCATCCGGACGCCGCTCCGGATCATCCGGACCCCCGAAGCCGGGATCATCCGGACAGTGCCTATGTGCATGATGTTGGGCCGAGGCCCATGTATCCCTTCGCCCCTCCTAGCCTATATAAGTCACTCTACCTAAACTATCTAGGGTTAGCTTTGTGTTAGCTCATACCAAACCTTAGTGGTTCCTCTCCTACGAGACCGCGGCCTCCTCGGAGAAGATCCACCGGATTCAAGACCTCCTTAACGGAGAAGAACATCAAGACCTCCTCACGGAGATGACTACCGCCACTTGTATCGTCCTTAGTTGATCGTGTATTGTGTATCGCACTTTGTGTAACCGGATCTAGCATTTGTGTGACCTAAATTGGTTGATTTGAGTGTTTTCTCTTTGTCTCTCTTGTGTATTTCCTCGTGCCCCTCGTGTTCTTCCTCGGGATCCCTCCTTTTCGTGAAAGATCGGCCACGTAGGGTTCCACCCTACATCAGTCCCCAGGGGGGGTGATTGAGCATCACCTAAACATATGTCCCAGCGTGCGCCACGTGAAGCAGAAGGCCAGGCGCCAATCCGCTGAGAAGCAGTCTTTCATCGTACAAGAGACTCGCAAGTTGCAAGAAGCTGGTGTGATCCGCGAGGTGCGATATCCGGAGTGGTCGGCGAATCAGATGGTCGTGCCCAAGAAAGGCGGGAAGGAGCGCATGTGTGTCGACTTCATCATCCTCAACAAGGCTTGTTCGCAGGACCCGTTCCCACTGCCGCGCATCGACCAGATTGTTGACTCCACCGCCGAGTGCGACCTGTTGTGCTTCCTGGATGCCTTTTCGGGCTACCGTCAGATCAAGATGGCGGTACAAGACGTCAAGAAGAACGCCTTCCTCACCCCGTGCGGAGTGTACTGCTACACTTGTATGTGGTTCAGGTTGCGGAATGCAGGGGAAACTTTCCAGCGGCTGATGCATATCGCCTTGGGAGAGCAGCTTGGGAGGAACGCTGAGGCCTACGTTGATGACATCGCCGTAAAATCTCGGGAGGCCAAGACCCTCGTTGAAGATCTGGAGGAGACCTTCGCCAGCCTGCGCAAGGTAGACCTCGACTCAACCCGGAGAAATGTGTGTTCGGCATCCCGTCAGACAAGTTGCGGGGTTTCCTGGTGTCACCTAGGGGGATCGAGGCAAACCCCTAGAAAGTCAAGGCCATAGAGAAGATGAGTCCACCGAAGACCCTCAAGGAGATACAGAAGCTGGCCAGCTACGTAACGTCGCTCGGGCATTTTATCTCTAAGCTGGGGGAGCGTGCCCTTCCTTTCTTCAAGCTGATGAAAAGGAAAGGCCCGTTTGAGTGGACTCCAGAGGCCGATGCAGCATACGAAGACCTCAAGAAGTACCTCACTAGCCCGCCGGTAATGGTGACGCCTAAGCCCCAAGAACCCCTGGGGCTTTACCTAGCCGCGACACCACACTCCGCCAGCGCAGCGCTGGTGGAAGTCCGGGAGGAGCGCCAGGACAAGACCACACAGCCCTAGGGAGACACTCACGAGGCTCCGCCTAGGACGGTCGACGACCAAGTTCCATGGAATGACGTTCATGAGGCCCCGACCGCTACATCCGGTGACCAAGCTCATGAGGCCCTCTCGCTTCGGGGGCGCCACAGCCTCAAGGGAGCCTGGCACCCGCCCTCATCGAGCATCCGATGTACTTCGTCAGCACGATGCTCCGCGATGCTCGGGCACGCTACCCCATGCCACAGAAGCTTCTTCTCACGCTCCTTGTCACTTTGCGCAAGCTGCGCTACTACTTCCAAGGCCATCCCATCAAGGTTGTGTATGTGTACCCGTTGGAGAGGGTGCTGAGGAGCCCTAATGTTGCGGGGAGGGTCACCAAATGGAACATCGAGCTTCAGGCATTTCAGGTGGAGTTCAGCACCACCAGGGTCGTCAAGGGCGCCGCGCTTGCCGGCTTCGTGGTAGAATGGACCGACACCCTAGAGCCCGGAGCGGGTGAGGACCGGTCCCTCTTGCCAGCGAGTGAAGCACCAGATGGTTGGGTCATGTACTTTGACGACGCCAGGGCACAGGGGAAGGCGCCGTGCTCATCTCGCCCACCAAGGACAAGCTCTACTACGCCGTGCAGCTCTGCTTCTAGCACGGTGAGAAGGTCTTGAACAACATCGCGGAGTACGAAGGCCTGATCGCTGGCCTAAAAAACGAAGCCGCCCTTGGAGTAATGCGCCTCACCATCAAGGGAGACTCTCAGCTTCTTGTCAACTTCTCCAACAAGGTCTACGAGCCTAGGGATGAGCACATGGAGGTGTACCTAGCGGAGGTGCGCAAAATTGAGAAACAATTCCTGGGCCTCGAACTGCAGCACGTGCCGCGCGGCACGAACAAGGAGGCAGACGACATCGCCAAGAGGGCGTCCAGGCGCTAGCCGCAGGAGCCCGACATCTTTGAGGAACGTCTCTTCAAGCCCTCAGCCGCCCCACCAGTTGCGGAGCCGATACTGCCTCAGGAGGAGCTCCCCCCTCCGCCAACCTTGGGAGCTCCTGCCTGTGGCCCAACCTCGGGCGCGCACTTGCTCCTTGCACTCGAGCCCCAGGAGGGGTGCGGAACTCAGGAGTTCAAGACCTACCTGCTGCATGGAACCCTTCTAGAGAAGGAGGAGGATGCAGAGCGCGTGGCCCGGCAGGTCATGGCTTACTACCTCCAGGATGGTGAGTTGTACCGAAAACGACCCAATGATGTTTCTTTGAGATGCATCTCCAGGGAGCAAGGACGTGAGATGCTAGCTAGCCTACATAGCGGGGACTATGTGCATCACTTGTCCTCACGCACCTTGTCGGGCAAGGTGTTCCGTAGCGGATTTTATTGGCCGACAGCACTCAGCGACGTTGCCGAGCTGGTGAAATCCTGCGAAGCCTGCCAGTTCCATGCCAAGCAGATCCACCAGCCAGCTCAGGGCCTTCACACTATCCAACTCTCATGGCCGTTCGCGGTCTGGGGGCTGGACATCTTGGGGCCTTTTCCTCGAGCGCCCGGGGGCAACCGCTACCTCTACGTCGCCATCAAAAAATTTACTAAGTGGGCCGAGGTGGAGCCAGTATGCACCATCCCTATCGGCTCGGCGGTCAAGTTCATCAGGAGCATCGTGAGCTGGTTCGGGGTCCCTAATCGCATCATCACCGACAATGGCTCACAATTCACTAGCAACCTCTTCAAAACATATGGCGCTAACCTTGGAACGCAGATATGCTATGCGTCAGTGGCACAACCTAGGAGCAACGGGCAAGCTGTGCGCGCCAACGCTGAGGTCCTGAGGGGCCTCAAGGCGAGGACCTTCAAGAAGAAGCTCGAGGCCTGCGGCAGGGGCTGGTATGATGAGCTCCAGTCCGTGATATGTCCATTCGCACCACCACCACCAAGCCAATGGGCGAGACCCCATTCTTCCTCGTCTACGGAGCTGAAGCAGTTCTCCCTCATGAGGTCAAACATCCTTACGCACGGGTCTTGGCGTTTGACGAAGCACGCCAGGATGCTGCACGGGGGATGGATCTCGTGCTGGGGGAAGAACGCCGCCGACAAGCCTCGCTCCGGGCGGCAAGGTACCAGCAGGCATTGCGGCGGTACCACTGTTGCAACGTCCGTTCCAGAACGCTCGAGGTAGGTGATCTGGTCCTGAGGCGGGTGCTCTCCCGGGAAGGGTTGCACAAGCTCTCACCCATGTGGGAGGTCCCTTTCAGAATTGCCCACGTCTCTAGGCCTAGCGCCGTGCGCCTAGAGATGGGGGACCGCGTCCCCATCCAGAATGCCTGGAACATCCAGCACCTCCGGAAATTCTACCCATGAAGCCAAGGCCAAGTGCCTATGAAGCCAAGGCCCAGTGCCTGTGAAGCAAGGCTCGCACCTATGAAGGTCTCCGCCCGTGACACTCTCACGTAATAATGAGTGGGGATGTACATGCCCCGGAGTCTCCGGAGAGCCAGCCTCGGGCCTCGGGGGCTCCCTCCCACGTCCTAGTGGCAGAATTTAGCTACGCGCTGGTGAGAAGACTAGACTAGGTGCCGAACGCGGCTGTTCATTTTCTTTCTGTATCTGGTTGTGGTCTTGTAATGAATTCGGAGTTCTCTGTCCTTCAGTTGCTTGGTTGAGTTTTCCTGTTCTCTCGCTTTGTCCGTTCTCTTTCTCGCCTCGGGGAGGACGACAGTTGTTCGACGTTCTCTCTCGACTACCCCCCTTGAGGGCTAGGCAGGGGTGTCTGTGTCCGCACACTGGCTAGCTCCCTTCACGGGCACCCCTCGCTGGATCACACTCGCCCCAGGGCTTCGGCCTCCTTAATCTTCGCGAGGCGCTCTCGTTTGGACTCGTGAGCGGCGCACTCCCCTCAAGTCCGTGCCGCCCCGGGTACCGCGACGCGGTGCACCAAGCCATGATCAGCCCACACTTGAGTGCTCGCGTAAGAAGGAACGAGGCATTTGGAGGATTCCTTAACAAATTTTGCAGATGCCCCCCAAGGCCAGCAGCGCCCGTGTCGGCAGCGAGGAAGCCTCTCCAGACGCTGGAAGACGCATGCTCAAGCATACCCAGCTAAGTTAACCATCTACCCCCGTGAGGCACTTGAATATCATAACATAACATGGCAGCATAGGCGACATAGTTCAGTATACGTCCCAGTTGAGCCACTTGCCCTTTCTTGAAATGCAGGAAAGAAGAAAAGCTAAAGAAAAGCAGGCCGCACGATCGCAACAGCTCTCGAGACCTGGCCCTAGGGACCTTCGGGGCTTAGCTCAGTCTGAGCCCTCCTCGTGCTTCACCGCCGCATCACGACGGGATGACCCGTCACCAGCCTCAAAGCGGGCCCGAAGGCGCGGCGGCTGGTCGTAGCCACCGCTGCTCGAGCTCTCACTGGCGGAAGAGCCGCCACCGGAGGAGGAGTTGCGGCTGTCACCAAGGGCGAGCCCGCCTGAGGCCTCATCGCGGCCGCCTCCGAGGCTGGAATCGTCGTTGTTGTTGCCGTCTTCAGGACAACACCCAGCGCAGCGGCCGTCCGCCCCAAACACCCTCACGAAGAGGGTCGCAACGCCATCATACTTCAAGTGGAGGGTGCATCACCTTCCAAAGCCACATGCGTGGGCAAAGGTCTACCAACCACGGGCCAGGGCCGCGCTGCCCGCAGCAGAGGTCTCCACTGCAACCCAAGATGCCTTGCTGCAGTAGTCGTCGACCTGCAGCCAAAGGTCGTCAAGACCCTCAGCCAGCAGCTGGTGGGTGAAGAAGCGCGGCAGCTAGAGCCAGGCATCGGCCGGGTTCTCCGGCCACACGACGAAGTCCACGAGCGCCTCCGACGAACGGGAGCCCGACCGAGGAGGACGGGCGACCACGACGCGCCTTCGCGCGGTGAAGGGGCTGCCATGATGAGGGTGGCCCCTGCCATGGTAAGACGGGCCGTCATGACCACACAGGGCGGCATCAACCCCGGAAGGAGTGCACCTGTAACCCTGGAGCGCTGCTGCAGGGGTAGCGACGCGCTTACGGGGGCGGCCCTGCCCCCTCTTGAGCGGCAGCAAACCAGACTCTCCCTAGTGGGCCTTTCCCTTCGCGGCAGAGGACCTCTTGGGTGGCACCATGAGAGTTGCAACAAGAGGGCGAAAGAAGGAGGAAGAGGAAGGAGCAGGCGACAAGAAGAAGGCAATGGGCAACGGGGGCTTCACCCCCTCCCCATTTATATATAGCCTGGGGAAGGCCAACCGTCGGGCTCCACGATCTCACGTAATGATGGTTTTTTTGTGCATCCAGTAGGGTCTCGTCAAGATGGGCAGTTGCCAAGGCAGCGTGGGGAAGTGGACACGCCCACGTCCCATCAAGTTGCCACGCGTCGACTGAGGCCACAGGCCTTTGGGGCCCGCGTCGCTTCGCCCTTGCCCCTTTGGCTTCGCCTCGAAGCCAAGTCCTTGCGCGCCTTGGGCCCGGGGGCTACTATCGGCGTCCTGGGAATGGGGGTACCCAGACTTGCCTCCCTGCGGCCCATGACGTGGCTCCATCAGAGGCCTGGTGCGGCCCAACTTCATCAACTGCAGCTCAAGACCCTTGCGAGGGGCCAAGCCTCGCGAGGCGGGCGATAGCAAGACCTCCCTCGGGGCGGTCTCTCTAGGCTGGCCCTGGAGGAGCGGAGATATCTATGCAAGGAGCACCTCATGAGGTTCACGTGACGTGAGCCACGACGACCAAGGTCAGGCGGGCGCCAGCGGGCGTAGAACGCCAGTTTCGTCTTTGGTGCTAAGAGCGCAAGCACAGACACGGAGTACCGAGGGATTAGGCAAAGGTTTCCATATCGGTGCAACAAGACCAAGGACCGTCAAGGCTGTAGAACGAAGGTCATCATGGAGCCCGCGCGGCGTAACCACTAGAGCCTTTGGCAGGCGGAGACTACTTTTGTCAGGATAACTTGTACTAGTTGTTCCCCTTCAAATTTGGCCGTTGTGTGATCCCTTCCCGTCGATATTTGGGAAGAGGACCAAGGCCACTATAAATAGGACCTAGCCACCACCATAGAGAGGGATCGGATCCATTCCACCCTACACATGCCACAAGCTCATTCGAGCCGAAGAACACCTCTCCTCCGGAGGCTGTTCATCCCTTGTACTAGTTCATCCTCAGCCATACAAAGGCAATCCACCACACACGCTGGAGTAGGGTATTACACCACAGGGTGGCCCCTGTATAAATCTCTGTATCCCCTGTTCTTTCACGACGATGAGCTAGGCCACGGAATCATAGGGTGAGCGCGCTGGGGAGGGAGTGTTCTTCGTGCGCACCCTAGAGTTCGAACCTCTCAAGGGTTGGCGGAACCCGAAATCCGACAGTGTAGAAGGGCCCACGTGATTCTTTGGAGTATCCTACCTCACAAAGATCTATCGCGGGGGCACACTCGGACACAACACGATGCAAGGCATTGCCATCATCCTTGCAGGTGGCTCCTGGTAGAGTAGCATCTGCATGAGTAGATGCCAGTACGATGCTTTGGACATTCCAGCAATCGGCTTCCTAGAGTCTGGATAAAGCATCAATGAGGTAGCTTACTAAATGCATTAGTTTACTTAGTTGTTTGTTATTTGGTGGATCTTGGTTAATATGTTTGATGTTGTTATATGTGTTGAGTTTTATTAATGGTAGACTTAGTAATGTGAAATTGAAATGCATCTTGTCATAATTAATGTTAAGGTATGTTACATATGTTGTGAACGCATACAGTATAGGAATTTGTTATGTCATAAATGTTGCTATATGTTTGGGATGTTCTATACATTTACTAATTAAAATTAGCAGTGCACTAACCAGTATCTTGTTACTAGTACAATGTGAAATTTTACACTCAGGTTCAACTCCCTCCGTCCCATAATATAGTGGCGTTTTTGACAATAGTGTAATGTCAAAAATTCTCTTATATTATGGGAAGGTGGGAGTATTAACCAATGGAATATGTGTTGGATGTTTCTATATGGTACAGTTTTAGTATCCGATATTGTAAGTTTCAATTTTATGCTAGCTATCCTCTAAGCTATCAAGATCAATAATTTTCCCTCTTACCTTTTCCCCTCTCACCTCCCTTTATACTAATATTAGTGGATCATTTATAGATGCATATTACTGGAAGTTGGAGAAGTCTAATTTTTTGAGGTTAAAATCAAATTAGTAAGCTATAATATTGAACGTAAACGAATTGTTTTACTATGCTCTTGTAAATAGGGAGATTTGAGAGGAACATTTACCACATATAATTGTTATTACGATGTTTTGGTGCATCGTGTAAAGTATTAAAAAATGCTTTGTATAGTGTCACCAAAATGTGACAACGGTGACGATATTAAATTTTTGTAATATTGAACAAAAAAGTGTCGACAGTTTAGGTGTTAATAGTTCCAAGTTTGATATGGAACTAGATTTTGATGCGTGATCGTCGAGATGAAGGATTAGGTAGATGAGATTTTTAGTTGTTTGGTCAGAGGCTAAACCATTGACGTATTTTCCAACTTACTTAGACCTAAGGGCATCACCAACGCTAACCCACACACCAGACATCGCATCCGTCCGTGGACCATGGGGCTAGTCCGCGAACACTGATGCGGGAGTCACCCATCAAAAGCTATCTGCATACAATTCAATCCATGTTTCTACTAACCAGATGAATTACATGCAAACCGGATGATTTTCATATAAATCGATGACAACATTTACATTACGAACGTATTTTCGCTAAACTACACCGGACTCAGCTACATCTAGTCTAATGCCAGTCGCGGCAAATCCCCATTGCCACGCCATCTCTTCCCTATGTCCGGTAGCCCACTCATCAGACTGCCATTATCACTGAAGGCATATGCTCCATCCTAAGGGGAAGAGTAGCCTCCCTTTATTTCCATAAAGCACATATGAGAGTTAGTTTTACGAACGATGAAGATGATCGTCGTGCCCTACGCCTCCGTGAAGCGGGCAAGTCTCTGGCTATGCAAACCAGCCAGCCGGTGGCGGTGGCCTTCGTGGGACCCAAGTGGCGCTGGTATCCCATGTTCTACGTTTCCTAGTTGTCAGCGGCGGCCGTTGAAGTGTCCCCTTGGTCATCGTGGCACTACGTCTTAGCCGACACATTGTTGGCAACATCATCGTTAGTGCCACATTCAAATACGGTCATCATTCTATCAACGTCCATGACATGGCTTCTTTCTTTGCCTATAGGGTGCGTTGCCACCATCGCTTGTGGAAGTTTTGCCATAAGATGCTGTTAGCCAGCTTGGATAGGCAAGGATGGCCTGACAATGCTGGTGGCGGCAGAGCCTATTTTGGACAGATTGTCCGCAAGCCAGACTGTATCTGGCTAGCTTGCCAGGCAACCCAGGCGGCTGCAATGTCAGGGTACTCCTTCTACTGCTCATTGGAGAGACTCTCCCAGAAGACTTTGGGAGGTGGAGGCCATGACGAATGTGGTACAAGGAGAAGATTGAGAGTGGAGGTATTGTGTGCTTCTTTCCCGATGCTAGGCCATGTTTAAATTGCGAGTGGATGCAGAACATCTATCAAAGAGGTATTAATGTCGGCCAGCACATGGAAGGATGTCTGGCACTTGGGGCGCCAATGTAGGTATCGTTCACTCTGGGTCTTTGTCAATGCAAAGAAAAGATATGCGCAGTGGGTGTGCAGAGGTCACCGCTCTCGATCGGCGAGGCGCTTCTATGCCAGCGCTAGTGAGTGCTCACGTTCTCTTTGGGTCTTTGTCACTACGGAACGGCCACTCTCGTGGGAAGGAACATGGGTGAGGGAGAGGGGCTTGGGTAGGCCAGGTTTGTAGGAAGCGGGTGTGGCAGCGGTCCAGACTCACACAAAGCCCCTCCCCCCAAGTTTGCTTCCTCTTTGCGGGAAAAAGCAGATCTGGACCGGCTCTCGAAGAGATGTAGGACCGCGTTGGATGGCAAAACACGCCCGAACCATGTGGCCCGGATGGTAATGGGTGGTGTTTAGGTCTACATAGGAGATGCCCTAATGACTAAAGCAATTACCCAGGTGTGGCTCACGAGAAGGTGTAATACCCTACTCATTATTTATGTGTGTTTAATGATGGAATAATGATGTACAATCTCAATTTTAGTGCTCACAGCTAACTTGTGCAGGTTCATATGAGTTACAAGCTTACCCGAGCACCCTTCTCTCCTTTCGTTCTATAGTTCTTTCCTAAAGGTTTGATAAAATGCTTGTTGGACCCACTCTTCTAATGGCCACGGTCCTCCCCTAATATGCAGTCAGGGGGCTTTCCAAATCAACCTCTTATATAAAACGTAAAAGCTACTTTGATCTTTGTATGCCATGTGCATGCCTCGGCTGTCTAGGAGAGGCAGTCAAATGATCGCCTAAATCCTAAGCCCATCTGCGGAGGGATGCTCTTGTTATGATAGTATTATCGTCCCCACATGGAAGTGTCTGGTAGTTTCTGGAAGCCGTAGTGCTTTCAGGGCCTTAGTGAAAAAGTGCCCATGTGTAGTATCATCAACTTGATAGGCTATCCCCCTTATCACGTGGTGAGTCATGTTACCGCCCTTCAAAAATGTCATCATTACTTAACATGTGGTGGGTTTCTAGAGATAACCTGGTTAGCATTTAATGACTAGTCAGCCATGCCCCTATGCCACATTAAATGTGTTGTGCGATGGTTTGTCATGCCTCACATGGTCACTTCTTTCCCAAAAAACACGCCTAGAGTTTTTGGTGTGCTTCGGGTCCTGGTGGTGCTCACAAGAGCACCAATGTGCCACCGCTCCATGGTTGGACGTAGCGTCGTGCTCGGACCATGAGCCTTCCTAGTGCATGGGGCACCAACTCCCTAATGTTGTTTCTCTCTCATACATGAGTATGATTTTCTTGATTGGCTTGTAAAAATAGTGAATGATACTAAGCTTCTCCAACATAGGCTGCAACTTATCCTTCCGAGTTGCGTAAAAAATCTTTCGGGAGGCCCATTCGAGTGTGCTAGGGAGTAAACCTGTTTCGAGTGCACCAAGATATGCAAACCCTCCTCCACCAAGGAAGAGAGAAGGAAGGGTCAGGATACCCCACATTCGTTGAATGCAAGTCCTCCATGAGCAAGTGCTTGACAACTTCTTGAAGAACAAGATGCAACTACTTGAGATTACCATTCAGACATGTCTCGTTGAGATTAATATAGACATAAACAACTCTTGGAAAGGGTTTCGAATACATGAGTATACTGGTGGATGTATTTTGGAAACAGAAGAAACATTTATGATTAGAGTCTAAAAAGGTGACAGCACTACTGAATGTTGTTGGTCATTGAAGAAACAATGACCAATCGACATCTAGATATATGACTACAACGGTAGATGGAGTTGGACATAGAAGAAACAACAATCATCATTTGGATGCGGCCCCTTGAGGTTAATGAGATGCATATGCATTGTTACATGACTGAAATATGTATGTTGATGTGTATATAGTTGGATTTGATAAATGACTATAGTGAGTACTATATTGTACTCAATTGCACTTTGGCTTATGTATAACTGTGTTTGTGTTCATGTAGTGCTTAATTGAGTTGTGTAATGATGGTAGTATGTGGTGTTTTTATTAATTCCTAAAAACATGCTACTGATGATAAAACAAAGTGTGTCTCAATGTTACATGAAATACCAATAATGATAGAAGTAGGTTGCTCGTTCAATGATGATCGATAGGCGTGCTCAGTAGTGGTAGTTGCATAATACTAATTAGCACATGCGGATCATCACTGGTAACCACTTACCAGTTGCATGCAATGATGTGTGCCTTGTCGTCAATGAAGTGCAAAAGAGCCTCATCACTAGAAAACCATCTACAGTAGTGTTTGTCCGTCATTGACATAGCCTCTGCTAATACTGATTTGCACTAGCCTATGTTGTAACTCCTATGTGCACTCTCATGACCCGCCCTAGACATGTTATCATGTCACCAATTTTCCCATGAACATTGCTAGAAAAAATAGGCACCTTGGTGGCCGAGCTTCTAGAGATGATGGCCTCACCATTGCTCCTCACCCTTTCCATGGGACCATATCAGCTACATCACGGTTGAGGCTGGAAGAAAATGCAAGGGTAGGACATAGTCAATGCGCATTGCATTTTCTCTTTCTCCTTTGCCTAGAGACAACCTCGGTCCAGTAGTTGCCTAAGCCCATTAAGTCACACACGTTTCCTTGCCAATTCCATAGCGACGTTTTTCATTTATTTTCTATTCGAGGTGGTGTGTCAAGACTTTTTTGTATTCCCATGTAGTGAGGCATATTTCCCAAGTGTGCTTCTAAAACCACATGGATTATGGATGTAATATTATATTGCAGGCGCTCGCTGGTGAGGGCTAGAATTGAACCCCGTTTCAATTTGAAATGTAAAGCAATGAACATACATAACTTGAACTATAGTATTATCCATTGGAACTACTTCCTTAGTTTTTCCAAATTATAAATTTGGTACTTATTTTATTTTTCCATATTACACTTTTCCGGTGAAGGGCTATACTGATGATTTCTATTTGTAAGATGATAGCACCTATGTCCAAGACCATTACTTCTAATATAGGCCAACTAACAAATGTTTTCAAGTATTTCTCATTGATTTTCTTGAATGTTTGTGGCTTGGCTATGTTAGTTTGTGCTATTTATCTACGTGATTTTGAATGCACTTTATGTGTGCTACAGGTGCTACAGGCAAAGTCCAAAGATTCAACATTACCTAATGATAGAACTTTTGAACAAATAAACATGCTAAAGTAACAACTTCAATGAATGAAAGAAAAGTCCATGTGACCTTAAACACATGATTTACTTTACATCACCTTTACATTTATTTACTCACTACACCCTTCTTCGTCCAACACAATATCTTGTTGTCTCTCTCGTCGGCCCCTCTGGCGTCTTTCATCCAATATGGTTTCCCATACTTGATGCCTTTTCTACATCTATTTTCTAGGGTAGATATATTTTATAAAACACCTCAGTTGTTTGGCTACATTAATTTGTTCTCCAAACCGGTGGGGTTTGATTTAAACACCCAGGTTTGAATGGCCAAATTACATTACCATTTAGCCCCACAAGTGTAACCTAAGCCTTTGGAGGTTAATTAACCCCTAGGTTGGAAGCCCACTTTTGTTTACGTTCTGGTAATAGAACTAAGCCCCACAAATGGTGTATATCTTCACCATTCTATATGACCCACCTTTTATTTGCTTTATTATGAATTCTTATCCTAGTTATGCCCTTATGACAGTTATGTTATGCTAAGATGGATTTTGGCTACCATTCCATTATCTTGATAACAAATGCAGGTTAAACATAGTAACCTCATTCATTAGCTAGATCAAATCATATTGTCGTACAACATAACTGGATGATGAGCAACCATACTTTGTCTTTGTGGGGACGTCGTAACTTAGTATACCAATATACTAGATAATGTAATCCTCTGTATGGGCGAGATAAGTAGAGTGTGCTATCTAGTTTGGGTAGCCTGAGTCTAACTTGTGAGGGCATGGATACATGGCTTATTGACGTCAAAGTATGAATCTTGATGAGGATATGTGGAATCATAGAGCTGGCATGATCTAGTTTCTCACTCCTATTACATTGCTCGGAACTATGTCGGTGGTGCAATGGAAGTGACATATCGACATAAATTATATTTTGCAGTAACATGGTCCGCCCATCATAGGTAATGTGCCATGGAAAGGGGAAAGGGGATTGATCCACTTTGTGTGTGTAAAGTATTCAGTATTTGTAGAGTGTAAACCTATTCAAATAGCCATGTCATCCTTCATGGAAAAAGTCTAGTTTAGGTCACATTATTTGGTCATTATCGATTCAGGATGCACAAAGCTCTCTAATAATACTGCTAACACTTAAACTTGGAATGATTATTTTTCGCATGTTGTGATCACGAAATAGGATACTGTGTGATGTTATGAACTTGAGATGCTAGCCAGCAGTTTGCTATGACGGTGTTGGTCTTTCAAGACTGTGAAAACGTGTAGACGAACCTAAAATGTGGACGAGAATGAGTAGAAAATGATATATAATTATATGCTTTATCTTCAACATAGCATAGTTACTCTAGTTATTTATCTTCCTATATATATTTTTCTATGCCATGATATCTAGACTTGCTTGGACAGTTGGCGTATTATTATATGATTCTTGGAGGTTTTCATTACTTCTCTAGGGATAGGTGTTCATTATTTTTATTGTGTGTACATTCAAAGTACTCATCTAAATTTTCATGTCACCGGATCCGTTAGAGCATTTGTCTTGCACGAGCGTGAATTAGAACTATCTGTGTGCCAGGTGAGTAACCTAGGCTGACCATGCGGTATGGAGCTCCTTGTTCGTGCTACCCCTAGTTACTATTTTCACATTGCCGTAATCTCTTCATTGGGAACTTTTCAAATGTTATCATGGCCCCTTCATCCTCGTTACTTGTCCCTACATTTCCCTCTCTAATCCTATGCCCATTGCCCCAGCCCAACCTTGTAGAATCCTGCCTCCATCAAGTCATTTGGATAGATGCATTACTCCACTACCTCCATCTAGGCCCCTTCACTAGTCATCTCCAGAAGCCATCGCTTGGCCATTTCTCTCAATAGGTCTACTTTGGTGCCTATAGGTCGATGTTAGGGTACACAACAACTAGTTGTCCACCACAAGCACCAGTCAAAGATATCATGCTAGTGTGCATGTTTACAACATGGTGCCACATAAACCGCACAACTACTACAATGGTTAACAAAGCCATTATGGCTTGGTTAGTATCACAACTATTTATTAAGTTTGAAAGTCAAATGAGATAATAATTTTACATATATGTGTAATTAAATAATATATATATTGCGTTCTTTGTGTGGTCATAAAAAGTTACATTATGTAATATTACAAACCTAAAAACATAGTATAAAATATGGAGAAAAAAATTGTCGTAAAACCAATGTTTTGGTCTTCTTATGCCAAATATTGCATAGTGAATCAATGTGAATATAAATATTTGTATACGAAACCTAAATTCCTAGCCAAATAACGTAAGAAAACCTCGAGCGCAAAATAACTTATTCTACACCCTGCCTGTTGAATAGCATTACTATATCTCGTCTCTTCTACAAGCTAGTTCTGAACCTTCATCAAGGGAAACATAATTGCCATTTCGCAGAAAAATTGCATACATTTTTGGTGGTTTATCAATTTAATAATTAAAATGATGTATGAATGATGACCGTTGGAAAGCTACGTATTAGGAAAAACTTTTTCATATAAAACACTGTTTGAAATTCCTTAGTCTAACAGTGTTTTGAAAACTGTACGGTACCCATCGGGAGGCAGACATAGCATTCTTTGTGAAAAATTTCAAATTATTTGTTTGAATGATTTGAATGATATACCACAGGAAAGATATTGAAAAGGCCAGACTTATTTGTGTAGAACAATCTTCCTAATTCCCTGCAGTTTAAGATTAGTTTTGAAAATACAAAAATGCGGACCACGTTTTTTGCTGGAGCCAAAAATCGGCAAGTGAAGTGGATTGGATAGGCAACCAACCTGCAATGTCAAAAGAGAGAATTGCACGGATTTTAGTTTCAATTTTCGCAACAATTTACGAACTGTAAATCGGACGAGGCATGTGATGTACCATTGGAAAGCTATGGTTTAGCTGAACTTTATTGTGTGGAACACTTTTCAAGTTTATTACAGTTTTAAAGTATTTTTGAAAATAACGCGACACCCGTTGAGTAGCATAGAGCGTTCTTTCGTCAAAATTTTGAAACTACCGGTTGGAATGAGTCAAATGATAGACCACCTTCAAGATATCGTCAAAGTGAAGCTTTTCACATAGCACTTTTCTTAATTCTTTATGGTGTAAGTGCAATTTTCAACAAAGTTAATATCGTGTTGCATTTAAAAAAAAGATGATGGACCAGAGAAGTAGAACAACATCTAATGACCTACTACGGGCGCCAATTTAGTTCACTGTTCTCGAAAACCATTGTAACGCACGAGGTGAGAGTTGTTCACATGGGGGTGAACTCCAAAAAAACAAAGTGAACGACTTAGGTGTTTTGATATTTTTTTGTCAAAGAATCATTAATAAGGAAGAACTACAAAGGCGATAATAGTGCACTGCATGTATAGTTTTTTAAGTGAATTACATTAGCAAAAAACAAACTGAACTTCTGAGTTACCATTTTTGTAGTTCTCTACCACAAAGTATTAGAAGGACATCAATAAGATTGTATAATGCATGGCAAATGTTGTGTACTACCTTACTCTACCTCCAGGTTTTCCTAGAAAATATGTAACATACCACGAGGCATACTACAAATAAACTACATCATTTTTCATAATTTACATATGAAGTCCTTAAAATTTGCAATATAACTACCAATGAAAATGTAAACGGGTCCATTTTCTTCAGTGAACAGCAAACAATAGATTCAGTGATAATCATTGAAAAAAATTACTGCACCACGCAGGATGAGAGGATTGCACACAACCAAGTTGAATCAAACCCATCTATGTAACGCACTGGGCAGAACATTTTTCTTCAAAAAGCAATGAACATTGTGGAACATGCAAACATTCGATAGACTGTATGGTCGACAACATGCACTTTAAAGAGGACACCGGGTTGCACACCTAGCTGAATGCAGGTGGCGATGAGGAATGCACTACATGAGAGTAGAAAGAAAGGTAGTTGCCATGGGCTTGTTGGATTGTTACTGTAAGCTCATCCACTGATGGGCTGTGTAGGCTAGTTTACTTTGCTTTTCTGTTTTGTTGTAATAATGTGTGTGCATGGATGTGACATTTGCATGCACGTAGAAAGGTGGATTGCGGCATGCTCGCCCACTCCCCAGCTCCTCCCTACTTTCCCTCCCTGTGGACTTGGTGCTTTGATTCGTGATCGTGGGATGGCGCGGCCGGCTCGGATCATGGCATGCCCACCGGGAGTTGCATAGCTAGGCTGTTGTATCTAGCATATAGGGAGGAAAGGAAATAAAAGAAAAGCTGCAAAGTTTGAGCGGCAGAAAATCTCTCTTTCTCGCGAGTCTAGTTCCTCTCTTCCTCCTCGTCAGATCGGCAACGAAAATTGGCATCAGAGCCCGGGTGTTTGATCCTTAGCGTGGCGGCGGTGTTTTGATCCATCGTGGTCATGTCCGGTGACGAGTCGGACGAGAAGAACAAAAGCGGCACGAAGTCGCCGCCAAAGACGCCTTCATCCAAGGCGTCCCTCGCGCGCCTCACTGACAGCGGCAATGGAGAGTATCGAGTGGTGGAGCGAGTCGTGCGAGAGGAGATGGGGGCATCCTGGATGCTCACGCGCACAAACTACTAGGAATGGGTACTGGTGATGCAAGTCAAGTTGTAAGTTGTCTGCGTCTAGTCTACGGTGACCGACGACGTTGCCGACGAGAACGACGACCGGCACGCGCTGCAGATTATCCTCACCGGCGTCTCGCTGGAGATGCTGTGCGTGCTGGCCGCGAAGGACGCGGCGAAGATGGTGTGGGAGACAATCAAGACCATGCGGATGGGCAGCGAGCGCGCCTGCGAGGCCAAGGCGTAGGTGCGCCGACGGGAGTTCGAGGATCTCCATTTCAAGGACGGGCAGTCCATCGAGGACTTCGGGCTACGGCTCTTCGCCCTCGTCGCCGATCTAGAGCTGTACGGTGACCCTGTCATCGAGCACAAGGCAGTGCAGACGTTTCTTCGCGTGGTGCCGTGACGGTACCGCCTGATGGCCATGGCGATCAAATCTCTGATCGATCTGAAGACCATGTCCATTGAAGAGCTGGTTGGACGCCTCTCTGCCTGCGAGGATCACTATGATCTCAATGACGGCTCATAGTCCACTAGGCGCCTGCTGCTCACTCATGAGGAGTCGATGTCCCGTGAAAAGCTAGGCGGCGGTGGCGGATCGTCATTCGGTGACAGCGGCAGCGGCAGTAAGAATAAATTGCCCGCGAAGCCTAAACCTCAAGGCAGTGGCAAGGGCACGCCAGGGAACGCCGGGGTAGGCGGCTCTGGTGGATCCGGCGGCAAGAAAAAGAAAGATTGTCAGACATGGCTCCGCGAGCATGAGCAGAAGGGCAAGCCGGAGCAAGAAAACCTGGCGCAAGCCGACGCCAAGCACGATCACGGCCTCTATATGGCCATGGTCACCGCCATCGACACATCACATCTCGTTGCACCCCAAGAGGTATATCTCAAAGAAGAGAAGGTCCTATCCGTGCCATCCCTGGAGGGCATGTGGTTCTTCGACATCGGGGCCAGCAGTCATATGACGGGCGACACGCGTGTGTTCTCAGCGCTAGACGAGACCGTGCACGGCACGGTAAGGTTCGGCGAAATATCCGTGGTGGCGATACGTGGGCGCGCCTCTGTGGTTTTCCGCTGCCAGAGCGGGGGCCAGTGCGCACTTACTGCCGTATTCTTTATCCCAAGTGTGTGCACCAACATCGTCTTCGTCGGGAAACTCGACGAGGCTGGTTGCATCATCGACATTAGGGACTGCGTGATGGCGATCCACGACCCGTCGCGGCACGTTCTGGTGCGCATCAAGCGTTCTACAACCGTCTATACACCGGCGCCCTCGCGGTGGACGCGTCAGTGTGTCTGTTGGCGGTCGGGGACGACGAGGCCTGGCAGTGGCACACACGCACGGGCATCACCACTTTCACGCGCTCCGGGCCATGGCGACCAAGGAGATGGTGCGGGGCATGCCCGTGATGGATCGAGTAGAAAACTACTGTGACGGCTATGTCCTGTTAAAGCAGCACCGCGCGCCGTTCCCGTAGGCCAGTGCGCACCGTGCAGAACATGGGCTAGAGCTGGTTCACACCGATCTTTGCCGCCAGATCGAGCCCACGGCGTCCGGAGGTAACAGATACTTTCTGCTGGTGGTTGATGATTTTTGTCGATATATGTGGCTCGAGCTTCTGAAATCCAAGGACGAGGCGTACGCGCGCTTCAGCAAGATCCAGGTCATGGCGGAGGCCAACGACCAGTGCAAGTTGCTTGCTTTCAGGTCAAACCGCGGCGGCGAGCTCAACTCCGCTGAGTTCAAAGGCTACTGCGAGCAGCGCGGCATCCAAGACTATACCACTGCGCTGTACTCCCCACAGTAGAATGGGGTGGTCGAGAGACGAAACGAAATGGTGGTGGAGATGGCACGCTTCATGATGAAGAGCATGTCCATGCCGGCGCAGTTCTAGGTCGAGGCCGTGTGGACGGCAGTCTACCTGCTGAACCGCGCACCGACGAGGAGCCTGGATGGTGTCACCCCCTACGAGGCGTGGCACGGCCGCAAACCCGTGGTGCATCACCTGTGTACGTTCGGGTGCATGGCTCACATCAAGAGCGTCAGACCCGGCATCACCAAGCTGAGCGATCGCTCGACGCCAATGGTATTCGTCGGGTACGAAGAAGGCTCCAGGGCCTACCGCGTCTACGATCCAGCAAGCAAAAAGGTACGAGTGACGCGTGATGTGATCTTTGAAGAAAATAGGCGTTGGTCATGGTGAACTTCGAGTGCATCCACTGACGCTCCAGCGTCGGCGACGTTCACCGTGGCCTATACCACGGAACACGGCATCCAGGAGCGAGATACTGGGCTAGATACATCGCCCCCAACGCCGCGGAGTCCGGCGACACCAACTTCATCATCGCCAGGGACGCCGCCCTCTGCAGCAGGTGGCACATCCGCGACAAGCTCGCCCGCGGCGACCACGCCCGCAACGGCCAGGTCCAGCACGCTCGGCAGAGACATCCGCTGGGCCACGCCGCTGAGTCATGATGAAAACCACTAAGATGTGGACACCGGCGACATCCGATATCACCGCATCTCCTGCATCATGGATGAGATTGAGGGGGAGGCCATGCACGAGACAGTGGAGCAATGCCTGCTGAGCGCCGAGGAGCCAGCTAATGTCAGAGAAGCACTCGAGGATGCCGCGTGGAAGAACGACATGGACACTGAAATGGATTCAATCACAGAAATCTGCACCTGGGAGCTGTCCACTATTCCTCAAGGGTACAAGGCCATTGGAGTCAAGTGGCTGTACAAAGTTAAGCGTGATCCCGAAGGCAAGATTTCCAAGTACAAGGCTAGATTGGTTGCAAAAGGCTATGCACAACGAGAAGGGGTAGACTTTGAAGTGGTTTTTGCGCTAGTTGCTCGCATGGAGAGAGTGAGGCTGTTCGTCGCTCTCGCGGTGCACTCTGACTAGGAAGTACACCATATGGGTGTGAAAACAGCCTTTCTCAATGGAGAGCTCGCTGAGGAGGTGTATGTGGCGCGGCCACCTGGGTACGTCTTGTCCGGGAAGGAGGAGCGGGTGCTGAAGCTGATAAAGGCACTCTACGGTCTCTGTCAGGCACCGAGAGCTTGGTATGCCAAGTTGGACGAATCTCTCTGCTCACTTGGTTTTAGAAGAAGCCCGTTGGAGCATGATGTGTACAGGCGAGGCAATGCAGTCTCCTACTTGCTTGTGGGCGTCTATGTTGATGATTTGATTATCATGGGCATAGACACAGCTCACATATTGGAATTCAAGACCCAGATGCAGAAACTATTCAAGATGACAGACCTCGGCTTACTGAGTTATTATCTTGGCATAGAAGTGTCCCAATTCAAGGAGGCAATCATTTTGAGCCAGCGTGGGTATGCTAAAAAGATACTGGAGATGGCCTGAATGAGTGAATGTAACTTGTCTCACACCCCCATGGAATGCAGATTGAAGTTGAAGAACGAAGATGAAGGGAAAGCAGTAGATCCTTCACTCTACCGCAGCATGATTGGAAGCCTAAGGTACTTGGTTCATACAAGACCTGATATCACACATGCTATGGGCATCGTCAGTAGATTAATGGAGAAGCTGACCACGACACACTGGGTAGCAGTCAAGCACATACTCAGGTACATTCAAGGAATACTAAACTATGGATGTTGTTATGTGTGTGGTGGTGAAGGGAGACTGCTGGGCTACAACGACAGTGACCATGCTGGTGATGCTCGAGATCGTAAGAGCACCTCTGGGAATGTGTTCTTCCTCAGAGAGAATCGCATCTCTTGGACCTCACAGAAGTAGAAAATAGTGGCGATCAGCTCATGTGAGGCTGAATATGTGGCAGCCACGGCAGCAACCTGTCAGGGTCTCTGGTTCAACAGGCTAATCAGTGAGATGAGGGACCAAGAGCCAACAAAGTTTAAACTTTTGATCGACAACAAGTCAGCAATTGCTTTGGCAAAGAACCCAGGTCATCAAGACCGCAGCAAGCATGTTGATGTTAAGTACCACTTCATCTGAGAATGCATTAAGGAAGGTCAAGTAGAAGTCGATCATGTTTGAACAAACTACCAGCTAGCAGATGCACTGACAAAGGATCTTGGGCTCGTACGTTTTGTGGAAATGCGGCGGAAGCTCGGAGTTAGGGAGATTGGCGGCAAGGCCTGAGCTTAAGGGGGAGAAATGTTAGGTTAAGCTCATCCACTGCTGGGCTGTGCAGGCTAGTTTAATTTCCTTTTCTGTTTTGTTGTAATAATGTGTGCGCATGGATGTGACATTCGCATGCACGTAGAAAGGTGGAGTGCGGCATGCTCGCCCACTCCCCAGCTCCTCCCTACTTTCCCTCCGGGTGGACATGGTGCTTTGATTTGTGATCGTGGGATGGCGCGGCCGGCTCGGATCATGGCATGCCCACTGAGAGTTGGTTAGCTAGGCTGTTGTATCTAGCATATAGGGACGAAAGGAAATAACAGAAAAGCTGCGAAGTTTGAGCGGCAGAAAATCTGTCTTTCTTGCAAGTCCAGTTCCTTTCTTCCTTCTCGTCCAATCTGCAACGGCATGGATACACCAGCTTGGTGTTGCCACTCTTTTCTGGGGGTTGGTAGCTGCTATTGTGGGAGTCGGGAATCCACCCACATAGTAGCAGTGTAGCCATCATGTATGCCCAGTGTTGAGTATATGTGTTGTGAATATTGTGTATCTCGGCCCATCTCCTATTTTCCTTGTATAATTGAGGTCGTGGTCCACCGTTGTACATCATATATATGTGTGTTTGCACCTGAGTAAAACATCGTGCAATTCCCACAACATACATGGTATTAGTATCCTAGGTTCCAACCATAGCTTCCGCTACCGCCGCCGCTGTCGCGCCCCTCCTGTTGTGCCGCCGCCGCCGATTTTCCCTCTCGCCGCCGCGCCACCCTACCCCTGCCGCCGCTGCTCCCCCCGCTCGCCTTGGTCGACCCGATCGCCGCTGCCGCGATGCCGCAGCCACCGCCCCTATCTCGAGCGCTGCCACCCACACCTCCTGTCACCGCAACTCTCCCGCCGCCGCGACTCCCTCCCCTCCACCCGAATCTGGTGTCGCTCCTCCTCTCACAGCGACCACCACTCACCCAACCCTAACCCTAGCCACTCACCCAAAGCCGCCACTTCTCGCCATCATGTCGTCCGTCACCTCGTCCGCCTCCACCAACTCCAACCCATTCGCCGATGCCAACCCTCCCGACGTCAACGACATCCGCAACCTCGAGATCTATGAGCGGGTTCCGGTTCATCTCTCCCAGACGGACTCCTCCTACTATGCATGGAAGACGTACTTATCCATCCTTTTCCAGGAGTACCACCTCGTTGATCATGTGGACGGCTCCATCGACTCCATCCTCCTCCCCAACTTCCATGACTGGTCCACCATCGACACCTCGATCATCCGGTGGTTCTTCCTCACCATCTCGCCGGACCTGTTTCGGACGGTCGTGCAGGACTGTGATGACGCCCGCACCGTGTGGACCAAGCTGAACAGGCTCTTCAACAACAATCGTCTTCAATGTCGTGCTTTTTTGCAGTAAGAGTTTTTTGGGTGCCACAAGGACAACTCCTTTGTCGACGACTATTGTCGCTGCCTCAAGACACTTACTGACGAGATCAACGAGGACTTCGGCAACACCGCGGCGAATCTCTCACTCATCCCCGAGCCCTCCTTCGCCAAGTTCGGTGCATACCTCCGGCTGGAGGAGCGCGGATGAAGTAGGTGAAGGCGCGGGCCATGCATACTGCTCTCGCCGCCAGCACCACACGCGGCGGGCCCCCGCCACCCCCCGCCGCCCCCGCCGCGCCACCTCAGCCGCGCCATCCGGTGCCGTGCCCGCCGCCGCTGATGCCTCTCCCGTACGGGCCTCCCGCCCCTCCTGCACCACGTGCCGACGGTGGCGCGGCGGCCAGTAGCAGCCGCAGGCTCCGGGCGCGCCTTGTCAGCAGCAGAAGCTTCACGTGTCGCCTCTGTTGGCCGCCGGGTATAACCCGTTGGCTGGTGTCGTTCATGCGTTCACCATGCCGATCCAACGGACCCCTGCGCCGACCCTTGCCATATCACCTCCGTCGGCGCATCAGGTGCACTAAGTAGCTCCGCGGCCCTGTGGAGGGTACCCACCACCGCAGCTAAGCGGCGGTTACTACTTTTCGATGGCGTCTCTGCCACCTTCGCTGACGCTGTCACCGGCGCCTTGGGATCCGGTGCTCCTCGCGCCGCTGCACACCGCCCCTACGCCGAACACCTACACTAGAGGTGGTGATTGGTACATGGACACCAGGGCCATAGCTCACATGTTTGGTCATCCTAATAATCTTGCCTCCTTTACTCCCGTCACCACCGACCGCCACATCATTGTCGGCGACGGTTCCGCACTTCTCATTACACACGTCGGGTACACTTCTTTTCCTTCTAATTCCATGCCTTTATCTTTGTCTAACATACTTGTGTCTCCTCATCTTCTTAAGAATCTTATTTCCATTCATTGTTTCACTCGTGAAAATCCTGTCACTGTTGAATTTCGCAAGATTGGTTTTTGTGTTAAGGACACTCGAACGAGGATGGTACTGCATCGATGTGACAGCCTCGATGAGCTCTATCCAGTGCATTCGCCATCCTCCGCCACCACCGCACCGGTTGCTCTCTGGCACGCTCGTCTAGGTCATCCCCACCCCGTCACCGTTCGTCATATTTTTAGGAGTTTTTGTTTCAGTTGTAATAAGATAGAGGATCACACCTGCCATGCTTGTCGTGTCGGCAAACATGTTCGTCTTTCGTTTAATAAGTCCGCCATCGTTGCTTTTTTTCTTTTCAGTTGATTCAGAGCGATGTGTGGACCTTTCCTTTGCGACGAAAGTCAGATGCACTCTCCAATCGGATGGCTTTTTACTCCTATGTCAGCACGCAGTTTGGGCGTCCCATTCTTGCTCTTCAGACTGACAATGGAAAAGAGTTCGACAACCTTGCTTTCCGCACGTTTTTGTCGCACCATGGCACAATTTTTCGTCTCACATGCCCGTATACTTCACAGCAGAACAGTCGAGCCGAATGCGTCATTCGCACTCTGAATGACTGCGTTCATGCGCTCCTGTTTCATGCTAATGTGTCACCTCGCTTCTGGCCGAACGTACTTGCTACTGCATCCCTTCTGCTTAACCTTCGACCCTGCCACCCGCGGTGGAATTACGCATCTCATCACCTCCTATTTAGTACGCCACCGACTTATGATGGTTTGCGTATTTTTGGGTGCCTTTGTTATCCTAACACAGCCGACACCGCTCCTCATAAACTTGCACCACATTGTGTTGCATGCATCTTCATCAGCTACCCTTGTAACTCCAAGGGCTATCGGTGCTATGATCCCATCTCCCATCGTGTGTTCACCTCCCGGCACGTTTACTTTGATGAGCATGTGTTTTTGTTTCAGCAGGTACCCTCGGCTATTCCTCCCAACACCGATGACGTGGGAGCCTCGACGCCTCTCCCAGGGTGCTCGCGCGCCGTTCTTGGCCCGCCCCTGGCTTTGAGGCGTGTCACCCGCCGGCGCCTATCGGTTCTGCGCCCCCGCTCATGACGCCCCCTACGACCGCGGCCCTGGTGCCCGCGGCCCAGGCATCTTTGGAGCCTCCTCTTCACGTGGCTCCCGCGCCCGCGGCCCCGGCACCCGCCCCGACCACGGCCCCTACACCTGCGGCACCGGCGCCCTAGGCGCCCTCTTCACCGAAAACTGCGGCCGCACCACCCATGGTCGGTCCAGTCACTCGCACCCGTATGGGTGTATTTCGCCCGAGCTTGCACTATGCTTCAGATGAGTGCATCCACACAGCATCCACCTCTACGTCGTCGCCATTGCCATCCTCTGTTCGAGCCGCTCTTCATGACCCGCTCTGGATGGCTGCGATGCAAGAGGAGTTTGATGCCTTGCTGCGCAACCGGATGTGGCAGCTTGTTCCCCGTCCCCGACACGCTAATGTGATTACCGGGAAGTGGGTCTTCAAACACAAGATCCGTCCTGATGGTAACCTTGACTGCTACAAAGCGCATTGGGTTCTTCATGGTTTCCGGCAGCGTGTTGGCGTCGACTTCACCGACACCTTCCCTCTGGTTGTCAAGCCCGGGAGGATTCACACGGTACTCCACCTTGCGGTTTCCCGTGCCTGGCCGGTGCACCAAATGACCGTCTCCAATGCCTTCCTTCACGGTCACCTCGAGGAGCAGGTTTTCTACCAGCAGCCCACGGGGTTCGTTGATCCAGCACATCCCAACCACGTGTGTCTACTCTCGCAGTCCTTGTACGGACTCAAGCAGGCTCCTCGCGCTTGGTACCAGCGCATCGCAGATTTTTTGCACCAGCTCGGGTTTCGCTCTACCCGCTCGGACGCATCGCTCTTCGTCTATCACCAGGGCTCTGACACAGCCTACTTGCTGTTTCATGTCGATGACATCATCCTGACGGCTTGTACGACTGGTCTTCTCAGCCAGCTCATTGCTCCTCTTTGCGCTGAGTTCGCCATCAAGGACTTGGGTCCTTTGCGCTACTTCCTCGGTGTTGAGGTCGTGCGACGTCCGGATTGCTTCTTTCTTCATCAGCGAAAGTATGCTCATGAGCTCCTGGATCATGCTGGCATGCTTAACTGCAAGCCTGCCACTACGCCTGTTGATACGAACGCCAAGCTCTATGCCAATGATGGTTCTCCTGCTTCGGATGCTGCCTTTTACTGGTCTATCGTTGGCGCTCTTCATTACCTCACTCTGACTCGATCGAAGATCCAGTATGCCATCCAGGAGGTGTGTCTTCACATGCATGCTACTCGGGATGTTCATTGGGCCGCTCTCAAGTGGATTCTTCGCTATGTTTGTGGCACTATGGACCTCGGCATCACGCTTCACCCCTCCACCGACACCATCCCCACCGCCTACTCCGACGCCGACTGGGCGGGCTACCCCGACACTTGTCGCTCCACCTCGGGCTACTGTGTCTTCCTTGGACCCTCGCTCATCTCGTGGTCATCCAAGCGGCGACCTACAGCCTCTCGCTCCATTGTTGAGGCTGAGTATCACGCTGTGGCCAACGTCGTCGCCGAGTGTTCGTGGCTTCGCCGACTACTTCAAGAGCTCTCTTGTCCTGTTGACCGTGCTACGGTGGTCTACTGCGACAACATCTCGGCGGTCTACCTCTCCGCCAACCCGGTCCATCATCGTCGGACCAAGCATATTGAGTTAGATATCCATTTTGTTCAGGAACATGTGGCTCTTGGCCATATTCTTGTTCTACACATTCCTACTTCCCAACAATTTGCAGATATCATGACCAAGGGCTTGCCTACGGCATCATTTGAGGAGTTCTGGTCCAGTCTTTGCGTCAACAATGGTGCCGCTTCGACTGTGGGGGTTGTTGACTATATGTGTTGTGCATATTGTGTATTCGGGTCCACCTCCTAGTTTCCTTGTATAGTTGAGGTCGTGGTCCACCCTTGTACATCATATACGTGTGTTTGCACCTGAGTAATACATTGTGCAATTCCCACAACATACACCCAGGGCGCCGTGAGCTCGAGAGAGCATCATGTAGTCATGATGGCAATCAATCTCGACGGAAGAGGAGTCTAAAGGGAGGACGACGATGATGGTCCCTGACTCCGCAGCGGGGGGAGCAAGCCGAGGATAGGGTAGGCAAATCCAGGTTAGAGGGGAGCACTCTGGATTTGGCCACTATAGGGGCGTGTCTCACAAGGATGGCAACAAGTCTGGTGCATGTGCCTACGGAGGCATCAGATAATGTGGCCCCTGGTTTATCGCTTGCTAGACGAGGGAGAAGGGTCGTGAACATGGAGAGTTGTCCGCTCAGTCCTTGCTACTAGTAGCACCTTGCGCCACACTTGATCTCCTTCGAGGACGATGAGCTCGAGGAGAGGGATTCCTCCATGGCATTGGCTAGGTATGCTGTTATGTTGCCACACCTCATGACATTGTTGCAGATGCTTGATCCGAGGGGTAGGGGAAGCCGACACGAGGTGTTGCAACATGAAAGACTGGGAGGACGCGAGGTGGGCGTGGAGGTGTAGCACTATCGAAGAAAGATGGCGGCGACGAGGGACCCATGTGAGCAGTCCCACTCCATTCACTGCACCATACGTGTGCCTAATCTTTACACTAAAGAATTATGATGCGGAGCATCCCAAGGTCATCCCCATGGACCCTCCATCGTCTCACCAAGTGCCTCAAGGACCAATGACATGTGCTCGTGCTAGGGCTCTCGAGACCGAGGTGACATCTCTCCTAGTCCAACTTCCTTATAAATCTTACGAGACATGGCTACTACCTCAGACGGATGTGTTTTGTGTGCTCACGTACGAAGAAGACCCCATCGGAGAGGCTCGTGAAGATGGACAAGTCCCCAAGCACACGGACAAAGCTTTGCATCGAGAAGGGCTGAAGAAGGCTCCAACCCCGGACATCCGGCCCCTGGACAACCAACTACAGAAGAGCACCAGCAGCCGAAGCTATAGGGCCCGGACATCTGGCCAGGGCCCGGACATCCAGCCCGGTAGGCCCCGGACAACCGGCCTCGTGCCCGGAAATCCGGCGCGCCCACCACAGAAGCATACCCGTTGCTGGCCTCGATAGCCCGGACATCCGGCGCCTCCCGACAGCCGGGTCATCCGGGCCGACGCCCGGACATCCGGCCCCTGATTACCTGCGTGCATCTCCTTTGGGCCATGACCCATGTACCCCTTCGCCCCGTAGACTATCTATATTCCTCCTCCTACATCTTTTTATGGTTAGCTTTATGATAGCTCATCTAAAACCTTAGTGGTTCCTCTCCTACGAGACCGCGGCCTCCTCGGAGAAGATCCACTGGATTCAAGACCTCCTTCACGGAGAAGAACATCAAGACCTCCTCACGGAGATGACTACCGCTACTTGTATCGTCCTTAGTTGACCGTGTATCGTGTATCACTCTTTGTGTTCCCGTATCTAGCATTTGTGTGGCCTAAACTTGTTGATTTGAGTGTTTTCTTCTTGTCCCTCTTGTGTTTTCCTTCGTGTACCATGTGTTCATCCTCGGGATCCCTCCTTTTCGTGAAAGATCGACCATCTAGGGTTCCACCCTACATCATTATGGTATCAAGAGCATAGGTTGACCATGAATTTGGAGCCCCACACCTTGTTTTCTAGCTTGTTTTTGTTGTGTTCTTCCCAATTTCAATAATTCCCCACCAAAAATAGCCCCAAATTTGTTTTGTGATCTGTTGATTTGACGAGATTTTGTTGAATTTGTTCCATGGATTTGCTGTGCCACGAGTGGATCTAGCTTTTCCCCACCTTTTCCCCAATTTTTAATCCGCAAAATCCGACGATTTTTTGTCCCAGAAGTCACCGTGTGCAAGGAGTTCATCAAGGCCTCGGGCACCCCAGACATCCGGCCCGTGCCCCGGACATCCGGCCTGGCCCAGACATCCGGCCCCTGGCCCGTACATCCGGCCTCCCGCAGCCTAACACCTCCCTTCCGAACCACTTTGCATTTTAGCCCGCCATTTTCGTTCGGTATCCCACCCACCTTCCACATACCACCATCACTTCCGCATACCACCATCACTTGCACAACCACCATCGCTTAACTGCTACGATTTTGGCAATTTTGTCTCACTTTGCCTTGGATACTTGAGTTGTGGTTTCACCGTTTCCTTAGATGTTTAGGCTACCTTGGAACGGAAAGACTTCGACACCACCACCGCTCACCCTCGGCAAGGACGGTAACATCAACGACACCTTGTTCATTCTACCTTGCAATTGCATTGTCACCCTATAGACCATTTTTGCGTAGCTTTCCCATCGAGACTAGCCATTTGAGTATTGCCGAGCCACGACACTTGTGCACATTAGTGATAGTCATAGATATTGCATACTACATCATCATATCTCCGTGTGACACAAGAGTGTCCCACATACACAATAGCTACCTTGATCCGAGAAGCATGCATAAGTGGCCAAAGAAAGAGCTCACAAGCTTTTAAGCAAAAGAGCCACCTAAATCTTATAAGCAAAAAGGAAAATAGCATCATACGCCTTGCATCAAAAGAGATCATATGAGTTAGCAATACATCATCTTGTGCTCAAACATTGGCACATCATACACTCATAGTATACTTGTGATAGAAAATCGTTACGTTTTGCCTCTTATAGGTTGTGCACAAGTGTGTATCCGCCTATTAAGCAATCGGTTAGCGTCTCTCTAGTGTTAGGCAACACGAGCATTTTCCGTGGATCCCACATTTCCGCTCACCCTTGGTTGCACAACCACATTTATCTATCTGTGCGTGTGTTCCGTGTGCTACTTATTGCTTGTGATCTACTTGTTGCATGAGCAAATTGTGAACCATTTTCAACATTATTGAGTCACTTTGACAATTGCATTGAATTTGTGCCACCATCCTAACCAAGCTCCTCTCAAAGCTTTACTTGTGTAGGTGTGAGAATCGACAAGAAGTGGTACAAATGATACTATTTCCGGGTTACATTATTGAGTGATCATTGATCCATTTTCAACTTCGGTCAACATACAATTGGTATTGTCTTCTCCTTTCTCCCACTCACACTCTATCTTGCAATGATGGATAGGCCGAGTACATCTTCGAACCCGCTCTTTGATGATCCTCAAGAATCGAACAACTACGTCACCAAACTACATCTCTTCGGTGTCCAACGAGCTCTACATCAAGAAAGTGAAGCTATGCGAGAGCACATTAAGCAAGTGGCCGCCGACACATGACAATTTGAAGCAAGAACAAGAGAGCAATTCGACATCATCAACACGAACATGCCTACTCAATTTGATGAGCTAAGGACTTTGATAGTCAATCGGCGCTCCTCATCCACATCTTCTCAAAGACGAAGCCGCTCAAGTCGCCATACCGACGCCACGAAAGGCTCAAGTACTCCTACATCAAACACTTTTCGTCAAGCCGCACGTCAAGATCGACATGACAACCGGAATCCACTTCATGACAAGAGCTACCAAGAGCTATTTGAAGAGCAAGAAAGTCGACATCATCAAAACCAAGCTACCCTTGAACAAGCGCAAGAACGGCAACGACTACGCCAACAACAACAAGAGAGAGCACGTCGACATCAAGAAGAAAAAGATGCTGAGGCTAATCGTCAAGCACAACAACACCGAGAAGCTCAAGCTCTTGAGGCACAACGAGCATTATGTGATTCACATCGCAATGTGGCAACTCGCAAACGACATACTCGTCAAGAAGAGGATTTCCTTCATGATGAGATGCAAGAGAAGCGCCATCAAGCACGAATGCAAGAAGAAGTTCCTCCTCAAGCGCGACAAGAGCAACAAGCTCAACAAGAACCACAAGCTCGGCAAGTACACCATGACAATGCACATCTAATCCGCCAAGAGCAACATGAGATTGATATTCGTTCCAATCAAGAACGCCCTAATAATAGGCAAGCAAACAATGACGAGCATCGCTATGGCAAGCTTAAGTTCACCATGCCAAAGTTTTCCAGAAGCATTGATCCCGAAGACTACCTCTCATGGGCATTGAAACTTGATAAGATCATCCTCTTACACAACTTCGATGAAGAGAAGAAAATTGCAATGGCCTCCCTTGAGTTCCAAGACTATGTTCTCATTTGGTGGGAGCAAATCATCGAGAGAAGAGAAGCAAAAGGCAAACCTCCTATCACCACTTGGGCTCAAATGAAGGAAGTCATGAGAGCAAGCTTTGTGCCAACACACTACAACCGTGACTTATTCAACAAGTTGCAACTCCTCAAGCATGGTACCAAGTCCGTTGAAGAGTACTACAAGGAGATGGAGATTGCCATGATACGAGCAAACATCACGGAAGATGAAGAACAAACGATGGCGAGATTCTTGAATGGACTCAACTATCATATCAAGAAGATTGCAGACTTTCAACCATACACCAATCTCCTCGAGCTAGTACATCAAGCCACCAAAGCGGAGCGACAAGTTCAATAAGACTACAAGTACTCCAAGTTCACCTCCAAGAACTTCGGCTCCAACAACCAAGCGTCAACGGCTTCGGCTCCTCCTACCTCTACCAAGCCATCTACAAACTTCGGTGACAAGTCAAGCTACAAGAATGCAACTACACCAAGTCGTCCACCTTCTACAAATAACTTCAAGCCAAGAGGTTTATCATCTACAACTACAACCGAGGACAACGCCAAAACAAGTTCCATCAAATGTTTCAAGTGCCAAGGGCGAGGCCACAAGTCATTTGAGTGCAAGACTGTTCGCACCATGATCATCAATGTTGACGGATCTTACGACTCAATGAGCGGCGATGAGATGGAAGACCTTGAGCATGTCGCTATGCACCGACAAGTGAATGAAGATGAAGATCATCAAGTGTTTTGCGACAATGACTCGAGTCCCAATATAGTTGTCTCCAAGGTCTTGACACTCCAACATCAACAAGATGATGATCAAAGATGCCACATTTTCCATACCAAGGCCGGCATCAATGGACGCTCCGTCAAGGTTATCATCGATGGAGGAAGTTGTCATAACTTGGCAAGCGAAGAGCAATGCGACAAGCTACAATTGGTCAAGACGAAGCACCCTCATCCCTACAAGGTCCAATGGCTTAACGACACCGGAATTCTTCGAGTCGAGCATACCGTGCAAGTATCTTTCAAGGTAGGCGCCTACGAGGACACACTTGACTGTGATGTGGTCCCTATGTCCGTGTGCCACCTTCTACTTGGACGACCATGGCAATACGATCGTGGAGTCACACACAATGGACGGACCAACCACTATAGCTTCAAGATGAAGGGCAAGGAATTCGTGCTACGTCTAATGTCTCCAAGTCAAGTAGCCGCCGACAAACACTTACCTACGAACCATCATGGAGAGAATGGCGAGAGAGTGAGCCACCAAAAGGAGAGTGAGAGCCACAAGCCAAATATGAGCGGCTCCACGATGAGCGACAGGAAGCAACTAGTGTTATTTGCCACGAAAAGCGAGATGAGAGAAGTGTGTGAGAACCCCTCGAGTGTCTTTCACCTTGTGCTTTTATGCAAAGGGGAAGAAAAATCTACTAACACTTCACCACCTCTACCTTTAGTGTTGTCTCAATTGTTGCAGGAATTTTCCGACGTCTTTCCTGATGAGCTACCTCCGAGTCTACCTCCACTTCGCGGAATCGAACACCGCATCGACCTCATACCCGGCGCACCACTTCCGAACAAGGGTCCTTACCGCATCAACCCCAAGGAAACCAAGGAGATACAACAGCAAGTGCAACAACTCATCGACAAAGGTCATCGACAAAGGTCATGTTCTGGTTATTCTCGTGCCTAAGAAAGATGGAAGTTTTCGCATGTGCTCCTATTGTCGCCCGATGAATACTATCACTGTTAGATACTGTTACCCTATTCCAAGCTTAGACGACATGCTTGATGAATTATGTGATGCCACCATCTTTTCGAAAATTGATCTTAAAAGTGGCTACTACCAAATTCGAATTCAAGAGGGTGATGAGTGGAAAACGGCTTTCAAAACCAAGTTTGTGTTATATGAGTGGTTGGTCATGCCAATGGGTTTATCGGAAGCGCCCGGTTCTTTTATGCGTCTTATGCATTTTGTCCTACGACCTTATATAGGCGTCTTTGTAGTGGTTTATTTTGATGGTATCCTCGTTTTTAGCAAGTCGCTTGAGGACCATGTGACACACATCCGTACGGTTTTACAAACCCTTCGGAAAGAGCGCTTATATGCTAACATGGATAAATGCACTTTTGGTGTTGACAAGGTCGTTTTCTTAGGATTTGTCGTTTCTTCACAAGGTGTTCATATTGATGAAACTAAAATTGAAGCAATTAAAACTTTCACAACCAATGAATCTCCTACAAGTGCGTAGTTTCCTTGGTTTAGCCGGTTTCTACCAACGTTTTGTGAAGGACTTTAGCACAATTGCTATGCCTCTACACACCTTGAGCAAAAAGAACGCACCCTTTATTTGGGGTCCTTCACAAGACACCGCGTTCAATGAGCTAAAAAGCTTGCTTACACACGCACCACTTCTTGCCCTATCAAACTTTGACAAATCTTTTGAGATCCATTGTGACGCTAGCTGATACGGTGTATCCTATGGACATCACCATGTCAAGAGTCGGCTTGGCAAGTGACACGTGTGACCTCTACTTCTCATACATAAAGGTGAATCATCTCCTTTACACGTGTTCACTTGACCCCTTCGAGGATGGTATACTACTTGACACTCCTCTCGTGTGCATGCATAGGTATTGTCGGAGCTTCACGGATGACGAGGAGGAGTGCAAGCGGCAAGGATCACCTACACCATCTACGAGGGAAGCGTGGAAGAGAAGACGGAAGAAACGGAGCTGCTGCAAGCTTCAGGCTCCGGACGACCGGCGTTTACCGGACGTCCGACGCGCCCCAGGCGACCGGACGACCGGCGGCCACCGGACGTCCGCGACATCGGCAACAGAACCAAAATAGCGGAAGTCCGAGAGCTACCGGACGTCCGGTCCCTCCCGAGCCACCGGACGTCCGGTGCCCAGCGGACGTCCGCTCCCTGCCTGTGCGCAGCCGCGGGCCTTTTGGCCATGTACCCCTTTCGCCCCTCACTTACCCCTTCGTGGCCCTAGACTATATATACTCCTCCACCTCCACCATTTTAGGGTTAGCAATGGTTTAGCTCATATGAGAGATAGAGCTTTGCTCATCCATCCCGGATCTACTCCACGAGAGAGACCGCGGCCCCTCTACGGAGAAGATCCACCTTGGATTCAAGACCCCTAGCGGGAAGATACTTCACGGATTCAAGACCTCCTCTTGGAGATGAACTTTACCTTGTATCTTTCCCTTTGTTGTTCATGTATCGTGTGATCTTGTGTGTTTGATTGTCTAGTGGATGTGTGATTGGACTTGTTCTTGTGTGTTTCCTCTCGTGTTTTCCCCCGTTTCCCTTTGTGTTCTTCGTGTTCATCGTGGAATCCCCTCCATTTCGTGAAAGATCCGCTGATTAGGGTTCCAACCTGTATCATATGGTATCAAGAGCCACGGTTTCTCACGAATTTGGAGCCCCCTCCACCGTTTTCTATCCTTGTTTTGTGTGATTTCGTCCAAAATTCGAAAATCCCCACCAAAAATAGCCCCAAAATTTTTTGTGATCTGTTGGTTTGTTGATGTTTTGTTGATTTTGATCCATGGATTTGCTTGGTTTCAAGTGGATCTAGCATTTCCCCAAGTTTCCCCATCTTTCATCCACGAAATCTCATCAATTTTGACCCCAAAATTATCAAATTCCGCCCAAAATCGCGTCCCGGATCTCAAATCTCGCGTTGACCCCGACCCACCGGACGACCGGCCTTTTACCGGACGTCGGACCCTCACGAAGCACCGGACGTCCGGAATTCACCGGACGACCGGAACCACCTATACAGCAAAAATTACCGGATTTCCGGTCTTTTCCGGACGTCCGGTACACCCAGATTTTGACTTCGGCTGATTTTTGTTTTGTCCATAACTAATTCATACGAACTCCGATTTGGACGTTCTTTAGCTCGTTTTGAAGCTCTTGACATCCCCCTTCACACAAAAATACAACCATATTCATTTGACACCATCATATTTTGTGGATTTTGGCATCTTTGCCTAGGGCCTCCACCACATCATCCGCTATACCACCACCGACTTCCGCAACCTAACCATTTTTGTTCCCATAGCATTTGTGGTTGCTTGAGTAGTGATTTGAGTCTCGTAAGGTGTTTAGGCTACTTAGGGACCATTGCTTCTTCATCAACCACCACCACCACTTCCGCATAGCATAGCCCACTATACATAGCCAACCCAACTTAACCAAATTTTGTTGAGCTTGTTTGAGTTGTGGCTCGTGTCTCCTAAGGTGTTTCGGCTACTTAGGGACCGTGACTTCAACTCCAACATCATGTATATCCAATCTTTCCACTTCCGCAACCACCACGGCATTGCCGCTACCACCATTTGACATTTGTCCTTGAGATTTTGAGTTGTGGTTTTTCCGTTTCCTAAGGTGTTTCGGCTAATTAGGAACAGGTCTACATCAAGAGCACCACCTCTCATCATCGACACGGACGGTAACTTCGACGACATCATTATATATTCCCTTGCAATTGCATTGTTAACCCCTAGCCCATTTTGCGTCACTTGCCTATCGAGACTAGCCTTTGAGTATTGCCGGCAACGTTACTTGTGCACATTAGTGATCATCGATCCGCCTTCCATTGCATATATACCATATCATCTTGGTATCATCATATCATCCCTTTTGTCACAAGATTGTTCCCGCATATACACAATTGCTATCTTGGTTTGTGCATTTCGCATCGTGGCCATACAAAAAAAAGAGAATAAGCTTTTAAGCAAAAAGAGAAAGACAAAGAAGCTTGTAAGCAAGAGACATAGCATCACATCATATCATATTATACTTGATCATCTTGGATCATCTTGTGCTAAAAGCATCGGAACATCATACACAAATAGCATACTTGAGATAGAAAGTTCATACATTTGCATCTTATAGGTTGTGCACAAGTGTCGTATCCGCCTATAGAGCAATCGTGCTAGCGTCTCTCTTGAGTTGTGCAACACGAGCGTTTTCCGTGGATTCCACATTTTGTGCTCATTCCTTGGTTGCACGACCCCATCTATCTATCCGTGTGTGTGTTTCCATGTGCCACATATTGCTATTGGTCTACTTGTTACATTTGCAAATTTGTGAATCTCTTTCAACATTATTGACTCTTTCGAACATTTTGCATCAAATTTTTGTGCCACTATCCTCACCGAGCCACTCGATAAGCTTTACTTGATAGGTGTGAGTGAACAAGTCCGGTACCAATTCCACTATTCTTTCATTTCACATTGAGTGAAACGGGATACATCCTCAACGTGGGAAAAGGTAACTTGGTATTGTTTATCTCATCTCCTACTCACCTTTGCTCGAGTCTTGTGATGGATAGGCAAAGCATTTCATCTTCGGTCTACAACAACAACGACGAGTTCGATGCCATGACGAACAACTTGTGCGCCAACATGAATGCTCAAATGGAGGAGCTCAAAGCCCTCATCAAGAACCGCAAGAGGTCTCCCTCATCTTCGAGAAGACGCTCAAGTGCACATCCTTCCGAGCTACCATCTCCGGCAAGATCTCATCGGCATCGACACCATCAACGACAAGAACGTGAAGGTCATGAGCTCAACACCAACAACCGCTCAACGACTTCACCGTACACCTTGGCATCTTCGCCAAGCGACTTCAAGGCATCTTCGCCTTTGGACATACGGCATCTTCGCCAACAAGCACCCCAAGCTTATGCTCAAGAGAAGCTCCCCAAGCTCAAGTCCGCGACTTCCACGAGCTACAACGACCTCGACAACGACCATGAGATTCCTTTCTATGGGACTCAAGACCCCGAGGAGTATCTCGAGTGGGAGCGCAAGATGGACGACTACCTCAAGCTACACCAAGTTCCCTATGAAGATCAAGTGAAGTGCGCCACAAGAAACTTCCACGACAACGCGTCAACATGGTGGCTTCACACACCTTCGACGAGCTTCAACGTGAATTGGCCTAAGACGAAGAGAGCTTTGAGGCGAGAGTTCGTGCCTCCCACCTACACGAAATATCTTCTACGCCAATTGGAGAACACCATACAAGGATCCAAGTCCATCGACAAGTACTTCAAGGAGATGAAGAATGCCTTGCGACGTGCCGGCGTGGACGACCCCATTTCGATGAAGCTCCACTTCATGATGGGATTGCACAATGACGTCTACAAGACTATCTTCTTCGAGAACTACAAGTCCCTCGACGACAACTACATTGGTGCTCTCAAGGCGGAACAAGAACTTATGAAGGCCAAGGCTTCTCCACCACAAGCAAACTTCTCGAAGACCAAGCTCCAAGACGGCGAGTATGAGGGTAGTACCACCACGATGTCCAAGCCCAACGAGCTCCAAGACGATGCCCCCAAGTTTGACTCCACCGCCATCCATCTTTGTGGCATTGATGATGCCGAGTCTACTTTGACTCTTTTTCAAGACGGTGCGGCGACGACTACGACTACGGAGCCATTCGAGGACCAAGCTTTGGAGGCGAACGACATGGTGACGAGCAAGGATGATGCTTCCATCTTTGGAGGCGAGAGTGATGATGTGCCATCTTCGGCCTTCATCCACGGCGACGGTGACGACATGGTTGAGCATGGGATTTTCCCTTCGACCACGGCGACGTATGATGACTTGAGTGACTTGTGCCACCATATTGAGAGTGAGAGCGAGTTCACCACTAGCCCCATATATGATAAGCTGCCCCAATTCCCATGTGAGGAGAGCCACAACCCCCACCACTTGAGTGAGATGAGTGACTCCACCATATGCGAGTTTGAGTGCACCTACCTTGAGGGAGTGAGTGAGCCACCACATAGAGAGAGTGAGATAGTTGATACGGCATGTGAGGCCAATTTCAACACTAACGACTTAACCTCTACCTCTATTGTGCCTTCTCATTTGGTGCTAGGTCCCACATATGATGACGCGCCGATTCTCGACGACTTCGTCCTTCCATTGGACAAGACGATGGCCATGGTGGAATATTATGCACCCCCCACATGGTTCCATCAAGATGAAGATGATGACCACCATTTGGTCTTTCCCACCTCACCTACACCACATGAGTGGAATGAGACAGGTAACAAAGGTGAAGGTGATGACCTCGTCCCACTAGTGGACTATGTTAACATTGATTGCTTGCATGATGTTGATCCACCTATTGCCATGCTTCATTCTAGTATGATTTCCCCATGCGATGATTTACCCATTTATGATGAGTTTGATGATTGCCATGTGGAGTCTATTAGTTGTGATGCCATTTTGCATAGGATTTCTTGTGATAATTCTCTCGGTCACATCATGTTTGACAATCCGCTTGACTTGTCATATGCTATGCATGAGATCAACAATATGTCATATTTGCAATCTCTTCATAGTAACTATGCATATGCCATTAAGATAAACCCAATTTGCACTTATGGCATAGATGACAAGCCCATGGTTATTGGCACTTGTTTTTCTTGTGATGATATTGACATGCTTCCTTTGCATCATATCCATCATATGCCATGCCATGAAAACCTAGCTTCGGATATGCATTGTTTTGGATGTTGTCCATTTTCTCCATATGATGTTTCCGATATTGCTCATGAGGAGACACCCATAGTTTCCTCATACAATTTAGGAGATTTTGGTCCATCCCATCCATTGCATGATCCCCATACTTGCACTAATTTGTGTCCCCATCGTACTATACATGACAATTATTCTTTCATGATGGATGACATATTTCTCTATCGTGCATCAAATTTATTTGAGCGATGCCTATCTTGTGCTAACTTTAACGTGCACATACACATCATGATGGATGATGTGTACATTTACCACGCGCACAATTTCTTTGGTTTGTGTGTCTTTTGTGTAGGTCCCCATACTTACTCGTCAACTTCACAAACGCACGAGTTGACGAAACGAGCTCTAGAGAGCAACGACGACTTGGGAGTCCATGGATTATCCTTCCAACCACTCCCTTCGCGCAAAGACTTCGCGCATCTCTTCTACATGGCACTCACATGGTTATGGGTTATTGTCCATTATATCTCTTATGCCCCTCTTGCCATGTTCACTTTGCATGATATGCTCATTTATATGCCTTTGCCATGCATTTGTGACCCATGCTTTGCATTACACATGATGATTGATTCTCATACTTGTATGTGTATTTGCAAGCTTGGTGGAGATATGACTTGTTATTGCCATGATGCCTTTGTACACCATGCCTATTATGATGCTTTGACCTTGATTTGTGATCGTGCTTGCGATATGTCATGTGCATTGCCTATATCCACTATTTGCTCACATGACATTATTGCCATGCCTTCTCATAGTATGTTGCATCTTCGCTCCACTAGTTTGCACAACTTGATCACCATGCTTGCTTATGTTGCATCACCGATGATTCATACTTGCTCCTTTCATGCGGTTGATGACAACCATTGCCATGCTTTGCACATGATTGATATTGCTTGTGGTCATATGTCTCCACATGTTGCCTCTCTCATGCTATATGATTGTCCATGCATTGAACGCAACCATGATCTTAGTCTTGCCCATGAGATTGCCCCCATAGCATTCTCTCATTTATTTGGAGATTTTGACATAATTCTTGTGAAGCATGCTTGCCTTACCTCTTTGCACCATATGCTTAGTGCCATGAATATAGCAATTGTTGCACCATATTATACATGCACTTTTGCTTCTAATGGTTATGTGCAAGAGAAGAGAACCATCATGATGGATGATGTGTTTATCTACCATGCACATACGTTCTTCCTTTTGTTGTGTGCATGTGTAGGATACTTGGAATATGTGTCGACTTCCACTTCACGTGAGTTGACCATTCGAGCTCTTGAGAGCGAACCACTTTCTACCACGACGCTTCTACATCGCACTTGCTTGTGCTTCGGCATTGTGAAGAATGCACAAGGACATACTTTCAAGGTGATATCCTTCTCTTTCGGGAACCCAAAAACCATGAGCATGAATATTGTGGATCATACTACTTGTGCTCCTTGCACCATGAGACTTATTTGCACACATGTTAGAGATCTTGATTTGACTTGCCATTTACACATCTTCATGCATCATGATATATATGCCTTGTGTGTTGCATCCGACTTGTGGATTACTTGCTCCTCTCATATGCTTGGTTGCAACAATGTCATCTCTTCACATATGCCATGTCCCATTGCTTTTCACATGATTGACTTGATTGCCTCACACATGATGAACAACTGCTCTTTCTATTGTGTTGAGTGCCATACTATCTTCACTACACCCTATGCACTTTATGCTTGGATTGTCTTGCACTTGACCCATGTGTTTAGACACTTCATTTTCCATGGTGTTGTGAATGATTCTTATGCCTACCATAGACCTTTCATTGAGCGCTTTATGCATGCTTGCTATGACCATGAGGTAGATGCTTATTCTCTTGTCACACATACTTGCATCACTACCTCCCAATTGCATACTTGGCCCCATGATATCTTTTCTTGTGCTCAATTGATGTGCTTAAATGCCATGCTACAACCCTTTGTCACACCCTATGCTATGCTTGATGACAACACTTGTTGGTTGAATCACCTCTTGAATGCTTGGTTTTGCACTAATGCTAACCACATTTGTTTTTCCAAGTGTTTGTTGTCCTTGCTCCTCTTGAAGGAATCACTAGACGGTGCGACACTGGAGAGTGCCCATGTAGAGCTTCAAGATGATGAGCACTTCGTGATGGTCCACATCTACATGACAACGCCATCTCTTTCCCATGGTGATTTGGTTTTCGATCCGAGGTCGGATCTTTCCCAAGGGGGAGGGGATGATACGGTGTATCCTATGGACATCACCATGTCAAGAGTCGGCTTGGCAAGTGACACGTGTGACCTCTACTTCTCATACATAAAGGTGAATCATCTCCTTTACACGTGTTCACTTGACCCCTTCGAGGATGGTATACTACTTGACACTCCTCTCGTGTGCATGCATAGGTATTGTCGGAGCTTCACAGATGACGAGGAGGAGTGCAAGTGGCAAGGATCACCTACACCATCTACGAGGGAAGCGTGGAAGAGAAGACGGAAGAAACGGAGCTGCTGCAATCTTCAGGCTCCGGACGACCGGCGTTTACCGGACGTCCGACGCGCCCCAAGCGACCGGACGACCGGCGGCCACCGGACGTCCGCGACATCGGCAACAGAACCAAAATAGCGGAAGTCCGAGAGCTACCGGACGTCCGGTCCCTCCCGAGCCACCGGACGTCCGGTGCCCAGCGGACGTCCGCTCCCTGCCTGTGCGCAGCCGCGGGCCTTTTGGCCATGTACCCCTTTCGCCCCTCACTTACCCCTTCGTGGCCCTAGACTATATATACTCCTCCACCTCCACCATTTTAGGGTTAGTAATGGTTTAGCTCATATGAGAGATAGAGCTTTGCTCATCCATCCCGGATCTACTCCACGAGAGAGACCGCGGCCCCTCTACGGAGAAGATCCACCTTGGATTCAAGACCCCTAGCGGGAAGATCCTTCACGGATTCAAGACCTCCTCTTGGAGATGAACTTTACCTTGTGTCTTTCCCTTTGTTGTTCATGTACCGTGTGATCTTGTGTGTTTGATTGTCTAGTGGATGTGTGATTGGACTAGTTCTTGTGTGTTTCCTCTCGTGTTTTCCCCCGTTTCCCTTTGTGTTCTTCGTGTTCATCGTGGGATCCCCTCCATTTCGTGAAAGATCCGCTGATTAGGGTTCCACCCTGTATCACTAGCGGTACCGGCATAGGTGGCGTGCTAATGTAAGAAAACGCCCAATTGCGTACTTTAGCGAGAAGCTATCCGGAGCGCAACTTAACTACCCCATATATGATAAAGAGCTCTATGCCTTGGTGCGAGTTTTACGTGTTTGGGAACATTATCTTAGACCTCATGAATTCATTCTTCATACGGACCATGAGACCCTCAAGTATCTCAAGGGTCAAACTACGTTGAACAAGCGTCATGCTAAGTGGAGTGATTTCACTGAGTCTTTTCCCTATGTCATCAAATACATCAAAGGCAAAGAAAATGTTGTGGCGGATGCGCTTTCCCGCAAATGCATGCTTGTTACACAACTTGAGTTGAATGTTATTGGCTTTGAGCACATCAAAGATTTATATGAGCATGATCCTTTCTTTGCACATCCTTATGCTAAGTGTTTGACTCACACTTCTTGGAAACATTACTACATAAAGGATGGATATCTTATGAGAGCTAACAAACTTTGCATCCCCGAGTATTCGCTTCGTTTGCTCCTTTTGCAAGAATCTCATGGAGGAGGACTCATGGGACACTTTAGACGCGACAAGACATTTGCTACGCACTCAAAGAACTACTTTTGGCCCAAGATGCTCCATGACGTCTCACGACTCACCAACCGATGCTCTACATGTCGTAAAGCTAAGTAAAAAAGCTCAATCTCATGGTCTTTACATGCCTCTTCCTATTCCATACCATTCATGGGAAGACATAAGCATGGACTTTGTACTTGGAATGCCTAGGACTCAAAATGGAAAGGATTACGTATTTGTTGTTGTGGATAGATTTTCTAAAATGGCTCATTTCATTCCTTGTAACAAGATCGACGATGCTTCATATGTGGCAAATCTCTTTTGTAGGGAAATCATTCGTCTACATGGAGTGCTCAAGACTATTGTGTCGGATCGGGACGTCAAGTTCTTGAGCTACTTTTAGAAGACTCTATGCGCCAAACTCGGCATCAAGCTCCTCTTCTCTTCGGCATATCATTCGCAAACCGACGGCCAAACGGAGGTGACGAACCATACACTTTCGACGCTTCTCCGCGTGTTGATCAAGAAGAACATCAAGGAATGGGAGCAATGCTTGCCCATCGCCGAGTACGCCTACAACCGCGCAAGACTTTCGACTACCGGCAAGTCCCCTTTCGAGGTCGTCTACGGCTTCAACCGTTTGTCCCCATTGGACATCATACCTCTACCTCTACAAGAGCGCATCAACATGGACGCAAGTGCACGAGCAAGCTATCTCAAGAAGGTGCATGAAGATACAAAGGCAACGATCGAGCGACAAGTCCATCGCCTCCAAACCAAGCTCAACATCGACAAGGCACCAATGGTGTTCCAACCGGGAGATCTTGTTTGGCTTCATCTTCGCAAGGACCGCTTCCCTCACGAGCACAAGTCCAAATTACTACCTCGCGCCGACGGACCCTTCAAGGTGCTAGCACGCTACAACAACAATGCATGCAAGATTAACATTCCACGCGACAAGTACAACGTGACCGATGCCTTCAACGTCAAGGATCTATCCCCTTTCCATGGCGATGAAGATTTCGATCCGAGGTCGGATCTTTGGAGGGGAGATGATGAGGAGCATCCCAAGGTCATCCTCATGGACCCTCCATCGCCTCACCAAGTGCCTCAAGGACCAATGACACGTGCTCGTGCTAGAGCTCTCGAGACCGAGGTGACATCTCTCCTAGTCCAACTTCCTTATGAATCTTACGAGACATGGCTACTACCTCAGAAGGATGTGTTTTGTGTGCTCAGGTACGAAGAAGACCCCATCGGAGAGGCTCGTGAAGATGGACAAGTCCCCAAGCTCACGGACGAAGCTTTGCATCGAGAAGGGCTGAAGAAGGCTCCAGGCCCTGGACATCCGGTCCCTTGGCTCGGACATCCGGCCCCTGGACAACCAACTACAGAAGAGCACCGGCAGCTGAAGCTACAGGGCCCGGACATCAGGCCTCGTGCCCGGAAATCCGGCGCGCCCACCACAGAAGCATACCCGTGGCTGGCCCCGATAGCCCGGACATCCGGCGCCTCCCGACAGCCCAGACATCCAGGCCAACGCCCGGACATCCGGCCCCTGATTGCCTGCGCGCATCTCCTTTGGGCCGTGACCCATGTACCCCTTCGCCCCGTAGACTATATATATATTCCTCCTCCTACATCTTTTTAGGGTTAGCTTTATGATAGCTCATCCAAAACCTTAGTGGTTCCTCTCCTACGAGACCGCGGCCCCCTCGGAGAAGATTCACTGGATTCAAGACCTCCTTCCGTAGAAGAACATCAAGACCTCCTCACGGAGATGACTACCGCTACTTGTATCGTCCTTAGTTGACCGTGTATCGTGTATCACTCTTTGTCTTCCAGGATCTAGCATTTGTGTGACCTAAACTTGTTGATTTGAGTGTTTTCTTCTTGTCCCTCTTGTGTTTTCCCTCGTGTACCACGTGTTCATCCTCGGGATCCCTCCTTTTCGTGAAAGATCGACCATGTAGGGTTCCACCCTACATCAGATTAGCACATGAGCACAGTGCTTCGTATAGATTTCTGATGGATCCTATGGAGAAAAGCAAAAGTTGAGATATGGGGATGTTTGAAACTGTTGCCTCCTTGTACATGGATGTATGATAATCGATGAATCGCCTTTTCTGTTTGTACGCTAGATATCAAATCAATCTGTGCAAAATAGTTGTAAATGTTCTCGTTGCCTCTCTTTCTACTGCTATCTTTTGAAAGTTAACCAGTTTGTGGATTTCTACATCAGAGACATCATGCGGGAGAGGTGATACATGGACTAGTCCTACATTTTTTTCATCCATTTTGGTAGTGTTTTCTCTTACTCTGATAATTGATTGGACATTAGCATTCATTGGGTGACAACGGAACGAAGAAGAAACGATTGAACCGAATATGTTCTTTAGATCAAACTATTCTAATAAGGTTGTTTTGGTAGTGATGTAAGACTGTTAAAAAATGAAGTTCTAAAGATTTTATGTCAGTATTGGTATGATTTTATGGATGGTGTTTTTATTAAGTTTAACTATTTTTGCTAGTCACATTTTTAGTTGGCACACGTAGTAATTGCACAAACAATAGTTCCCAGTTGGATACAACAATTAGAAAGTTGTACAACACGACAATACTAATATGATTAAATGATGTCCCGCTCTCGCACTGCTAATATAGCTAGACGTGCGACGTGGTACCAGATTTGTACACTCTTGCCCGCATGGTTGCACACGCACGGCCATAGAGTTGCACACTCTCATCGGTATAGGTGTCCACTCTCGTTGGCTACGAGAGTTGGCTTGACTTATTTTTCTTAATTATTACATTATGTGGTAGAAGGGTTCGGGAAGATCGCATCAGACTGGTGGGCGATGCCGATCTCCGTGGGAGTGTGTGTCCTTGTCAACTAGGTGGGCAGGGGAGGATGAGAGGGGTGCGAAAGAAAGCGATGGACCGTGGCATCGGGCGATGTATGGCACACTAATTTCTTTGTGGTACTCGTTGACATGATGTGCACACACAACTAGCCGAAAACATTTGGTTGCAACGGTATAATTTTACATGTGTGAACACGGAGTTGCACACTCTCATCTGTATAGTCGCACATGCACGACCGTGGGTTGCAGACTTCCGTCGGCATAGTCGCACATGTGTGACCGCGGAGTTGCACACTCTCACCCTCAAAATCGCACATGCATGAGCACGGTTAGAGGAAAAAATTGCACATCGACTGTCAGCTAGTTGCACATCAACGGCTAGATAGTTGCACCAAACGGAGACTAAATTGCATAAAACAATTCATCGAAACATATTCATGTGGGATCTAGTTTTGAAGAGCACGTGCGCGAGGGTTCCAATGATGAAACATAATTGTAATTCCGACACGCGGTTTTAAAATTTTAATTTTTAAAAAATATTGAAAACTTGAATTAAATACTATGGCACCTACTCACATGGATGCTTTTGTAATACCTTTTTGTTTAGATGATACTTTTTCTAATATAAGAATTAATTTTTTATACATTAATTAGGAGACACATTATTACCCTTTATAAATTAAGAGACCAAAGTTCCGGCCGCTCGCTAGACCAGACCATGTTTTCATAGTTTGCTGGAGTTCGCTTTGGTGTGGGTGGATATGCGTCTCTGTTGATTTATAGAAGAAAAGATTTCGCGTATAGAATAAGGTTTTAAGTGAGCTTGTCGAGATGGGTTTATTCTACTCGAACCTTCAAGAACTTATTCTACTAACAAACCACATTATTATACTAACACCTTGAAGCAGAAAAGCATAAAAATGAAATATTTATCTTTATTTTTAATAATAAAGCATGTACTGCTTCTGCCCGCACATCCGTCGTGACACTATTGGAAAAAAGCCCATGTTATTTTCTGTATTCAACCCGCAATCCTCATTTAAGTCACGGCCCGAACAGTTATTTTACATTTTTTTAAACACCCCTGAGCTAATATATATAGATAATTCATCCGCGGATCATATTTAAGTCAAACAAATGCTTTTCTAAATTATACATATCTTTTAAACTGTAACTCCTATTTTAACATATTATATATGAAGTTTGATTAGAAAAATATATAGAACAGGAATATGATGTTGTTTTTATCTGTTAAATAATTTAAATATTATTTTGGAAGATATTTAGGTTTAACAAATACATTTTTAAATTATTCGTACCTTTTAAGCCATTACTACGATTTGAACATGTTATATATGAAATTTGATTAAAAAAACGTGTACAATATGAATATGGTGTTATTTTTAAATGTTTAGTATTCTTTAAATATTATTTTATTTTCGAAGTAAACTTATAATTTATAGCACACGATCCATTTTTTTCGTACCAATGGCGATCCGGATTGCAAATAAACACCCACTAAAACCATATAGAAAAAAACATCGATAACTACACATGCATATCTCTGAAAAACCTCGCAGAGGAAAACAACAAATTTCTCATCACGAGAGTGAGAGAAAGCGAGAGAGGGAGGAGAGACGCCTTAGGATTAATCAATTTCAACATGTTTTGGTTTGTGTGAAAATCGAAGCCACCGCCGGCGAGGGTGTGAAAGAGGATAATCGGCATCAGAAATATGATGCCTCACTAAAACAAAAGAGATGAACCTATTGTTGTCTTGAGTGATGGTTGTTGGGTTAAGAGCGTGTGTTATTTTTTTTCTCCTGTTGCGACGCACGGACTCTTTTGCTAGTACAAATAAAAAACGCACTCCTGCCCTGTGACCCACCACTCTCCCATGTGCTCCACACGACCACCAACCTCCTTCCCCGTCTAGCTGCAGCAGACCACGCCACCTCCGCCAACCCCAGCCCCGTTGTCCACCACCACTAGCCCTGCACTCGGCGACCGCGGGACTGTCGCGACCTCCGTAGCACCCCACCCCACCACCTTCTCTCACTCCCGGCCGGCTCACCTCCATCCGCCACCCCATGGCACCGCGCCAGTCCCCCACCCAAGCTTAACGGTTGCGGTGCCTCCACTCACTCAAGGCCATCATGCCTCCCCTCCCCCACCAGATCGCATAACCATTCCCCATGTCCACCTCTGCTGCCAGCTCGTGGCGCAGCGACTCCATGGACAGTCGGATCTCGCCCAGGGGACCCACACACTACACACCTGCCGAATCTAGCCCCCGCACGCCCATGGGCACTGCATACCTTGGCATTAAGGATGCCGAGCACGGATCCTGCCGCATCAAAGCATCCTTCCATGGCTCCCCTGTCGGCGGTCATTTTGTAGCTAGATATGATGGTGGTTCCCTGCTCCCCTTTCACCCTTTCTAGTGCTACCCAATGGCATGCAAGTGCGGGAACCCCTTTCGATGAATCCCACAACTACTCGCCCAAATCGGACGAGATTCTACCCCGCCCCCTTCGCATACCTAACACCCAGAGTCCCGCATGTGTGCTGCAGTGACACAGCAGGCGAGATGCCTCCTTCGCAGCGTGGTCAGGCTCCATGGTCAGCGCCCACAACTTTGTGCAGTTTCATCGGGCACCACTTGACACTGTCGGCCTCCTCCACTTGGAAAGCTCACATGCGTGGCTCCCATGCAGTTTGGCGCGCACTCCAATGTGTTTCAATTCTTCAACCACTTATCTCTTGTGGTTCACTTGTTAGAGCATCTCCAGCCGCGTCCCCAACAGGTCCTCCCTGGCCACTTTTTCGGTGCCGGCGCCGAAAAAACGGCCCAGTCGCGCCCCCGGGACGCCGAAAATCGTCGGTTCGGACTATTTTTCCGCCCGACGGTCACAGGCCGAACTCGGCGCGCTGGGGAGCAGTTGGGGGCTCCGACACTAGGGAAAAGCGCGTCTGGCCCACACCGTCAGGGGAAAAGTCAAGGTTTTCATCCCCGACTCGCCTCCCACCCCCCGCGCCCTCGGCCACCACTAGCTATATCCCGGCGACGACCGCCGCCCTACTCCGCTAGATAGCCATTCCCCGCCAGAAAATAGCAGCGCTTCGCCGCAGCAGCCCCTCCAACAGCAGCTGGGCGTTTCCGGCCGCGGAGGCGCGGTTTAGCGGCGGGTACACGCCCACCGAGCGCAAGGTGTTCGGCGTATTGCCTGTCTCGGCGATGGACTCAGATGACGAGGAAGAGCTTGCCGCGCTGCTGGAGGAGGAGGCTGCGGCCGACGTCCAGGAAGAAGAGCATCTCATGGTGCTCGCTGCCCTCACCCAGCTGTTGTCGAGCCATGAAAAGCCGCGGGGAGGTGGTTCGGCGCCTGGGCGGTTAAAAGCAAAGAACCGACATCGTCTCGAAGGCTACTGCATGCTCTACTCCGACTACTTCGCCGATGCTCCACTTCACGGCGAGAAAACATTTCAGCGTCGTTATCGAATGAGCCAAAAGCTCTTCCTCGGGATTGTAAATTCCATCCAGGAGTTCGACAACTACTTCAAGTGCAAGATGGATTGCACCGGCGCTCTTGGATTCACCTCCATCCAGAAGTGCATGACAGCGATGAGGATGATTGCATATGGAGCTCCCGGTGATTTACTCGACGACTATGGGCGCATGGCCGAGTCCACCAGCATAGAGTGTTTCTACATGTTCTGTCGGGCAGAGGTGGCAGTGTTTGGGCCACAATACTTGAGAACACCCAATGCAGAAGACACTGCTCGGATCCTAGCACAGAATGCAGCAAGAGGATTTCCTGGGATGCTTGGAAGCATCGACTGCATGCATTGGAAATGGAAAAATTGCCCATTTGGTTGGTAGGGGATGTACAAAGGCGCCAAAGGCGGTTGAAGTGTGGTGCTTGAGGCGGTGGCCACACAGGACCTCTCGATTTGGCACTCCTTCTTTGGTATGTCAGGAACTCACAATGACATCAACGTGCTGCAGTGCTCTCCTGTCTGTGCCAAGCTTGTTGAAGGTCATTCTCCGCCGGTGAACTTCGAGATCAATGGGCGGCACTACAACAAGGGGTACTATCTAGCTGACGGCATCTATCCGAGATGGTCGACATTTGTGAAGACGATCTCAAACCCTGCGGCAGGAGGCAAGAACGCCTGGTTTGCGAAAATTCAGGAGGCTTGCAGGAAGGATGTCGAGCGGGCATTTGGTGTGCTCCAATATTGATTTGCTGTTGTTCGGTACCCCGCTCAGACCTGGTCCAAAGATCAAATGTGGGAGATTATGACTTGTTGTGTCATCTTGCACAACATGATCATCGAGAGCGAGCAAGAAGACCCGGTGTTTGACACTGAACCATACTACAGGTAGGGTCCTCTAGCCGAAGTTGATCACCAGCTACCAGCAACTTGGACTGCCTATCTCAGTATGCGTCAGGAGATCCGAGACCCACAGGTGCATCATCAACTGCAAAAAGATCTGATTGAGCACCTATGGAGGCTCAAGGGGGACGCCGTGTGATGAAATACGATTTTTATTTGTTGAACTATATAATTTGTATTGAACTATTTGTTGTTGTACTATTTTGTTGAAGTATTTGATTTTTCTGTGATGAAATATGTGTTAAGAAATAATAGTGTTGATAATTGAACGCCGAGACACAGTGAAACCACGCCGAATATGGGCATATTCTCGCCCATATGGGCCCTTTATTCGCCGAAATAGGGCTGCAAAGTGGGCCAATTTCGGCGCGTGGGGGCGAGCTAGGGGCGACGACTGGGCGCAAAACCGCCCCCAGCACCGACTGTATCGCCGGCTCGCCCCCAGGGGGCGATTTTTACGGGTCTTGGGGGGGGGGGGCAACGGCTGGAGATGCTCTTAGCACAAAGGAGGGCGGAAACAAACACTTCACCGGGAATAGCCGAGGACTCTCGTTGGCGCTTCTGCCTCTGGATGTCGCAATCTTGTAGTTCGGTTGAGCCCCCATTGTGGTTTCTTATTACTTTTCTTGCAGATAGGTGTATCAGTGTAGGGATGGAGTCAAATTCAAGGGATGTCGAGTAGGGGGTCCCGTGCTGTTAGCCTTGGTCTGATGGTAACTGAGTCACAACTTTTACTCAAGTTGGGCTCTCTTGGAGAGATATTACGCTATGTCATTTATTGACTGTATTGATTGAGGGGGTACAGAGTACAAATTGATGTACCACGAGATTGTGTGTGTATGAGAGTTCTCATCTACGGTCTAACCACTCGTTTTATATAGACAATGGGGTACCTAGGGTTTGCATAGGTCAGTTACATCTAGGGATAAACGTTCTGAAGACAACCTCTATGTCTTGGAGTATGCGCCAAGTCTTTGAGATATATCCACCCTGGTGCTCCTTCACCCTTCAAGTATGGCCCACTGGTTAATTATCTAGGGGTGTCCTCGACCAAACCCATATGGTCGGGAGCTAACGTGGCAAGTACCCCCTAGTTCAGGACACAGTCAGTACCTCCTGAACAAGTCTACAAGTAAAGGATGTTCCTCGGTCCTTCCGAGCTATAACTTGTCATCGGTCTTGAAAGCTGGTTAAACTAGTCTTCATCTTTTACTGATGACTTCTTATACCATGGGAATCCGAGGAGCCCCTTCACATGTTCATGTTTGCTAGTTACCTGAAGATTATTATCACATCGAGGAGAACCTCGGACCCGAGGTACCTTCCCCCACGTAGGGCTTTCTCAATGACGGTGCATTCCCGTGCTCCAGGTAAGGGTGACGATCCAGTCATATTCCAACACCCTTAATTGACCTGAATTTCACCATGCACTACAGAGTCGTGTAGTCACTTCAAATGTCATCATAATGTGCTAGCGCCGCTCAAGGACACTTCTATAGGTATGTCTGATCAATAAAGAGCTCGTGCTCCAGATTTGTGGTGGCGTCATCAACACAACCCTCGATTCATGCATGCTCTTGAAGCATGTCGTATGGGGAAATGACGAAATTACTACTATGCAACACACTTAATCTGCATTTTCACTTGCCCGTAAAAGGCTAAAGGCGAGACGAACCAAGCTTTACGGTCCTAATCCCGATCTTGCCTTCGTCATCCTCAAGCTCCAACGCCCACAAATCCAGAGCCTAGAAAATAGCTTCATCTCCTGCCCTTCACCTTCCAGATATGGCTGGGGAGGGTTCCTAAACGATGGGGAAACCCTCAAAGGATAGACAAAGCTTCATTATGGGGGAGCGAATAAGGCGGATGAAGAAAGTCAGAAGGCTGATTGACACCTCGGTCATCTGGAGTGAGGACCTAAACTAAGGGGGTCCTTCGCGTCCAGCCACCTCAACTCGCGTGAATCCAGGCCCCTACGAGCAACCGATGCCTTCCCCACCACTTATGGCTGATGATGGCGCACCGAGGTCACCAGCGCGGGCCTCGACAATACCCGAGGCCGAGTTGGCAGAGCATTGCCGAGACGTTGAGGCAGCCCTTATGAGCCAAGTCCTCATCCCTGAGCAGTGTGCTAGCCACCAAGCTGCCTTGGGCCAGTTTCGTTCTGCCAAGGCTGGGGTAATGGATACGTTCTTCTACCTTGTCAAAGACATGTAGGTATGTAATATTCTCCATTCCTTTATTACTTTAATCCCGAGCATGTAAATATTCCTAGTAGCCCTTAAGGTAGTCATTGGTAAAGTAAGAAAGTATACTGTAAAAACAGGAAGAAGAAAAAGTGTAGTTGGATACTACATTGTTTACAACGTACTCCCTCCGTAAACTAATATAAGAGCGTTTAGAATACTAAAATAGTGATCTAAACACTCTTATATTAGTTTACAGAGGGAGTATATACTAATTTAGCGGAGGTTGAATGATTTACTGCCTCTTAGGATCTTTGAGAGAAACACACAGTAGCACACGTGCGTTAAGCTGGTTTGGAAAACTAACTTGAGGGACGTCGACTCATCGAAACTCTATGCCAAAAAGTGTCTTAACTTAACATTGCATGAATCGAAACTCTATATATGCCAAAAAGTGTCTTAACTTAACATTGCATGAATATGTAGTAGCCCCGAAGACTCATGTCGACTCTCAAAGGAACCGACATGATGATTGAATCATATCGGTGTTGTGTCCTTTACTTTGTTTATATTACACATTTTATCATGCAGAGCTCCACTTCCCATCTGCGAACTAGCTCCTCGGAGCTAGAAGATGTGAAACGTCGGCTTGCTGAGGTCGAGCAGGAGGCCCAACACCTGAAGGAGCGGGCCAAGGAGACACGTGGTAAGGAACCGAGGTACTTTCTATTTAGCTCTACCTCGTACATATGTTAATGCATTCTTTCCAGGTGATTTTTTCGCGTCGGCGCTGAAAAATCGGCTCAGCCGCGTCCCGAGGAGCTCAATTTGGCTACGGCGAACTCAAGCCGAACCCGGCGCGCTGGGGCGCTCGGGGTCGCCGGTCGAAACGGTTTTGACGCGAAATAGCCGCGGGCCCGCCGAGTCAGCGACACTCGCCTTGTCGTCCTCAGAACTCCTCGGTTTCCCGCGAGGAATCAATGCCAAGACTGCCGCCGGTCAACCTTCCATTGATTCCTCACCACGGGGCAGCTCTTTACGGGGGGCGCGGCGACGCCTCACTCCCCAGCACGCGTACACACGTCCCCGCGGCGGCTATAAAAAGCGGCGCCCCACCCCCGCTGCTAGCTACACACGCCGTGCTCTCTGCATCTCTCTCTCTCCGCCGCCGACGCACCTCCCCTCTCCTCCATCCAGCCACCAGGACGATGTGCGGGCGGTTCCCCGACGACAGTGCGGCGGCCAACGGCTTCGGCCGCCGTTGGCTGCACGCGTGGGAGGCGCACCTGCTTTCCGAGGCGAACATCCCGGCGCCTCCAGACATGCACGTTGGGCCGTGAGGATGGAGGCTTAGCGCCAGAGGCATCCCCGCCCCCCCACTGCCGGACGCCGACGCGTGTCCGGTCAACGCTGACCGAGGAGCAGCGCGCCTCCCCGCAGTACGCCACCGACAACCACGGGGCGTGGGCGGCGTACTTTCAGCGCCGGCAGGAGCAGTGCCTCGTCTCCGCCAACGGGGCACCGATGGTGGGGGGGCGGTGGAACAGCGAGGGGCGATGCCTCTGGTGGGCTGCCCCCGGCCGGACGCTCCACGAGGAGCTCGCGTACCTCGAGCGCGGCAACGACCCGCCGCTCACATACCCGGCCGCCGCCCCGGTCCCCCACCACGGCGCCGGGCAGTGGATGCCCCGGAGGTTCGTCTCCGGCTCGTCCTCCTCCTCCCACTCCTCCGGCTCAGCGGCGGTGTTCGGCGTCAAGACCGAGCCCGCGGCGGAGACCCCGCTTGGCCGGTGCACCCGCACGGCCGGCATCGTCATCAACGAAGGCGGGCGCGCTTCCTCCTCGGCTCCTCCCCGCTTCGTCAAGCTGAAGAAGGAGCCGGGACTCGCCGCCGTGAAGAAGGAATCTGGACCCGCTCCCGTGAAGACGGAGCTCGGGCTCGCCGGCGGCGACAAGGAGACGATCGACGACGCGGCGGCGTTGAAGTGGGCGCGGGACGACTGGGCGTGGACGGAGATGGAGCGCCAGTGCCGCGCCTATGAAGAGCTCGTCGCATGGCACCGGAACCGGCGAGGTCGCGACGAGGGAGGCGTCGTCGTCCTCAACGACGACAGCGACGACGGCGCACCACCGGCACCGGTCCGTCAGAGCGACGTCGGCCAGGGCCCAGCAGGGGCGGCATACGCGTCATGGAGGAGAAGGCCGACAACGACGGCGACTTCGCCGCACTCACCGCGTCTTCGCGCCGTAGAACGACGTTAAAATGTTTTTGTAATAAAACTATGCTATAAAATGTTTTTTTCGCCGTACTTTAGACGCATTTCTATTTTGTATAAAAGAATATTGCACCTCCTCGGGCGACCCTGGGGCCGGCGGTTGGGGGCCCGAAAGCCCCCACACCCATTTTAGCGTCGGTACGCCCCCAGGCGGCGATTTTAATCGCCTCCTGGGGCCAACGGCTGGAGATGCTCTTACACCCAATTTCATATTGTTTCACGCATGCGTAGATCAGCGCATGGATGATCTCAAGGCCGAGGTAGACAAGGCTCACATCGAGACCAAGCAGCTCAGGGGGGAGGCCCAGGGGAACAATAACCTGCTCGACATGGAGTTGGAGACCCGTGAGGCTACATAGGTGAGGATGGCCATCATCGAGGGGGACCATGCATAGTGTGTCATTAAATGTGATGCACTAATGGATGCCAAGGAAGCGGACACTGCTAATACCAAGCGGCTCAACCAAATGAATCAACAAGCGGCCTCGATGAGGGAGGAACTTCGGCAGGCCTTGATATGTCCATTTTACATCATAATTACCTATTGCCATATATCTTATTCCGATGGTATATTTCACAATATGATTTGATTTTAATGCATTTTTTGTTAAAATGGAAGATACATTAAAGACGGAGATAGCATGTAGTGTGAATTTTGACCTGAAAAGGTTACGACAAAGATATAAATTCTCCAGTGGTCAAAATAAAGCGTGCATTTTTGGCAAATTATTTTGGAATATATAAGGAATTATGGAATAAAAATATGCTAGAGGGCACCCACCACCCTCGCACATGGGCAGGTGGCGTGACAACGCCCAGGACGCACCACATGGCCATGTGGTGCCCTGCTAGCTCCCCTCCCGATGTCCGTTGGCCATATATTCCTATTTTCCCTTGACAAAAATAAGTGAACAGATTTGGGACTTTCCGCTACCATCTCGAGGCGGAACTAAGGCAGCAACACTTCTGCTTCAGTGGATCGATTCTGCAAGGGATAGTTCCCTTCGGGAGGGGGGGGGAATCGAACCCTTTGTAATCACCAACACTCTCATCATCGTGGGAGTCATCATCTTCATCAAAATCTTAACCAACATTATCTCATCTATAGATTGTAGTTTCTCTCTTGTGATCGATCTTTTTTATCAAACCTCGGATTATTACCTGGGGTTGGTAGTACTGTTGATTACACCTTGTAGTTCATGCTAGCTAGTTTATTTGCTGGAAAATTATTATGTTGAGATTGTAAGTCATATATGTGTACCCACTAATCATGTTTAATATGATGAGTTGTGACTAGTTCTATTTGTACTCGAAAACATGGGAGAAATATTGCTATTAGTAATCATGTGAAGTTGATCACCATTCAATGTTTTGATATTATGTTGTTTTGTTCTTCCTCTTGTGTTGTTATGTGAATGTCGACTACATGCCACTTCACAATATTTGGGCCTAGGGAAGGCATCATGGGATTAGTTTGTAGATGATGGGTTAAGGGGGTGATGGAAGCCTAAACCATAGTTTACGTATTGTTCTTGAGGGGTTGTTTTAGATCCACATGTTTAATGCTATGGTTAAATATATATTAATACTTCTCTTGTATATTCAGATTCTTGCATGGAGGGTATAATCATAAGTAGATGTTTTTTCAAGTAAGAATTGTATCTTATCTCCGATCAACCCACATAATACCTATCAAGGCAATGAATGTCGGGTTGATGAATCAAGGTGAAAGAAACTTGACGATATTCCCGAGTGTCCTCAAGATCATTTTAATGACTATGAGAGGTATAATCGATTTTCCTTAGAACAATTAAGGATTCTGACACGTTCTGCACCTTGTTACTTTTGTTTATTGTTACTCATTAGCAATTATCTTGCAACCCAAACTATTGATCAAAACTGTCTTACAACACTTGCGGAGAATACCCTGCTGAAACCGATTATCTATTCCTTCTGCTCCTTGTTGGGTTCGACAATCTTAATTATGTAAAGGACTATGGTCTATGCCCTATAATTGTGGGTCAACAGGCCCTGCAAACCGTTTCTGGTAAGACATAACTTTTGTAGGTATCTTTGGACATCGAGCCTTCACCGAGCTAATGCACGCTAGCCAGCTGCCTTTCCAGATCTCACACACAGTGCCGAAGAGGCTTGCTACTTCTAAAGTGGAAGTCGCGAAGAGGTTGACTAGCAATAACATTGTTTGGCTTCAATTTCTGGATTTTACGCACAACATCCTCCTCGGCGATAAGCTGAATCTGCTCGAGGAACTACATAAGATAGCACGACCTGCCATGGAGGATATCTTTTGAGCCCGTTGGCATAGGAAGCCTGTGCCAATAAGCTACTTCGAGCTGGTACGTGGCCTACAATAGGGGCGTAACCAAATCCTCACAAGTTTCCTTCTGACAATAATGGAAAGGAAGTCCGGCCTAATGTCTTCTTTGAGAAGGTGGTGGAAACTCCTCATATATCCTAGAAGGATTGCAAACTCAAGGCCATCCCTGATGACCTATGAAGGAACTTTTTATCCTTGGTATGCTGAGCCGCATATCTATAAGGAATATTAACTTCGACAAGCTACATGTTTAATATTGGTTTTCTAAACATGCGAATTTGAATTTTCCCGTTCTGCGTGTCTTACTTCATTTTGACTCGATCTTGACATTTGAATGTGCGGTTGGCCGATCTTTGGCTTCTTCCTCTAAGCTAACTTCTTAGAGTTGTTTCTAATAGTAGAACTTATCCGACATCTCGGTGCCTGGAGGTGACCATATTAGAAACACGAGGCAACCCGACCTATTGGGCTTAAACAGGCGTTTGTTAGAGAGCATTTACGTAATGACAAGTAAATAGCCCCTGGTTCGATCCATGACTTTTTGAGTGTCAATCTCAGACACAACGTTTCAAATTTTCTAAGAAAATCATGTGCGTTACGCAAACAAACCTTATGGCTATAAATTTACTACTTTTCCCACATGAGGTACTTTACCGGTTCAACCTGAAGTAACAATCACGTAGGTACTCCCGGTACGCCCTTAGCCAAACATGCAGAAATGTAAGGGGTAGACATAGGAACTAGGCAACCCATCTATTGACCCAAGACACAAGTCAAAATTGTTGCATATATTGGCATAAGGTATGAGGAAGACGTTGGTTACTCCATCGATCACCTTGATGCATTGGAGATTGGGTTGCCTTTTGCAGCCCATGGGAACCTATTGTGGTGCTTGATGGCGTCTGATAGGTAATCAACCCGAGCATAATGAAGTAAAGGAAGTGATCGAAATTGAATGAGACCAGGAGTGTAATCGTAGCCCAAACTTTGGGTGTCTCATTATTCAATATCAAAACAAGGGTGAGCCTAATGATTGAGCTAAGCTTTAAATTAAGATACATGCTATAGATATTACATGTTATCACAGTGGAGGTGACGTTTGGAGGTATGATCTTCCGGCTTCATGACTAGTGGCATTGTGTCGTTCTGCATGACCCATGTTTTCTCAGCCCTTGTCGAGCAAGCGGTGGTGATGTCTGATGTTCTTCAATGTAGGCTTGCCCTTTATTATTCAATGTAGGGTTTCCCTTTATTCCTCAAAAAAAAGTGAGGAGTGTGCCCCGTGTTTACTGCTTGGAACTACGCCGATATGATGCGGGTCATAGAAAACCATGCTTCATGCCAGCACCCAATTTCACACAGCGTCTAGCGAATCTTCACCTCTGTATTGTGGCACTTCTTGATGCATAGCTTTCAAGGGCTTGGTCCTGGTCGGCTTACCTAATATTGGGCATATTTCCCTGTATCATCGTGCTCCACCAGCATCCTGGGAATATTTAATGGAAAATGTGATGCAGGGGAACGTGATCCTCGGGACGGCACTGTGGGATGTAGAGCATGTATCCCTATTTAGGGTCATGTCCGGAAAGCTCAGATGTGGCGTCCATCTGGTCCTTGTGTGGTGTCTGATGTATACTGGAGTCACCATCGAATGCACCGTGAGTTAACCATTGATGGTTAGTGGGATCAGGGCTGCCTGGTCTATCCTTTGCCCTTGACACCTCCTTGGCTGCTGGAACCTCAATTGTGAAAGCCATTATCTGCTCTTTAGTTCCGAGTGATCACTCTGTGTTGCCGTTTACCGTGATGACACCTTTGGTCCTACCATATTTAGCTTTAGATAAGTGTAGTGTGGGACATCGTGGAAAAAGGGTAAGGTAGTTCTTTCGAGGAGTGCAGGATACCCACCCCTAAAGGGAACAATATCGAAGCTCAAGTCTTGGAGGCGGTAGTTTCTGGGTGTGCCGAACACTACATCCAGGGTTACCCTGCCAGAGCATTGTGCCAATATGCCTAGTATCATACCTTTGAACCTGGTAGTACTAGGATATGCCTCTTCTTAACGGGGTCAACATATATATGGTTGAGGCTACTACCTCCATCCCTGAGGACTCGAGGCATATGAAAGTCGTTAACAATGGGATCGAGGACCATGTCTACTGTTACCCCATAGAGGCCACTGGTCGGTTTGTCACGCCGATCAAATGTGATCGGTAATTCTGACCATTGGTTATTCTTGGGCTCTATGTTCTCTACAACATACACATTGTGGACTGCATGGTTCCTCTCGTTTCCAGTGACGTGCGTAGCGTAGATCATGTTAATGTCTTTCGCCTCTAGATGGAATTGCTTCTGTCATCTATTGCTCTGCCCCGGCTGGTCTATATCTCTGTTGTGATTATTGCCGCGGGGTTGGCTCTTAACCTGGTTCCTGATTGTAAAATTTTGAGCTTGCTTAATAAACTAGCAATTCTAGTTAGTGTAGTTAGTCGGCTTCTCAGGTTTTTTATGGATATGACATGGTTGATCCAAGATTTCCTTTTGCCATCATTTTTGTGATGGTTGCCGAATCCAGTGTTGACTTCACCATCCTTAGCATTACCATCGCTTCTATTGTGACACTTACTATCATTACACCGAGATTTAGCATTCCTGTGGCGTGCCACAGATATGCTGGGATCGGCATGCCAACATTACTTTCTAGCAAGCCAGTTATCCTCACCAATATAAAATTAAGTCATTAGCTCTCCCATGGTCCTTGGTTTGACATGCCGAAGTTATCTACTTAGCCATTCATTGCTGATATTGAGCCAAGAGGGTGACATGACCTCTTCGTCGGGACAGTCGAATGTGGTTCTTCATTGTTAAGAATTGATTCCCGAACTTGCTTACTGACTCACCAGGCTTCTGTACGATACTGGGCAAGTCATCTAAAGCATGCGGCTTCACATAGGGGCCCAGAAATTCATAGAAACTCGTATTCGATGTCATGCTATTCGTTGATCAAGTCTAGTAGGAGATTGTTTAACTTTAATGGAAAGTATTTTACAAAATGGACATTGTCTCCACCAAAGATGTCGACAGCAACGAGGAAATCTTCATTCCATACCAGGAGATTTGTGGTACTATCATAGTGACCAACATTTACGGGTTTAAGCCCATCAGAGAGCTGATGCTCCATGACCTCACCCACGAAACATTGGGAGTGATCAGGTCCTCGAAAACGCGAAATGGCATGACGCACATCTAACAAGGGTACAATCTGTTTTCTAGTGTAATCACATACATCACCATGTTTGGCCAGATAGGCTAGGTATACTGTGTGTCTAGCAGCTGGGCGTTGCCTAGGTTGGTAAATGGACAGAGGAAGGTTCTCGGGCCTAATGGCTTTTGTCCCACGGATCTAGCATCTAATCATCTCATTGAGGGCTTCGATCACTACACCATGTAGCCTCGGGAGCATGCCTACAAGTGCCGACTTAACATCCCATGAATTGTGGGTGGGTTTTACTAGGCCGATCGTGATTATCAGCAACTTGCACCTTGATATGACGGTGTTATTGGTTGTCGCATCCATCTCATCCATGATGTTCGAGCGTGGGTATAAAGACTCGTCGCTGGCTTCTATCTGCGCTAACTGGTATTAAGCACGTCTTCGGTTTGGAAGATATCATTCCACCGATCCGTGAGGTGGTCCTCTACATCTCAAAGACGTTGAGATTTGTTCATTATTCTCTTGGTTGTACTCAATAGTCTTATGTGCAATGCGCCATAGTTGGGATTGCCTAGAGATTTTTTCACGATGTCTTCATCCTCAGAGCCAAGACTTCTTTCGAGGTCTTCATTGGGAAAATCCTCGTCGTCACCGGGATTCTTGTCTCCGTCGTCATCGCCTCCTTGCCCGCTCCCACTTTACGTGGATGTTGCAGTCCACTAGCTTGTATTCTTCACGACTGATGGATAATTGTCCGAGGACTCTCCCACGTCATAATCTATGTGGGTTGCCTCATCGGAGGTGCTTGCAAGGATGTCGACTAAGTATTTGACGTTGGTGACTACATGGTTGGTGGGTGCGTTGAAAATTCGACATGTCCCGGTTTATCCTATATCCAATTGTAAACCTAGTTTTGAGAATTCGAGATCGCAAGATGCTGAATCCGGTCTAACATCTCAGTCAGAAGTGGCTGGTTGTTTTCTTCCATGGCACGATCGAGCACCGAAGGCAGAGGGGCTTCACCGAGGTCCGATCTTACATGGACCTAGGTTCTTCGTCAGGAAACAGGCTAGATGCCTAACCATTAAGCGAGGTGCTCAGATCTAGATTTGAGGTATAGATTGCATCATCCTCTTGCACCTGTCCTAACTCCGAGTATTGGTCACGTGAGTCATTATGCTCCTCGATATGGTTTGACTTCCAGTTGGAGAAAGCAAGCTAGCCGCAATAGTCCAGGGCATATTCCTGGTTGCCGAAACTAATGATCCGACATGTAGCAAAGTTCTTGACCTGGCCAAGGTGGACGACCGAATATGCGAAGACGGTGATGCTACTAAAGAAAAAGATCTATACTGGCAGAAAGTCATACATCAGCTGACTTGATCGTTGATCTGGAGGTGCATCATCGAACCGCTTGGACTACTCAGAGGAACTTGCATGGGCTACCAATGATGGAGTTAATCCAACAGATCTCGTGCACGGTGTCCAGAGTTCTAGCCTTGGTGCGATGGTTACAGAGGCACATATTTTACCCGGGTTTGGGCTCTCTCGAAGAGATATTACCCTATGTTCTTCTTTGATTGTATGGATTTTTGGGGTATATAGTACATGTTGATCTACCACGAGGTCGTGTGTGTATGAAACTTGTCGTTTATGGTCTAACCACTTGGCTTGTATAGATATCGGGGTACATAAAGTCTACATAGGTCAATAGCAGCAAAGGATAAAATGTGTCAAAGAAGACCTCTAAGTCTTGGAGTATGCACCAAGTCTTCGGGAGATATCCACCTTGGCGCTAATGGGCTGTTCGAGTGTGGCCGACCAGTTTGTCATCTTACGGGGTCCTTGGCCCGGCACATATGGTTGGGAGCCGACGTGCCAAGCACCCCCTAGTCTAGGACACCGTCAGGCAGTTTGGCTCGATCGACGATGCAGTTCGGCTTGGATGTGTATGCTTGTTTGGGTGTGTCTTGTGTGTAATGCTTATGTTTAAGAATGATATGTGTAAATCTCATGGACATGTTTCGTAAAAAATGTTACCCTAGATGTAGTTCATTGTAGAATGCTCTGTAATTCATTTTGTAAAACTATAAAAATAAAAACATCACGACAATTTCATTTCTTCTAAAATGAAGTTTGCCTTGTCTATGACACGATTCAAGACACAAAAAACAATTTTAGTAATAACACTTCTTGTTCACTCTCCTCATTCTCTCGCTCCGGACTCATTAATAAAATGTTGAGAAAAGACAAAACTTTTCATGCAGTTCACTTCAATTCGTTCTGAAGTGTAATTTTCCCTGTCGAGAACTGTAATCTACAATACTAGGAGATGGCTTATAGGTGAACCCTAAATAGTGGCGGGCCAGTCTTGTAACCCACCACGGCTAATTTCGAAAACAAGCAGCGGCGGGTACCAAATAGAGCATGCCATAGCTATAAGCTCAACTGTGGCGGGCAAGATTCATACCTCAACACTGGTAGAATCTCCCAGATGAGAATTATTTACGTCACTCAATTGTGACGGGCGGCATCAACTTCCTGCCAGAGGTAGCTGGCCCAGCTGTGGCAAGGACTTGCAACAGTCTGCCACTAGATATTTTTGCGGGATGCCCAACTTTAGCAGAACATAGTTGTGGCGCGTCCCCCGGAGCACCCGCTAGAGTTCTATTAAATAAATGTGACCGGCATTTTCTTTTGCTTGCCACATTATATTTTCCCCTCGCAGGCTGCTATCCACGTGACTTATAGGTGGCGGGCGTGGCGGGGCCCGTCAGTGATAAGCTCGCTTGTAATGTATGCGTCCTCCTTGTTTATTGGCCTCATCCCTCTCCCTAATTTCTTATTCCTCCGACTCCTCTCACCATTGGTCATCCACCACATCTCTCTCTTCTTGATTTTACGCAACCAATCAGAGAGAGACGAGGAGACAAGTTTTCGGTGTGAATTCTTTGTGTATGTACGTATGAGCATGCATGGATACTTGATTGTTTGTGGTGTGGCGGATGTGTTGGGCAATTCAACTTTCTGTTGATTGCATGCTTTTGTTTAAAAAAATCAGGGAATACAAATAAGTGCTAAATTTGGTCAAAATGTTGATTAATTTCCATTTCGTCTAGTTGGTGTCACTCAATATGTTCATTTTTTTAGAAAAGTTCATGCTGATTTTTTAAATTTTCCATATTCTTAGATCAAACAGTAATCTGTTACATTATGTGTGTACATTGCAGGTTTTCACGTCGAATGATGGATCATAGCTGGATGTACTCCATACTACGGGCATCTAATGATTTTGTTAATGGTTTGATAGAGTTCTTACAGTTTTGCGGAGGAACATGTTAGGAAAAGGGGTTCAAAGAACATATGTTGTTCATGTGTTATCTACAAGAATGATGTTATATACACAATTGAATCAGGAGAGTTGCATAAGAACTTGTTGGCTAGTGGTTTCATGCCTGATTATATGACATGGACAAGTCATGGTGAGGATGGGAAGTCTTGTGAAGCAGAGGAACATGACAAAGAACAAGAATGGATGATGGGTTGGACATGGTGAACAATCTGGCGGTGATAAATACGACGTGTCCAGCGAAGACTCCGACGAAAGTGAGGAAGCTGAAACGGAGGAGGCGGTCATCTAGATCAAATTGGCGGGAATGGTGCACGATGAACACATGCAAGAGTTGATCGTGAAAGAGACTATCACCGAGGCGGCTTCTCGTAGAGAGGCTACCAAACTGGAGACTCTTGTGAAGGACTCGACAACTCCTTTGTACGCTGGTTGCCAGGCAAAACACACCTGGCTAAGGGTCACGACGAATCTTATGGACATTAAGGCAAAAAGCAATAGCACAGAAATTTCCGTCGATATGAATTTGAAGTATTTGCATGATGTTTTTCCTGAGGGCAATGCGTTGCCAAAGAGTATTGATGAGGCAAGGAAGGTATTGTGTCCTCTTTACATGTAGCCGGTAAAGTACCTTACAAGCAAAAATGATTACTTCAATTACCGGAATGAGTACTCCGACCTGACAAGGTGTCCAACATGCAATTTTCCCCAATTCAAGTGGGGAAACAACAGTCGGTAAGACAATGATGATGACAGAGCACCCTCTAGCGGTACCCCTTATAAGGTTGTGTGGTACTTTCCAATCATTATATGCCTAAACCGCTTGTATGCAAACAAGAAGGACACAAAGCTTATGCTTTATCATTCTACAAGGAAGAGGGGTGACAGCGTGATTAAACACATTGCAGATGGTTGGCGGTGGAAAGCAATCGATAACGAGTTCCCTCATTTCAGTGGAGTTGATAGGAATGTCGGGTTGGGATATATTGTGGATGTTCTTAATCCCTTTAGTAACCAAAATAGCATGCACAACACTTGGCATGTGGTTGTGTGCATCTACAACCTCCCCCCATGGGTGTGCATGAAGAGGAAGTATCTACACATGGTCAAGCTAATTCATGGGGCCAAGGCAACCAGGCAGCGATCCGAACTTGTATCTACATCTACTGAAGGAGGAACACGAAATTTTATGGGCAGGTGAGGTGGTGTGGACATATGACGCTAAAACGGGTACGTATTTCCCTATGAAGGTTGTGCTACTCACAATGATGCATGACTATCCGGCATAAGGTTATAATTCAGGCCAGGTTTGCCACGGGAATTGCGCATGTGTTACGTGCATGCTTGAAACTAATTCTCTATATCTGAAGACCTCTCATAAAACTGTTTACATGGGGCATAGAAGATGGCTAAATAAAAAGGATGAGTGGAGAAACGGAGAAGATTTGTTTAATAACACAAAATAAAAGTAAGGGAAGCCACGCAAGAGAAGTGTAATAGAAATCCTACAAATGTTGAACAACTGGGAAGAGCGTCCAGAGCATGAAAAGAAACAGAAGAGAGTGGATCCACTGTTAAATATATGGAAACCGAGGTGTCATGCATATCGCGAAGAACGTTGGTGAGAGTTTGGTTTCCACCATTTTGAACATCCTAGACAAGACAAAAGATACGATGAGCTCAAGAAAACACCTAGAATCACTTAAAATAAGGCCGGATTTGTGGGCTGGCATGGAGGAAAGCGATGTTGGTAAGGCTAAGAAAACGGTATCAAAATTTAAACCCGGTTGCTAAAGTCTATCTCCAGAGGAACTTGAAAAGATATTCAACTGCCTTCCTAGTTAATGTTCGAGTAAGTTTCGTGCACTCGTCAAACATACACAGATATTTGTAACATGAGAAGAAAACTTTATCTAGGATGAAGCCACATGACTGTCACGTGATAATTAAACCAATACTTTCGGTTGTACTAAGAGGAATAAAGGAACCGCATGTCTGAACCGAGAGTCTGACTTCATAAGAGCTCACACTATGGTGCTACAACACATTAAGTGTGTCAATCCATATGCTAGGAAGCACATGTTGCATTTGAGAACTCAATACAGGAAACGTGGGTTAAAACGCTCGAATGAGCAACAAACAAATGAGCACAACAAAAAGTTTGTGTCTTGGTTCCAGACATACATGCGAGAACATCCATTTTTAGAAAATGATGACAGAGGAACTGAGCGGTTCTCCTTGGCATCAGGATCCCCATTGAATGTGAACACATACCAAGCCTATGACATCAACGGATACACTTTCTATACGGAGGCCAGAGACAAGGTAAAAGGTGTGTACCAGAATTCCGGGTGACACTACATCATACACTGGTAATGAAAAGAACAAACACTATGAGAGAACCATAGAGATTTGGGAACTAAGGTACGTGGATGTAGGGATATTCCCCATTTTCCGTCTTAGATAGGCGAAACAAGTACTTCAAGAAGACGATTATTTCACAACCATGGTTATACCAACAAGAAATGAGTCCGTGAACGTGCTTGCAATAAGTGCCTTAAATGAGCCATGGGTACTGGTGAAGGCCGTGTCTCAACGCTTCTACATAAAAGGACAAATTAAGCCTACCCGTGTGGTCTACCGAAGAGGAAAGAGGAGTATCGTCGGAATGGATGAAGTCAATGATGAGGAGGACTATGACCAATTCGATGACTACCCCATGGAATAAAAAGGCGTCAAACATGTATCGAGAAGAAGATCATCAACATTGCCAAATGAGGACATTGCACCATGGTCAAGACGGTGTCAGAACAAGACAATAGTCCATACCAGGAAGAGGATCACAAAAATTCTTGTGAAGACCGTCAGTAGAATCCATTAACAACTTATTAGTAATGTCGTTATGTGAAGGTTAATTAATGTGTAATATATATATATATATATATATATATATATATATATATATATATATATATATATATATATATATATATATATATATATGCGTGCATGTGTGGATCTGATAGATAATGGTCGTGTCATGTGATGAATATGTTGATTAGAAGGATTAACATTTAAAAAACATTAGAAAATTCGAAAGAAACATAAAAAAATATTGCGGTGGCGGGCGGGGGAGGGGCCCCGCCATGTCGACCCCCTCCCCCCAAATACGCTTGTACCGCATGCTCCGTTCAAACTACCCCCTACCGAAATCCTAGTCGTCGTCACCGCCGGCGTGCACAGTTGACCTCTCCTCGCCAGCTTGCTTGCCTCTTGCGCACCACTGACACCGCCGCGGTGTGCTCGCCCGACGCACTTGCAAGACTAAGGAAGAGCATAGGGCACCGCCGCGGGGTCATCGTCATGTGCCCATGGTCTAGTCCGACAACGTCATCGGCCCCTAGATCTCCTCCAACACCGTCGCCGACGTACCCACTATACACCCCACTCCTCAGCCACCTTCGAGCAATCTCCCACCTAGATACATATATATTACTGTTGACCCCATCTGCTTCGAGCAACATGAAACAACATTATTTGAGCAACACAAGTGTTTGATGAAATGTCTACACTGACGTATTTGCAAGAATTAAAATGAGTGCCAATGTTCTGACGAAATGTTAATTAATTTCCGTTTCGTCAAATTTCTGGCACTCAATATGCCCTATTTTAGGAAAGGTCATGCTGAAATTTCTAACTTTTTGTCAATTTGACAGTTAGTTGAATGGATCCCACATTGTAGTATCATCTCAAGACGAACTCAACAACAACCCTGATGTTGAGATGGGCACCCCCGACGTCAAGACGGGCGACAACCATCATGAAGAACTGCCTACCAAGCGAGGAGAAACGAGCCCCACCGACGAGAATTCATCCAGTACCACCGCCAACAACAAGAGCACGAGTAAGGCTAGGCCACCGAACAAGCTTCACGAAGCTATCATTACAATAACTGCTATTGGCCCAACAGGAGAGCCCATCACCCTAGATATAGCGGCAAAGACATATAGTAATATGCTAGTTTGCATCTTGAGGAAGAATGTCTCGATCGGTTGCAAGGATGTCGGCGGACATAAGGAGAAGCTACACGAAGAGTTACACGAGAGTTATACATTTCTGCCTGACTCTAAAAAATTCCAAAGAGTATGCCCTGTCGAAATGGTCGAAAATCTTTAGGGACTAGAAGTTTTGTGAATGATCAGGAAGCAAGTCGAGCAAGGAGGTAAGCACTCATTTCCGTAATTTAAGAAAAAATCTGCCAGGTAACCACTGTCTGGGCTCTGGTGGTTATAGAGATGCAATACCCAAGCGGGAGAAGGAGGTTGCGGACTTTGAAGCAGCTGGTAAACCACCATCATTCTTGGAACATCGAGATTGTCCGCGTGACTTCTATTACCACAACTTATGTACTTTTTTGTAGAGAAAAATGAAGGAGGAATTTTGACCCGGTCCTGATGAATCTCCGTACGGCTATAAGTATGAAGACCATCTAACATGGGCTGTGAACGAGGGATTTGGGGTTGCTAGGAAGCCCAAGAATGTGCATGTGTTGGGTGCGGGTACGATGATGTGGGACCAGGCCTATCACCAAACCAAAGACATAAAAAATATAGAAAGAAAAACAGGGTTGATGACAACATCGACGGCAAAGTAGATGGAGCAATTTAATGAAGGTTTGCTGAAATATTCCCGTTTGGCCACAAGCATCATTTATATAGTAGCACCCAAGACCCACGAGCAGCGTAAGATGTTTCATGCTAGCTACTAGCCAAAGTCAATGGCGTACCGATAAGGGTTGCCAAGGGGAAAATAATAATATTCACATATGGTACTAGAATGATACATGGGGTCATCCGGTCACTGGACATGACGATGGTGCTACTGCAGTATGTAATGCCAGGCTTTGAATACTATTTGTAGCCTCACCCTCCTGATGAAGGAATCACTATGTTAGGACAATTTATGCGGGGCTACCTGCTTAAGTGGCCACTCAGTGATATAGAGGTGACTAGTCCACACGGATTCTCAGGTTTTGACGCGGATCCCGCCTTCGCAAAACTTGACCCCCTTTTCAACATTGGCAGCATTGGAGACATTGCCAAGGATATTCCGCAATCAGCGAGGAAGAATCTATGTGCTGATTGCGGACCATCCACAGAGAAGCCACATGTGCCATATGTTTTCCCCGAAGGACATAAATGGAATTAGTATAAGCTCGGCGAATCATTGCTATCGGACTCTACTCACCCTCCTGATGAAGGCATCACTATGTTAGGACAATTTATGCGGGCCTACCTGCTTAAGTGGCCACTCAGTGATATAGAGGTGATTAGTCCACACAGATTCTTAGGTACTGACGGGGATCCCGCCTTCGCAAACGTTGACCCCCTTTTCAACATTAGCAACATTAGCAGCATTAGAGACATTGCCGAGGATATTCCGCAATCAGCGAAGAAGGATCTATGTGCTGATTGCGAACCATCCACAGAGAAGCCACATGTGCCAATTGTTTCCTGGAAGGACATAAATGGAATCAGTATAATCTCGGCGAATCATCGCTATCGGACTCTACATTGATGACCCTCTCAACAGATCTTAATGTTCTACACGATGACGTGGTACGTAGATCAAAAGAAGGTCAATAAGGTGATAGGGCCAAGGTTCTACAAGGTTATGATTTCTTATATTTGACCTTCTAGTTTGATCTCATCCATGCTAATTACTTTGTTTATTGCGCAGTGACCAACATTGGATCATAATCGCGCTATTGTCGACGCAGGGCTTGGCATATTTCTTCGAGTCGAAGAGAGAACCTCAGAAGCAATGGACAAAATTGAGGGAGGTTCTAAATGATGCTCTACGCAAGTGTAAGAACTTCAACAACAAGATAACATAATATTCAAAATTCAAGTTCATCACTAGCGCTTGTTGCTATCAAGAACCAAATGTCAAAACCTCCCATATGTCCGGCTACTTTGCCATGGCAGTCATGAACGACTATTTGAAGAAAAGTCAGCATTTGCGAACTCATAGCCAGATCATCAAATAGTCCGCAGAGAAGGAGAACGACATTGATGTAGGAGAATTATTATGTGAGCCTGAGCGCATCCAAAAGGTGTTGGCCAAAATCATGAACAAGGATGTTGTAAATGAGGATGGGAAGTACAATTGCGCTCCAGAGTCAGAAGAAGAACAACTTCACCAAATCGAAGACACTTTTCAGTCATCATTTGCCACCGAATAGCCTACTCAAGAATTTTTTTCAAAATAACTTCATAAACTATTGATTATTTGTTGAGACATACATGTTTCTTTCTCCAACACTTTTTATACTCAACTGCTTTGCTTCACTATTACTCTAATTTATTGTGGTGGTGTTGTAATAATTAATGTACTGCATGATTGTTTGAATGTTGAGCCAACATTCTATATTTTTATTGCAGTGTGATGATTGAGTGCAAAATACTCAAACCACATCATTAAAATGCTGCCACGACAGCAAAAAACGTTGTCATGGCAGCAATTATTCTATATGCCTAGACCATTACCAGTGGCGGGCGGAAAGATTAGTTGTGGTGGGCTGTAGACACAACTCACCACTAAATCTATTACAAACACTAGCGGGCAGAGCTTACAGTTGTGGCGGGAAATCCCTAGAACCCGCCACTAGTGTGCGTCCACGAGTGGTGGGCAGCTGCCCGCCACTGATGCCATAATAGCAGTGGCAGGAGGTAAGTGGGGGCGGCCTTGGGCGCCTCGCTTACCACTACTGGACTTTTCCCACACGCCACTACTAGGCATTCCTGTAGTAGTTCTACTACCTCGTGTGGGAAAAAAATCCAATTCATTGTTCATTTAAAGAAAGTTCTCTTTCAGTTTAGTGAACTGCATTTAGCTAAATACTATGAGCGGACACATTTCAGTTATCCATTAGATGACATTCACTCTTGATTTTGGAGTTTGTCAAAGAAATGACGTCTGCTTTTCACTAATTTTAATATTGTATCTAACGACCCAAAAAGGGCACAACGCCATGGCTTATGACGGAGAAAAACACAGCAAAGCCCTGCCCACCCCACCAACTGCCCAAACAAGCATGTATTGGCTTGTTTGGGCAGTTGATGGGCTGGGTTGGGCTTAGCGGTGTCTTTTTTGTAAATATCCTCTGCCAAGGCTTTGCACTTATATAGTGCTAATAATCATCAATTGGCAAATGTAGATGGTTTTTCACAGAAAATGTTTAGGATGCTAATTTTGTAAAAGACTGGCTATGATACTTATATTGTTAGCCCTATTATCTATTTTTTAGGTTATGTGCCATACACGTGTATGCTATTTCAAAAATTTTTTGTATAGAGAAATGAGGGAATATTCATTTATAAATTCAGAAGACGTGTCGCCTTAAAATTTGAATGTCCTTTGCAGTAAAACTATAACTACTAAAATCAACAATATGTGTTATAAAAACTATATAATCATATTTTAGGGAAAATAATTGTTTATTCACCTATGATACTTTCTATAATAGGAAATTTGAAGTTGAACAAGACCTAATATGTTCACTAAATAAGGATTTGGAAAATCACTCCCATCGTCAACATTTTGAGGCCCGATGATTGCTAGTCATGGTTTCACCCCTGCTGTTGTGATGAAAATTTTGGCATGAACATGGAAGCGACTCGATGGTCACAGAGGCATAGCAGCGCCCTTCACTAGTGGACCTCCAATAGGAGGATGGATCGGGCTATCCAGGATGAGGTGATGCGGTACTGGCCATCTCTAGGTACTTCGATTCTTTGTGACCTTTCTTCAACACCAATCCATTTCCCAATTGTAGGGTTCGAAGGGTGTGGTGTTAGTGCATATATATGTGAGGTGGCGAGGTCCTCCACCTTCTTTCAGTGTTTTCTCCAATGACATGGGTGGGCCTTTGTTTCTATCAGAACTCAGGCTAGCAAGAAGGCTCCAACCAGTAGAGAGGTTGTTGTAAAAGCTGTCGCGACAAGAAGTATGCACCCATGATCTTGCCTCTCTACTAGATCAACCGATGTCGACATGCATGTGTTATGCCCTTGGTGAAGGTGTTGCCTTGAAACTCCACTTTGGGAATGACAATCCCAAGTTTGACATTTGGTTGGACCCATCAACATCTTAGCAAGTATGTCATTTCATATTGAAGACTTAGCATGCTTTTCATTGGGTATCATGTTCTTTTCGTGGGTGATTTTTCACTAGCAATATATTGTGGTAGATATTAGAGAATATGATTGTCATGAGCCTAGTTATAGAAGTTAGTCTCGGGTTATTTTCCTTTTTGCTTTCTATCAGAAGATTTTGTTTGGCATCCATGTTTGCGTATGACTAGCATTGTTCAATCGTCAAGATTTCGTTGTGCCATTAATCAATATACGGGCTAGGGGTTATCCTCCTTTTCGGTAAAAGAAAGCTTAATTAATATTAATTCATGGAGATAGTAAGAACATATAAAATCTTGTGATGTAAATAATTGCAAATATGTTTCTTACCTCTTCTTATACATTTCTTGTCCAAACGAGGGAAAGCTTGAAAACCCACAACCTTTTCGTGAAACATATAACCAAGCGAACGAAGTCCAATAAAAGCTACCGATGAAAAGTTTAAATATGGTTGCAACTTGCATCATAGATAAAATACCATTTCTAGGAATTTTGATTTTTTTGTGACCTTTCTTCAACACCAATCCATTTCCCAATGGTAGGGATTGAAGGGTGTGGTGTTGGTGAATATATATGTGGGGTGGCAAGGTCCTCCACCAGCTTTCGGTGTTTTCTCCAATGACATGGGTACGCCTTTGTTTCTACCAGAACTCAGGCTAGCAAGAAGGCTCCAACCAATAGAGAGGTTGTTGTAAAAGCTGTCGTGACAAGAAGTATGCACCCATGATATTGCCTCTCTGCTAGATCAACCGATGTCGACGTGCATATGTTATGCCCTTAGTGAAGGCGTTGGCTTGAAAATCCACTTTGGGAATGACAATCACAAGTTTGGCATTTGGTTGGACCCATAAACATCTTAGCAAGTCTGTCATTTCATATTCAAGACTTAGCATTCTTTTCATGGGGCATCATGTTCTTTTCGTGGGTGTTTTGTCACTAGCAATATATTGTGGTAGATACCAGAGAATACGATTGTCGCAAGCCTAGTTATAGAAGTTAGCCTCTGGTTATTTTCCTTTTTCTTTCTATAAGAAGATTTTGTTTGGCATCCGTGTTTGGGTTTGACTAGCATTGTTCAATCGTTAAGATTTGGTTGTGCCATTAATCAATATACATGCTAGGGGTTATCCTCCTTTTCGGTAAAAGAAAGATTAATTAATATTTATTCATGGAGATAGTATGACATATAACATATTGTAACATAAATAATTGTAAACATATTTCTTACCTCTTCTTATACATTTCTAATCCAAATAAGGGAAAGCTTGAAAACCCACAACCTTTTCCTGAAGCATATAACCAAGCGAACGAAGTCCAAGAAAAGCTACCGATGAAAAGTTTAAATATGGTTGCAACTTGCATCCTAGATAAATTATAAGTTAGTTTCAACAGTCCAGAAATAGCAAGTCAATTTTGCAGCAAGCAAAGAAACTGGAAGACGTACTTAGCTACAATAGCTCCCTGAGGGGTGTGAAAACTGTTAATAAGGTGAGCTTGAGCTGTTCCAGTTGGGAATAGTAATCTATAGTCAAGAATCATCACCTATAATAGAACAACACCAATTATATATAAGTTATACTTCATAGAAAAAAGAAGTTGCTTTTAGTAAGGGCATGTTCATTCAAATTATATATCAAAGTGACACAAAGGTACGGAGCGAGTGCATGGCCTCTGCATAACACAATGCACATGGCCAACACATCCAATAAAACCAAAAATAATAAAAATGTTTTACAAAAATAATAAGCATTCTAGCATAAAATGGGGTAGAAAAGGAAGTAAATGTAGTATTTCCACATTTTTGGTACTCAGAAAGACAACACACATCATCTAAATTAGAAAACACTTAATATAGTAACTTGTATTTTCCTGGGTTCTTTAAAAGTAAGATCTAGCTCTTATTCTTCTGCTTAAACAATGTTGATAGTTTGATATGAAAAACCTTATTTTAGGAGTAACAGTATGGAATGATCATATACATATCCAATAAGGCTTTACTGGGAAGCAATCGCACAGAATTTAGCCACACCACAACATAGTAGAAATTAAGAGGCGTTAAGAAACGCCTTCAAAAGAGAAGACCATATATGACCACAATATACAATTCTGACCCGCATGGCACCCGTTTCCTCCCTCCTCCTCCCTCCCTGTCATTGTGGTTTCCTCCCTCCTTTCCTCTTCCTCTAGCAGATTCATCACTCGAGGTGGAGATGAGAGGGGAGCTTAGATAGTATCAGTATGGTATATTTGGCCTTCTTGCTAGTTGTTAGCCTTGTGCTGGTTTGCATAATTATACCTCTATTTTGTGTAATATCGTTGGGAAAGAGCCCCTGATGTTATGATGGAGGAACACAACGGGAATCTTGGGTACTACCATCGATAGACTTGGAGAAGCACGCCTGGTCGACTGCCTCTAACAATTTGTTGCATCTTTAGTCCGAAGGACGCTCAAAATCATTCTCTCGGCCAAGATATCGTTTGTGAGTCAGTAATGCTTCAAGGTAGTGTTTATGATGACCTTTCATAGGGACCCCAGCGGACTAAGTGGTCTTGCCCCCGACGCGAGTGAGAATGAAGCCATCTGGAGCAGCTCTGGACTTGATCATGTTTTTATTTTTCATCCAGTGCATTCTCTGTAAGACTCTAGGGTATGTTTGTCATTTTTTATTTTTGTAGGGCCTTGGGTGTAATATAGTATCTACCACCGGTTAAAAATAATGAAGCATGTTGGGCCTTCGTGCCCCTTATGGTTCAAAAATTCTACACTTTTGCGGCGGCGAGGCCCAGTCTGTGTATTATTACAAGGACAAACTAATAAAGCAAAAAGCGACCAAGTTGTTGGTAATAAAACTTAAAAGAGCGAGAAAGATTCATCCTTGGCTGTCATGTAGCGACTTAAAATTGCCACGTTCTATTTGAGTGAATGGATATTATTACATGTAACACTAGATCATACAATGTGCATTGCGCAAGGAAATGGTTGCAATATACTTTCATAATGTTTGATTATTTGGACCATCAATATTTAGATGAAATTCTCGAAAAAAGAACATTATGATCTGTATTATGAGAACTAAAACAAAAAATACATATATTTATTGTATTTAATTATTGAGGTGAACATTTTAAATGTATTTTTCCATGTTGAGGTGCGTTTTCCTTCCATGTGTGTAAGATGAGATGGCAAGTGTGCCTGTTAAGAGTAATACATTAAGGGGAGATAGCTATTTTGGTATAGAATGATCACAAGAAGTCTCTGGACTGACACTGGACTAACTAGTAAAAATATTTTCAAAATGGGCATTTCGGCTCCCAGGCTCAGATGAGCTCGAGCATGACGAGTAATTCATGAAAAATAGCAAAAACATATAAAAATAGATTTTTGTTGTTGTGAAAGATGCATGAGTGCAAGATTTTCATGCCAAATGTGGTGAAGTTGACATTTGAGGAGCTCTTGAGATAGAAAATTAGGGCTGTGAGGAAGTTTGAGATTGTGCACTATTCGGAGGTCATTTTTGCTTATTCCCGCGAGCTCCTTGAATATCCAACCTTCGCATTATTTGGCACGGGTATCACGCACTGAATCATCATGCACCACAGAAAATCTGAATTTTTTGAATTGATTTGTTCTTTGTAAGGATTTTACTGGTCACTAGATGCACAAGAGCCCCGGCTCAGAGTTGGATATTCTTAATATTTGTGCCTTCTAGCTAGTTTTTTTAGAACCGGAGTACAAGCTCAGCCAACGTAACACTCGGATTCCGCAAGGGATCTTAACCCAACTAGGACATTTATTATGATCAGCTGGCCGTCCCCATGTCTGGCCTCTGCTACAAGTTCATGGGCCACCCGGTTGCATTCCGTGGGAGAGAAGACCACACTGTGTTCTTGGAAGGAATTTAGAGCATCTTTAAGGTTTGGATAATGTCATAGCATGGAGACTGATGTCATCAATTGACTTGCAGTCAGTATCTAGACTCACCCAACCCCTATACAAGTTCGCCAAGGCATGCAAGCCACCAAGAGCAGTAGGCCCTTCTGCCTCCTCCGCGCTATCGACATGGGATAGGTTCTTGCATGCAGACAGAAAGACAAGGCCCTTATGATCCCTGGCTACTGCTCATGCGCAGAACTGGCCACTTTCAAAGATATAAGCTGCATCTAAATCGATCTTTTCCCAACCGGACGCCTATGCCAACCACTTCAAGCGGTGTTCACCAGGGATATGACGTTGCACACTGTCCAAGGTTGTCCCATCTTTGTTTATCTCTGACGGAACTTTTAGAGTTATGTTTTTTCCACTCATCCTCATATCTCTGAAGGAAAAGCACTGGACACCTGATTGTCTCTTTTCCAGCACCGTGGACGCAATCATCTCTCAGGTGCCAACAATGCCAAAGTGGTGACGTAATTTTGTTCGCATGTCTGGCGTCACCCCATATAGCAACACCTGTAACTAGTCACGATCTGTGTATGTGAAAACCTTCTCTGGTGGGAGCCCCTAGTCCTCCCTCAGTGCGTGTCTCAGGACTCAACTCTTGGAGCAACCAGTCACTGCATGGAACTCCTCTTCCTTGCCATTGCCACAAATCAAACAAATGTTGTTCGGGATGATAATGCGTTTGCATTTGTTGCCAGGGTATTAGTGGCCACTCTCCATCCAAATATCTGGATGTTTGGACGAACGCCCACTTTCCAAGCCATATCCCAAATGTTGGGATCATTTACGCTCGTTGTTGAGTTAGACGGACCAATGTTTGTGTTGCTTTTTATTGAGGCGGACAACTTGTATGCGCTTCTCACTGAGAAAATTGCGCTTCTTTCATAGTGCCATGCAATCAATGTTCCACTTCTGATCTCATGATAGGGATCTTGCATACATCATCAGCATCAAAGGAGTGACTTTTTTTAATCAACACTTCGTTCCACTATTTACTATCGGGTAGCATGAGCTGGTTTACCCAACGCAATCCCAAACTCCTAGTAAACGAAGCTATTTTAATGCCTTTCTTCCTCGAGATCAACTGGTCATGTTGGATTTGAATACTCTTCACATCCCCAACATGACAGATGATGCCTTATTTCTAGCTAGTTATTTCTCGTTCTTGGTAGTGTTGGCTCATCAGTTGTTGATTGGTGTAGCCTCACCTGTAAAAGCACTATGTCTTCTCATTAGGGAAACATGACCGCAATTATGTACATACAAGTCGTTCCAAATCAAGAGAATTGAGGTTGTTTAAGATTCTCAAGAAAAAGATGATGTTGTTCAATAGTGCGCATACTACTAATAAAGATAACATAGCTTTTGCTCATTCGCCACATGTTTTATAAAAAATATCTACCTTTTCCAGCAATTAAAACATGGTCCACACTAAAGTCATAGGAAAAGCAAGTCGTTTTTGCATTTTTACAGAAACCCCCAACCTTTTGTATTTAATTACTAACCCACACTCCATCTTTAAGTCAGACGAAAACAAATATTTTTGCGTTTTTACAAAAGAGAACCTAATATTTGCTTTAATCAACCTACACTCCATCAAGAATAAATGTTTTTAAGAACCATAACTTTTAAATCCCAACTCCAATCTTAACATGTTACATATCGAATTTGATTCGAAAAATGTTTAGAACGCGATATAATGTTATTTTACCTGTTAACTATTTTTAAAATGCTATTTAGCGTCGGTGCAAACTTAATCAATAGAGAATGATTTGTTTTTCTTTCGAACCGACGTTGACTCGGATTACAAATGAACATGTCACATGCATTATTGTGTGCTGGTCGGCGAGGAGCAAGGGAAAAGAGACACACACACACATGCACAGATTGGTTATTAATGCAAGCGAAGCGCTATAATTAATCCATTATAATCCTTCGGGAGCAATGATGGAAGACGGGCATATAGGGATGAGCTTTGGCCATTGTTGTCGCATGTTCTACTTGCACATGTTCTCTCTTTGTACATGTCCCATGATCTAAGACCATACGTACATACCTTTTCCCAACGATGTCCAAGCGCGTATTTACCAACAGAGAACACAATTCTTTTTTGTAGTGAATACGAAATGAGATTGACATGAATTTTCAAAATTCCTGAACATCAAAAATACATGAACATTTATTTTAAAAATTTGCAAACAGTTCATGTCATTTAATATTGGACAAGTCTGTAGGCTCTTAATATGTGTTCCAGCCACTCGATGTGCTGGTGACACATATAGGCTTTATTAAATAGTCTTAATTCATAGAAGTGGCCTCCACAGTGTCGAGCGGCTCCTTTTAGATGCTGCCTGAGTGTGGCCATAGGTAAAGGCCATCAATATGATGATTCAGGATCAAGATTTAATCGAAATGAAAACAGTGTCTTAGATAAAAAAATATTTTCTCTCCTATTGCAGTGACTGGCATGTCTGCTAGTTGAATAATGTGTTGTAGTACTATCGATCTGGTGTATGTAATGATATAGTTAGTTACCCTATTCATTAGTGTGTCACCAAATCCATGCATCGAAACATTCATTAACGTCTAAACTACGCTATCTAGATACTTTGCGACCTCCAACGTCTGCGGATCGCTCCACACATCTGATTAACCTGAACTATGAACAAGCCTAGAGAAGGTTTTTGGAGTCCGGACATCTGCCATGTCCAACTATGACACCCCCGACCCACACTAAAGCAAGGTTAAGCCACTTTTTGGACATTTTCGCACTATTTCTGCATGATAGCCTGCCCTTTCCTCACTATCTCTGCTCTTATCTTTGTTGCCACCCACCCTAATTGCCATGATGGAGCTAGAGGAGGTAGTAATGGAGATGTTTGTAGGCCCGCTAGGCATGGAGGCGGAGGCCCATAGATGGTGGCCTCCAGCAAGGCTAACATGGTTACATGCAGTACCCACCGCTACAAACATGGGAAGAGGGAGAATGCTTTGGCGGCGGACGGTCACCTAGTTCCTCGTCCAGTAAAGTGTGCAACTTGTCGGGTGCCGGTTTTGAATACATCGGTCGTGCAATCTCATCCGCCCTGGCCATCACAGATTATTCCACCATACTACTTCATATCTAAACAACTATGTTGCACCAGCAACTCTCGCACAATGTCAGTGTGGGTCGACGATCTATGGGGCCGACAAGGCCCTGTGCTGGTTAGGTGAGGGGTGGCACACAATGCAAATAGTGGGAATGACGAAGGACGCAAGGATTTTACCCATGTTCAAGCCACCGTGGTGGTGTAAAACCCTACTCCTACTTTTATGTATTTGGTGGTTGCAAACGCAGGTCCATGGAGCGTCGTGCCCTGGCAAGGCACGAGGAGAGGACTCCTACACAGGTACGTACGCATGGGGTTTGAATGGATTCAAACCCTTGTAAAGGTTGCCTTGGCCCTTCTTTTATAGCTTAAGGGGTCACTAGAGTGGCAAAACAGTCTTTTTTCTATAGATTAGACAACAAGCAGTGCTACCATACCTAACTCTTCTAGTTAACACATCATGCGTTAAATGCACTGCTAGGTGTCACGAGGAGGAGGAATCCAGGCAAGGCTGCTACACCGCTTGCTAAACCGCCTCGTTGTAATCTTGACACGCCACCCGGACGGCACGCGATAAAGGTGAAAATCGCCCTGATGTGCTGCCACATGTCCGACAAGCTTCACATAACTACCTGCAGGCTCGACACCTCACTGATTAGTGAATAGCTGCTCGGTGTGGTGGAGCACATGGTAGTTTGGCGAAGGAGAGGCTGAAAGCACAAGTGATCACTTGGTGATTTTGGTAATTAATGTCAACATATCTCTTGCTGGACTGATAGTTTTATCTAGAATATTTCAGGAAAGTTCAACAGTGGCATGGCAAGGACAAGAGGATGTGGAGCCCCTTCAAAATGATAAGGACAAAGGTTGGCAAAACCTCAAGACTCTTCATTTCTATTTTAGTGATCCAAGATCACATTGAGTCCATAGGAAAGCCAATACTATAAAAAGGGGATGTGGTGTTGTTTAATGATCTGGTTGCTCAAGTGCTTAGTGATATTGCTCCAAAACCCTCGGCCACTTTCTCCATCCAAATATGTCCTAACCCTAATTCCAAACTCGGCCCCACCGATATTTCCTACCCAGCGCCACTAAGTTAATTTGACATAGCAACCGCCTAAACCCTAAGAAAAAGGTCCGACCGATACGGATCTCGGTCTTACCGAGATGTCCTTGCGAGCGCTTTGTGATTTGTTGCATCCACTTCGGTCCGATCGAGTTTATGCAATTGGTCACACGGAGTTGGATTGTCAAATTCTCTGTTCCTTATTGCTTCACTTTGGTCCCACCAAGTTGATGCAATCGACGCCACCCAAATGATGTATGCCCTAAGCCCTAGCACATCGGTCCCTCTGAGTTGTTCCAGTCGGTCCCACCGGGATTCCTAACGTTCATATTTTTGAAAAGATCCATGCCACCAAGTTTAACTATTCAGTCCCACCAAGATTAGTCAAAAGTGTGTAATGGTTGGATTTTGTGTGGGGGCCATATATACCCCTCCAGCCCATCCCCATTTGTTAGGGAGCCATCAGAACGTGGCTACACTTCCACCATTCATTTTCTGGGAGAGAACCACATACTCATGTGTTAAGATCAAGAGATTCCATTCCTACCATTTGAACCTTGATTTCTAGCCTTCCCCAAGTTGCGTTCCACACCAATTCTTCTTCCACCATATCCAAATCTATGAGAAAGAGTAGAGTGTTGGGGAGACTACCATTTGAAGCACAAGAGCAAGGAGTTCATCATCAACGCTACCTTTTCTCGTGGGGTGTTTCATAGATTTGTTAGGTGTCGCTTCAGAGCCTCCATCGTGATGTGGAGTAGAACCAAGAAGTTTGTAAGGGAAAGGAGATCGCCTACTTCATGAAGATCTACCCAAGTGAGGCAAGTCCTTCATGGGCGATGGACATCGTGGGATAGAAAAGTTGCTTCTTCGTGGACCCTTCGTGGGTGGAGCCCTTCCATGGACCCGCGCTGCTGTTACCCTTCGTGGGTTGAAGTCTCCGTCGACGTGGACGTACGATAGCACCATCTATGGGAACCACGCCAGAAACTCCGTGTATCCATTGTGTTTGCCTTCTCCAAACCCTTCCCTTTACCTTCATATGCAATGTTCTTCATTTTGCTGCTGAACTCTTAGAATTGCATGTGTACGTTGATTGCTTGACTTGTGCTAATTGCTAAAATCTATGAGCAACTAAAATTGCGAATATGAAAGATTTTATTTGGTCAACTAGTCCAATCCCCCCTCTAGACTTTCTTGGTAGATCCCTTGTCTCTTGGTCCCCCAAGTTGGATACTTTTGAGTATTTCGCTCAAAGTGTTACATTCGTCGTTCGAAATTTGCACCTAAATCTAATGAAGGTTTTGTACTCGGTTATGGCTCAAAATCTGACACTTACCGTGTCTACAACAATTTCAATGGAAAAGTTAAAGAGACGGTAGATGTGAAGCTTGATGAATCTAATGGCTCGCAAGTAGAGAAATTGCCAATTGATCTAGGAGACAAAGACCCCTCAGAAGTAATTCAAGATATATCTATTGGGAAGATTCATCCAACGAAGGTGAAGGAGAGCTTCCTCCATTCAAGTGGAAGCATCAACTTCACATCAAGGTGAACAAAAAGTTGATATGGAGGCATCCAAATGTGGAACACGTCAAGATGATGGGAATGAGGAAGTACACCAAGATGATCCACCTCAACCTCCTTCTCCACCTCCACAAGGGAACGACAACACCAACAAAAATGAAGAAGAATATGATGATGATGAGGTTGTTCCACTACAACCCAGGAAAAATCTCTCACGAGTTAGAGCAAGAGTCTCAAGAGATCATCCTGTTGAACAAATCTTTGATGACATCACAACCTGGAGAATCACTCGCTCTAAACTCGTTTGGCTAACTTCTTTGAACATTACTCGTTCATTTCCAGTGTTGAACATATGAAGGAAGAAGAAGATCTTGAAGATCCGGATTGGATTAATGCTATGCACGAAGAGCTACACAACTTTGAGAGGAATCGAGTATGGATATTGGTTGAGAAGCCAAACGATGATAAAAATGTCATTGGAACCAAGTGGGTGTTTCAGAAAAAGTGAGATGAAGATGGACAAGTTGTACCAACAAGGCTCGTCTCGTCACACAAGGCTACACTCAAGTCAAAGGTACGGACTATGGTGAAACATATGCCCCGGTTGCTAGACTTCAGTCCATTCGTATTTTACTTGCTTATGTGAATCACCATGATATCGCCTTATACCAAATAGACATTAAAGTGTTTTTCTCAATGCTGAGATTGAGGAGGAAGTTTATGTTAAACATCCTCCAGGCTTTGCTAATCCCAAGAAACCTAATCATGTTTACAAACTTCACAAAGCTCTTTATGATCTTAAACAAGCTCCTAGAGCTTGGTATAAATGCTTGACTAAGTCTCTTACTGAAAATGGCTTTGAAATTGGGAAAATTGATTCTACTCTTTTTACTAAAAGGGTTAATGGAGAATTATTTGTGTGGCAAATTTATCTAGATGATATCATATTCGGTTCTACTAACCCTCATTTTAGTGAAAAGTTTGGAAGGCTAACATCAGAGAATTTTGAGATGTCTATGATGAGTGAACTGATTTTTTTTTCTTGGTTTGCAAATCAAACAAAGAAAGGAATGTACCTTTGACTCACAACAAAGTATACCAAACATATTTTGAAGAAGATCAACATGCAAGAAAGCAAAGGTATGAAAACTCCCATGCCTACTAGTGGATAACTTTACTTAACGAAGGATGGCAACCTGGTTGGCCAAAAGGTTTACCAATCTATGATTTGTTCATTACTATATCTTTGTGCCTCCCGACTCGGTATAATGCTAAGTGTGTGCATGTGTGCATGATATCAAGCTGCTCCAAAAGAATGTCATCTTAAGGCCATGAAAAGGATAGTGAGATATTTTATTCATGCACCAAATTTTGGCATTTGGTACCCTAAGAGGTCATCTTTTGATCTTGTTGGCTATTCCATCTTGGACTATGCCGGTGAAATGGTTGATAGGAAGTCCACTTCATGTACATGTCAATTTCTTGGTAGATCCCTTGTCTCTTGAAAAGGATAGGAAGTCCACCACCGAAGCGAAATACATTGCCGCCGGATCATGTTGCGCTCAATTACTCTGGATGACCGAAACTCCTAAAGATTATGGGAGATACGTGAATCAAGTTTCATTGCTTTGTGACAATGAGAGTGCTATTAAGATTGTTCACAATCTCGTGCAACGTTCTCAAACTAAGTAATTGAAGTTTGTCATCATTTCATTCGTGATCATGCTGCTAAAGGAGATAAGACTCTTAAGCATGTGCGTACCGATAAGCAATTGGCGGATATCTTCACTATACCGCTTGATGAAAAGATATTTTTTCGCTTGAGAGGTGAATTGAACATCATTGATGCCTCAAATTTGGAGTAGTGACTCCTTGGATACATGCAAGGCATGAGCCTATATGACTAATCCTTGATAGTTCTCTTATAATGATGATCATATGTCTTGGATATATTTGCAAACTTGCATGTTATCTAACCCTTGTACTACTAGGATGAGCCTCAGTCTATGAGAATGCAAATCACTAAAATCTTGAGCAATTTCTACATCACCAAGTATCTATGCCTGAGTTGTTGATATCAAGGAACAAGACTACACTCAACATATCCTTTGACAATATTTATATGATGAATTTCACTCTTGTCAATTTGGATACATAAGAGTCATTCCTTGGTAGACTAACTCATGTAGGAAGCTGAACTTCACATTCATAAGGATGCTCCCAACTTTTGATGAACTACATCGACATTGAGCATTCACAACAAGTCCAACTACATGATCAAGTTCAACAACAAAACCAAGGCATGTATTTTCCATCTTAGAGAAGCTTTACTACAAGTCATTAGTTAAAGCTACACAACAAGATGTGAATAGATCAAGACACTTAAATGAAAAATGGTAATCACATTTTGAGCTTAACTATGAGTATGACCTATGATCGAGTGCTCTCACTTGACTCATAAGTCAATATACTCTAACATAGGTGACCTTGTCGCTGACCCCCTCCTCTAGATGAAGTTCTCTACCGATTTATTTCTTGGTTGCATTTCTTCTTTTATTAGAGTGTCTTTTAATAAAAAAACTTCATCTAGATTCTCTTTACTTTTTATTATCAATTCATTTTGTAAAATTCCTTGCAAATCTTCGTGAAACTTAACTGCTAGTGAGCTTAGTTGACAAAAAAATTCATCTGCACTGGACTCGGTTCCACTATCGGGCAGACCGAAATACAAGTTCTACCTGTATGTAGTTCATCGGTTCTACCGAAACAGGCTCACTCGGTCTCATCGATGATCACCTTCAGCGGCTCTGTTATCTCAGAGTCACCGATTGAAATTGATCGGCGCCACCGATTTCACTGCTAAGAAAACCTTTTTGTCATCTTGTATTGCATATTTCTTTCAACTCCGCTAAATGATCCTTTTCCTTTGACTGCATCCTAAGCTGCACTCTGCCTCCAGGGACATACTCACTTGACTCATATCCATGAAGGACCCTTCTTGGAAACTGATGTCAATGGGGGAGAGAAAATCTACTCACAAGAGAAGAGGATGTGCATGTCTTTTAGAGGGGAAAGACATATGTCAGCTTTCCTTTAGTTATTTGCTCCTAGCTTGAGCTTGCTCTGATTGTTTCTCACCCTACCTACTCCCATTATCAAATGTTAGATTCAAGGGGAGAGGAAGTTCATGCTTAGGGGAGAACAATTCATGTAAATCATTGCTAATCTTTAATTCTTTGGTGACATGTCTATATCTATATGAAGTACTCACTCGGTGATACTCACCTATTACATGTCATCCTAGTCTTCGTAATCTTATGGATCTTGAAATCTTTCTTGTTTGAAGTTTTCTTGTGTTACTTGACCTTGTTTTCTCAAGTTTGCTTCTTCACTAATCATTTCAAGGACCATAAGGTAAGTATATTCTTCACACTCATGTGCATGATTATCTCTTGCTTTTGCACATATTGTTTGCAAGAGAGAAGCATGAATAGGAAAATACATGTCACAATAATTTTGCTCTGATGCATATGGCCAAGATACATGTAACTCATTACTTACTCGGTCATGTTGTGCATTCACATGTTGTTCAAATTCTATCATTATATAATTGCACACACGTAGGGGATCTCAAGCAAGTTACATGTTCTTCCAAAGCTTTACTTACTACTCTTTGACTTATTTACATGAAGCTTTGATGTATCTTGTCATCAATTACCAAAAAGGGGGAGATTGAAAGCACAAGTGCTCCCTTGGTGATTTTGGTAATTAAGGACTAATAGTTTTATCTAGAATACTTCGGGAAAGTTCAATAGTGGCATGGCAAGGAAAAGAGGATATGGAACCCCTTCAAAATGATAAGGACAAAGATTGACAAAAGTTCAAGACTCTTCATTTCTATTTTAGTGATCCAAGATCACATTGAGTCCATAGGAAAGCCAATACTATTAAAAGTAGATGAGGTGTTGTTTAATGATCTGGTTTCTCAAGTGCTTAGTGATATTGCTCCAAAACCCTCAGCCACTTTCTCCATCCAAGTATGTCCAAACCCTAATTCCAAACTCGGCCCCATCGATGTTTCCTACCCGGCGCCACCGAGTTCATTTGACATAGCCACTTCCTAAACCCTAAAAAATCGGTCAGACCGTTATAGATCCCGGTCTTAACGAGATGGCCTTGCCAGCGCTCTGTGATATGCTACATCCACTTTGCTCCCGTCGACTTTATGCAATTGGTCCCACGGAGTTGGCTTGATAAATTCTCTGTTGCTAATTGCTTCACTTTGGTCCCACCGAGTTGATGCAATCGGCGCCACCGAGATGATGTTTTTCCTAAGCCCTAGCACATCGGCTCCTTCGAGTTGTTCCCATCTGTCCCATCGAGATTCCTAACATTCATATTTTTGAATAGATCGGTGCCACCGAGTATAACTATTCAGTCCCATCGAGATGAGTCAAAAGTGTGTAACGGTTGGATTTTGTTTGTAGGCTATATATACTCCTCCACCCCCTTCTCCATTAGTGAGAGATCCATCAGAACTTGCCTACACTTCCACAATTCTTTTTCTGAGAGAGAACCGCCTACTCATGTGTTGAGATCAAGAGATTCCATTCCTACCATTTGAACCTTGATTTCTAGCCTTCCCCAAGTTGCTTTCCACTCCAATTCTTGTTCCACCATATCCAAATATGTGAGAAAGCGTTGAGCGTTGGGGAGACTATCATTTGAATCACAAGATCAAGGAGTTCATCATCACCGTCTATTACCTTTGGGAGAGTGGTGTCTCCTAGATTGGTTAGGTTTTGCTTCGGTGCCTCCGTCGTGATGTGGAGTTGAACAAAGAAGTTTGTAAGGGCAAGGAGATCGCCTACATCGTGAAGATCTACCTGAGTGAGGCAAGTCCTTCGTGGGCGATGGCCATGGTGGGATATACAAGGTTACTTATTCATGGAACCTTCATGAGTGGAGCCCTCCATGGACTCGCGTAGCCCTTACCCTTCGTGGGTTGAAGTCTCCATCAACGTGGACGTATGATAGCACAACCTATCGGAACCACACCAAAAGCTCTATGTCTCCATTGTGTTAGCCTTCTCCAAACCCTTCCCTTTACCTTCATATGCAATGCTCTACATTCCGCTGCTATATTCTTAGAATTGTATGTGTAGGTTGATTGCCTGAGTTGTACTAATTGCTAAAATCTAGTAACAACTAAAATTGCGAATAGGAAAGATTTTATTTGGTCAAGTAGTCCAATCACTCCCTCTAGACTTACTTCTCAATCCTTTCACATGCTTGTTGGCCACCTGGCTTGCTAGGCTCCGGCCTTGCCGGGTTTGCGCCCCCAGCAAGGGAGCTGCTTCTAGTGCTCCAGCATGTAGGTTGTCTTGGTCTTCTTAATGCGCTCGATGATCTCACGAAGAGCGGCGTATCTGAGCATGGATCTTTTATGTCAGAATATAGGTTTCGCGGGGGAGCTGCTACTCGTTTGTGCATAAGTCAGGGTATTGCACACCCGTGTTAAATACATTGACAGGAGGCCCGGGGCCTAGGCCACACATGCTGACGGGCAACTTGGGCGAGGCCCAAACGATGTGCAGACGAGCTAGGTTGTCATAGTCAAATGGTGTTCTTGCTTTGAGGTCATCTTTAGTTCTTCATTAAATTAAACTTGAGCTAGCCCCCAGCTTCCCGCCGGTATCTTCGCTAGGAATTAGGGGTGCATTCGAGCACGGGCCGCCACCAGATTTTAACCCAGGTAGGGCCATGCCCATGCATGGCTTGGGGTAACTACCATTTCTGCCATCACTCCCCCTTCATCGCAGCTCTCCATCCCATGACACGGTACGTGCAGCACGGGATGTGGGATTGACGCGGAAGGGTGGTTGTGGGGAGAGGCGCCTTGATTAGAGGAGCCGAGATGCCTGATTGGCGAAACGGGGTAGTCGATGGAGTAAAACGCCTGCCAGGAGTGCATGATGCGGGATTGGTGGAGTGTGGTGGTTGCCCTAAGGTAGTGGAGAGACAACCCCCTTGCCTTCCCCTATAAAAGGAGGGGGCGTGGGCAGCGATGCTCATCCAACTCCACTTCCTCCATTCTTCTTGCAACTTCTACTATGGCGAGAGAAGGGTCCATGGTCGAGCTTCCGCTATAGCAGCGAGAGCTTCTCCTCGGCACCATGCTTCTACTTCGGTTGCACCTATGGAGGTCGGCTCCAGTGCATGCGGAAGGCCATATGGAGGACACCGTGCTGGAATTCATCGTGGAGTTGTGTGACACACCGAGGAGTAGGCTGCGACTCCCTCGTCCCTTCACCGGGGTATTGGATGTAGACCAGCCGCTCGGGTTGTGGTTGCGTGTGAATGGTTGCATCAATGGAGCCGTCTGGGTGGGCGTCAAGATCCCCGCGAACGGCGTCATGTACCTTACGCACGGGTGGAAATCCTTCGCCCAAAAACAATACTTGGCGGAGGGACACTTCCTCGACTTGAAGCTGGTGGAGGCCAATGTGCTCTTTGTCAAGATCTTCGGGCCTTCGTCTAGGGTGCTAGGAGGAAAGATCGAGTGCTAGCGAAGGCTCCCCCTCATGCAATAGAGAGGAGGAGGACATAGATGATGAAGACGATGGAAGCGAGTTCCCGGTCATCAAGTCCGGAGACGTCGACTCAGACTCCAGCTGATCGTCAGTAGCACCATCATCTACAGGCTTCATCCTCCCTGCCGGGGGCGCATCCCCTGGTCCTACCACTCTGCGTCCTTCTGATCATGGCGTGGATGAGCCGAGGCTTGCCTAGGTGCCCCCTTTTGTGCTCCTAGCACTTGATGTAAACCCCGGGAGGAAAGGGCCAATAGAATGTAATCGAGTTTTTATGTAATGTAGAATTTATCTTCTTTTGGCAAGTTCAAAATGAACGAGTATGCCTCCCTTGCTCCTTTTCTTATATGTGCATAGTGTACTTCCCGGGTTTCTTTGGGAACTTGCTAGGGCACGTACTTGCCATGTGCGCTTTGAGGGATAGGTCCCCGGTAGCCTACTGGAAATGATGTCGTTGGCAAGCTTACCCTTAGCGGTTTCAGCACAGCCGTTTTTCACCGTCCAGTAGGCTCAAGACGGGATGCAGGTCACCGCCGAGTAGGCTTAAGATAGGACGCGGGCGCAGCTAAGACGTGCTATGGTTTTTCTCGCGCATAGGTTTCCTTGTATGTCATCAGAAAGAAAAATGGCTACACAAAGGTTACAAGTCTTTACGACAAATCTTGTACAAAACGGTGTTGCTGGGATGGGGCCTACAAATGCTCCTTACGGGTAGAACTTGGGAAGGTTCTTAATATTCCATGAGTTTTAAATTTTGATGCCACCCTCTATTTCCAGATGTATTGCGCCGGGTCTGGTGACTTGTACTGCTCAGTAAGGGCCATCCCACTTTGGTGTCAACCTGTTTGATCCGTTTGCATACTAAACACGCGGAAGAACAAGGTCACCTTCCTCAAAGCTCCGGGCATACACTTTGTGGCTATGGTAGCGGTGTAAAGCTTGTTGGTAGGGTGCGGCATGCACAGCAGCCCGGAGACGATCTTCCTCAAGGAGCTTTGCGTTATCTTGCCGCAACTGCACTTGATGTACCTCATCATAGTCAAGGACTCGAGGTGACCCGTATGTGAGTTCCGTGGGTAGCACTGCTTCTGCACCATAAACTAGGGAGAAGGGCGCTTGGCTAGTGGATCTATTTGGTTTCGGTCTGAGTGACCAAAGAACCACCACTTTGCAGCTCGTCAATCTAGCGTCTTCCACACTTGTGCAGCCTGTCGAAAGTCCACGTTCTGAGCCCGCACAACACTTCAGCATTCATTCATTCATTCTACTTGACCGTTGCTCCTTGGATGAGGAACAGAAGCAAAACTGATCTTAGTCCCAAGGCCTCGAATATTTCGCATGAAGGTGCGGCCCATGAACTGTGTGCCATTGTCAGTGATAACCCTGTATGGGACCCCAAAATGGCAAACTTGTCCTTGGAAGAACTTGACGACTAACTCTGTTGTTACCTTTCTCACCGGCTCCACTTCATACCACTTTGGGAACTTGTTAGTGGGGACGTATAAGAACTCAAAGCCCCTGGTTGCACGGGGGAAGGGGCCCAAGATGTCGAGCCCCCAAAATGAGAAGGGCCAGGAGAGTGGAATTGTTTGGAGAGATTGAGCTGGCTTATGTATGTTCTCATAGTGGTACTAGCATGCTTCACACTTGGTTACTAGCTTAGCTGCATCCTAGAGGGCAGTGGGCCAATAGAATCCGTGTCGGAAAGCCTTGCCGGCAAGGTCTCTTGATCCTATGTGAGAGACACATATACCTCCATGTATCTCTGCCAACAACTTTAGTCCATCTTCCCGGAAAATTCACTTCAATTTCACCACATTTGGTCCCTTTTTGTGCAAAATGTTGTCTACAAACTGGTACACACTTGATTGTCGGGCGACAAATTGGTAAGTTCTCCTATCTGAAGGAAATGGACTATGGGTCGTGCCCGTGTTGGAGCCTATGGCCCGACAGCGAGGACGAAATGCATCTCTTCGGGCATTCGAGCGCTGATCTAAGTGGAAAGGGCCAAGGGCTCCGTGCAACGATGCTGCTCACTGTGTTGTGTCATTGTTCCCGGCAACTTTTTCAGTGGCGGCTTCTAGGAGCTTTGCCGGGAAGTACTTATAGGTACTTAACTTTCTCCTCTTAGTGGTTCTCATTGACGAGCTGACTGAAGGCTGATTCAAATGGAGCACAAAAGTTCCTGGTTGCACACGGAGCTTTTGTGCGACGCACTTTGCCAAGTAATTAGCAGCACTGTTTTCCGCATGGGGGATGTTCTCTGTTTGCAAACCGTCAAAGTGTGACTCCAATTTCCTCACTTTATCCACACACGCGTCCATCAATGGGCTTTGGCAATCTTTGTTCACTTGCTTCACAACAAGTTGTGAATCTCCGCAGATGATCAACTTCCTTATTCCCAACTCCCCTACAATTCTGAGACCGGCAAGGAGCCCTTCACAGTCTGCAATTTTGTTGGTTGCCTCTTCTATAGGGAAATGCATTTGAACCACGTACTTGAGGTGCTCTCTAGTGGATGCGAAACGTAGCACTCGACACCTGTGCCATGCAGCAAAAAGGCACTGTCAAAGTACATGATCCATTCTTTTTGTGATTCCTTGTCGGGGAGGGTTGATTCTCATTTTTCTTGATCTAGTGTTGGTGTCCATTCAACAATAAACTCCGCCAAGGCTTTGCTTTGGTTGGTCGAAGTGCTTTGAAACTTGAGTGCAAAACATGACATCCAATGCCATTCTACTATTCTCCCGGTTGCGTCTAGATTCCTTAAGATGTGTTGCAATGGCAAACATGTGATAACAGTAATTTCATGTGCTTGGAAGTAGTGGCGCAACTTTCTTGAGGCCATGAGGAGGCCAAAAAGAAGCTTCTACACTCCAGAGTACCTTGACCTAGCCCCTTGCAGAAGGGAAACAACAAAGTACACTGGTTGTTGTACCACTTTCTTCTTTTGCACTGCTTGCTGGCCTGCCTCGTCTCCTCACACTGCAGCTACCTAGTTGGCTATGGGCCTCTCCGGGGCTAATCCAAACTCATCATTGATTGGGCTTGCTGGTGTGGTTTCTTCATTGTCGACATGTCTTTGTGCAACCAGTGCAACGCTGGCCACTTGATTCGTCGCCGCTAGATATAGCGGCAGCGGCTCTTGTGGCTTGGGGGCAACTAGTGTTGGTGCTGAAGATAGATATTGTTTCAGAACTTGTAGTGGAGCCTCTTCTTCCGAGCTCCATTTTATTGGACCTGCTTTTTTCAGTATCTTGAAAAATGGCAGGCGTAATGGGACACTACCATCAACTTAGCCAATGTTGGGCGACCAAGGATGTTGTTGAATGGCAAGGGGATCTTGACAACATCAAACACTATCTTTTCTATTCGGTAGTTTAATTCCCCGCCAAACATCATCTTCAAGGTGATCTTCCCCTTAGCTCAGCTCCTTCTTGTGTTAATTCCTTCGACTGTATCGGTCTTCTCAAGCTCCTCATCGGGAATTTTCCATTTTTTTATTACCTGCGGAGAGATCAAGGACAAGCCAGCTGCACCGTCAACTAGCACTTTCATGACCTGGAGGTTGTGTATTGTTGGTGAAACCACCAACGGCAAGCACCCGACCGTAGTGGTGCGACCAGGATGATCCTCGACATAAAAAATGATGGGCATGTGTGACCACATGAGGGGTTTCTGAGCATCTATTGCTGGCTCAGCCACATTGACTTCATGTGCCTACTGGTTCAGTTGATGGTGAGATGAATGCAAGGATGCACTTCCGTCAATGCACATGTGCTCTGTTGCCTTCTCGAATTCATGCTCGCTGGACTCATCATCATCGTCATCTCCACTCCCATCATCTTCCTCTTTCTTCTCTCTGCCCCTGGCAGGTTTCTTTTTCTGCTGATGTGACTTTCCGTGATGCCCTCCTCGACCGCCACGGCCCTTCTTTCTGGATCCACCAGCACTATCTTATCCCTTCTCCTTGTCTCAATTCTCATACTAAGCTTTCTGTTTCTCAACTAGCTGTTCATCTTGTCGACATTCCTGGAGGTGATGCCCTTGGTGCGGTGAATCTTACAGTATGGCCCGTCAGATTTGCCAACTTTTTCTCCTGCCGCAACCATCTGACAATCAGCGCACACGGCAGTTTCCTTGCTAGAGTTTTCCGTCTTGGCTTTCTTGGCGGGTTTGGAATTGACGGGCCCTTCTACGGCCATAAATATCTTGCCCTTGCGCTTCCAGCCTTTCTTCTTCGAGGTGGTGATGCCATCCTCTTCAGAATCAACTTCAACGCTCGCGTTTTCCCCAGGGAGTCTCCTCCCTTCCTCAGCATGCACACACTTTTCCGCCAATGTGTAGAGCTCGTTGATGGTCTTCGGTAGTCGGATGTTCATCTTCGCCCGCATCTTGCAATTGCGCACATTCGTGTGTAATGCGGCAATCACCGTTGCAGAGTGTACATCTGGAATGCTATAGTACATGCTGCTGAATCTCAGGATATACCTGTGCAGATCTTCCCCTTCCATCTGAGGGATCACTTGCAAGTCGTTGGGCTGCCCGGGGCCCTCCTCGCGACTGGTAAAAGCACCAACGAACTCGTTGCAAAGATCTGACCATGAGGGGATGGATTTCTCCAGCAAGTTCATTAGCAAAGACCTAACATTGGATCTGAGTACCAATGGGAAGTAGTTGGCAAGGACTTTTTCATCTCCCCCCCCCCCCGCGGCGTGCACAACAATCATATAGATGCTCAAAAACTCTGTCGGGGTCAGCTTACCATCGTATTTATCTAGCACTTCTGTTTTAAACGCCCGAACGGACGGCCAACGTACATGCCGCAACTCACGCATGAAAGTAGGGCACCCAACCTTGTAAAGTAGGTACCCACCAATAGCGGGCACAGGCTCGCCGACGATTGGGTCGTTGCGCTCGTCGGATTGATGGAGCGCTTCTCGGTGGTGTTGAATGGTGGTGCGAGCATCTTTTGTTAGTCTATCTTGCAGCACTTGCCGCTGGTCCTACCGCATCCGGGGTCCGAAGAAGCGATCGATACTTCATCAGGCTCTGCATCTCGTTGGAACGCTGAGGCCGCTGATACTATTGCTAGAGTTATTTCCATGGGAGTGATTGCACAACAGGCACACCTCACGCAACATGGCCTTCAGTCCGAGTTGCTGGTGCTGTCTACGGACGTCGGGACGGCTCCGCCAGCTGAGACTTGTACACCTCTGCAAACCCAATTAGAATTTGCATGGTGGCTATCCATTCATCGATCTTGTCTAGTACGGGAGGGAACTTTAACAGCATTTGGGCCCGCCCCTTCGCCTCCGTTGGCGTTGGAAGGCATATTGGAGCGGGAAGAATGCATAGTCGCTCGACTCCTGGTAGAGCCAGCAGGAGTGCTCTTTTGTTCTTCCCACTGTGTCACGGTCGTGACGAGAGTTGACATTGTGGGAGCGGGGCTTGGGGATCTTTGACTAGACCCGCAAGTGACTTTCCATGCGGGCGTTGTTGCGTAGGGTTAACAACACCGCTCGGGGTCATGTCTCACCCATTTTGCAATGGACCTGGTGGTGTTGCTTCGGTGGCCGCACTCGACGTCGGTTTGAGGTGGTGGAAGCTGCGTGCCCGCACCGCCGACGCCATTATTGCTATTTTGGCCGGAGGGTCATGGAACATGACCGCCTCCAGTACCTCCACCGTTTTCTCCCGCCGCAGTAGGCACGATGATCACGCTGCCTGCGCAGGTCACGCCCACTGTAGCGCCGGTGCCGTACGCAATGGTGGTGCTGCCTGCGCCACCTGCAGACGTGGGCGAAGGAAGCTTGGACGTGGAAGGCTTCTTCGTCATGGAGCCCTTCTCCTTGGGCGCCATGGATGAAGAATAAGATGATGATTAAGCTTAATGAAACTGCACGCCGTTCATGAATCCATGTTCAGGCTTGTGAACCCCCTACTTGGCGCGACAAAGATGTCGGCGTGGGTCGATGATCTATGGGGTCGATGAGTCCCTTTGCTGGTTCGGTGAGGGGTGGAATACACCACAAAGAGCGGGAATGACGAAGGACGCGAGGATTTTACCCAAGTTCGGGCCACCATGGTAGTGTAAAACCCTACTCCTTCTTTGATGTATTTCATGGTTGAGAACGCAGGTACACGGAGTGCTCTCCCCTGGCAAATCACGATGAGAGGGCTGCTACACAAGTACATACATGTGGGGTTTGAATGGGTTCGAACCCTTGTAAAGGTTTCCCTAGCCCTCCTTTTATAGCCTAAGGGGTCACCACAATGGCAAAACAGTCTTTACCTAGAGATTAGACAGCAAACAATGCTATCATACCTAACTCTGCTAGTTAAGACAAAGTGCATTAAATGAACTGCTAGGTGTCACGAGGAGGTGGAATCCCGGCAAGGCTGCAGCACGGCTTGCTGAACCGCCTCGCTGTAGTCTTGACATGCCACCCAGGCGGGTGGAGATAAAGGTGGAAATCACCCTGATGTGCTGCCATGTGTCCGGCAAGCTTCACACAACTACCTGCGAGCTCTACACCTCACTAATTAGTGACTAGCTACTCCGTGAGGTAGAGCGCATGGTAGTTTGTCGAAGGAGGGGCTTGCTGGCCACAGGGCTTACCATGTTTTTGCCTTGCTAGGTTCACGCCCCAGGCAAGGGAGTTGCTTCTAGTCTTCAGCCCGTAGGTTGTGTTGGTCTTCTTAATGTGCTCCTTGATCTCACGAAGAGCGGCTTCTCTGAGCTTGGATCTTTTAAATAGGAATCTTGGTTTGGCGTGGGAGCTGCTACTCGTCCGTTGCACAAGTTAGGGTACTACAGACCCGTGTTTAATACACCATCATGTCCGATACATCATCAAACTCAATAGGGATTACAGTTTCATGGGGTCACGGTCGCAGACGCTTGTCCGTTTATAGATGCCGACTTCCACGCCCGTCGGTGCCTCATTTTTGTTTGCCTGAATGTCTCGGTCAAGCGAGACGGTAGATGATGATGATTGCATGCTGTATATGATCCATGTTGGCAGCGACTACGAAAACAGACATGTGGATAATTTCCCGACGAAGGTGCAAATCCAATAGAAACCAACTCAGATGTCGGACAACCAGCGATCATAGGTCCAGTCATCCTAGACCCAGCCAACGTAGACCCAACATCCCAATGGCGACCAACTACAAGGTGATCTTGATGACATGTGGTAAATGGGTGCGGATCCAAAGAAGAAGAAAAGGACAAAATTTAAACATGAAGGAGGATTAATACTTGGTTGATGCATCACTCGCCACGAGACCGATCTAATCATGGCACCGAGCAAAAGGGGACTACCTTTTGGAAAATAATGCATGATTGGTTCGATGATCCTAAGCCCTTTGATTTGTATTGCACGATGATGTTCCGTGAGCATAACTCGAAGTCATGGTACACCATTCAAGAGTCCATAGACAAAGTATTGTGGCTATTACAAACAATTGCAAGTCCAATAGCCAAGTGGTGCGGCATTCCAAGAGATTGTAATTCTTTATACTTTGTGTGTTTGAAATTTGGTGAGATATGCTCTAGATGCAGTCATTTGGCAAAATATGCAACTAATTGTCATCCTTTTTCTTTATATCTTGGTTGTGCAGTCAAATTGCTCTTAATTGCCAAGAAGCAGCACTTCCTATTGATGCATTGTTGGATTAAGTTCAATATGTAGCACAAGTGGCTCAATGTCATGGACAAATCTGTTGAGATCGCTCCCATGTCCAGTATAGGTGAAGATAGTGAACCAACAAATGGCCTTTTCTCCAGCCAAAAGGATATCTAGGAACCGGGGGAGGAATTCAGAGGAGCGGAAGGATAAGCGAGAAGGTGCGACCACCTATATGATGGAGAGCTTTGGGGAAATGCTAGCGAAAAATAGGAGTGCATCAAGTGTAATGACATGAAGGGGAGCAAGAACGCCAAGAGTTTTTATAAGTTCTTCGTGGTGTAGCTGAAGTTTATCAACCTCGAAGATAAGAAGGTTGAGCTCTCGGACTATTTGGTGGACACCAAGATGTTGAGCATGAGTTATCTGACCTGGATCCCGATTCAGTGAACATCGTGCGAGCCTACCACGCTAGGATGTTGAAGCGCTTAGCAAACAATGTGGAGGAGTTGGCTAGCATGGGAGGAGACGGGAAGACCGTGAAGAATTTAGCACAGACAACTAGTATAGATGGCAAAAAATTGTCTTTATTGCATGAACAGTTGGACTGGAAACTTTTCGGCTCGGCAACATGTAAAAAACTTTATGAAATCCAACATCCGATGCATTTTAGTTGTGATTGCATATGCTTGCACGTCATATAAATTGCTATCATAGAGTTCGTATGTGATCCTACCTCATCCGAATATTAGGCAACTATGTAAGGAAACCATATAGTAGTGGTTGACCGACATGTCGTTTTTTGGATGGGCCATCTATAGGAATTTACACAAAACATTATTTCAAAGGCCCAGTTTTATCCTTATCTTCGATTATTTGCGGTTGTTCCATGACTCAGTTTTGCTCCTGCTAGGCTCTGCCACTTCCTCACATCATATACAAGAACCAAAATTCATGTTCACGGGGACTTAAACTCAAATTAAATGGTGAGACAGCACATCCACTCCAACTAAGTGATTGACATAAATAAGAATCTGGTTCATGTTCACTAGGACTTGAACTAGAGTTGTTCGTTAAACCCCTATTTTATTATTATTAAGAAAAGTATGGCATTGTAGTCATCCAGGCATGCAAGCACACACAACATATTATTGTTTAACGTGCAAACATAGACAATTTTTAGGGGAAGAGTTTTTGTTTTGAAAACTAACAATCTATGACTGGAAACAACAAGAACAATACACAATACGACAACATGAGTATAAACATGGTACTATTCATATTCATTATCTATAGGATAAGCTTTCACACCAATTACAATATTAATATGTAAGGTTTTGTGAAACAAAATCATAATAATAAATAAGTACTTTGGAATTCTAACTTGTCACATAAATTACATATTAACAGAGCAGTTGGTGGTCAATAATTTGTCATCAGGGACCAAATATGCAGAGCAAAACAACATAGTGAGTACTGAGTTTTAAGTTTTAGTACAAAGAAGTCCAAATTCTACATGCAACCACTCCCACATGATGACCATTGGTACTATGAATATTGCACATAAAATGTGCAATTAGCGATTGAGAATAATTATTTAACATTCCTAGTATGAAAGAAGCATTACCTGGTTAAAGGGGACACTAATGAATATAGACATTAGACCAATTAAGAGTAGGAATAACATCCATTGCCCTGTTGGAAAGTTATCAACAATGTCTCTCGGATCTGACTCTTCACCAAGTGACTTTGCCACAACAGAGGTCATTGATACAATGTACAAAGCACATCCGCCTAGAGAAGGAAAACCAAAAGGCAAATCGTCACTACAAACTGCAACAAAACGTGATTTGTTTCGGGGAGTCTTTGAGTGGTTTAAGAGTACTATCCACGCTAAAAAATTAATACTCATATAAACATACAAATAGAAAAGCTTAGTCCGGCTACCAAATTTGTAATCCTACCTTTTTTTATCCAAAAAATGCAACTAATGTTTCTCTTGGATATCACATAGGTGTATGGGTTCGGATGACTGAAGTTAGAATACAACTATATGCACATAGATTTACTAATTAAATGAAACTACACAAAATCTTTTTTTTACCCGTGTACCAATATTGTAGCATGGTGAGGTCCGCGTTG
>LR738709.1:277297262-277312244 GCA_902687465.1 Secale cereale | reverse complement strand
CCCCCCCCCCCCCAACGACCCATCCACCAATGTTACATCTTCTAAAACCTATGCCTCTATGTAGCTAGTTAGTGCTTTAGATACAAAATTAGCAAAGCTTAGCTATGATCTTCTAGATTCTATGCACTACCTCCAACCTCATAGCACATAAAGTTGTGTTATTTTAGAAATATGCCACATAGAATAATTGCTGATGTAAACAAAATAAAATAATCTTAACATTAGCTTAGAAATGATCCCATATTTCATAGGCCCTAACTTCATTAAGATTTTATTCATCATATATTTTTGTAGGCATGAAAACATTCTACAAAATGGCAATCTACCTATGGGCGACCAAAAGAATGCACATATAGGTATAACACCTGTTAGTGGTGATTAATAAACCACTAGAGAGTACCTAACCTATCAATGGACGCACACCCCAGAAACAAAAAATGTCCCTCAACTCAGGTGTCTAACTCATCCCACATGGCACCGAATCGACCGCCTTGCATTGCTACCTACTTGCACCGATGCCTACTAGCGATCCTTGTCAGGACAAGCTCATGAATAGAGGTGGCACGTGTCCATGTCAAAGCCATAACATTTGGAAACCCGACAGGGGTGTTGACCATGAAAAAGTAGCAGATGACACAATGGCCATCATAGAGGTGATGAATAAGCAAAAACTCAACCTCATCACCTGGCCTAGGCGGTTTCCAGGATCTCTCATGCTCCCATAGCTTGAGTTGGCAGTGACGTGGTGGAGGAGAGCCAAAACTAGGAAAGTTTTGGGATTGGGTACTGGTGGAGAGCCTCAATAATAGGAGGTAGAAGTGGTGGAGAGCTTGGGTGGAAGATAATAGATTTAGTCCCCAATGAGCATGAGGATGTCAGATCATGTTTTAGTTGAATACGAGCATAGCCCTTCCACAGCACTCGCCTCGACGTAACACTGGTTAATGCAGAGTATCATCGGTGATGGTACTTGGGGAAGTGATAGATTAGATGGAGAAGGGAGGCTTGGGAAAGATAATAAGGTGGCATAGACCACTGTTAGGAGAAAATGAACGAGTGGATGGGACAATGGGTGGAATTATTTTTCAGAGGGCTTTTATATGGGAGATAGTCTAAGTCTAGTGGACTTTGCTCTAGTGGGCTAGCTTGCTGCCACCGATTGACCAAATTCCTCCCTTCACAAGTGTGCATCACACTAGTCACAATTTAGTAATTTGGGCCTATCAGTACCAACTACATGTTAAATTTTGATGTATCACCACTCACACACAAGAAAATAGGCCCATTAGTAGTATGTTTTTAGTGAAAACTCACTGATGCGTAGAAGTCATCATCGGCGATAGAATTTTCTGCATGTTTATGGTCGTTGGTACCATTGATAGGTCATATTTTCTAATCACTAAATCAGAGAAGGGTGTTTGATGGCCGGCATTACTTGGAGGAGATGACAGTAAGAGATAATCTATTCTGTAACATGTTTTTATCTCCTCTATATGAATAGATTACAAAGGTAAATCCATCTTATCAACTATCATACAATCACAGATATTAAACTCGATAGTCACCCCTATCATATCATGCACAAAGTTACACTAGCAAGGACCACAAAAGGCTACACATTTGCGTCCTCTTAATTTGTTGACTTCTAGGCATATTTTAGCAATAACCACCTGCCAATGATGTGGTATCCTCCGCCTGGCAAACCTTATCTAAAAATCTCATAGAAACCCCCATTGTTCATCATCTCATGTCTTCCTTCCTAACAGACATATATGCGATATCTTTATTCATTGCATTACACTTGAAACTAGCCCCCAACCAATGAGTCGACACGTATAGAAGGGTAGGGAATTATAGTTTCCCAAACCTTGATCTAGATTTTAACTCAAGTAGCCATGATCATGCTATAATACTATTGTCGGGTGTTTGAAAAAGCTAATAAATTTCTAGGAATGTTAGAAGTGATAAATATAAAAGTTTCTTTCAATACCCAACCACTTATGCAGGTGTGTTAGTCTAGTTTTTGCCACTTCATCCAAAATAGAGCTCAATGTACTCTAAAACTAAAAATTATGATTTGGAAAATATATATTCTTCATGGAGACCATCTCTCCCAGCCTCCCTCACTCATATGCTTTGACTCTCCACATCGTCTTTATAAGCTCACAAATAAAGTCTTCCCATATCTCTATACTAGAACTAGATTCTTTGATTATGACAACAATGCCACAGTCATCTCTATGTTTATTTGGTGATACTGATGCAACTATAATCAAATCTTGGATAATGTTTCGCTTATGTTTGGTGTCACCAAAAACAAAGCGAAAGATCTCCATTTCTTCGGTCAGATGCCAATATGTCAACTTGCAGAGTGTCCTGGCAGAATTTCAACCATAAAGTGTTTATTACCTGACAAGGTACATTGTCCTATATCTCTTCCTTCAAAGGATGAAAATATTTTTTGTGGGAAAAATTAGTTTGAAGGACCAACCTCACCATGTCAGTGTTAAGTTCCTACACGACCTATTTCAGCACAACCCTCGAGGTGAATAAAGGCCCTTTCTAATTATTATAATAAAAGAAGCAGATGCTTGCTCTGGTCACGGTGTCACAACATCTGTAGAAATAAATGGAAAGTTAGTTGGGCCAAAAACCATGGTGGTATTTTAATCCTCTACCTCAAGAACTTTTTCCCATCTGATGGTTTGATATGAATAATCTTCCTCGCACAAGCCTAGCTGTCTTGATGAGTCGAATTCTCAGCTCTTCTCAACTTGAACGCTCATGACTATTTGAGATGGAGCAAATCCATTTTCCGTATTCCTCCAAGCTAGATAGTTCCAACCCTAAAAGCTTTATCCTCTCCCACAGTTTCGACTTTTCAAATTCAGGTTACGAAAAAGCTAAGTTATTGCAAGATGGATCTTGGATGCAATACTTAAGCCTCTACTCTTTTGACTAAGCACATTATGCAACTTGATTCAGAAAAATGAGCATGACACCATTCATTTTCTATCATCCCAATGGGTTTATTCTATGGATTGACCTACGAGGCATGTTTTTTCGGCCATCTCAACCATTTGCAAATTCTTTACTCGCTAGGATCCTCAAAACAACCTTTGGATGAGAAATAAGATAGTAATCAACGGATTGCCCTACAAACCTTTATGCATATGGAAGATGGCCACTAATACAACTAGCTAGGCATCTCATGTCCAAGTGCAGATACTCAAAACACGCCTTATGGCCATAGTCTTCCTAGACAGGAATGGTAACCTATTTTTTGCCCCTACCTAACTCTACTCACCGTCGATGAATTAAGGGGCAACTTCACAAGCCACCCTATAATTTCCAGTGAAGATCTTCTATCCCTTATGATTTTGTTGCTTACAAATTTAGTTTTTTATTACATTCTTGCTCATGTCAAATATTAAGGAAGAAGCAAAGGCATGGCTCATCAAGGGGCAATGCAGTCTGCACAAAAAGTCTGCACATGTTATCTTGCTTATTGCGATATATACACCATGTTACCTCCACCACCCATGTATGGGCCAATCCAGCAAGGGTACATGCGAGGATCGGTCTGACATTTGAGCTTGCGATTTCCTCCTCAATTTTTCGACTATTTTCTTCTTTCAATTCCTATTGCCTTTTATGTGTCCCTTTTCTAGGGTTTTTTATTTTTCTTCTTTGATTTCAATTTTTCTAGTTTGAGAAATATATGAACACTTTTTCAAATGTGAGAGTCTTTTCAGGCATGATTTTTTAAATATATGAACATTTTATTTAAAATCTATAAACACTTTTGAAATATTATATGAACATATCTGAAAATGTGCAATCATTCTAAAGTAAAAAATTATTTTGAATACATGATGAGTAATTTTAATACACCATGAACATCTTCTAAATACACGATAAACAAATTTTAAATACCCAATGACTAGTGGTTAAATGTGTTTTTTAATACATGGTCAGCATTTTCCCAAAATATAATGAACATCTTAAAATACTAGCTGGATATTCTAATAAACAACGATAATTTTTTGAAATACACAGTGAACTGTTCTACGACGATCATCATTCTTTCGATAAGTCCCTAGTGCTTACTCACTCTATTGTCAATCTTATTTTTTTTCCAATAAGCCCCTAGTCGTTTTCTTTGCTTTTGGACGTACCTGCAGGTTTTATCTCACTTCTTCAAGGCAAAGTACCCCACACACCCCACACGCACACACAAATTCAGCAAGCAATCCGACAATTTTCTGTTTGCATGTCATTTTAGGTTTTATTTCTCATGGTCGTTGCTTTGTGCTTCATCACATGAGGGAGTAAGCATTGATATTTTTATTTGGAGAATAACCTAGTGATGATTCAATCATGTTTTTCTCAACTGCATGATCTTGTTTTGATTAAAAATAACTAGGCGGCATCATGTGCACCTTTGATATGAATTCTCTCCTTTTACTGTGTTCATAGTTGTATTTTCTCCTTTTTCTAAGTTATATTCTGGTAGTGGTTTCTTGGGGATTTGACTGGTATGCTTGGGATATACTCTTTGTTTGCTATCGGGTGCCCAGTATTTTTTACTAGTGAGAATAAGAAATGCTATCTTCTTACTACTGGATATGATTAGTTCACTTATGAGATAATTATGATTTGTTGAGATAATTTGTTTGGCTAGTATGTTGTTGTTTGTACTATGTATTCATTTTATTCCTTTTCCATCTAGGATCCAACCTTGATAGCAATGCTAAAATGTGGTGTTTAGTTTAAAACCTTAATGCTCAACTGAAATCACATTATTGAGTTTGGTGTTTCCCTCCCACCTCATTTCTCCTCATGTCACACAGCCAAGTTACGTTGTGTACTATCCTTTAGAGCTTGGCATACTATTCTTATACCCAATTGCATATACGGAACATGAATCCCTTAATTCTTTGTAGTACTACTGATACCTAACCTTCTCATCTTTGTTTCTTCCTTCTCCATGTGTATATAGCATGTTGATGCTTACCTTCAGTAGTATTACTTGCAGCCAAGTTGTAATAATGCCTATGCCTTTTGTTATTCTTCATCGGTATCGTTCTTATATCATGAGCAATATAATAATTGTTCAAATAACCAAAAATAGCTATAATTTTTCTTTCATCGGCAATTTGCAATTTAAGGTCTTTTATGTGATTCTTCTTCTACATGTCTAAGTTTTCCTACATTTATCATCATTTTCCTCTTTTTATTTGCAGAAGGTGTTTTCTATCTTTTTATGGTTCTGATGGAGTTTTTCCCCTTGTAAACTATGCGGCATCTAGAAAGTACTCATTAGTGTTTAGTTTGTTAAAAAAATCTAGCTTGTTTTCACTCTCTCTTACATCTCCCATTTCATTCTTTATTGCTTTCTTCATCCCACATATGCAGTTACTTTTGTTTTTCCCAATATCAAATTTTTATTGACAAATTTGCACGGTGCTAGTTGGAGACCTTGTTGGGTCGGAGGGATAGATCAATGTGTCAGTTGTGATGTTACTAAATGAAAAGACTTCCTAGAACCTTATGGGGAGGGTCTTGTTGAAGAAAAAGATCATGAAGGCACTATCATGAATCTTTACATATTGTACATGCCTCAACGCTACATTGGTTCTTTTAGTTGTGTTGCGCATGTGCATTGAATACATTTTTTGATAAAGGGCGCATTATTACTGAGAAAGTTCAAGTGTTACACCCTGTCTCTGCATAATTAAGATGCACACAACCAAACCAAATTCACTCTCAGAAAGTAACAGATGAAATACATGACTGTATGACATCTAAACTATGGGAGGGTCAATCATAAGATGATGCTACCATCCATGCCGGGTAAAAGTACCCCTCGTAGTGTTCTCCAAGCATGCACACACCTTCGTAAATAAGTCTCAATTCTATACACGTTGTAGGACGACCATAAATGAAGCATACCAATACATTGAATACCTCATCTATTTACACCGGTTCAGAAGCTTTGTTGGCCACTAGTTTTTTTAATTATAGAAGTTTAACATGAGGTTATCTTTTTACCATAAGAAATTGGAAGTTAGCCCTGAATCAGTTTATTTTCTCTTAACAAACTCATTTTTTTTCTTTATCTTTGTCAAAGAAATATTTTTTGCTTTGGCGATGTGTGGAGGCTCCACAAAACCATAATATAGTAATACACACGATGGTCACATTTATTTCCAAGGCTTATTGAAGAGGTTGTGCCGAAAAGTTATCTTGAGATGCCACTGATGTTTAATTTTTTCCAAAAAGTATGATTATCCGGCATGTGGATGAAGCGATGCACACTACCATTTATTAAATAGTATCAAGTCTCAAAGTATAAATAATATCTCATCATGGATGTGCCGCTTGCTTTTTAGTTTTCATTTTAATTACCTGCACAACCGCACCACTATCCAGTTTTATGACCTTCTCTAATTGATGTTATGTGGGACTGTGTAGAATCATATATAAGTCTTTTTTTAGTTCAAAAATATATGTTCTTGCAACAAGTTGTTTTTAGTCAGGGTGGTCCTCAGGGATGATAAAGGGAAATTCATTACAAGGGTGAATGGGAAGATAAACTGGTGCACAGATGTCATGACAGCTGAAGCTTTTACCCTCAGATTCAGGTTGTCTCTTGCGCAAAGGTTAGGGTGTAATCGTCTTGTCATTAACTCAGACACCACGAAGAGCGGAGGATATATTCTACAGATGCGGCGGTGGCAGTTTTTGACGACTATTAACATTTTGCGTGTGATTTTCCTATATCTAGATTTGAACATTGTAATAGAGAAGATAATAAGGTTGCACATGAATTGGTCAGGTTGGCTAGAGTTTCTTTGACTTTTGATTGGCTTTGAGGAACCTCTGAATTAAATTGTAACCCTCTCATATTTTTCTGTAAAGTAGGTTAAACCCCTGGCCTCTGCATCAAACGACGCATACAACCATCTTTATTAATTATTCAACAAATGACTGACAAGAACATACATCAAGCAAGCCGAAGCCACTACTTACACCTACAAACTTGATAATGTGGAGTGCTCTCACCCTTCATATCTAAAACCGGTGTTGTCGCAGATCCATCCACATAATGTATCGGAACCAACATCCGGTGCAGCAGACCTAAAGCGCACACCACATGCACACGTTTTAGAAGCCACCGTCATCATCGGACCGCTAACCCATCTTAAAGAGAGAGATCCTCATAATCCTTGACAGTCCAGACATGCGTCGACGCCACCACGGTGCCCAACGACGCCACCACACTGCGCGCATCCATCCAAATGCGAAGACTCTGGAAGATCTGTCGTGTGTAGCACCCGCCGACCAGGCATGACACAGCGCATCACCTGTCGGCCAGGCGTGACTTGACATCTCCACCGAAGCTCCATCCAAGACTTAGCCGCTCCACCACCTCCTTCTGTCTTCCAGCAGTGCTCCACAAACGATGCTCCCAAGAGAGAAACGACACCGCAGTACCGCCATCATCCGATCTAGATGACCAGACCCTAGGGTTTCCCCTGAAGCAGCACGAGTGGGTCGACAGAAGTTACACGGCGATGCCTTCAACAAGGTAACGACGCAAAACGCCGCCATCGCCTGCCATCGACTCGGTTTTCACTTGCAACTCTGTCTCCCCAACTCGCAGCCGGGAAAAGATGACAGATTTGAAGATCCGGCCACCCAGCATCAGGCCGACCATCTCCGACGAAGAAGGTGGCCACCACCACCACGCCTAGGGCCGGAGCCCCCGACGTCCTCGTGTTGCGGGTTGATCCCACGAGCAGCATGCCGTTGACGAAATAGTACATGACGCGTGCAGCCCGCCGAAGCCCAACCGGGTGCAGATCGGGTGCCGAAGCCACCACGATCTCATCGCCATACGCCATTGCATGCCTGGTCGCCGACGCCCCGCATCAACAACTTAGATCTGGTGCAGAGGAACTGCCCAGAACGAGCAAGGCGACACACCCAGGCCACCGCGCCGCTAGGGGGTTGCGCTGCCCAGCACCTCCGTGTCACCACGTGGTCCCTCGGTCGCAGCCACCCTCCGCCGGCCGAGTTAGCCGCCACCTCCAGGGAGCCAGATCGTGCAGGACCCCCTAAGGACAGCATTGGCGGATTCCCCGGATGAGCAGCCATCCACGCCTTTGCACCGCCCGCGGCGCCGCCGTGTGCCACCATAGATCGCGCGCGAGTCCCTGCCTCCAGGTCGCGCCCCGCGCCGGCACACCCAGACGAGAGGAGGAAGAAGATGCCCGTGCCGCTGCATGGGCCTTGCCCGGCGAAGCCCTCAGATGGCGGCTTGAGGAGAAGGAGGATGGGATGTTGAGTTGTCGACGGCGGCAGCTAGGGTTTCTCCCGGGCCGCCCACGCGGGAGCAGCACATGAGCGGGGGAGGGGGGTGGTTGGGCTTTGACACGGCTTGTATCACATGTAGTGTGAGCTAGTAGTTTCCCCCTTATAGACTATATATCTATTATTTCTACTGAATAATGTTTGGGGGGGTTTGTTTCGAAAAAGCCAAAGTGTCAGTCATTTGTTTATGTGGAACTGTATTTTTTAAAATACTTCATATATATCTAAATTTAAGACGTTTGCAGCTTAAATTGAAGTTAGATATAGAGAGAATCTAAGAAATGACTCCTAATTTTGTCTATCTTCTGAGACATTTTTCGCGTATTATATTTTTCTCAGGCGGCATGTAGTAAGGTTATTGTGCAAGGTTGAGACAAACAAAAGGAACAAAGAACAAAGGGCAGTGTGTTACTTTCTCCGTTTCAAAATAGATGATCCAACTTTGTACTGTACAAAGTTGAATCATTTATTTTGGAACGGAGGGAGTACATTGATGCCTTGCCTCGCAGGCCCATATACGAAATTCAAATCAGAAAAGACGTACTCCACAGGAAAACTAGAGACAACACCCTACTCGTCAAAAAAAAAAAAAAACTAGAGACAACACCCAGGACAACAGTCAGCTGTCGAGTCTAGAAGAAAACCGGGAAAAAACTAGGGCCCGTCTGATCTTGAGAATGATGGGGAATAAATAGAAGTTATTGGTGCTTACCGGTGATGGCCAAGTTGATGACTGTAACGACGGTGGTCAGCACCAATAGGTTCTCCTGGCGCGTGAACGGCGACGTTGGGAGGCCGCATGTCCGAACCAGGCTGACGAACCACTTGAGTAAGGCGAAGCTGAGGACGCTGACTGCCATGTTCATACCAGGTACGACGCCGGTCGACATGTGGATCTTCAGGATGACGAAGCCGAAGACGATCGAGAGCACCACCGAGACGATCACTGCCCGCGGTGTCACCTGCTCCCATAACCCCGGCAGCGGCTGCTTCTCGAACGCCCGCTCCACAGACGCAGCCAACAACGGGTCGCCGATCGTCGCGTCCATTGCGAGTAACCAACTACGTACGGCACCAGCTCCAGGTCTCCACCGAGCGAACGAGTTTGGTGGGATTTCTAAAGTTAAGGGGATCCCGTTCTTGGATAGCTAGTTCATGTAGGAGCCATGCGTGCGGTTGCAAATGGTGAGAGGCGGAGAGGGAGTGTAGCCCGGGTTGAGCAAAAATAGCATGCACCAATAGATTTTTGTTTTTTAGTGTAACAGGAACTTCTTTTATTTTTTCTTTTTTCTTTTTTCTTTTTTTTTTCTTATTTCTCTTGCGGCTGAATATGGACTTCTATTTTAATCAAATGTTCAACGGCATTACACAAGGACAACGCTAACACCCACACGTGTGGTGGGAGCGAAACCCGCCCACACGTCCTATAACACACAGACGTATCACGTCACCGCATGCATGCATGTGTAAATTTTTATTGACTTTCAGTTTTTAAAATATTTTATCTCTTAAATGAAAAATCCGATTGAAAATCCGTTATCAGCATTAAATCCATCGCGACGAGATATATTCGAAACTAGATCTCATATCAATATGTTTCGATGATTTTTTTTGGGTTAAAAGTTGCCATGTCTATTGCACGGGAATTACCATGGTGATTACACTGGAGTGAATTGCAAAAAACCACCACATTTGATGTTCACGCTTCAATTTGCCACCATATTTCTAGCGTGTTCCAAAAATCCACCACTTTTCTTGTAAATTTTCTCAATAAAAACAAATGATCGATTGCCCGCTGCTAAACCGATTTCTGACACTGTAGGCCCACATGTCAGCTGCCACGTCGGACTAACCTCACGGTGCATGGCGTGACGGTCGTTAGGGCAGCACGCGCGGTCAAAGCGGTGCCCCCTTTGTCTGCTTCCCCATTCTCCCCTCTTTCCCCCGTCTCTCTGTCTGTCCTACGATGGCGGCGACGGCTAAACCTAGCGGCTGCGGCGGTGAGTCAGCCGGAGGCGGAGGGACCGAAGGCGATGGTGATGGGTTCTCGGAGGTAGACAACTGGCTCTGCAGCAGTAGCTTGCCGACGCAGCGGGCTCCTTCACCGGAGCGATCCCCTTCACCCCCTTCGCTGCCGGAGTGGGACATTGAGCGCCGTGCGACGGCAGTCCTCGCGCACAAGATAAGGGCTTATGGCGTGGGAGAAGGCCATCAGTGGGCTTCAGGGTTCGGCGGCATGTGGTAAGATTTCTTCCTCGTCCACCCACTCCCCCTCTTCTTCCATGTTGTTAGATTTTAGTGTTGTTAGATTTTAGGATATTTTTAGGAGATTTTAGGGTTGTTAGATTTAAGGAGATTTTATGGCAGTTTCATTTTTGGTCTTTGTTTACTGGATTACTGAAGATTAATTTAGGGCCGTTTCATTTTAGGGTTTACTCCTTCTTCATTACACTAAATTGTTGTCATGTTTGTTAATTGTTGTCATGTTATGTGCAAGCTTTGATAGTGCTAACTCCTTCTGAATAACATGTTACATTACTAAAACTGAATCAATCAAGCACTAATTGTCCTCAATTTTGTGTAGTTTGGATGATGAGATATGGGAAATAAGGTACCATTTTCAAGGGAGAGACAACTTGGAAAGGACCATTTCTCTGTCAGAAATTACTTATATTAACGTGTTAGCACTGCTAGAGACTGAAGAGGGATATACTGAAGCTGACTACATGTTCTATATGAAAGAAGAGGGAAAGGGGGCAGCAGGGATGCAGGTTATTGATAGTGAAGAGAGTGTGGAGGAGATGCTTGACCATTATGTTGAGCAGAAGGTGCTCAATATAACTGTAATTAAGGCTAATGAGTCTAATCCAGGAGAGTTTAACAGGGCAAATATTATGGAGGAACAAGTACCTATAAATAATGTGGGGGATTCCAACATTATTTCTATAGATGAGGCAGGAGTGTTGTTCCCTATTTCTGTTGAAGACCCAGTTGAGGAGCTGTATGCTGTGCCTATTGCTGTTGTCAAGCCAGGTGAAGAGGCTGCTTACATTAACACACAAGAGAGCATGAATTTGAAAAAATCAAAGGGCAAAGAGAAATTACGGGAAGATGTTTGCCCCTCTGAAGATGAATTGTTTGTTGATTTGAACTGGTGTGAGGAGAAAGAGGAAGATGAAGAGGAAGAGCATGAAATGGGTAATGAGGAGGAAGATGAAATCGCTGAGAAGTTGAAGCAGAAAAGGAAACAAAGAGAGGATCCTATGCATCACTTTGAAGGAGACACAGAAGTGGAAGAGATGTGTCGAGAGCCAGAGGACTTAGACACAGAACCTGAGACACCACTTCCTCAAACCTTCAAGAAAGTAGGCAAAGCAGGGCCCACTACAAGATCACACCATGAAGCTGACATTGAGGTAATTCCTGATTTCATTCCATCAGATGATTCAGCTTGTTTCCCTGGGGACTATGGCATTAGTGAATCAGATGATGAGTCAGGTATGCCTCTGCCTTGTGGAAGGAAGAGTCAAGCTAAGAGGGCCAGGACTAGGATATGGTATGATGAGAGCAAGCCAGATGCTCATGACCAACTTTGCATTAGCATGTGCTTCACTGATGTGTATCAGTTTAGAAGAGCACCTAGGATTTTTCATATCAGAATCCTTAGAAATTTCCAATACCATAGGAACTGCAAGGATAGGATCATTGTGCATTGCACAGAAAGGGACAATGGGTGTCCTTTTTCATGACTACATCAACAATTGCTCATGAGAAGACATTCTGCATCAAGAAGATGAAGTTGTTGCACACTTGTGGTGCACATGGAGAAAAAACAAAAGTGACAGTTGACTGGATGGCCAAAACCTGTGAGCAGCTACTGAGAGATAATCCAAGGGCTGGTGTTGATGCAATTTTAAAAAGAACAAAGGCTAAGTATGGGCTGGAAGTGCCAAAGACCAAGGACTATAGGGCAAGGTCATTGGCAATTGAAGTGGTGGAAGGTGATATGAAGGGACAATACACAAGGTTTAGGGATTATCTTCAAGCTGTGCTTGATACCAAGCCTGGTAGCATATGCATTGTGACTACCACAGAGCTTGAGCTCCATCCTAGTCCAAATCCTAGGTTCCACTACATGTTCTACTGTCTGAATGCTTCAAAAGAAGGTTTCTTGAATGGGTGTAGGCCCTTTATAGGTATTGTATGCATTCTACATTACTCCAGTTCACTGCCAATATCTTGTAGAAAATAATGTACTCATTTCACTACCCAATGCTTTAATACAGGTTTAGATGGTTGCTTTATCAAGCTTTCTACTGGGCAACAGATACTTGCTGCCACTGGTAGGGATGGGAATAACAACATATTCCCTATTGCAATTGGTATTGTTGATAAGGAGGACAAGGATAGTTGGACTTGGTTTCTTAGCCAACTAAGAGCTTGCATTGGAGAGGGGAACAAGTGGGGCACATACACAATCATCTCTGATAGACAGAAGGTATATTTTTCATTTCACAATTGAATGAGCTACTTGTAGAAATAATAATTTGTATTTATTTGTATTGTGCATTTGAAGTTATATGAATAATATTCTCTATTATGCATTGAACAGGGGCTGTTGAATGCAATTCAAGCTGTGTTCCCACACTCACCTCAAAGATATTGTCTTAGGCATATCTATGCAAATTTTCAGTCAGCAGGCTACATGAGTGGGGAGTTGAAGAAGCATATGGACAATGTTGCATATTCATACACCAAGAATGGATTTGAGGTTGCAATGAATGAACTGAAAAAGGAGGATGAGGATGCTTGGAAGTGGCTTTCTAATATCCCTAAAGAGACTTGGGCAAGGCATGCTATGGATCACACATGCAAGACAGACCTAGTAGTCAACAATCTTAGTTAAGTATTTAACAAGATGATACTAGATGTGAGGAACAAGCCAATAAGGAGTTGTGTTGATGGATTCAGAACTAAGTTGATGGTTAAGTACCAAGCAGTAAGAGAGAAGACAGAGAAGAGTAAGTGGGAGATAACACCCACTTATATGGAGAAGTTGGAGCAGTCAAAGAAGTACTCTAGGCATTGCACTGCATACATGGCAGGTCCTGGTATTTGGCAAGTCACTAGTGGGGAGTCAACCTACTGTGTTAACCTTGATAAGTGGACCTGTGACTGCAAGAAATGGGACCTATGTGGTTGGCCATGTAACCATGCAGTTCTGCTATTACAAGAGTGAAGGGACAGCCAGAAGACTATGTGCATGAGTTCTTCAAAAAACCATTGTATAAGGAAACATACAAGCACATCATCAACCATGTACCAGGGCCTGACTGTTGGCCTAAGACACCAACTGCTGACATCGATCCACCATTATTCAAAGAGAAGAAGGGCAGGAAGCAAACAGCTAGGAGGAAGGGGCAATTTGAGGTCCCAACAAAGAAGGATACATCAAGGATGGCAACTATCACTTGCAGCAACTGCAAGATGCAGAAACATAGGTACACCTACTGCCCTCAGCCCCTTAAGCCTCATCTTCAGGCAAGAAAGGACAAGCACAAGGTATGGAATATGCACATTGTTGTCTTTCTTTTCAACTTACATTGTTGCCTCACCAGTCTTCATCCTAATTGTTTTAATCATTGTTAGACAACCAGAACTCACTACCATGAAGCTGGGGGAAGTTCTACTGCCCAGCCTGGTACATCTACCAGGGGAAGAAAAAAAAGTTGTTGCTTCCCAGCCTGCAACCAGTGCACCACCTACTGCAACTACTGGGGGAAGAAGAACAACTTCTTCTGGTCCTGCACAGCCTGGTACATCTACCAGGGGAAGAAAAACAATTGATGCTTCTACTGGTCCTGCCCAGCCTGCTGCTTCTACAAGGCCAAGAAGAACAACTGCTGCTTCAAGAAGGGCTACAAGTGATGCTACTACTAATCCCTCCCAGGCTGCCACAAGCAATGCACCCAGCAGGAGAGGTAGAAGGCCCTACATGGCACCAAGGGCTGCAACTACAACAGAGGGAGCAATAGTAGGGTCCAAAAGGAAGAGGTTCCAGAGCATCAGAATGAGGGGTTACTTCTACGCCAGTGGCAACTAGTCAGTGCACAAATTGGCTGTTCTTTTGAACTTGCTGCCTTAAGTATTTCTAAATTTCAGAAACTATGCCTGAGAACTTGTATGTGTAATCAGTATTTAGCTTGAGAACTTCTTTGTGTTAAGAACTTATTTGTGTTAGCTTGAGAACTGCTATGTGTCAGTAATCAGTATTTAGCTATGCTAAAGAACATGTTTGTGTGATTTTGTCAAGCCCAAGCCCAACTATTATGGCTATGTGTCAGTAATCAGTATTTAGCCAGTTGCAACCCTAAAGATTAATGAGTGATTTAGGTCGTTTTGTCGAGCCGAAGCCACCCTAAAGCCTAAATGAGCGATTTAGGTCGTTTTGCCGAGCCGAAGCCACCCTAAAGCCTAAATGCGAGGTTTCATTGGCTTTGTCGAGCCAGATCAACCCTAAAGACTAAATGAGTGATTTAGGTCGTTTTGTCGAGCCGAAGCCACCCTAAAGCCTAAATGAGAGGTTTAGTTGGCTTTGTCGAG
>LR738709.1:277274955-277297173 GCA_902687465.1 Secale cereale | reverse complement strand
CAGATCAACCCTAAAGACTAAATGAGGGATTTAGGTCGTTTTGTCGAGCCGAAGCCACCCTAAAGCCAAAATGAGAGGTTTAGTTGGCTTTGTCGAGCCAGATCAACCCTAAAGACTAAATGAGCGATTTAGCTCGTTTTGCCGAGCCGAAGCCACCCTAAAGCCTAAATGAGAGGTTTTGTTGGCTTTGTCGAGCTCGATCAACCCTAAAGACTAAATGAGTGGTTTAGGTCGTTTTGTCGAGCCGAAGCCACCCTAAAGCATAAATGAGAGGTTTAGTCCAAACAAGCAGATTCATAATAGCATAGCTCTTACTATAGATAGCTAACAACATTACATAACTAGGGTAGTTTTGCATCTGGTCATTACATACATTACATAACTTAACTAGAGGTAGTTTTGCAAAGAATCATTACAGTCATTACATAACTAGGGGATTCCCAAAATATACAACCCCAAGGCCAGCTATATTGTTCCAAGGGCACATATTAGCTTAACATAACTGAGGTGATGAACATCAGTGTTCACTCATCAAGGATTGACTTGATCTTGGCAAGCTTGTCCTTGTTGCCATGACCAGCTTTCATAAGATCACCCACCAGAAACTCCAGCTTCTTCTTCTCCTCTATCAGCCAGTCCCTCTCTTCCTTCAAGTCATCCCTCTCCTTCCTGGTGTTCCTAATGATCTCTCCCTGAGATCTAAGAATGCACTTCATCTCCTTGTGCTTCTGAGCCAGCTTCTCCATCTCCTTCATCTTGCCAATGTCATCACTCTCCTTCTCCTTGCTGATAGCTAGCTTCAACATGTCCTTGTCCACATCCATCTGCTTCTGCTTATACTCTTCATCACTCATGACCCTGTTGTTCTTATCTGCCCAATCAAACATCTTGGTGACATCCTGAACCAGCTGACTGTACTGATCCCCAAGTGTATCCAACTCCTTCTTCATCTTCTCCAACTCTTTCTTATACTTCTCATGGTCAACCATTCTGCCATGGTTCTCCTCATGAAACATCTCCCATATCTTCTCCAAGCATCTTTGCAGAATAGAAGGCCATGGGGCATCAACCCACTGAGCAACTCTACAATCAATGCCATCCTGCATTACAAAATAAATATGCTAACTTCAAGAAGACAATAGATGAGATAGTCAGTGATTCAGCAAGACTTGCAGATACAACAAACATTCAGGAATAGCAAAATCACTGTTAACTAAATTGCAGATACAGCAGACATTCAAGAAGTTCAAGCTAAGCTTATATGACAAGAGCAATACTACCATTAACTGAATTGCAAATTCACTTTTAAAAACAAGTTTGATCACTGCAACAAACTACATTAGTTCATTCTGTACCACAGTCCTATTTGTGATAATCCCCTCAATTTTACTGACAGAAATTGATGCCTGCATCTGCAGCTCAACCACAGTCCAAAAAATGTTTCATTTACTTAATTTACTGAAATATATTTATGCTTGCATCTGCAAACATGTTTCATTTACTGACAGACATAAATTAATCAATCCATCTACAGATAGTACAAATGAACTTTCTGTAAATGAATTTAGTGACATAATTTGATTCTTGCATCTGCATAGAGTCCAAATCATGTTTAATTAACTGAATTTACTGACAACAATTCCAAACATCTTCAAAATAACTACCACTAACTACAACTAACACAAACCCTAGTTGGATAACACTGACCTGAGGAACATCACATCCATAGAACCTCCTCCAAGTGTCCTTTCCTTCAAATGCAACATATTTCATGCATGGGGCCAAGTGCAGTTTACATGTGATGCTTGCGTCTGCAGCTCTACCACAGAAGGATGCATCTATAATGGTGCCAGGGTTCGCCTGCATTGTATCACAGTAATGAACCTCAGAACAAAGAACTACTGCTCCAAACCATTGTTTCAAATCGAAGAACACATGAACCCTAACCCTAAGTGCAAATCAGATCTCTTACCCAGTGCTTCTCCAGCTCCATGCCGACCAGCTCCTCCTCGCTGCTCTCCTCTCCAACTTTCCACGACGGCATCTTCAACGGCGGTGATGGAACCGTGCCTTCGGCGGCGGCGCAGAGCTCCGGCGGCGACTAAAGGGGAGGGATGGAGCAGAATGGAGTGGAGTGAGTGAGCGAGTGGAGTGAGCGATGGAGAGCGACGGCGGCTAAAGGGGAGGGACATTTCTAATGGCCGTCACGCCGTGCGCCGTGAGGTTAGTCCGACGTGGCAGCTGACATGTGAGCCTGCAGTGTCAGAAATCGGTTTAACAGCGGGCAATCGGTCATTTGTTTTTATTGAGAAAATTTACAAGAAAAGTGGTGGATTTTTGGAACGCGCTAGAAATGTGGTGGCAAATTGAAGCGTGAACATCAAATGTGGTGGTTTTTTGCAATTCACTCGATTACACTGAAGTTGCCACGATAGGTTTCAGCTATTTTCTTTTACATGTAAAATTAAATTTTGACATATTATAAAATAAGGAATTAAGAAACTAGACTTGCCATGAATCATAAACTAAAATTGTCATGATACATGCACTTAAAATTGCCATGGTTCACACAATTTTTTTTTCACGGTGAAACTACTGGAATTGCCATCATCAAAATACTAAAATTGTCATGCTCTACAAAGTAAAATTTCCACATGGCAACTTTAGTTTAAGCACTATGGCAACTACAGTGTAAATATCATGACAACTTCTGGTGAAAAAAAAAACGTTGAAACATATCAACATGGGGTCTAGTTCTGAAGTTCTCGTCGAGACGAATTTAATGGTGAAAACGGATTTTTAATTAAGAGATAAAACATTTTCAAGCCGAAAAACAAAAAGATTCTTGTGGATGTCAGATGTTCAAACATGGTAAAATGAGTGGTATTGGAGGCGTGTGGGCGATGTGCAAGATGTCACATGTGTGGGCGTTAGTTTTTTCCTTACACAAATCTCAAGGAGAAAAATTCACCGCAGGTCACTAAACTTGAGCCGGTTGACAGTTTAGTATCACTACTTCAAAATATCCGAACTACGGTCCACGTACTTGAACAAGGGGTTCACTTTGGTCCATTTGTATCATTTCGTCTATGTATTTGCTAACTTGGCCGAGTCAACGGCCGCCAGCTCGCTTTGACCGCCACCGCCACCTAGGGTCAGTACTAGTCCATCCTGGTTTTTTTTTTGCAAAAACACCAGTACTATTAAACCGGCCCACCTGGTCGGACCGCACCAGCGCGCTGTCTCCGTCTCCTCCCGCACCCGTCGTCGGCAACAGCGGCATCCTCCTCCGCCACGCCCACGGCGCGCCCTCATCGACTCCCACCACGCCGTCTTCCGCCTCAACAACGCCCGCATGGTTGGCTACACCGCGCACGTCGGCGCCAAGACCAACCTCTCCTTCATCAACAGCAACATACTCCACCTCTGCGCGCGCCGCCCCGTCTCCTTCTGCCATCCCTACGGCAGCTGCGTCCCCGTCCTCCTCTACATCTGCCAGGCCGCCCACTTCCTCGACGTCGCCGCCTACAACGCCTCCTCCCTCGCCACCCACGACGCACCCATCTTCGTCACCGACCCTCGCCTCGACGTCCTCTGCGCGCGCATCGTCAAGTACTACTACTCGCTCCGCCGCTTCGTCGCCGAGACGGGCCGCGCCGTCGAGGACTGGAACGGCGCGCACGACGCGGCGCTCTTCCACTACTCCTCCGGGATGCAGGACATCATGGTCGCGGTGGGAGTGTGCGACAGGGTCAGCGTGTTCGGCTTCGGGAAGGTGGCAGACGCCGAGCACCATTACCACAGCAACCAGAAGAACAAGCTCGACCTCCACGACTACTAGGCGGAGTACGCCATCTACCGCGACCTCGCCGAGCACCCGCCCCTCAAGGACACCGGCTTGGCCGTCCCGCCCGTCGTGTTCTACCATTAGGCGCCAGCTTCCTAGGGTGCGGCCAACGGTGTAAAATGTGCTCTGCGAGGTGGGCTAGTTATTTATTGTGATTAGATAATAGGTGAGTTGAGATAGAGAATTGGAGCTGCAAGTGTACATTAAGATTTAGGATCCTCCACTGGTATAACCGTATAGGAGAGGTTGCTTGTGTTTTTGGCTGCTTCACAACGAGAGCTAGTGAAGTGTAATTTCAGACTGATTTGTCTTGATAATTTCTTCTCAATCAAATGTATACCTCCTTATGTGAAGCCTTGCTGCTGCTATGCTTTGCATGTGATTCCAGCTGCTATTTTACTGCTTGCTAATGTCCTTTACGTCTTGATATGTGACCGCCCCCCCCCCCTACTTATCATTGAACTAATGAGTTGACAGGATAAACAGTCTTCACAATTTCTTCCGCGAATGCGTTTTTGTTTGAGTAGCCCCACGTTGATCCATGCGGTGCTATTTCCTCTTCTCTTTTGGTACCAGGGTTTCTAGCTTCATTCTAATGGGAGATTGGGAGTCTTGCATTATTATTTCACAATTGTTGGATGTTTTGTATTACACAAGTTCATAGTTGCTGTCAACGATTTGAGTTAACCTTTTGTATTGGCTTACATTTCATGTTTGTACCAACTGGCAAGACTAGCTACGATCAGGAAATGATGCTTCATACATGCGGCTGAAAAATATCACCATGGTCATGTTCTGCCATTAGCATCGAGCCTCCCTAGGTTAAAAATGAATTTTTGTACCGCCTGTGTCTTTCCCCGAGATAAACAGATCGCCTCATTTCATAGCTGGCCATGTGCCGACAGCAATATTCTCTTCTGCTTATTTGAAATGAATCCACCATGTTCAGCGGCTCAGGACGCTCCCAGCTCCTTGGTCTGAAATTACCCGTAATGAAGAAGTTGCAGTATGGCTACCTGTTGTTTAATCGGTGGATCGTTGTGTGAAAGATGCATTTGATGATATTGTTCGGTCCACCATGTTACGCGTGCACCTGCATATTTAGTGAGCCTGGTACCTTTTTGTACTGCTATCTTTTTTATTGGTTCAAAGGAGAAAGGACGGCCCCTACATGTTATTGAGTGTACTGGATCTTATCTTGAGCCAGTAAACTAATTGACGTGGGCTGCTGCCATCGATCTCTAGGTCGTCTGAAAATCGTCTAGCAAATCATCGTGTGCACAGCAATTCTGCTGTATGATCGTACAAACTATATCTGTTTTTCCATCTTACTGAGCATTATTGGTAATTACAGGGTTTGAGACCCTCCCTTTCATTTGATCGATGTCGATAGATTGTGCATCGAAATTTCATAATCAACAGTATCGAGTTCTGTCATTTGCTCATAGAATTTCGTCAAACATCATGGTTTGCAATTTTGTCTCTGCTTGCAAAGTTCTTACCCGATGCAAGTTTCTGTCGTCTGGGGAGCCGCTGTTGCGTGTTGGTCTCCTCTAGAATTTCAGTGAGACAGTGACCAATGTGTTAATGAGGCTCCTTCATCCTTGTCTACGCATTCCTAATTTATTGCGACGATTACCGCGCTCGATCCTGTTTCTACGACCTGAAGCAATCCAAGTTCAAGGAAGAAATGAAAGGATGTGGTTTGTTTTGTGGTGAAAGCATGTGGACAGAGATTGCACTCGTCTTCAGAACCTGCGGTGGTTTTGGGGTAGCACTCAACTGATTAACTGCATGGTTTCTATTCTGTTTGATTATCGTTGGTAAGCAGTGCGCAGGGCTAATGCTACTTGCATCCTCTTCTTATGGGGTAGCACTGAACGGCGCGGACGGCGGTGACTCAGCGCCCGTCGTCAACGCCGATGAGCTTGGAGGACCGCGGCAGCGACGACGAGCAGAGAGGGTGTGGGAGGAGAGGAGACAGCGAGCTCGTTGGCGTTGCAGGCGGGTGACAGTTCGGGATGGCGAGGGAGAAGGCGTTGCAGGCGGCGACGTCGAGTAAGTGGGTGGCCTGGCAGATGTAGACAGGACGGGGACGCTGTAAGGGCATCTCTTGCCTAAGGTTTTGGTGATGATGACAATCCATGTGTGGACTAATCGTGCGTCAATATTACTCAGATTTATAGCATGTGTCACAAGACGGTTAGGCCTTCCCTCTTTAAGGAAAAGATCGAAGACGGATGTTCCGATGCCTTTTTGTTTCTCTTGGTCATAGGAAATCCGTACTATTAAGAGGGAACCCACATCGGAAGGTAATGGGTGAATCAAGTCACGTACACAGATACTTTGCACCCACGATATTGCCTCCGTTCGTGGAGAGAGAGGTACCCTTTGATTCTTCCTTATGTGTCGTTTCCTCTAGAGCGGTAGTATCGCCGTTGTAGGCGGTTGTACCGGTGGCCGGTAGTTCCGGTCGAACCACCGCCCCAAGTACCGCTCAGGGGTGATACCTTCTGTACTGGGTGCGGTGGTACACCGGTGGTGGCCCGGAAGTACCGGTGTTCTCTTAACGAAACCGGTACTACCGGTGCTCAGGGCGGTAGTACCGCTCTGACTGCCATCACACAGAAACTACCTGCCTGGCGGTAGTTCCGGCCCAACCACCGTCCCAACTACCGCCCTTGCTTGAAATCTTCTGGTCTCAAAGCGGTAGTTGACCGGTGGTGGGGCGGTAGTTCCGGTTTTCTCCGGAAGACCGGTACTACCGGGTGCGTCACCGGAAGTACCGCCTTGGTGCCATGGGCGTAGGTTCCTTCACTCACCGTTACTACCCGTAGGGTGAGCGGAAGTATCGGTCCTATGCAATTCTGCACATAACGGTTGGATTCTTGGTGATCCTATTTAAGGAGGCCCTTCTCCCACCTCCATCTCATCTCTTGCCTCTCTCACTCTCTCCACCATTAATGCCATTAAAGCTTGCTTGCCCGATCTCTCTCCCTAGCCAACCAAACTTGTTGATTTGCTAGGGATTGAAGGAGGAGACCTAGATCTACACTTCCACCAAAGGAAACTTGATTCCCCCATACTTTCTTGTGTGGATTTTATTACTCTTGGGTGTTTGAGCACCCTAGACGGAAGAGGTCACTTCGGAGCCACATTCCATTGTGGTGAAGCTCCGGGGTTTCGTTGGGAGCCTCCAATTAAGTTGTGGAGAGAGCCCCAACCTTGTTTGTAAAGGTTCGGTTGCCGCCTTCAAGGGCACCACTAATGGATTCACGGCACCTTGCATTGTGTGAGGGCGTGAGGAGAATACGGTGGCCCTAGTGGCTTCTTGGGGAGCATTGTGCCTCCACACCGCTCCAACGGAGACGTACTTCCCCTCAAAGGGAAGGAACTTCGATAACACATCCTCGTCTTCACCGTCTCCACTTGTGGTTATTTCTATCCTTTACTTGTGCAAGCTTTACTTGTTTATCTTATATAACTTGCTTGTGAAGTTGTGATCTTTACTTTCCTCTAGTTGTCATCTTAGTAACTTATCTAGACAACTTACTTTGATGCTTAATTTAAAGTGGTTAAGAAAAGCTAAAATTGTTAGTTGCCTATTCACCCCCCCCCCTCTAGTCAACCATATCAATCCTTTCAATTGGTATCAGAGCCTCGTCTCTTTTTAAGGACTTTACCGTCCAAAGAGTATGGGTGACAACGTAGTCGAGACGGAGGATCATTCCGGTGGAACTCCGTCCTTGCCTACGTCCGATGGGGGAGCATCGGTCTCTCGTGAGGAGTTCAATGTGGCCTTGACCACATTGAAAGAGTCACTAGCGACCGAGGTCAAAGGCATGTTTAAAGATTTGCTTGAGGGACTTAAATTATCCACCGCACCGTTGGAAGTGGTTCGTCCCGCTACCAACGTGTCGGAGGCTAATCCCGACAAGGGAGAAGCTAGTAGTGAACAAGCTCTTGTTACTAAGAATGTGAGTGGGATCTTTGCCCACTCCGCTCCACCTAGTCACTATGGAGGACCCGTTCCTACACCGCATTTAAATTCCGTTGGGCCTCCTCCCAAGTTTATAAAAAATTCTGATTTTGCTACTTGGGTGTTTCGTTTCAAACGTCATATAAATCATTGTTCTACTAATCTTTGGAGAATCATTGAGCAAGGTTTTTATCCGTGTGATCCCGACAACATGACTCCAAGAGAAACTGCGGATCATCAATTCAACGAGTCCGCTCTTTGCATCCTTCAAGATGCTATTCCTCCAGAAGACATTGCACATCTTCGACCCTTCACTGTGGCCAAGGAAGCTTGGGAGCATGTTGGCACTATGTACAAGGGAAGCACTAGCATTCAACGCTCTAACTATGAAGTTGTGCAAGATGAAGCCGATGAGTTTGCTATGATCGAAGAAGAAGATCCTCGTGAAATTTATCGGAGATTAACTACCCTTGCGGTCTCTCTTCGTGATCATGGCAGTAAGGTCACGGATGACAATTGGATCAAGCGCAAGTTCCTCAAAGCCATGATGCCCTATCATAAGGCCATGTCCTCTGTCATTCGTCAGAGACCAGACTTCCACCACTTATCCTCAAATGAAGTGTTGGATGAGTTCGTTGCCATGAGGATCTTGGATATGACCGCCGACAATGCGGTCTTAAGAGCTCAACGATCGAATAAGCCTAATGTTGCCCTGAAGGCCAAGGCTTGTGTGGAAGAAGAGGAGGTGGAGGATGATGATGAGTGTAGCCCCAAGGACACCAAATATGCCTATCATGAGCACATGGCTCTTGCTTCAAGGCAATTCTGGGGCAACAAGAAGAACACAAGACCCAACTTCAATAGGAACAACTCAAGTGGGAACAAGGGCAAGCAACGAGTGAGGACATGCTTCAACTGTGGAAATGTAAGCCACTTCGTTGCGGATTGCCCATATGAGAAAAGAGAAGACTTTGGAGGCAAGCTTATCCGGAAGGACAAGTCAAAGTCTTATCCCAACAAGAACAACTTCAACAAGAAGACGCCTCCTAAAGGGTTGGTGGCCCAAGAAGAATATGTTGAGGATGATGATAATGATGAAGATGATGAGATGGTCCCCATGGCCACAATTGCTATTGCTACTACTCCGCACTCATCTCTCTTCGACTCACCAAATGAGAACATCACTGCCAAGTGTCTCATGGCCAAGGCCACCAACAAGGTAACCCCAAACATCAATACTACTATCACTTCTAATCCTTCATTGACGGATTGTATTGATGAGAGTGAGGGAACTAAGGAGGGAGAGAATGAATTTGAGTTGTTCATGAAAAATCTCAAGGGCAAACCCAAGAAGCATTTTGTTGCTCTCTTGGAACAACTCGGTGAGGCCAATGACATGATCGAGGCTCATGAGGAAACCATTACTAAAATGGAAGGACATAGTCGAGACTATGCCGATGAGATATCAGATCTCTCTAATGCCCTAGAGGAAGAGCGTGGTCTTCGTTTGGCTCTTGAGGAGTCACACAACGATGATCATGCTAAATTAAAGAAAGATCTTGATCATGCTTTAGTTGTCTCTCGTGTGCTTAATTCCGAGAAGGCAAAACTTGAGGTTGACCATGCTAGTTTGTCATACTCGACAAGGCTCACAAGGCCTTGAAAGGTATGCATGCTACTCTCAAGGATTCTCATGATCAACTCCAAGTTTCGCTAACCAAGGAAAAGGCTATCTTTCCTCGCATGGTATTAATTGATAATGCAAATGCTACAAACCCATGTTGCGAGCATGTGCATCTTGTTGAAGAAAATGCTGAGTTGAAGAAGCAACTTGAGAAAGGCCTTGTGACATGTATACAAGGTGAGAAGAACCTCAACAACCTTTTGAGCAATCAAAAGGAGGTTGTGGCAAAGGAAGGAATTGGGTTTGTTCCTAAGCCCAAGAAGAAGAAGAAAGACAAGACCAAGCAACCACCCCCTCTCCGACAAACTTTTGTGAAAGAAGGAGAGGGCGCATCAAAGAATAAGAAAACGGTGAAAGGTGGTGGTGTCAAGAAAAACTCCACCATACCATCAAACATGGCCGGCGACTTTAATCGTTCATATGTTTTATGTCGTGCTAGTGAGGGTCATGTGTTTGCTAAATTTGTTGGTTCTTCTTATGAGTACATTGAATGATCCATTTGGGTTCCTAAGACCCTTGTTACTAACCTCAAAGGACCCATTACCAAATGGGTACCTAAATGCAAGCATTGATCTCTTGTAGGAGTTTGCTTCCGGTGGGGGATCATGGTTGCTCGATAGTGGAGCCACAAATCATATGACCGGAAGCAAAGACTTGGTGGTGGACATGCATCTAGGTTCATCTATGGCCACCAACGTTGAATGGGGTGATGCTTCATCTTCTAAGGTATTGGGACTCGGCAAGGTTGTTGTCTCTCATGATCTCACGATCGAGAAAGTCATGCTTGTTGAGTCCCTTGCATACAATTTACTTTCTGTTCGCCAACTTGCACTCATGGGCTTTGCTACATTCTTTGATATTGATACCGTGGCCCTCTTGTGGAGCAAGACTTTTAAAATAGCCTATGTTGGGCATGTCGAGAATGGTCTTTATGTGGTTAACTTTTCGAAGCAACCCACGAAGGTCGCGACATGCTTAATGGCTAAAGTTGATGTGGGATGGCTTTGGCATCGCCGTTTGGCCCATGTCAATATGAGATCTTTGCAAAGTCTTCTCATGGGGGACCATGTCCGTGGACTAACAAATGTTAGCTTTGCCAAAGATCGTGCTTGCAGGGCTTGCATTGAAGGAAAGTTACATGAGACGGCTCACCCTCCCACGACTATCATCTATTCAAAAAGACCCCTAGAGCTCCTTCACATGGACCTCTTTGGGCCTCCATCTTTTGATAGTCTTGGGGGTAGAAAGTACTGCTTGGTGATTGTGGATGATTACTCAAGATACACCTGGGTATACTTCTTCAAGAAGAAGAGTGAGACCCAAGAAACCGTCATCAACTTTGCAAATGAAGCTCACCGACAACATGAAGCAAAGATTTTGATGATCAGAAGTGATAACGGCACCGAGTTCAAAAACTACACCTTGGATGAGTTTCTCAGTGATGAGGGGATCAAACATCAATATGCAGCTCCCTATACCCCTCAACAAAACGGTGTAGCGGAGAGAAAGAACCGAACTCTGATGGAAGCGGCAAGAACCATGATGACGGAATTCAAATCTCCATACAACTTTTGGGCCGAAGCCATCAACACCGCTTGCCATGCATCAAATCGGCTCTATCTCCGCAAAGGCTTGAACAAAACTCCATATGAGATACTTACCGGTAACAAGCCCAATCTCAAGTACTTCCGGGTATTCGGGTGTAAGTGTTTCATTCTCAAGAAAGGTGTTCGCTTGTCTAAATTTGAATCTAGAGCTCATGAGGGCATATTTGTTGGTTATTCTACAAACTCTCATGCTTACCGTGTCCTCAACAAGTCCAATGGACTCATTGAGGAGACGAGTAACGTAGAGTTTGATGAAAATAACGGCTCCCAAGTGGAGCAAAGTGGTACTTGTGATGTAGGTGATGAAATTCCTCCTCAAGCCATAAGAAGAATGGGTGTTGGATATATCCTACCCATTGAGGAACCCCTTGTGGCCGAAGGAGAAGGACAATGTTCCACTCAAGTGGAACCATCACCATCCCAAGACCCACACGCTTCCGAAGAACAAAGTGAAGGCCCTCAACCGGACGAACAAGGCCAAGTGCAAGATCAATCACAAGATGGTGGAGAGCCACCAAATGATGCACAAGGCCAAGTTATGTCCTCCGAGCAAGATCAAGGACAAGAGGAAGCTCAAGATCAAGATCTAGCTCCTGATGACGCTCAAGATGATCAACTCAATGCTCCTCAGTTATCACTTGAAGAACAATTGGAGCGTCGTGCTGCAAAAGTTGCCTCCAGGCTTGCTTCCAGAGAATATCACATGGAGAACATTCTAGGAAGCATCAAAAGGGGGGTAAGCACTCGTAGACAATTAGCAAACTATTGTGCTCATCAAGCTTTTGTCTCCTATGTTGAACCTCAGAAGGTTTATGAGGTGCTCGAAGACCCTGATTGGCTCAATGACATGCATGAAGAACTCCATAACTTCGAGCGCAACAAGGTGTGGCGTCTGGTGCCAAGGCCAAAGGAGAACCATAATGTCATTGGAACCAAGTGGATCTTTAAGAACAAGCAAGATGCTCATGGCATTGTCATCCGCAACAAGGCGCGTCTGGTGGCTCAAGGCTACTCCCAAGTCGAGGGTATCGACTACGGTGAAACCTTTGCCCCCGTTGCTCATCTTGAATCCATTCGTTTGTTCCTTGCCTATGCTTCCCATCATAACTTTAAATTGCAACAAATGGATGTGAAAAGTGCATTTCTTAATGGTCCTATTAATGAGTTGGTGTATGTTAAACAACCCCCGGGGTTTGAGGATCCTAAGCTCCCCAATCACGTGTACCAACTCGATAAGGCACTCTATGCACTACTGGAATCTGGCACTTTGCCATCTGCCATGGCAGATGGCAAAGGCATGGTCGGCGGATGGCAAAGGCTTTGCCATCAGCCAGCAGATGGCAAACAGTTTGTCTGAAATCCAGTGGGCAAAGCCTTCTTTGCCGTCTGCTGGCTGATGGCAAAGAGCATGTGCCTTTGCCACCAGCTGGCAGATGGCAAAGCCTCTTAACGGGGTTAGCTCCGTTAGAAGGCTAACGGCATACTTTGCCGTCTGCCAGCAGATGGCAAAGGCTGCATGCTTTGCCGTCTGCTAGCTGATGGCAAAGAGCTTTTCCATCTGCTGGCATATGGCAAAGAGCCCAAATAGGCCAGCCCAAATTTTACATGTAGATGACACGTGGCTTCTTTGCCATCTGCCAGCAGATGGCAAAGTGCCTATATTGCCTCATTTTATTTTATTTTTTCTTATATCAATTCATTTTCAAATAAAATCAAACACAAATATATTTATATGACCAATATAACATATTCAACACATATTACCAATAGTCATGAACACATATATATCCAACACATGTTACCAATAGTAGCAAGTTTCATTCGTACATATACATAGTTTCATCAATATTACACAGTTTCATCCATAGGTAGCAAGTTTCACAAGGTCAAAACAAAAACTAAATACAAGCACTCCATCAACCCAAGCTTCCGTGATCTTAAGCAAATCTGTAAAATGGGAAAGAAGAAAGTTAGAAGAAGACTAGAAGAAGAAGATTATTATGATGCAACTAAAATGTGAAGATTATTATGATGCAGCTTATATCTGTAAAATAGGTCATTTTGGAGCTAAGTAAGGTTATTATGTCATTTTGGAGCTAGCTAAGCATATTAAGTCATTTAGGAGCTAACATATGTCATTTCTTAAGCATATTATGTAATTTTAGAGCTAGTTAAGCATAAAAAGGAAATAACAAAAAACAGTATACAGTTTGCTGTGGATTGTGAAATGTTTTCTTGTCAAATTATCATTTTTGTAGATTGTGAATTGTTTACAGTAACTAGCATGCTAGCATAGCATGGATTTGGACTTAAGAGCATTAAGGTAATGAAACTGTGAACTGTTTGGCCTTATCCATTGTTGATAAAAACTTAATTAGATTAGAGGTTTGTTTTTGGGCGAAGGTCTGCAAATACAAGAAAAATGAAGTTTTTTTCCTTTCTTTCATAGCCTGTTGCGTGCAATGCATCCTGCAGAGAATTTTCCATGGGTGTTGAACTGAAGAAATCCAAGAATGGACATGTACAATGGGAAAAGAGTTATCTAGCAGACCATGAATGGACATGGAGTAGTGTAGAACAGCAGGGACCTCCTGTCTGGCTGATGGACCTCTGCAGGTTGACGTGCATCTCCAGGAAGAACCGGCCACCGGAGGGCAGGGTGAGGTGCCGAAGTTGACAAAAGAAACCCTGTGGACACCACACGGCCGCCACCTGCATGTGTGAGGAAACCGGATCAGGCAACAATGGCAATGTGTAACATTGTTTGACCTGGCATCAGCTCATGCCAGAGAAACTGAAGCTACAAACCATGCCAAGAAAAGTATATAACAGTATAATGATGACTGTATTCCTGTGATTACCAAAACAGTTATGATCATAAGATAGTAGAGAATTCTAACTAGGATTTTAAATAGCAAACTTTTGGGGAAACCCCAACATTAGAAACAACAAAACAAAATAAAATAAAATAAGAACAAATTCAAATCCGTGAGGACTTGAACCCAGGTCGTGGGATTGGGAATCCGCTTCACCACCCAAGTGAACCAGGCTAGCTTCCTAATTTTAGCTTAGGATTAATGTAAGGTTGCTGGTTTTATGTATCATGCTGTCAGTTCAAAATTTACAACACAACATAGAGGTATCCATGCTATCATTACCTAATAATAAAGGATGGAACCTTTCATGGTTCTCCATCCGTCACCTCTATAAATCCGTTGAATTTATGTTAACTATAAAGATCAACGGCTAAGATTTAATACAGGTCGTCTTCTTTAAACACGACCACCCTATTTATTGTACATAGCATTTATCCGATCCAACTCCAGCCCAACTAAAAAAGGTACTTCGCCTTTACATCCCTCCCGTATACGTCTCCAAATCGTAAACTAGCTGGACATTCATCCTGCTTTATTTCTACCAATACGTGTCCAGGCCGAACATGTGATTCGGCTTCCTTTCATATCCACCTTTTTCGGGTCATTTTTTGATTTTATATCGTGGTGCCTTCCTTCAACAACAAGATCAGGATCCTGCCTTGTTACGTGACGCGCGACGCTCGTGGCCGAAATCGCACGGCACTGCCGCTGGTCGCCAACCTCCGATGCGGCCTCTGGTCACCGTCACCTGATGCTTCAACCACGCTGGACAGCTGGGACTTCTCCACAACACAGGGGCTTAGTCTCCACCTCACACTTCTCACAAGTATATATGCATTTCGCTTCGTTTGTTCCTTGTACAACATAAGGAGGCAGCCTTCTTGAAGACTAGGTGTACGTGATCACGGCCTAGCCAACACATCTGGTCGTCGGTCGTCGTCGTTGACGTCACCCACAAAGATGAAGTATCCATGCCGACGGCCAGCAACCGCTCATGTACTCCGGCGTGACGGTGTCAGGTACAGGGAAGACATTATCTGTTTGTCATGGTCTATGTGATCACGGCCTAGCCAACACATCTGGTCGTCGGTCGTCGTCGTCGACGTCACCCACAAAGATAAAGTATCTAGGCGCTGGATAACTGCATTGACATGTACATGGCATCCACCAGCGGGTTGACGAACTCGGCACACCGCGTGCCGACGGCCAGCAGCAGGGTGCTATATAGCCCAGATGTATGTGATGGAACGGCCTCGCTAGATGAGTCAGCAGTCTAGCAAAGCTGGATGCACTAGCAGGTCGACAAACTTGTTCGGGCCGGCGCAAGGGAAACGAGCAGCAATGTGTGCCCTCTGATCCTCCTAGGTACACTCTCCCACCCACTTTGGTAAGATTTTGGCTTTTATAGCATATCTATACCTACTATTAAATGGAGTATGATGCGGAGCATCCTACGGACATCACCATGTCAAGAGCCCATTTGGCAAGTGACACGTGCGCCATCTACTTCTCATACATAAAGGTGAATCTTCTCCTTTACACGTGTTCACTTGACCCCTTCGAGGATGGTATACTACTTGACTCTCCACTCGTGTGCATCCATAGGTATTGTCGGAGCTTCACGGACGACGAGGAGGAGCGCAAGCGCCAAGGAACGCCTACACCATCAGCGAGGGAAGCATGGAAGCGAAGACGGAAGAAGAATGGCCTGTCCAGTCCGGAACGGGCGGTACTACCGCTTACAAGCGGTACTACCGCTCCCAAGCGGTACTACCGCCCGCGGTTCCGGTACTACCGCCCTGCCTGTGCGCAACCGTCGGCCTTTGGCCTTGTATCCCTCGCCACTTACCCCTTCGTGGCTTAGACTATAAATAGACCACCTCCACCTCCTTTCTAAGGTTAGCGAATATGATAGCTCATTTGTATGTGAGCTTTGCTCCTACCTTCTCCTCTTGAGAGAGTGAGACTACCTCCACCTTGGAGAAGATCCCTAGTGGATGCAAGACCTCCCACGGGAGAAGAATCCTTGTGGATTGTCAAGACCTCCCACGGGAGAAGAATCCTCGTGGATTGTCAAGACCTCTCTCCTCATAGGATTGGGATGAACTCTACCATGTATCTTATTTCCCTTTGATTGTTCGTGTACCTTGTGGATCTCATGTGTTTGCGAGTCTAGTGGATGTGTGATTGGACTTGTTCTTGAGTGTTTCTCTTGTGTTCTTCCCTTGTGTGCTTCTTGTTCTTGGGGATTCCCCTCCAATTCGTGAAAGATCTCCACCTAGGGTTCCACCCTACAACATCATGGTATCTAGAGCTATGGTTTCTCACGAAATTGGAGCCCCCCTTCGTGTTTTCTAGCCTTGTTTTGTTGTGTTCTTGCCCAATTTCGAAAATCCCCACCAAAAATAGCCCCAAATTTTCTTGTGATTTGTTGGTTTGATGATGTTTTGTTGGATTTGATCCATGGATTTGCTTGGTTTCGAGTGGATCTAGCATCTCCCCAAGTTTCACCACTTTCCATCCACGAAATCCATCCAATTTCGCCCCCGAAATCATCCATTTCCGCCCCAAATTCACCCCGATCGCGATCTGCGAAGTTTTTCCCGACACCAGCGGTACTACCGCTCATCCAAGCGGTACTACCGCCCTACAAGCGGTAGTAATTTTTTAGTTCCGCTCAACCAAAGCGGTACTACCGCCCCGCACTTTTTCAGCCTTCCGAGTTTCACCGTTTTGACCATAACTTTTACTCCCGAACTCCGATTTGAGTGTTCTTTGGCTCGTTGGAAAGCTAGCGACGTGCCCGAGCTGCTCATCTTGGTTTTACCACCATTTCACTCCATCATATTTTGTGAATTTTGACATCTCTTCCTAGGGCTTCCACCACATCATCCGCTATACCACCACCGACTTCCGCAACCTAACCATTTTGTCCCCCATAGTATTTGTGGGTGCTTGAGTAGTGATTTGAGTCTCCTAAGGTGTTTAGGCTACTTAGGGACAATTGCTTCTTCATCAACCACCACCACCACTTCCGCATTGTCATCTTTGAAACCACCACCACCATTGTTTTCCGCTACCACCATTTGACATTTGTCCTTGAGATTTTGAGTTGTGGTTTTTCCGTTTCCTAAGGTGTTTCGGCTAATTAGGAACGGGTCTACATCAAGAGCACCGCATCTCATCATCATCATCGGACGGTAACTTCGACGACATCTTTGTATATTCCCCTTGCAATTGCATTGTTAACCCCTAGCCCATTTTGCGTCACTTGCCTATCGAGACTAGCCTTTGAGTATTGCCGGCAACGTTACTTGTGCACATTAGCGATCCGCCCTTCCATTGCATACATACCATATCTTGGTATCATCATATCATCCCTTGTGTCACAAGATTGTTCCCGCATATACACAATTGTTATCTTGGTTTGTGCATCGTGGCCATATAAAAAAAAGAAAAGAAAAGAAGAATAAGCTTTTAAGCAAAAAGAGAAAGACAAAGAAGCTTGTAAGCAAGAGCCATAGCATCGCATCATATCCTATCATACTTGATCATCTTGGATCATCGTGTGCGAAACACCGGAACATCATACACATAGCATACTTGGGATAGCAAGTTCATACATTTTGCATCTTATAGGTTGTGCACAAGTGTCGTATCCGCCTATTGAGCAATCGTGCTAGCGTCTCTCTTGAGTTGTGCAACACGAGCGTTTTCCGTGGATTCCACATTTTGTGCTCATTCCTTGGTTGCACGACCCCATTTATCTATCCGTGTGTGTGTTTCCGTGTGCCACATTTTGCTATTGGTCTACTTGTTTCACTTGCGAATTTGTGAATCTTTTCCAACATTATTGACTCTTGCTAACTTTTTGCATCAAATTTTTGTGCCACTATCCTCACCGAGGTCCACCATAAGCTTTAATTTGTAGGTGTGAGTGAACAAGTCCGGTACCAATTCCACTATTCTTTCATTTCACTTTGAGTGAAATGGGATACATCCTCAACTTTGGGAAACGGTATCTTGGTATTGTTTATCTCATTTCCTACTCACCTTTGCTCTAGTCTTGTGATGGATAGGCAAAGCACTTCATCTCCGGTCTACAACAACAACGACGAGTTCGGTGCCATGTCTAGATCACATCGGCATCGACACCATCACCGACAAGAACGTGAAGGTCACGAGCTCAACATCAACAACCGCTCAACGACTTCACCATCTACCTTGGCATCTTCGCCAAGTGGCTTCAAGGCATCTTCGCCTTCGGACTTGCGGCATCTTCGCCGACCCGCACCTCAAGAGAAGCTCCCCAAGCTCAAGTCCGCGACGTCCACGAGCTACTACGACCTCGACAATGACCACGCGATTCCTTTCTATGGGACTCAAGACCCCGAGGAGTATCTCGAGTGGGAGCGCAAGATGGACGACTACCTCAAGCTACATCAAGTTCCCTACGAAGATCAAGTGAAGTGCGCCACAAGAAACTTCCACGACAACGCGTCAACATGGTGGCTTCACACACCTTCGGAGAACTACGACATGAATTGGTCCAAGACGAAGAAAGCTATGCGGCGAGATTTCGTGCCTCCCACCTACACGGAACAACTTCTTCGCCAATTGGAGAACACCATACAAGGATCCAAGTCCATCGACGCGTACTTCAAGGAGATGAAGAAGGCCTTGCGACGAGCCGGCGTGGACGACCCCATTTGGATGAAGTTTTACTTCATGATGGGATTGGACAACGACATCTCCAAGACTATCTTCCTCGAGAACTACAAGTCCCTCGACGACAACTACATTGGTGCTCTCAAGGCGGAACAAGAACTCATGAAGGCCAAGGCTTCTCCACCGCAAGCACACTTCTCGAAGACCAAGCTCCAAGATGGCGAGCATGAGGCTAGTACCACCACGATGTCCAAGCCCAACGAGCTCCAAGATGATGCTCCCAAGTTCGACTCCACCGCCATCCCTCTTTGTGGCATTGATAATGCCGAGTCTACTTCGACTCTTTTTCTAGATGGTGCGGCGCCGACTACGACTACGGAGCCATTCGAGGACCACGCTTTGGAGGCGCACGACACGGTGACGAGCACGGATGATGCTTCCATCTTTGGAGGCGAGAGTGATGATGTGCCATCTTCGGCCTTCATCCACGGCGACGATTACGAGATGGTTGAGCATGGGATTTTCCCTTCGACCACGGCGACATATGTTGACTTGAGTGACTTTTTCCACCATATTGAGAGTGAGAGTGACTTCACCACTAGCCCCATATATGACGAGTTGCCCCAATTCCCATGTGAGGAGAGCCACAACCCCCACCACTTGAGTGAGATGAGTGACTCCACCATATGTGACATTGAGTGCACCTATTTTGAGGGAGTGAGTGAGCCACCATATAGAGAGAGTAAGATGGTTGATATGGCATGTGAGGCCACTTCCTACACTAACGACTTGACCTCTACCTCTATTGTGTCTTCTCAATTGGTGCTAGGTCCAACATTTGATGACGCGCCGATCCGCGACGACTTCGTCCTTCCTATGGACAAGACGATGGCCATGGTGGAATATGATGCACCTCCCACATGGTTCCATCAAGATGAACATGATGACCACCATTTGGTCTTTCCCACCTCACCTACACCACATGAGTGGAATGAGAAAGGTAACAAAGGTGAAGGTGATGCTCTCATCCCACTAGTGGACCATGTCGACATTGATTGCTTGCATGATGTTGATCCACCTATTGCCATGCTTCGTGCTAGTATGATTTCCACATGCGATGGTTTACCCATTTATGATTATTTTGATGATTGCCATGTGGAGTCTATTAGTTGTGATGCCATGTTGCATAGGATTTCATGTGATACTTCTCTCGGTCACATCATGTTTGACAATCCGCTTGACTTGTCATATGCTATGAATGAGATCAACCATATGTTACAATTACAATCTCTTCGTAGTAACTATGCATATTCCATTAAGATAAACCCAATTTGCACATATGGCATAGATGACAAGCCCATGGTTATTGGCATTTGTTTTTCTTGTGATGATATTGACATGCTTCCTTTGCATCATATCCATCATATGCCATGCCATGAACACCTAGCTTTGGATATGCATTGTTTTGGAGATTGTTCCACTTCTCCATATTATGCTTTCGATATTGCTCATGAGGAGACCCCCATAGTTTCCTCATACATTTTAGGAGATTTTGATACATCCCATCCATTGCATGATCCCCATATTTGTGTGCACAATATGCTCCCCATGAATGCAAATGCTATTGTTGTGCCACATACTTGCTCTAATTTGTGTCCCCATCGTGCTATACATGACAACTATTCTTTCATGATGGATGACATATTTCTCTATCGTGCTTCAAATTTCTTTGAGCGATGCTTATCTTGTGCTAACTCACATATGCACATACACATCATGATGGATGATGTGTACATTTACCACGCGCACAATTTCTTTGGTTTGTGTGTCTTTTGTGTAGGTCCCCATACTTACTCGTCAACCTCCCAACAGCACGAGTAGACGAAACGAGCTCTAGAGAGCAACGACGACTTGGGAGTCCATGGATTATCCTTCCAACCGCTCCCTTCGCGCATCTCTTCTACATGGCACTCACATGGTTATGGGTTATTGTCCATTATGTCTCTTACGCCCATCTTGCCATGTTCACTTTGCATGATATGCTCATCTATATGCCTTTGCCATGCATTTGTGACCCATGCTTTGCATTACACATGATGATTGATTCTCATACTTGTATGTGTATTTGCAAGCTTGGTGGAGATATGACTTGTTATTGCCATGATGCCTTTGTATCACATGCCTATTATGATGCTTTGATCTTGATTTGTGATCATGCTTGCGATATGTCATGTGCATTGCCTATATCCACTATTTGCTCACATGACATGATTGCCATGATTTCCTATAGTGTGTTGCATCTTCGCGCCACTAGTTTGCACGACATGATTGATATTGCTTGTTGTCATATGTCTCCACATGTTGCCTCTCTCATGCTATATGATTGTCCATGCATTGAGCGCAACCATGATTTTAATCTTGCCAATGAGATTGCCCCCATAGCATTCTCGCATTTATTTGGAGATATTGACATATTTCTTGTGAAGCATTCTTGTCTTGCCTCTTTGCATCTTATGCCTAGTGCCATGATTATAGCCATTGTTGCATCATCTTATTCATGCACTTTTGCTTCGAATGGTTATGTGCAAGAGAAGAGAACCATCATAATGGATGATGTGTTTATCTACCATGCGCATACATTCTTTGTTTTATTGTGTGCATGTGTAGGTTACTTGGACTTCGTGTCGACTTCCACTTCACGTGAGTTGACCATTCGAGCTCTTGAGAGCGAACCACTTTCTCCCACGACGCTTCTACATCGCACTTGCTTGTGCTTCGGCATTGTGAAGAATGCACAAGGACATGCTTTCAAGGTGATATCCTTCCCTTCCGAGAACCCAAAAACCATGAGCATGAATATTGTGGATCATACTACATGTGTTGCTTGCACCATTTGTCATCTTGGACTCCTTGATCGCGCACATGCTAGTGATATTGCTTTCTTTCACGATAGCCACATTGACATGCCTCATGTTATATATGCCTTGTGTGTTGCATCCAATTCTTGGATTACTTGTGCCTATCATATGCTTGGCTGCAACAATGTCATCTCTTCACATATGCCATGTCCCATTGCTTTCCACATGATTGACTTGATGGCCTCACACATGTTGAACAATTGCTCTTTCTATTGTGTTGAGTGCCACACCATTTTCACTACACCCTATGCACGTTATGCTTGGATTGTCTTGCACTTGACTCATGTGTTTAGACACTTCATTTTATTTGGTGTTGTGAATGATTCCTATGCCTACCATAGACCTTTCATTGAGCGCTTTATGCATGCTTGCTACAACTTTGAGGTAGATGCTTACTCCCTTGTCACACATATGTGCATCTCTACCTCACATTTACATGCTTGTTTCCATGACGACCTTGATTGTGCTCAATTCATATGCTTACATGCCATGTCACCACCCTTTGTCACACCCTATGCTATGCTTGATGACAACACTTGTTGGGTGAATCACCTCTTGAATGCTTGGTTTTGCACTAATGCTAGCCACATTTGTTTTTCCAAGTGCTTGTTCTTCTTGCTCCTTTTGAAGGAATCACTA
>LR738709.1:277227186-277274945 GCA_902687465.1 Secale cereale | reverse complement strand
AAAAAAAAAAGCTTTTAAGCAAAAAGAGAGCAAAGAGCTTGTAAGCAATAGCCATAGCATCGCCACATTGCATATCATACTACCATATTGATCATCTTGGATCATCGTGTGCGAAACACCGGAACATCATACACATAGCATACTTGGGATAGCAAGTTCATACATTTTGCATCTTATAGGTTGTGCACAAGTGTCGTATCCGCCTATTGAGCAATCGTGCTAGCGTCTCTCTTGAGTTGTGTAACACGAGCGTTTTCCGTGGATTCCACATTTTCTGCTCATTCCTTGGTTGCACGACCCCATTTATCTATCCGTGTGTGTGTTTTCGTGTGCCACATTTTGCTATTGGTCTACTTGTTTCACTTGTGAATTTGTGAATCTTTTCCAACATTATTGACACTTGCTAACTTTTTGCATCAAATTTTTGTGCCACTATCCTCACCGAGCTCCACCATAAGCTTTAATTTGTAGGTGTGAGTGAACAAGTCCAGTACCAATTCCACTATTCTTTCATTTCACTTTGAGTGAAACGGGATACATCCTCAACTTTGGGAAACGGTATCTTGGTATTGTTTATCTCATTTCCTACTCACCCTCTACTCGAGTCTTGTGATGGATAGGCAAAGCATTTCATCTCCGGTCTACAACAACAACGACGAGTTCGGTGCCATGACTAGATCACATCGGCATCGACACCATCAACGACGAGCACGTGAAGGTCACGAGCTCAACATCAACAACCGCTCAACGACTTCACCATCTACCTTGGCATCTTCGCCAAGTGGCTTCAAGGCATCTTCGCCTTCGGACTTGCGGCATCTTCGCCGACCCGCACCTCAAGAGAAGCTTCCCAAGCTCAAGTCCGCGACTTCCATGAGCTACTACGACCTCGTCAATGACCACGAGATTCCTTTCTATGGGACTCAAGACCCCGAGGAGTATCTCGAGTGGGAGCGCTTGATGGACGACTACCTCACGCTACTTCAAGTTCCTCCCGAAGATCAAGCGAAGTGTGCCACAAGAAACTTCCACGACCGCGCGTCGACATGGTGGCTTCACACACCTTCGGAGAACTACGACATGAGTTGGTCCAAGACAAAGAAAGCTATGCGGCGAGTGTTCGTGCCTCCTACTTACACAGAACATCTTCTTCGCCAATTGGAGAACACCATACAAGGATCCAAGTCCATCGACGCGTACTTCAAGGAGATGAAGAAGGCCTTGCGACGTGCCGGCGTGGACGACCCCATTTGGATGAAGTTTTACTTCATGATGGGATTGGACAACGACATCTCCAAGACTATGTTCCTCGAGAACTACAAGTCCCTCGACGACAACTACATTGGTGCTCTCAAGGCGGAACAAGAACTCATGAAGGCCAAGGCTTCTCCACCGCAAGCACACTTCTCGAAGACCAAGCTCCAAGATGGCGAGCATGAGGCTAGTACCACCACGATGTCCAAGCCCAACGAGCTCCAAGATGATGCTCCCAAGTTCGACTCCACCGCCATCCCTCTTTGTGGCATTGATAATGCCGAGTCTACTTCGACTCTTTTTCTAGATGGTGCGGCCCCGACTACGACTACGGAGCCATTCGAGGACCACGCTTTGGAGGCGCACGACACGGTGACGAGCACGGATGATGCTTCCATCTTTGGAGGCGAGAGTGATGATGTGCCATCTTCGGCCTTCATCCACGGCGACGATTACGAGATGGTTGAGCATGGGATTTTCCCTTCGACCACGGCGACATATGTTGACTTGAGTGACTTTTTCCACCATATTGAGAGTGAGAGTGACTTCACCACTAGCCCCATATATGACGAGTTGCCCCAATTCCCATGTGAGGAGAGCCACAACCCCCACCACTTGAGTGAGATGAGTGACTCCACCATATGTGACATTGAGTGCACCTATTTTGAGGGAGTGAGTGGGCCACCATATAGAGAGAGTAAGATGGTTGATATGGCATGTGAGGCCACTTCCTACACTAACGACTTGACCTCTACCTCTATTGTGTCTTCTCAATTGGTGCTAGGTCCAACATTTGATGACGCGCCGATCCGTGACGACTTCGTCCTTCCTATGGACAAGACGATGGCCATGGTGGAATATGATGCACCTCCCACATGGTTCCATCAAGATGAACATGATGACCACCATTTGGTCTTTCCCACCTCACCTACACCACATGAGTGGAATGAGAAAGGTAACAAAGGTGAAGGTGATGCTCTCATCCCACTAGTGGACCATGTCGACATTGATTGCTTGCATGATGTTGATCCACCTATTGCCATGCTTCGTGCTAGTATGATTTCCACATGCGATGGTTTACCCATTTATGATTATTTTGATGATTGCCATGTGGAGTCTATTAGTTGTGATGCCATGTTGCATAGGATTTCATGTGATACTTCTCTCGGTCACATCATGTTTGACAATCCGCTTGACTTGTCATATGCTATGAATGAGATCAACCATATGTTACAATTACAATCTCTTCGTAGTAACTATGCATATTCCATTAAGATAAACCCAATTTGCACATATGGCATAGATGACAAGCCCATGGTTATTGGCATTTGTTTTTCTTGTGATGATATTGACATGCTTCCTTTGCATCATATCCATCATATGCCATGCCATGAACACCTAGCTTTGGATATGCATTGTTTTGGAGATTGTTCCACTTCTCCATATTATGCTTTCGATATTGCTCATGAGGAGACCCCCATAGTTTCCTCATACATTTTAGGAGATTTTGATACATCCCATCCATTGCATGATCCCCATATTTGTGTGCACAATATGCTCCCCATGAATGCAAATGCTATTGTTGTGCCACATACTTGCTCTAATTTGTGTCCCCATCGTGCTATACATGACAACTATTCTTTCATGATGGATGACATATTTCTCTATCGTGCTTCAAATTTCTTTGAGCGATGCTTATCTTGTGCTAACTCACATATGCACATACACATCATGATGGATGATGTGTACATTTACCACGCGCACAATTTCTTTGGTTTGTGTGTCTTTTGTGTAGGTCCCCATACTTACTCGTCAACCTCCCAACAGCACGAGTAGACGAAACGAGCTCTAGAGAGCAACGACGACTTGGGAGTCCATGGATTATCCTTCCAACCGCTCCCTTCGCGCAAAGACTTCGCGCATCTCTTCTACATGGCACTCACATGGTTATGGGTTATTGTCCATTATGTCTCTTACGCCCATCTTGCCATGTTCACTTTGCATGATATGCTCATCTATATGCCTTTGCCATGCATTTGTGACCCATGCTTTGCATTACACATGATGATTGATTCTCATACTTGTATGTGTATTTGCAAGCTTGGTGGAGATATGACTTGTTATTGCCATGATGCCTTTGTATCCCATGCCTATTATGATGCTTTGATCTTGATTTGTGATCATGCTTGCGATATGTCATGTGCATTGCCTATATCCACTATTTGCTCACATGACATGATTGCCATGATTTCCTATAGTGTGTTGCATCTTCGCGCCACTAGTTTGCACGACATGATTGATATTGCTTGTTGTCATATGTCTCCACATGTTGCCTCTCTCATGCTATATGATTGTCCATGCATTGAGCGCAACCATGATTTTAATCTTGCCAATGAGATTGCCCCCATAGCATTCTCGCATTTATTTGGAGATATTGACATATTTCTTGTGAAGCATTCTTGTCTTGCCTCTTTGCATCTTATGCCTAGTGCCATGATTATAGCCATTGTTGCATCATCTTATTCATGCACTTTTGCTTCGAATGGTTATGTGCAAGAGAAGAGAACCATCATAATGGATGATGTGTTTATCTACCATGCGCATACATTCTTTGTTTTATTGTGTGCATGTGTAGGTTACTTGGACTTCGTGTCGACTTCCACTTCACGTGAGTTGACCATTCGAGCTCTTGAGAGCGAACCACTTTCTCCCACGACGCTTCTACATCGCACTTGCTTGTGCTTCGGCATTGTGAAGAATGCACAAGGACATGCTTTCAAGGTGATATCCTTCCCTTCCGAGAACCCAAAAACCATGAGCATGAATATTGTGGATCATACTACATGTGTTGCTTGCACCATTTGTCATCTTGGACTCCTTGATCGCGCACATGCTAGTGATATTGCTTTCTTTCACGATAGCCACATTGACATGCCTCATGTTATATATGCCTTGTGTGTTGCATCCAATTCTTGGATTACTTGTGCCTATCATATGCTTGGCTGCAACAATGTCATCTCTTCACATATGCCATGTCCCATTGCTTTCCACATGATTGACTTGATGGCCTCACACATGTTGAACAATTGCTCTTTCTATTGTGTTGAGTGCCACACCATTTTCACTACACCCTATGCACGTTATGCTTGGATTGTCTTGCACTTGACTCATGTGTTTAGACACTTCATTTTATTTGGTGTTGTGAATGATTCCTATGCCTACCATAGACCTTTCATTGAGCGCTTTATGCATGCTTGCTACAACTTTGAGGTAGATGCTTACTCCCTTGTCACACATATGTGCATCTCTACCTCACATTTACATGCTTGTTTCCATGACGACCTTGATTGTGCTCAATTCATATGCTTACATGCCATGTCACCACCCTTTGTCACACCCTATGCTATGCTTGATGACAACACTTGTTGGGTGAATCACCTCTTGAATGCTTGGTTTTGCACTAATGCTAGCCACATTTGTTTTTCCAAGTGCTTGTTCTTCTTGCTCCTTTTGAAGGAATCACTAGACGGCGCGGCATTGGAGAGTGACAACTTTGAGCTTCAAGATGATGAGCTCTTGGTGATCATCCACTTCTACACGGCGACGCCATCTCTTTCAAATGGTGATTTGGTTCTCGATCCGAGGTCGGATCTTTCCCAAGGGGGAGGGGATGATGCGGAGCATCCTACGGACATCACCATGTCAAGAGCCCATTTGGCAAGTGACACGTGCGCCATCTACTTCTCATACATAAAGGTGAATCTTCTCCTTTACACGTGTTCACTTGACCCCTTCGAGGATGGCATACTACTTGACTCTCCACTCGTGTGCATCCATAGGTATTGTCGGAGCTTCACGGGCGACGAGGAGGAGCGCAAGCGCCAAGGAACGCCTACACCATCAGCGAGGGAAGCATGGAAGCGAAGACGGAAGAAGAATGGCATGTCCAGTCCGGAACGGGCGGTACTACCGCTTACAAGCGGTACTACCGCTCCCAAGCGGTACTACCGCCCGCGGTTCCGGTACTACCGCCCTGCCTGTGCGCAACCGTCGGCCTTTGGCCTTGTATCCCTCGCCACTTACCCCTTCGTGGCTTAGACTATAAATAGACCACCTCCACCTCCTTTCTAAGGTTAGCGAATATGATAGCTCATTTGTATGTGAGCTTTGCTCCTACCTTCTCCTCTTGAGAGAGTGAGACTACCTCCACCTTGGAGAAGATCCCTAGTGGATGCAAGACCTCCCACGGGAGAAGAATCCTTGTGGATTGTCAAGACCTCCCACGGGAGAAGAATCCTCGTGGATTGTCAAGACCTCTCTCCTCATAGGATTGGGATGAACTCTACCATGTATCTTATTTCCCTTTGATTGTTCGTGTACCTTGTGGATCTCATGTGTTTGTGAGTCTAGTGGATGTGTGATTGGACTTGTTCTTGAGTGTTTCTCTTGTGTTCTTCCCGTGTGTCCTTCTTGTTCTTGGGGATTCCCCTCCAATTCGTGAAAGATCTCCACCTAGGGTTCCACCCTACAACAGAGTAGGTATTCTTGGTTTGGTTTCGCTTTGTTCCGTCCCGTTTAGGTGATTTTTTTGGGCTTCGTGTACGTTCATTATCCTGCCTCCTTACTTGCCCAGTTTAAACCAATTGGAAACCGACTCAACCAACGAAGCAAGCAACGAGGCAACGACCCAGAAGCCCGTCTAGCGGTAGCAGGCCGCCTTTTTTCTGGGCTAGCAGTAGCAGCCTAGCCTGGCCTTTTTGCTAACGAGCTAGCGGTAGCAGCCCAGTCGATGGATTGAAGGCAACCAGGCCAGTACACATACATACGTAGTCAGTTTTAGCTAAATATGTTTTTTTTGCGTAATCGGTTTTAGCTAAATCTGTTGCCTAAAGAGAACTAAATAGTTCTGCCATGCTTTCTTACATTGAATCATGTCAGTTTATATACAACATTAACAAGAATCATTAACCAGATGATTAAGGCATGGAGGTAGAAAGCATTCAAATCTATGGGAACCGGTTGTGGCCAAATTTATGTGGATTCATGATATGCGTGCATGTTGCATAGGAAGAAATTAAACTAGATTCACAACATGCATGCATAGTATGATGCACAAGAAGGAGTTAACTCAGAATGCCCCGGTACTGGTCTAATTAGGGGCTATGGGATTTATGAGATGCATAATTAAAATATTAAAAGCAAGAATTGCATGTCATGATCAATTGGACATTGTGAGAGGGATGTAAATCTGAGCTCCAAGGAAAGACGAGACATGAAATCTCCTCGATTTTAATGGAAGGAAAAATAGTGCATAGAGAGATTAAATACGAATTGGGCTAGGGCACTTTGAACACATTATATGTACTTATTTAGATTTAGATACTCCTTCCTTTTCCCCTTTAAAGCGAATAGTAGCTCCTTCAATGAACACCGCTCAAAAGCTGTTTCTCACCAAATTTAATTACACGTTAATTTTTTTCTCCCGTTGCAACGCACGGACATTTGTGCTAGTAAAGTTAAAAAGGAGAAGAACATAAAACAGTACACAATTTTGCTATATATTGTGAATTGTTTACAGTAACTAGCATGCTATCATAGAATCGATTTGGACTTGACAGCATTTAGGGAATGAAACTGTGAACTGTTTGGCCTTATCCATTGTAGACAAAAACTTAACTAGATTAGAGGTTTATTTTTGGGTAAAGCTGTTTAAATACAAGAAAAACACAGGTTTTCTTTCTTTCTTTCATAGCCTGTTGCGTGCAATACATCCTGCAAGATGAGATGGGAAGGGTGTAGAGCTCGGGAAAATAAATCTTACAGGCTCCCGAGCTACATGTAGAGCAGCTTGGTGATTTCCACCACACAAACACACAGTATAGAGAAAGAAAGGAGATTATTTATGGGTGTTGCACAGAAGAAATCCAAGAATGAACATGCACATTGGGAGGCTAGCACCCCAATAACCCAATCGAAAAGGACAGGACAGGAGGTTTAATTCCATGTAAATTGTAGGATGCAGGAGGAGGGAGACGTACATGGACATGGACTGGACTCCGAGGTCCGAGAAAGAGCAGGACCAGCCGCGGGGGTTCGAGAGCTGCAGCTACACCTCACCTGCGAGAAACCAGATGAGCCAAGGAGATGGATTTAGGGGTGGAATTGGCAGCGGGAGAGGTGGTACCGTCCGGTCCGGGGTGTACGAGGAGGATGGCCGCGGCGCACTTGTGGGACGCGGGGGAGCAGAGGACAGCCTCCTCGGCCGGCGTGCGATTGTGAAGAAGGAGGCACCCTCGAAGCCCAACGACGGCATGGAGAAGAAGCATAGGGAGGCTGCATCCTCTCCTGGTCAGGTGCTCCACCATGGAGACCTCCGGCGTTCCACTCCATCCATGTCCCTGCAGGAACTTAAACATATACTAGTTGGTTAATTCTCCAGCAATCAATAAAGCAATCAAGCATAAAAACAATCGAAGCGAATTGTTCTGCTCCTATTTGATTTGGGGAGAAGTCGTACATGTCCTGGATGCAGTAGCCAATCTGCCAAATGTGGCTTCAGCTACTGGTCCATGGCGCTGCTTGCTCGTCTTTGCCGCTGGTGATGGATGCTCCCCGGCCCGGCGTGCGTGCACCTGCCTGCAGGTCCATCCGTGGCGGACCCTCGCCCGGCAAGCGATTATGGAGACGACGGCGCGGAGAAGAACCGCGGGGAGTCTGCATCCGCCGACCTCCGGCGTTCCCCTCCAATCCATCCATGTCCCTGCAGCAACACAAACACGGTCGATTCATTCTACAGCAAGAGGAATAGATCAAATCCAAGACATTGAGGGCGTCGGCACTCACTAGGGTCGGACCCTGACAATGGCGTAGGCGTCAGTGGCCTCCTCATGAGGTCCTGCCGCGTCGCGGATCTGGCCGCCGCCGCCTCTCCTGATGACGGACGGGAGGGGAGAAGCTCGTGTCGGTGTGCGTCCATGGAGAGAAGGGGCAGGGAGGGCCCTCCGGTGACGGAGTGGAGGTGGGGATTGGGGGAGCTCGGCGGGGGAGTGACGCGGCCGGTGACAGGGCGGGGGAGCGACGGGGCCGGCGACAGGGATTGCGAAGGTGGCGGCGGGCGAACCCTAGAGCGCCATCGACGGGGGTTGTTCGGTGTGGATGAGATGCAAACTGACAAACGACGGGTGGGGAGAGAGGGAGGGGATAACTCCACAGTTTTTTTACCTGAAAAAAATAACCCCATCTCTTTGCCATCTCCCAGCAGATGGCAAAGAATCTTTGCCATGTGCTCGCAGATGGCAAAGAGGTGGGGCTAGTACGCCGTTACACCACTGACCGCCACCGGATTTGCCAACCTCTTTGCCATCTGCTGGCAGATGGCAAAGATTATTTGCCATCCACTGGAAGATGGCAAAGAATTGGCTCATGGCAACCATGTTCTTTGCCGTTTGTCAGTTCTTTGCCATCTGTTTTTTATAAGCAGATGGCAAAGACGTTCTTTGCCATCCGCTGGCAGATGGCAAATTCCTTGTTTCCAGTAGTGATGGCCTTAAACAAGCCCCACGTGTGTGGTATGAGCATCTTACCGAGTTGTTACAAGATCGTGGGTTTGAAATTGAGAAAATCGACCCCACTCTTTTTACTAAGAAGGTCAAAGGGGAGTTGTTTGTATGCCAACTATATGTTGATGATATTATCTTTGGTTCTCCTAACAAAGCTTTCAATGATGAGTTCGCCGCACTCATGACCACACATTTTGAGATGTCCATGATGGGAGAGTTGAAGTACTTCCTTGGGTTTGAGATCAAGCAAAGAAGAGAAGGGATCTTCATCAAACAATCCAAGTATACTCAAGACATGCTCAAGAGGTTCAATCTAAGTGATGTCAAGCCGGCTACTATTCCAATGCCAACCAAGTGCCAACTTGACATTGATCCCAATGATAAAGCGGTGGATCAAAAGGTATATCACTCTATGATCGGTTCCTTGCTTTACCTTTGTGCATCTAGACCGGATATTATGTTGAGTGTGGGAATTTGTGCACGGTTTCAAGCCTCACCTAAGGAAAGTCACTTTGGGGCTGTCAAGCGAATCTTTCGATATTTGGCTCATACCCCAAACTTTGGCTTATGGTACCCAAGAGGAGCAAACTTCAACCTTGTAGGTTTCTCTGATTCTGACTGGGCGGGAGACAAAGTGGATAGGAAGTCCACTTCTGGAGGGTGCCAATTTCTTGCTTGCTCTCTTGTTAGTTGGTCTTCCAAAAAGCAAAGTTGTGTGTCTCTCTCGTCCACCGAATCATAGTATGTGGCTGCTGGCAGTTGTTGTGCTCAACTCTTATGGATGAGGCAAACTTTAAAGGATTACGGTGTCACTTGTGACAAAGTGCCTCTTTGGTATGACAATGAAAGTGCCATCAAGATTTCTCTCAACCAGGTGCAACACTTCAAGACGAAGCATATAGAGATTCGGTATCACTTCATCCGGGATCACATAAGGCAAGGAGAGATCGAGCTTCACTATGTCAACACTCATGATAACCTTGCAGATATCTTCACGAAGCCGTTGGATGAAGCAAGATTTCGCGAGTTAAGGCATGAGCTAAATATCATTGATTTGAGCAATGTGGCTTGAGCACGTGCACACCCCACCATACTCTTCATATTGTCTATTCTAGGTGTAGGCATGGAAATAGGGGGAGTGGTGTTCTCTCAATGAACTCTCCCTCCCCCCATTATGCATAAATTGATCAACTCTTTCACATTCGTCATTTATGATGACACTTGTGTTTCAAAGACGAGTTTTGGTTATGGGCCCAAGGATAATTCTTCGCGGTGCCATGACAATTGACTCTAACATAGGTGGCTCCGGCCACCGCCCTCAGGCTTGTTTGATTTCTGGCTTTCGTATTTTTCTTCCTCATACTACAGTGACTAGCTCCATCCTAAGCCTTCTCATCCAAGCCATCTACTCCAAATGTACACAAGCTTGTTATCATGGAGTGAGTTGGTGCTCCCTGGTGGTACAACCGGTGGTACAAGCGGTTCTACTGCTTGACCACCAGGTTACAGCCCTGCGGTTGTACCGGTCAGACGCCAGCGGTTCTACCGCTGGTACTCTGACCTGTGCCCCTGGCCGGTACTACCAGTGTTGGTTCGCGGAACTACCGCCTAGCACGGAAGTACCGCTCCAACCACCTGGCAGTATCCGGAGCGGTACTACCGGTCCCCGGACCGGTACTACCGGCGGCTGACTAGGGCGGGTATAAAAGGCACGGACTGAAGGGGTTTTCCCCTTCACTCGTCCATTCTTTTTGCCCTAGCCGCCGGGTGCTCCACTCACTGTCCCGAAGCGCCCTCCGGCACTTCGGATCCGTCGGCCCTTCACCGGATCCGCTCCATGGAGACTGCCTCCTCTTCGATCTCCTCCCATGGATACCGGTATTGCCCTACTTCTCCTTTTTGTTAGGGTTCTTTTCTTGAATCCTTCTTCTAGGGCAATGCGTGTATTCCTTCATTTATGGCTAAATGTTTTGAGGGAGAGATCCTTATAGATTCCTATTCACTTGTGCGTAGTTAATAATAGACATCGTGCATGTAGTTTTGAGATCGGGTAGTTCTCCTCCTCTACTTGGCAGATCCGTTCTCAGCGGTACTACCGGTCCCACGACCAGTACTACCGTCGGCCGGAACTACCGGTGTAGTTACCGGAACTACCGGTTGCTCTGAATTTATATGCATTGTCTCTATTCTCCTTACGTACTTGTGAATTATTCTTCTGATATTGTGTACATTCCTCTCATCTTTTTTGGGTTGCTATGTGTTCTCCGTGTGCGTTTGCAGGTGGCTCTAGCTCTCGTACTGGTCAGTTCGCCAAAAGAAAGGCCCGTAGGGGCAAGAGGCCGGCAGATGATGAAGATGTTCCCGAGGTTGTGGTCCTGATGCGGAGCATCCCAAGCTCATCCCCATGGACCATCAATCACCTCACCAAATGCCCCAAGGACCAATGACTCGTGCTCGTGCTAGAGCACTTGAATCCCAGGTTTAACTCTCTCCTTGTTGAATTCCCATTTGACCACCTTGAGACATGGCTGCTACCTCAAACGGAAACACTTTGTGTGCTTAGGTGCCAAGGAGAAGGAAGGGCGCAAGATGGACACCAAACGCATGGACAAGGATTTTCACAGCGCAGTGAAAGAGGTACTACCGGTCTACTACCGCCCAACTACCGGTCGACCGGTACTACCGGCCAACTATCGGTCAACTACCGGTCAAGCTTCTGTGATCGACCGGTGCAAGGTCGGTGCAACGCCGGAACAACCGCTAAAACTGCCAAGACTGGAACTACCGGTCCCAGGACCGGTACTACCGCCCTGCCTGCGCGTAGTTGAAGGGTTTTCACCCATGTATCCCCCCAACTTACCCCTTGGACTATAAGTACTCATTCCCTAGCTCCGTACCAGGGTTAGCTTTTGGATAGCTCATCATAGACACCTCTGTGGATTCTCTCCTACGAGACCGCGGCCTCTTCGGAGAAGATCCACCTCGGATTCAAGACCTCCACATCGGGGAAGATCCCAAGGGGTATCCAAGACCTCCTCCGGGACAAGACTATCTTTGTACCACCGTTGTTGACTATGGATCGTGTATCTTGATGTGTATCGTGGATCTAGCACTTGTGTGATCATCTTTGTGTTGATTTGAGTGTTTCCCCTCGTGTTTTCCTCCGTTTCCTCCTTGTGTTCTCTGTGTTCATCGTGGGATTTACTCCAATCGTGAAAGATCTGCTGATTAGGGTTCCACTCTACATCATTATGGTATCATGAGCATAGGTTGATCATGAATTTGGAGCCCCACACCTTGTTTTCTAACTTGTTTTTGTTGTGTTCTTCCCAATTTCGAAAATTCCCCACAAAAATAGCCCCAAATTTTTTTTGTGATCTGTTGATTTGGCAAGATTTTGTTGAATTTGTTCCATGGATTTGCTGTGCCACGAGTGGATCTAGCATTTCCTCAAGTTTCCCCACTTTCCATCCACTAAATCGACCCAATTTCGACCCCAAATCATCCATTTCCGCCCATATTTCCGCCCAACCCAGTTCTGAGAATTTTCCCGACACCAGCGGTACTACCGGTGGCACTAGCGGTACTTCCGCTGAGCATCTCAACCGGTACTACCGGTCTACCGAGCGGTACTTCCGCCCCACCCAGTTTCAGCCTTCCGAGTTTCACCATTTTGACCGTAACTTTCATTCCCGAACTTCGATTTGAGTGTTCTTTGGCTCGTTGAAAAGCTAGCGACGTGCCCGAGCTGCTCATCTTGGTTTTACCACCATTAGACTCCATCAAATTTTGTCAAATTTGGCAAGATTGCTTAGGCCCTCCACCACATACACCTCCCGCATACCACCACCACTTCCGCAACCACCATCGTTTCACCGTTTCGATTTTGAAAATTTTGTCTCACTTTGCCTTAGATACTTGAGTTGTGGTTTCACCGTTTCGTTGGATGTTTAGGCTACCTTGGAACGGCAAGACTTCGACCACACAACCGCTCAACTTCGACAAGGACGGTAACATCGACGACACCTTGTTCATCCTACCTTGCAATTGCATTGTCACCCTATGGACCATCTTTGCGTAACTTTCCCATTGAGACTAGCCATTTGAGTATTGCCGGGCCACGACACTTGTGCACATTAGTGATAGTCATAGATATTGCATACTACATCATCATATCTTCGTGTGACAAAAGAGTGTCCCGCATACACAATAGCTACCTTGATCCGAGAAGCATGCATAAGTGCCCAAAGAAAGAGCTCACAAGCTTTTAAGCAAAAGAGCCAACCAAAGCTTATAAGCAAAAGGAAAATAGCATCATAAGCCTTGCATCAAAAGAGATCATATGACATAGCAATACATCATATTGTGCTCAAGCATCGGCACATCATACACTCATAGCATACTTGTGATAGATAGTCCTTACGTTTTGCCTCTTATAGGTCGTGCACAAGTACGTATCCGCCTATTAAGCAATCGGTTAGCGTCTCTCTAGTGTTGTGCAACACGAGCATTGTCCGTGGATTCCACATTTTCGCTCACCCTTGGTTGCACAACCACATTTATCTATCCATGCGTGTGTTCCATGTGCTACTTCTTGCTTGTGATCTACTTGTTGCATGAGCAAATTGTGAACCATTTTCAACATCATTGAGTCACTTTGACAATTGCATTGAATTTGTGCCGACATCCTAACCAAGCTCCTCTCAAAGCTTTACTTGTGTAGGTGTGAGAATCGACACGAAGTGGTACCAATAGTGCTATTTCCGGGTTACATTATTGAGTGATCATTGATCCATTTTCAACTTCGGTTAAGGTACATTTGGTATTATCTTCTCCTTTCTCCCACTTACATACTTGCTTGTGATGATGGATAGGCCAAGTACATCTTCCAACCCGATCTTCGACGATCCTCAAGAAGCGAACAACTACGTCACCAAACTACATCTCTTCGGTGTCCAACGACCTCTACATCAAGAGAGTGAAGCTATGCGCGAGTGCATTGGTCAAGTCGCCGAGGACGCGCGCCACTTTGAAGCAAGAACAAAAGAGCAATTCGACATCATCAACACCAACATGTCTACTCAATTCAACGAGCTCCGGACATTGATAGTCAACCGACGTTCTTCTTCAACATCCTCTCAAAGACGAAGCCGCTCAAGTCGACATTCCGACTCCACGCAAGACTCAAGTACACCTACGTCCAACACTCTTCGTCAAGCCGCACGTCAAGCTCGACATGGCAACCGGCCGCCTCTTCATGACAAGAGTTCACAAGAGCAATTCGACGAGCAAGAAGGCCGACGTCGTCAAAACCAAGCTACACTTGAGCAAGCACAAGAACGACAATGACTACGCCAACAACAACAAGAGCGAGCACGTCAATACCAAGAAGAACAAGACGCCGAGGCTAACCGCCATGCTCAACAACGTCGAGAAGCTCAAGCTATGGAGGCGCAACGAGCATTACAAGATGCACATCGCAATGTGGCAGCCCGCACTCGACACACTCGTCAAGAAGAGGATTTCCTTCGTGATGAGATGCAAGAACGACGCCACCAAGCAAGAATGCAAGAACACGCTCCTCCTCAAGCGCGACAAGAGCATCAACCTCAACAAGAACAACAAGCTCGACAAGCACACCATGATAATGGAAATCTACTTCGACAAGAGCAACATGGAATTGCCAACCGCCAAAATCAAGACCGCCCTCCCAATAGGCAAGGAAACAATGAAGAGCATCGCTATGGCAAGCTCAAGTTCACCATGCCAAAGTTTTCCGGAAGCATTGATCCCGAAGACTATCTCTCATGGGCATTGAAGGTTGACAAGATCTTTCGCCTTCACAACTTCGATGAAGAGAAGAAGATTGCAATGGCATCCCTTGAGTTCCAAGACTATGTTCTCATTTGGTGGGAGCAAATCATAGAGAGAAGAGAAGCAAAAGGCGAACCTCCTATCACCACTTGGGCTCAAATGAAGGAAGTCATGAGAGCACGCTTTGTGCCAACCCACTACAACCGTGACTTGTTCAAGAAGCTACAACTCCTCAAGCAAGGTACCAAGTCCGTTGAGGAATACTACAAGGAGATGGAGATTGCCATGATAAGAGCAAACATCACGGAAGATGAAGAGCAAACAATGGCGAGATTCTTGAATGGACTCAACTATCCTATCAAGAAGATTGCGGACTTCTAACCATACAACAATCTCCTCGAGCTCGTACATCAAGCAACCAAAGCGGAGCGACAAGTTCAAGAGGACTACAAGTACTCCAAGTTCAACTCCAAGAACTTCGGCTCCTACAACCAAGCTTCAACGACTTCGGCTACTCCTCCTACCTCTACCAAGCCATCTACAAACTTCGGCGACAAGCCAAGCTATAAGAATGCGACTACATCGAGTCGTCCACCTTTTACCAACAACTTCAAGCCAAGAGCTTCCTCAACTACAACTCCAACCGAAGACAACAACAAGACGAGCTCCATCAAATGCTTCAAGTGCCAAGGACGAGGCCACAAGTCATTTGAGTGCAAGACCGTTCGCACCATGATCATCAACGATGACGGATCTTATGACTCCATGAGCGATGATGAGATGGAAGCACTTGAGCATGTCGCTATGCATCACCAAGTGAATGAAGAAGAAGACCGTCAAGTGTTTTGCGACAATGACTCAAGCCCCAATCTTGTTGTCTCCAAAGTCTTGACACTCCAACACCAACAAGATGATGACCAATGATGTCACATTTTCCATACAAAGGCCGGCATCAATGGACGCTCCGTCAAGGTTATCATCGATGGAGGAAGTTGTCACAACTTGGCAAGCGAAGAGCTATGCGACAAGCTTCATTTGGTGAAGACGAAGCATCCTCACCCCTACAAGGTCCAGTGGCTCAACGACGCCGGAATTCTTCGAGTCGAGCACACCGTGCAAGTCTCTTTCAAGATTGGCGCCTACGAGGACACTCTTGAATGTGATGTGATTCCCATGTCCGTGTGCCACCTTATTCTTGGACGTCCATGGCAATATGATCGTGGAGTCACACACAATGGACGGACAAATCACTATAGCTTCAAGATGAAGGGCAAGGAATTCGTGCTCCGACCAATGTCTGCAAGTCAAGTAGCCGCCGACAAGCTTTTACCTACCAACCATCGTGGAGAGAATGGTGAGAGAGTGAGCCACCAAAAGGAGAGTGAGAGCCACAAGCCAAATATGAGCGACTCCACGATGAGCGACAAGACACAACTAGTGCTATTTGCCACCAAAAGTGAGATGAGAGAAGTGTGTGAGAACCCATCGAGTGTCTTTCACCTTGTGCTTTTATGCAAAGGGGAAGCCAAACCTACTAACACTTCACCACCTCTACCTTTAGTGTTGTCTCAATTGTTGCAGGAATTCTCTGACGTCTTTCCCGATGAGCTACCTCCGGGTCTACCTCCACTTCACGGAATAGAACACCGCATCGACCTCATACCCGGCGCACCACTTCCAAACAAGGCTCCTTACCGCCTCAACCCCGAGGAAACCAAGGAGATACAACGACAAGTACAACAACTCATCGACAAAGGTCATGTACGTGAAAGTCTAAGCCCTTGTGTCATTCCGGTTATTCTCGTGCCTAAGAAAGATGGAAGTTTTCGCATGTGCTCCGATTGTCGACCCATAAATGCTATCACCGTTAGATACCGTTATCTTATCCCACGCTTAGACGATATGCTTGATGAATTATGTGGTGCCACCATCTTTTCAAAAATTGATCTTAAAAGTGGTTACTACCAAATTCGCATTCAAGAGGGTGATGAGTGGAAAACGGCTTTCAAAACCAAGATTGGGTTATATGAGTGGCTTGTCATGCCAATGGGTTTCTCAGAAGCACCCGGTTCATTTATGCGTCTTATGCATTTTTGTCTTCGACCCTACATGGGCATCTTTGTAGTGGTTTACTTTGATGATATCCTCGTTTTTAGCAAGACGCTAGAGGACCATGTGACACACATACGTTTGGTTTTACAAACCCTTCGGAAAGAGCCTTATATGCTAATATGGAAAAAATGCACTTTTGGCGTTGACAAGGTCGTCTTCCTAGGATTTGTCGTTTCTTCACAAGGTGTTCACGTTGATGAAACTAAAATTGAAGCAATTAAAACTTGGCCTCAACCAACGAATCTCATGCAAGTGCGTAGTTTCATTGGTCTAGCCGGTTTCTACCGACGTTTTGTGAAGGACTTTAGCACTATCGCTATGCCTCTACACGCCTTGAGCAAGAAGAACGCACCCTTCATTTGGGGTCCTTCGCAAGACACCGCGTTCAATGAGCTTAAGAGCTTGCTTACACACGCACCACTTCTAGCCCTACCAAACTTTGATAAACCGTTTGAGATTCATTGTGACGCTAGCGATACCGGCATAGGTGGCATGCTAATGCAAGAAAAGCGCCCAATTGTGTACTTTAGCGAGAAGCTATCCGGAGCGCAACTTAACTACCCCATTTATGACAAAGAGCTTTATGCCTTGGTGAGAGTTTTACGTGTTTGGGAACATTATCTTAGACCTCATGAATTCATTCTTCATACGGACCATGAGACTCTCAAGTATCTCAAGGGTCAAAGTAAGTTGAACAAGCGTCATGCTAAGTGGAGTGAGTTCATTGAGTCTTTTCCCTATGTCATCAAATACATCAAAGGCAAAGAAAACGTTGTGGCGGATGCGCTTTCACGAAAATGCATGCTTGTAACACAACTTGAGTTGAATGTGATTGGCTTTGAGCACATAAAAGATTTATATGAGCATGATCCTTCTTTGCACATCCTTATGCTAAGTGTTTGACTCACACTTCTTGGGAACGTTATTATATAAAAGATGGATCTCTTATGAGAGCTAACAAACTTTGCATTCCCGAGTCTTCGCTTTGTTTGCTCCTTTTGTAGGAATCTCATGGAGGAGGACTCATGGGACACTTTGGACGCGACAAGACGTTTGCTACCCTCTCTAAGAACTATTTTTGGCCTAAGATGCTCCATGACGTCTCACGCCTCACCAACCGATGTTCTACATGCCGCAAAGCTAAGTCCAAAGCTCAATCTCACGGTCTTTACATGCCTCTTCCTATTCCATACCATCCATGGGAAGACATAAGCATGGATTTTGTACTTGGATTGCCTAGGACTCAAAATGGCAAAGATTCCGTGCTAGTTGTCGTGGATAGATTCTCTAAAATGGCTCATTTCATTCCTTGTAACAAGATAGACGATGCTTCACATGTTGCAACTCTTTTTTGTAGGGAGGTCATTCGTCTACATGGCGTGCCCAAAACGATCGTGTCGGACCGGGACGTCAAGTTCTTTAGCTACTTTTGGAAAACACTATGCGCTAAGCTCGGAACCAAGCTACTATTCTCTTCGGTGTACCATCCACAAACGGACGGCCAAACGGAGGTGACGAACCGCACGCTTTCGACGCTTCTTCGCGTGTTGATCAAGAAGAACATCAAGGAATGGGAGCAATGCTTGCCCATCGCCGAGTACGCCTACAATCGCGCAAGACATTCGACTACCGGCAAGTCCCCCTTCGAGGTCGTCTACGGCTTCAACCCGTTGTCTCCATTGGACATCCTACCTTTACCTCTACAAGAGCGCCTCAACACGGACGCAAGTGCACGAAGATACAAGAGCAATGATCGAGCGACAAGTACATCGTCTCGCCACCAAGCTCAACGTCAACAAGGCACCAATGGTGTTCCAACCGGGAGATCTTGTTTGGCTTCATCTTCGCAAGGACCGTTTCCCACACGAGCGCAAGTCCAAACTACTACCTCGCGCCAACGGGCCTTTCAAGGTGCTAGCACGCTACAACGACAACGCCTACAAGATCGACATCCCACGAGACAAGTACTCCATGAGCGACACCTTCAATGTCAAGGATCTCTCTCCTTTCCATGGTGATGAAGATTTCGATCCGAGGTCGGATCTTTCCCAAGGGAGGGGAGATGATGCGGAGCATCCCAAGCTCATCCCCATGGACCATCAATCACCTCACCAAGTGCCCCAAGGACCAATGACTCGTGCTCGTGCTAGAGCACTTGAATCCCAGGTTAACTCTATCCTTGTTGAATTCCCATTTGACCACCTTGAGACATGGCTGCTACCTCAAACGGAAACACTTTGTGTGCTTAGGTGCCAAGGAGAAGGAAGGGCGCAAGATGGACACCAAACGCATGGACAAGGATTTTCACAGCGCAGTGAAAGAGGTACTACCGGTCTACTACCGCCCAACTACCGGTCGACCGGTACTACCGGTCAACTACCGGTCAAGCTTCTGTGATCGACCGGTGCAAGGCCGGTGCAACGCCGGAACAACCGCTAAAACTGCCAAGACCGGAACTACCGGTCCCGGGACCGGTACTACCGCCCTGCCTGCGCGCAGTTGAAGGGTTTTCACCCATGTATCCCCCCAACTTACCCCTTGGACTATAAGTACTCATTCCCTAGCTCCGTACTAGGGTTAGCTTTTGGATAGCTCATCATAGACACCTCTGTGGATTCTCTCCTACGAGACCGCGGCCTCTTCGGAGAAGATCTGATGAGGACATGACTACCTTGGATACGACCAAAAATATTGCATACATGTATATTTGTGAGGTGATTTCTAATGCAAACTATGCAACAATTTATTTATGTTATCCAGAACAAAAATACTTCACAGACTTTTGTGCCATGTCTAATTCCAGGTGCATGGGACATTTGTACAATTCACATATGAAGATAAGGGAAAAAGAGAAGTTTAGGGGCTGTTCAAAAAGTTCTCTCACGTCACTTTTGGGCCAAGAGAAGATAGAGTCCAAGTCTCTCACGTTCTGCATCCAGATTCGGACTGCACAGACATACCTGACTCAAAACGGCAAGAACTCCTTCATATGGACTCCGAATTGGGTGATTCTTTTTTTGTTGGAAACTAGATTTCATACACTTTCCAACCCAATTGGAATCACCTTCAAATTCGTCCGGAGCATTGAGATCTCGACGAAACAATCTGACGCTGCAGCAGAATCCGAGTCAAACTACAAGTCCAAAGGTGTTACATCACCTCCACTTGGGCCCATGAGCCTTGTACGACCTAGGGTTAGTTTTAGGCTGCCTTGGGACGTCCTTCCACCTCCTTGGCTGCCATCCCTTGCTCCTATATAAGTAGATCCATCTAGTAGCTTTTTCGGAGGGATTTGTTTAGTCAAAAGTTAGCCATTGCAACTTCATGTACTTCGTTTGTGTCCAACGACCAGACCAAGACCGCTTACGGATCCCCACCTTTATCAATACATCATTTATATTTGCAATATTCAGATTGCTTCATCATATTCTTGCTTGTTCTTCGATTGCATGCAGGAATAGACCTTCGTGGTCAGGCTGATCGTGCTTCTGGCATTGTCAGTAACCGCTGAAGATTGGTTTAGCGATTGCTAAGGCGCAACGTCGTGCATGTTTGTAGTCGGATCGTCAAAGTCGTCTCCACCAAATCGATAGTTATCATCTCATCGAAAGATCGGGACCCCTCGCCTCTATCAAGTGGTATCAGTTTTCAGGTTGCTCGGTGAGAATTTCCAGTTATTCCTAGATTAGATTTATTTTCTAACCTATTGTCCAAGGAAAAGCCACAAAAAAAAGTTAGATCTATTCATCCTTTGTCCTAGCCAGTCTGAGCCTTTGCAATTTTCTTTTCATTGTTTGCATTATTGAATTATCGGTTGCATCGGTGTGTCGAGTTGCTGGTCTTAGTGTCTAGTTCGTTAGAGTTTCGAGTTCTGTTCACATTAATCACGTCGCCGCTGCATCGTTATCCCTTCCGCTGTCCACCACCTCATCCATCAATTTCCATCTCGTGCAACCCATCGTTCATTGTCACAATCATAGTTGAAGTCGTTTGCATCTTTGCTTGATCCAATCTGCATCTTATCTAGTTTGTCTTGGAAAGAGGGAGAAAGAAAAAAAAAGACAAAAAAAAAAGAAAAAAAAAGAGGAGATAAAGAAAAAGAAAAAAAAAAGTGTTAGACAAAAAGAAAAAGAAAAAGAAGGAAAAGAAAGTTGGAGAGAGTGTTGTTGTATATTCTACTTGGCAGTTGTTTTCATCATTATCTTTACTGCCGTTGTGATCTTCACTTATATCTTGCTGTTCAGAGCTACTTCGTATCCTTTATTGATGCTAGTTGTGCTATACCGTGACATCATTAGTGTTCTAGGCTCGCGTCTCTAGTCCGGTCTAGCCTAGGACCAGCACAGTACCGTCGTTGAGCGTTTATTCAACATTGCATCTCTGAATTGATTATTGCTAATCTTTTGCTACCATATATAAAGCCAACCCAGCTCCACATATTTCTACACCGTGTTTACGTACGTTCACCTGGCAATCGCTTTACTCAATCTTTGGAGTTATTTGACACCGCTGGTTGCCTATCACCACCTGCCGCATGGTAAGAACTTGTAAGATATTGATATTTGCTTTACTGTGAGCGCTTTACCGCCACATCCTTGTAGTTCATAGGAACATTATTTTTGGATTTTGTTTCTTGTTTCTACTAATCATGGCAGGTTCAAGAGTCAGTTGGGCTTCATCGATCGTGGGAGACGTGTCATCACCTCAGAAAATACAACCACCATCACAAGAGGTACAAAGACATCAGAATGCGCACAAACAGGTTCTTATTTCCATGCCACCTTTTCATGGTCGTTTTAAACCTGATTTATATATTGAATGGGAGTTCAACATCAATAATATATTTGCTTCCCATAGTTTTGATGAACGTAAAAAAATTAAGGTTGCGGTTGGTTCTTTCACTGGTTATGCTTTAGTTTGGTGGAGTGAATATTGTCGGTTACACCCTAATTATATACCTACTACTTGGATTGATTTGAAAGTTGCCATGCGACATACATTCGTCCCTGCTTATTATACTCGTGACATGCTTACAAAGTTGCAACATTTAAAACAAGGTAGTGACACCGTAACGAAATATTATGATGATTTACAAACTACCTTGTTGCATTCCTCTTTACAAGAAAGTGAAGACGATTTTATGGATAGATTTTGGGCAGGATTAAATCGTGATATTCAGGAGTTACTAATTCATGAAGAGTGTTATCCTACGGACCATTTGTTTCGCCTTGCTTGTAGTGCTGAACAGGAAATAAAATGACGTATTGTCCGTAAGGAGAATAAGCGCCAGGTGCACATTCCAAGAAATGATACGGTTGTTCCTTCCACTACTAGGCATACTATGACAGACACATCCGTTGTTGTGAGGACTACATCACCTCCACCATGTGACACATCACCTCCGACAGTGCCTACATCATCTGAGTTGATCATAAGAGGTAATGACAAAGGTACCGATCTTCCACCTCCACATGAGTATGGTGAATGCCTTATCAATTTAAATGAACCATGCGATGTGCTACCCACTACTTTGATCACACCAACTATTTTAGAGGAATATGTTCGTGATTTGACTTTGCCATGCGATCAAACAATTGTGAGTGAACCAATTGAATTAACTATTGATGCGAAAGAACCATTTGAATCAGGGAATAAATCAGATTTGGATCAAATACGTGTGAAAATAGTTGTGCCTATGTTTAATCATTTTGATATGACCTCCAATCTTGGTGATGGTTCATCAAGGTTGGGATGGTTTAATGATGAGCATTGCCAATCTTTTGTAACGATTAAGAGCTTCACTTATATGTGCAAATTGAGTTGCAATATTTTCATGCCTTCTACTTCTTGTGATAATATTTTGGCGTTATATTTTATGAACTACGAAAGTTACTCATCTATACATGTGTCATATGTGCGAAAATTAAGGGAAGTAAAAATGGATGACATATACATATACAACATGTACACCTTGTCTATTTTCTTACCTACATTTCAGATTAAGCAACGCCGAGGACGGCTTTATTTTCAAAAAAGGGAGGATGATGAGGACATGACTACCTTGGATACGACCAAAAATATTGCATACATGTATATTTGTGAGGTGATTTCTAATGCAAACTATGCAACAATTTATTTATGTTATCCAGAACAAAAATACTTCACAGACTTTTGTGCCATGTCTAATTCCAGGTGCATGGGACATTTGTACAATTCACATATGAAGATAAGGGAAAAAGAGAAGTTTAGGGGCTGTTCAAAAAGTTCTCTCACGTCACTTTTGGGCCAAGAGAAGATAGAGTCCAAGTCTCTCACGTTCTGCATCCAGATTCGGACTGCACAGACATACCTGACTCAAAACGGCAAGAACTCCTTCATACGGACTCCGAATTGGGTGATTCTTTTTTTGTTGGAAACTAGATTTCATACACTTTCCAACCCAATTGGAATCACCTTCAAATTCGTCCGGAGCATTGAGATCTCGACGAAACAATCTGACGTTGCAGCAGAATCCGAGTCAAACTACAAGTCCAAAGGTGTTACATCACCTCCACTTGGGCCCATGAGCCTTGTACGACCTAGGGTTAGTTTTAGGCTGCCTTGGGACGTCCTTCCACCTCCTTGGCTGCCATCCCTTGCTCCTATATAAGTAGATCCATCTAGTAGCTTTTTCGGAGGGATTTGTTTAGTCAAAAGTTAGCCATTGCAACTTCGTGTACTTCGTTTGTGTCCAACGACCAGACCAAGACCGTTTACGGATCCCCACCTTTATCAATACATCATTTATATTTGCAATATTCAGATTGCTTCATCATATTCTTGCTTGTTCTTCGATTGCATGCAGGAATAGACCTTCGTGGTCAGGCTGATCGTGCTTCTGGCATTGTCAGTAACCGCTGAAGATTGGTTTAGCGATTGCTAAGGCGCAACGTCGTGCACGTTTGTAGTCGGATCGTCAAAGTCGTCTCCACCAAATCGATAGTTATCATCTCATCGAAAGATCGGGACCCCTCGCCTCTATCAAGATCCACCTCGGATTCAAGACCTCCACATCGGGGAAGATCCCAAGGGATATCCAAGACCTCCTCCGGGACAAGACTATCTTTGTACCACCGTTGTTGACTATGGATCGTGTATCTTGATGTGTATCGTGGATCTAGCACTTGTGTGATCATCTTTGTGGTGATTTGAGTGTTTCCCCTCGTGTTTTCCTCCGTTTCCTCCTTGTGTTCTCCGTGTTCATCGTGGGATTTACTCCAATCGTGAAAGATCTGCTGATTAGGGTTCCACCCTACATCAGGTACCCTCCAAAACAACTCGCCGGGAAAAGTCAGTTGCTGCCAAGCAGCGTGCAGCGCTTCCTATGTACAAGTGGAAGCTTCCGGACTGGGAGAAGTTTCGCTTTCATGACCCATACACCGCACCACCTCCTCCACGTTGGAGTAATCCTCAGTTCCGCAATGAAATGCAATTGAGGATTGTGTCTGAAATCTTCGAGCACCACAAGAACAAGTTCACCCGGATGTGGTCCATTGACCTTGCGAAGTGGAGAAGCAACCGCGATTACTTTGATGAGGCTCTGGAGGTCTGTGAGGAGTTTGATTTGATCAAGCTCATGGAGCTCCGATGTGAATTTGATGTGGAACTCATTCATTAGTTCTATGCTACTGTCCACTTCGGCAGTGACGATCAGCGTCACCTTTCCTTTATGTGCCGGGATGAGTTCTTCCGTGTTCCCTGGAGTGCCTTCTGCAATGCTCTGGGCTATGATGACACTGGTTTGGAAGGTCAAGGTGGTCTCCGTCCTCACGACCGAGCCAACCCCATGGATAAGGTGAAGCTAGCCCCTCTGTATATCCCTGGCCGTGGCATTGTAGGTAAATCCAATGATCTCTTGCCAGTCTATGACATTCTACACCGTGTGTTCCGGTGTGTGCTGCTGCCCAAAGTTGGGAACCAGGATGACAACTATGGTTATCTGGTGGATTTGCGTGGCATTGTAGGTAAATCCAATGATCTCCTGCCAGTCTATCTCATTCTACACCGTGTGTTCCGGTGTGTGCTACTGCCCAAAGTTGGGAACCAGGATGACATCTATGGTTATCTGGTGGATTTGCTTGTGGCCATGAAGACCAACCGAGGCAAGAGCGTCACTTTTGATGTGTCCAAGTGGATGTGGGAGGAGATGTACAACTGTGTCTGGTACCGCAAGGTACCGATCTACGCTCCCTTTGTGATGTGCTTCCTATACTCGGTTTGGGAAGTTCAGAGGCCTGGAGAGCCTCTTTCTACTCCGGATAGGCTCACGGAGCATGAGGTCAAGGTGCTGAGACAGAAGAAACATGCAGCTCCTCGATTCGCCGTGGAAAATGAGGAGGATATCTTTGCTACCTCGGATGATGATGACTTTGAGTTAGAGGCTGGGGCCAAGCCTTCTTGGGTGGAGAAGCTTACTGCCAAGGTCAAGAAGACCTTCCGCCTGCAGGCCCACATCCAAAAGAAGCTCTACAAGGCTCATGTGACTGAGAAGATGGCGCGCCGCCAGCAGATTCAGATGATGAAGCACCTCAATGTGCCTGATGTGAAGGGTGGCTCTGAGAAAAGCACCACTCCTGAGGATAAGTGGTGTCTGGCCAACTGCCAGTGGTCTGATGACGAGCCTCCGTCATCCTCTGCTCGAGCGATTGTGGATGCTATGGAGACTGAGGCTGAGGCTGCTGAAGACGTTGAGGATACAGAGGACTCTGAAGATGATGACTCGAATGACTCCCTGGCGACAGGCGATGAGCTTTACTGAGCCCTGGGGCGTTAGTCTCGCTCTTTTCCTTTTTGGTGCTCGATGCCAAAGGGGGAGAGAGTTGAGAGTTGCTAGGTCACGGGAGTTGCATGGGTTTTTCTTGGTGTTTTTTTTCTCTCGTTAGTTCCTGCTCTTTCCTCTGAACTTTTCAGTAGCATGGTTGTAAGGGCATCTCTTGCCTAAGGTTTTGGTGATGATGACAATCCATGTGTGGACTAATCGTGCGTCAATATTACTCAGGTTTATAGCATGTGGCACAAGACGGTTAGGCCTTCCCACTTTAAGGAAAAGATCGAAGACGGATGTTCCGATGCCTTTTTGTTTCTCTTGGTCATAGGAAATCCGTACTATTAAGAGGGAACCCACATCGGAAGGTAATGGGTGAATCAAGTCACGTACACAGATACTTTGCACCCACTATATTGCCTCCGTTCGTGGAGAGAGAGGTCCCCTTTTATTTTTTTTATGTGTAGTTTCCTCTACAGCGGTAGTACCGCCGTTGTAGGCGGTTGTATCGGTGGCCGGTAGTTCCGGTCGAACCACCGCCCCAAGTACCGCTCAGGGGTGATACCTTCTGTACTGGATGCGGTGGTAGACCGGTGGTGGCCCGAAAGTACCGGTGTTCTTCCCACGAAACCGGTACTACCGGTGTTCAGGGCGGAAGTACCGCTCTGACGACCATCGCGCAGAAACTATCTGCCTGGCGGTAGTTCCGTCCCAACCACCGTCTCAACTACCGCCCGTGCTTGAAACCTTCTGGTTTCTAAGCGGTAGTTGACCGGTGGTGGGGCGGTAGTTTCGTTTTTTTTTTCGGAAGACCGGTACTACCGGGTGAGCCACCGGAAGTACCGCCTTGGTGCCATGGGCGCAGGTTTCTTCACTCACCGGTACTACCGGTTGGGTGAGCGGAAGTACCGGTCCTATGCAATTCTGCACATAACGGTTGGATTGGTGGTGGCCCTATTTAAGGAGGCCCTTCTCCCACCTCCTTCTTATCTCTTGCCTCTCTCTCTCCACCATTAATGACATTGAAGCTTTCTTGCCCGATCTCTCTCCCTAGCCAACCAAACTTGTTGATTTGCTAGGGATTGAAGGAGGAGACCTAGATCTACACTTCCACCAAAGGAAACTTGATCCCCCCTTACTTTCTTGTGTGGATTTTGTTACTCTTGGGTGTTTGAGCACCCTAGACGGAAGAGGTCACTTCGGAGCCACATTCCATTGTGGTGAAGCTCCGGGGTTTCGTTGGGAGCCTCCAATTAAGTTGTGGAGAGAGCCCCAACCTTGTTTGTAAAGGTCCGGTTGCCGCCTTCAAGGGCACCACTAGTGGATTCACGGCACCTTGCATTGTGTGAGGGCGTGAGGAGAATACGGTGGCCCTGGTGGCTTCTTGGGGAGCATTGTGCCTCCAAACCGCTCCAACGGAGACGTACTTCCCCTCAAAGGGAAGGAACTTCGATAAGACATCCTCGTCTTCACCGTCTCCACTTGTGGTTATTTCTATCCTTTACCTGTGCAAGCTTTACTTGTTTATCTTATATAGCTTGCTTGTGAAGTTGTGTTCTTTACCTTCTTCTAGTAGTCATCTTAGTAACTTATCTAGACAACTTACTTTGACGATTAATTTAAAGTGGTTAAGAAACGCTAAAATTGTTAGTTGCCTATTCACCCCCCCCCCCTCTAGTCAACCATATTGATCCTTTCAGTTGGTATCAGAGCCTCGTCTCTTTTTAAGGACTTTACCATCCAAAGAGTATAGGTGACAACGTAGTCGAGACGAAGGATCATTCCGGTGGAACTCCGTCCTTGCCTACGTCAGATGGGGGAGCCTCGGTCTCTCGTGAGGATTTCAATGTGGCCTTGACCACATTGAAAGAGTCACTAGCGACCGAGGTCAAAGGCATGTTTAAAGATTTGCTTGAGGGGCTTAAATTATCCACCGCACTGTTGGAAGTGGTTCGTACCGCTACCAACGTGTCGGAGGCTAATCCCGACAAGGGAGAAGCTAGTAGTGAACAAGCTCTTGTTACTAAGAATGTGAGTGGGATCTTTGCCCACACCGCTCCACCTACTCACTTTGGAGGACCCGTTCCTACACCGCATTTAAATTCCGTTGGGCCTCCTCTCAAGTTTATAAAAAATTCTGATTTTGCTACTTGGGTGTTTCATTTCAAACGTCATATAAATCATTGTTCTACTAATCTTTGGAGAATCATTGAGCAAGGTTTTTATCCGCGTGATACTGACAACATGACTCCAACAGAAACTGCGGATCATCAATTCAACGAGTCCGCTCTTTGCATTCTTCAAGATGCTATTCCTCCAGAAGACATTGCACATCTTCGACCCTTCACTGTGGCCAAGGAAGCTTGGGAGCACGTTGGCACTATGTACAAGGGAAGCACTAGCATTCAACGCTCTAACTACAAAGTTGTGCAAGATAAAGCCGATGAGTTTGTTATGATCAAAGAAGAAGATCCTCGTGAACTTTATCGGAGATTAACTACCCTTGCGGTCTCTCTTCGAGATCATGGCAGTAAGGACACGGATGACAATTGGATCAAGCGCAAGTTCCTCAAGGCCATGATGCCCTATCATAAGGCCATGTCCTCTGTCATTTGTCAGAGACCGGACTTCCACCACTTATCCTCAAATGAAGTGTTGGATGAGTTTGTTGCCATGAGGATCTTGGACATGACCGCCGACAATGTGGTCTTAAGAGCTCAACGATCGAAGAAGCCCAATGATGTAGGGTGGAACCCTAGTGGCCGATCTTTCACGAAATGGAGGGGATCCCACGATGAACACGAAGAACACGAGAGGGGAACACGAGGGGAAACACGAGAGAAACACTCAAACCAACAAGAACAAGTCACACATATGCTAGATCCTCGAAACACAAAGAGATACAAGATCCATGATCAACAAGGGACGATACAAAGGGTAACCGGTTCTTCTCCCTGAGGAGGTCTTGAGATATCCCGCGGGATCTTCTCCGTGAAGGAGGTCTTGAATCCGTGTGGATCTTCTCCATGGAGGGGCCGCAGTCACTCACAAGGAGATGAACCACTAGATGGTATCAAATGAGCTATCACTAAGCTAACCCTCACTAGGAGGAGGTGGAGGAGTATATATAGTCTAGGGCCACGAAGGGGTAAGTGGGAGAGGGATACATGGGCCTCTGGCCCGAGAACTGTGCGCAGACAGCATGTAGCGGACGTCCGACGGCTACCGGACGTCCGGTGGCTCGCGAGGGTCCGGACGTCCGGAAGTCTTCGGACTTCCGCTATTTTCCTTCTGTCGTCGAAGTCACGGACGTCCGGTGGCCTCCGGTCGTCTGGTCGCCTGGGAGTCGCCGGTCGTCCGGTAGAGGCCGGACGTCCGGAGCCTGTAGCTTTTGCAGCGGCTTCTCCGTTTGATCCTCGGACTTGTCCTCGCCATCTTGTCCAATGCTCCTAGTTGTTCCATGGCCTCCCTCTTGGTTCCTGGTCATGCATAGCACATATATTTGAGGTAGTAGCCATGTCTCGCATGTAGAAAGTGGAGGTTCGGAGAGGAGCGAGTTAACCTTGGGTCCAATGGTGGGTACTTGAGGTCTCGTCGAAGTGAACATGGGGATGATCGTGGGATGCTCCGCGTCATCTCCCCTCCCTTGGGAAAGATCCGACCTCGGATCAAAAAGCTCATCACCATGGAAACGGTTGTCGTGGATGAACTTGTAGTTGGACCGAGATGAAGACTTGGCGTAATCCAAGTAGTCCAAGGTGTCGCCGGAGTGGCATACATGCAAGAAGAGCAAACACAAACGACACTCGGAAATACAATGGTTAGCGCACAAGTGTCTATCATGTAAGAATGAGTCCGTGTGTACATGAAGCTTAGCAAGATGATAAAGTATGAGATGTAAAGCATTCATGTGATCAAATGCATTTGTGGTGCACACATAGGTGTTGTGAATGTGATCAATGCAACCATTGTGCAAAATGATGTCATAGTGTGATGGTTTGTCAAGAGCATGAACATGGCAATGGATGCTCAATATGTGTATGTTATCATGCAATTGATGGAGGACAAGATGATCATGATGTATGAATATGCCATCAAGAAAGATCACAACAAATTTGCTAAGGAAATGCATAAGCTCATATATCATGGATGACATGGGAAAACAAAATGCAACAAGGCAATCATAATGTGAGTCAATCCATGGGCAAGATGCAAATTTGTTATGGGAATGATATGTCCATGGAGCATGGCATGTGAGCACACAATCAACAAATATGAAGGTTTTGGTGCAATGTGTCAAAGGGGTTTTGACATACCAATGCTCGATGTCGTGGCAATAGTGGTAGATAGGTGGTGAATCCATAGGGTCCATCTTTAATGTCGGTCCTCCATCCCGTAGATGTATCATGTAGACAATAAGAAGGAAACAATAATGAAAGTATGGCCCATCCAATATGCATATGCGAGGATGGCTCACAAAGAAGGAATTCACCTTATGTATGTTCTCGAAGGTGTTGGTGTCGCGCAACGTGTATGCCTTCACATGCCCAAGATGCCTTGTGATGGTACCGCCTTGTGAATCCTTCAAAATGAAAGAACATGACAAACACTCGGAAAAACAAATGTGGTTAGCTGTAATGCAAAACCTAGCATTCGTGCGGGAAAATACCCAACAAGTGCTTGCATCATTCTTATCATAAGAAAGTACAAGGGTGTAGTGCATGGTATGTAGGCATAAGATGCGAGAACAACCAAGTGTAATAGGCTCAATCAAGCAAGTATGCATCACAAGAAGGGTGTCAAATTCTCCAAGATCAACAAACATAGCATTGTTGCACTCAATACAAGTGATGAGAGATGCAACTAATGGAGACAAGTGACAATGATCAAGATATATCATGTGAGTGTCATGAACATATATGTCATCAACCCAAGAAAGCAAGTAAGAGAGGAACATGAGTGATGCAACATAGCAAGCAATCATAGTGATCAAGTCAAGCAAGCTAGTAGTGCGAAGATGCAACGTACTAGAGGTAATCATGGCAAGCATGTCATGTGTGCAAATAGTGAGCATACGTGATGCACATGGCATAGCACAAACATGAAAGCAAGATATGAGCAAAATATCATCATTGTGTTGATGAGAGGCCATATGGAAATAGCAATGTGATATCATGACTCTCCCAACACAAGAATCAACAATAGCGTGGGGCACAAAGAAATCATGGTAGTAGCTACAAGTATCTCCACCAAGCATGCAAATACACATATAAGTAGCATAATGGTGAATCGTGTGTAAAGGCAAGCAAGTGTCACAATTGCATGGCAAAGTCATAGCAAGAGGCATAACATGCAAAGTGAACACGATAGTATGGGCATAATGTGATAAGTGGCAAATAGCCCATAGTCGTGTGAGAGCCAAGTAAAAGAGATGCGCGTAGTGGTTGCGCGAAGAGAATGGTGGTAAGGACAATCCACGGGATCCCAAATCGTCGTTGCTCTCAAGAGCTCTTTTCGTCAACTCATGGGATTGTGAGGTTGACGAGTTTGCAAAAGTACCTACACAAGACAAAGTCAAAGGGAAAATTGTGTGTGCGTGGTATATGTACACATCATCCATCATGATGCGCACGTGCATGTGTTGGTTAGCACAAAATAGCCAATGCTCAAATAAATGAGATGCGTGATATAGAAACATGTCATCCATCATGAGAGGTTTGTTGTTATGTATAGCATAATGGAGACTCGAATTGTGTAATGCATCATGACAAGTAGGTAGAGCATTGTTATCCATGTAATGCATATGGTGCACACAATCATGGTAATCATGCAAGGTATGGCATGCATCAAGATCTCCTAGTATGCATGAGGAAACTATGGGGGTCTCCTCATTATCATTCATGGAAACATCACATGGAGAATATTGATAGCATCCAAAACAATGCATATTTGGAACAATGTGTTCATGGCATGGCATAGTTGATGAATTGCGCAAATCATGTAAAGGAAGCATGGCAATATCATCGCAAGAGAAACACAAGCCAATGACCATCATCTTGTCATCTATGCCACAAGTGCAAATAGGATTTACTTTAATTTGGCATGCATAGTTACTATGTTGAGATTGATATGAAACAATATGAGAAATCTCACTCATAGCATATGACAAGTTTAGAGGGTTGTCGAACATGATGTGACCAAAAGAATTTTCACATGAGATCCTATGGAGCATAGCATCACAACTAGGCAACTCAACATGCTCATCATCATATTCATCATAAATAGGTAAGTCAAGACATGATGAAGTCGCACTAGCATGAAGCATGGCAATAGGTGTGTCAACATCATGCAAGCAATCATTGTCAAGATAGTCCACTAGCGGGACAAGAGCATCACCTTCACCTATTTTACCTTTGAAGTTTCGCTCATGCGTTGTAGGTGAGGTGTTCAAGATCCACTCGTTCTCATCTTCATCATGATGGAACCATGTGGGTGGTGCATCTTCTTCCACCATGGCCATCGGTTTGTCCATTGGAGGGATGGACTCGTCGAGGGTAGGCATATCGTCATGTAGGAGACCTAGCACCAACGAAAACACACTCGGAGTAGAGGTTAAGTCGTTAGAAATCATAGTGGCCTCACATGCCCTATCAACTACCTCACTCACTAAGTGTTGTGGCTCACTCACTCCCTCGTGGATGCTCTCACTCGTATGGTTGGTGGAGTCACTCAAATGGCTCTCAACCTCACATAGGATGTGTGGCATGCTCTCATGTGTGGGGCTAGTGGTGGTCACACTCATTCTCTCATAGGAAATGCACTCAATGTCACATATGGTGGAGTCACTCATGTCACTCATGTGGTGGTGGCTCTCCTCACATGGAAATTGGGGCATCTCATCATATGTGGGTGTCGGAGAGATGTAGTTGCAAACGTCTCCATGCTCAACTCCAATCGTCTCCTCATCCATAACGCCTTCAAAGATGAATGTCGTAGGAGGTGGCAAATCATCACTCTCCTCCAAGGTCAAAGAGAAGGTCTCATGCTTGCTCGCGTAGCTTGACCGGGAGTAGTAGTCCAATATGGGCGCCGTCTTCATGGTGTCGAAGAGGTTCATGCTCGTCGCCTTGGTCGAAGGGGATGGCCCATGCTCGACCTTCTTGTCGCCGTCTTGATGTGGGGAACTTCCGAAGATGGAAGTGTCGCCCTCGCTCGTAGGTGGTCGCCTTGTAATTGGAGATGTCGATGTAGGCAAACTCACGGGAAGTAGGCGAAGATGCCGTACGTCCAAAGGCGAAGATGCCTTGATAGCACTAGGCGAAGATGCCGAAGTGGTGGTTGTAGCCGTAGCTCCGTCTTGGGTATGCTTGTCTCGCGGTCTTCTTATGTTCTCTTGAAGTTTGGGCTTGGCGTGAAGTAGAGCGTCATCGGACTTGTAGGTATGCGCTTGTCGAGCATCTTCATGATGATGATGTCGTTGTCGTGCTTGAGCTCTTGGTAGATATCGTTCGTCGTCGTTGTGCACATGATGCTTGGATGTGACTTGCCCTTCATGACGATGTCGATGGTCGCCATGGCGGTGTGGACGTGGAAGACTTGCACTTGCATCATGTTTGCGCTCCGAAGACTTGTGACTTGAACGTCGCCGCCGAGAGGATGACGAAGGGGAAGAAGACTTGTAATCGACCACCAAGTGTCGGAGCTCCGCCATTTGTTTGTTGAAGGAGTCGCACAAGTCGTCGAAGGAAGCCATTGTCCTTGTCTCGGAGTGTCGTAGTTCGATGGCGATGTTGCCCAAGCACTCTTGCATTTCTCGTTGTAGTCCGATGGTTTTCGCATGGATGTCCTTGTTCGCGCCGTCGATGTCGAAGACCGGAGATGAAATGCCTTGCCTATCCATCACAAGATGCTAGCAAGTATGAGTGGGAGAAAGAGAAGAACTATACCAAATGTACCTTGACCGATGTTGAAGATGGATCAATGATCACTCAAATGTGGAACAAGGAAATAGCACAATTGGTACCAATTCTTGTCGGTTTCTCACACCTACACAAGTAAAGCTTATGGTGGAGCTCGGTGAGGATAGTGGCACAAAAATTTGATGCAAAATGTTAGCAAGAGTCAATAAAGTTCAAAGAGATTCACAAATTCGCAAGTGAAACAAGTAGACCAATAGCAATATATGGCACACGGAAACACACACACGGATAGATAAATGGGGTCGTGCAACCAAGGAATGAGCCAAAATGTGGAATCCACGAAAATGCTCGTGTTGCACAACACTAGAGAGACGCTAGCACGATTGCACAATAGGCGGATACGAACTTGTGCACAACCTACTAAGCAAAATGCAACGACTTCTATCCCAAGTATGCTATATGTATGGTATTCCGGTGGTATGATCCAAAATGATCGAGTATGACAATCTTAATGTAGTATGATGCTATGGTTCTTGCTTAAAAGCTCTTTGCATATCTTTTTCTTTGTGCTTAAAAGCTTATTCTATCTTTTTTTTGTATGGCCACGATGCACAAACCAAGATAGCAATTGTGTATATGCGGGAACAATCTTGTGACACAAGAGATGATATGATGATACCAATATGATATGGTATATATGCAATGGAAGGGCGGATCGATGATCACTAATGTGCACAAGTAACGTTGCCGGCAATACTCAAAGGCTAGTCTCGATAGGCAAGTGACGCAAAATGGGCTAGGGGTTAACAATGCAATTGCAAGGGAATATACAATGATGTCGTCGAGGTTACCGTCCGAGTCGATGATGAGAGGCGATTTTCTTGATGTACACCCGTTCCTAATTAGCCAAAACACCTTAGGAAACGGAAAAACCACAACTCAAAATCTCAAGGACAAATGTCAAATGGTGGTAGCGGACAAGCGGTGGTGGTTGCGGAATTGTTGGTGGAAACCCGGTCAAAATGGGTTATGGTGGTGGAAGTGTATGATGGGCTATACACGGTGTCGGAGTTGAAGTCACGGTCCCTAAGTAGCCGAAACAACTTAGGAGACACGAGCCACAACTCAAAGAAGCTCAAACAAAATTTGGTTAAGTTGGGTTGGCTATGTATAATGGGCAATGGGTATGAGGAAGTGGTGGTGGTGGTTGATGAAGAAGCAATGGTCCCTAAGTAGCCTAAACACCTTAAGAGACTCAAATCACTACTCAAGCAACCACAAATGCTATGGTGGACAAAATGGTTAGGTTGCGGAAAGCTATGGTGGCTATGCGGATGATATGGTGGAGGGCCTATACAAACTTGCCAAATTTGACAAAATTTGATGGAGTCAAACGATGATGGTAGTATTTTTCTGGTATGGGGAATGTCAAGAGCTTCAAAACGAGCTCAAGAACGTCCAAATCGGAGTTCGTATGAATTAGTTATGACCAAAACAAAAATCAGCCGAAGTCAAAATCTGGGTGTACCGGACGTCCGGAAAAGACCGGAAATCCGGTAATTTCTTCTGTATAGGTGGTTCCGGTCGTCCGGTGAGTTCCGGACGTCCGGTGCTTCGTGAGGGTCCGGACGTCCGGTAAAACGCCGGTCGTCCGGTGGGTCGGGGTCAATGCGAGATTTGAGATCCGGGACGCGATTTTGTGCGGAATTTGATGATTTTGGGGTCTAAATTTGACGGATTTTGTGGAGGAAAGATGGGGAAATGCTAGATTCACTTGAAACCAAGCAAATCCATGGATCAAAATCAACAAAATATCATCAAACCAACAGATCACAAAATTTTTGGGGGCTATTTTTGGTGGGGCATTTTCGAAATTGGGGAAGAACACAACAAAAACAAGCTAGAAAACGGTGGAGGGGGCTCCAAATTCATGAGAAACCGTGGCTCTCGATAACATAATGATCCTAAACTAGGTGGGGGGCTCCAATTTCGTGAGAAACCATGGCTCTGATACCATAATGATGTAGGGTGGAACCCTAGTGGTCGATCTTTCACAAAATGGAGGGGATCCCACGATGAACACGAAGAACACGAGAGGGGAACACGAGGGGAAACACGAGAGAAACACTCAAACCAACAAGAACAAGTCACACATATGCTAGATCCTCGAAACACAAAGAGATACAAGATCCATGATCAACAAGGGACGATACAAAGGGTAACCGGTTCTTCTCCGTGAGGAGGTCTTTAGATATCCCGCGGGATCTTCTCCGTGAAGGAGGTCTTGAGTCCGTGTGGATCTTCTTCGTGGAGGGGCCACAGTCACTCACAAGGAGATGAACCACTAGATGGTATCAAATGAGCTATCACTAAGCTAACCCTCACTAGGAGGAGGTGGAGGAGTATATATAGTCTAGGGCCACGAAGGGTAAGTGGGAGAGGGATACATGGGCCTCTGGCCCGAGAACTGTGCGTAGACAGCATGTAGCGGACGTCCGACGGCTACCGGACGTCCGGTGGCTCGCGAGGGTCCAGACGTCCGGAAGTCTTCGGACTTCCGCTATTTTCCTTCTGTCGTCGAAGTCACGGACGTCCGGTGGCCTCCGGTCGTCCGGTCGCCTAGGAGTCGCCGGTCGTCCGGTAGAGGCCGGACGTCCGGAGCCTGTAGCTTTTGCAGCGGCTTCTCCGTTTGATCCTCGGACTTGTCCTCGCCATCTTGTCCAATGCTCCTAGCTATTCCATGGCCTCCCTCTTGGTTCCTGGTCATGCATAGCACATATATTTGAGGTAGTAGCCATGTCTCGCATGTAGAAAGTGGAGGTTTGGAGAGGAGCGAGTTAACCTTGTGTCCAATGGTGGGTACTTGAGGTCTCGTCGAAGTGAACATGGGGATGATCGTGGGATGCTCCGCATCACCCAACCTTGCCCTGAAAGCCAAGGCTTGTGTGGAAGAAGAGGAGGTGGAGGATGATGATGAGTGTAGCCCCGAGGACACCAAATATGCCTATCATGAGCACATGGCTCTTGCTTCAAGGCAATTTTGGGGCAACAAGAAGAACACAAGGCCCAACTTCAACAGGAACAACTCAAGTGGGAACAAGGGAAAGCAACGAGTGAGGACATGCTTCAACTGTGGAAATGTAAGCCACTTCGTTGCGGATTGCCCATATGAGAAAAGAGAAGACTTTGAAGGCAAGCTTATCCGGAAGGAAAAGTCAAAGTCCTATCCCAACAAGAACAACTTCTCCAAGAAGACTCCTCCTAAAGGGTTGGTGGCCCAAGAAGAATATGTTGAGGATGATGATAATGATGAAGATGATGAGATGGTCACCATGGCCACAATTGCTATTGCTACTACTCCGCACTCATCTCTCTTCGACTCACCAAATGAGAACATCACCGCCAAGTGTCTCATGGCCAAGGCCACCAACAAGGTAACCCCAAATATCAATACTACTATCACTTCTAATCCTTCATTGACGAATTGTATTGATGAGAGTGAGGGAACTAAGGAGGGAGAGAATGAATTTGAGTTGTTCATGAAAAATCTCAAGGGCAAACCCAAGAAGCATTTTGTTGCTCTCTTGGAACAACTCGGTGAGGCCAATGACATGATCGAGGCTCACGAGGAAACCATTACTAAAATGGAAGGACATAGTCGAGACTATGCCGATGAGATATCGGATCTCTCTAACGCCCTAGAGGAAGAGCGTGAACTCCGTTTGGCTCTTGAGGAGTCACACAATGATGTTCATGCTAAATTAAAGAAAGATCTTGATCATGCTTTAGTTGTCTCTCGTGTGCTTAATTTCGAGAAGGCAAAACTTGAGGTTGACCGTGCTAAACTCAAAGAAGAGTTTGTCATACTCGACAAGGCTCACAAGGCCTTGAAAGGTATGCATGCTACTCTCAAGGAGTCTCATGATCAACTCCAAGTTTTGCTAACCAAGGAAAAGGCTATCTTTCCTCGCATGGTATTAATTGATAATGCAAATGCTACTAACCCATATTGCGAGCATGTGCATCTTGTTGAAGAAAATGCCGAGTTGAAGAAGCAACTTGAGAAAGGCCTTGTGACATGTATACAAGGTGAGAAGAACCTCAACAACCTTTTGAGCAATCAAAAGGAGGTTGTGGCAAAGGAAGGAATTGGATTTGTTCCTAAGCCCAAGAAGAAGAAGAATGACAAGACCAAGCAACCACCCCCTCTCCGACAAACTTTTGTGAAAGAAGGAGAGGGCGCATCGAAGAGGAAGAAAACGGTGAAAAGTGGTGGTGTCAAGAAAAACTCCACCATACCATCAAACATGGCCGGCGACTTTAATCCTTCATATGTTTTATGTCGTGCTAGTGATGGTCATGTGTTTACTAAATTTGTTGGTTCTTCTTATGAGTACATTGAATGGTCCATTTGGGTTCCTAAGACCCTTGTTACTAACCTCAAAGGACCCATTACAAAATGGGTACCTAAATCCAAGCATTGATCTCTTGTACGAGTTTGCTTCCGGTGGGGGATCATGGTTGCTCGATAGTGGAGCCACAAATCATATGACTGGAAGCAAAGACTTGGTGGTGGACGTGCATCTAGGTTCATCTATGGCCACCAACGTCGAATGGGGTGATGCTTCATCTTCTAAGGTATTGGGGTTCGGTAAGGTTGTTGTCTCTCATGATCTCACGATCGAGAAAGTCATGCTTGTTGAGTCCCTTGCATACAATTTACTTTCTGTTCGCCAACTTGCACTCATGGGCTTTGCTACATTCTTTGATATTGATACCGTGGCCCTCTTGTGGAGCAAGACTCTTAAAGTAGCCTACGTTGGGCATGTCGAGAACGGTCTTTATGTGGTTAACTTTTCGAAGCAACCCACGAAGGTCGCGACATGCTTAATGGCTAAAGTTGATGTGGGATGGCTTTGGCATTGCCGTTTGGCCCATGTCAATATGAGATCTTTGCAAAGTCTTCTCAAGGGGGACCATGTCCGTGGACTAACAAATGTTAGTTTTGCCAAAGATCGTGCTTGCAGGGCTTGCATTGAAGGAAAGTTACATGAGACGGCTCACCCTCCCACGACTATCATCTATTCAAAGAGACCCCTAGAGCTCCTTCACATGGATCTCTTTGGGCCTCCATCTTTTGATAGTCTTGGGGGTAGAAAGTACTGCTTGGTGATTGTGGATAATTACTCAAGATACACCTGGGTATACTTCTTCAAGAAGAAGAGTGAGACCCAACAAACCGTCATCAACTTTGCAAATGAAGCTCAACGACAACATGAAGCAAAGATTTTGATGATCAGAAGTGACAACGGCACCGAGTTCAAGAACTACACCTTGGATGAGTTTCTCAGTGATGAGGGGATCAAACATCAATATGCAGCTCCCTATACCCCTCAACAAAACGATGTAGCGGAGAGAAAGAACCGAACTTTGATGGATGCGGCAAGAACCATGATGGCGGAATTCAAATCTACATACAACTTTTCGGCCGAAGCCATCAACACTGCTTGCCATGCATCAAATTGGCTCTATCTCCGCAAAGGCTTGAACAAAACTCCATATGAGATACTTACCGGTAACAAGCCCAATCTCAAGTACTTCCGAGTATTCGGGTGTAAGTGTTTCATTCTCAAGAAAGGTGTTCGCTTGTCTAAATTTGAATCTAGAGCTCACGAGGGCATATTTGTTGGTTATGCTACAAACTCTCATGCTTACCATGTCCTCAACAAGTCCAATGGACTCATTGAGGAGACGAGTAACGTAGAGTTTGACGGAAATAACGGCTCCCAAGTGGAGCAAAGTGGTACTTGTGATGTAGGTGATGAAATTCCTCCTCAAGCCATAAGAAGAATGGGTGTTGGATATATCCTACCCATTGAGGAACCCCTTGTGGCCGAAGGAGAAGGACAATGTTCCACTCAAGTGGAACCATCTCCAACCCAAGACCCACACGCTTCCGAAGAACAAAGTGAAGGCCCTCAACCGGATGAACAAGGCCAAGTGCAAGATCAATCACAAGATGGTGGAGAGCCACCAAATGATGCACAAGGACAAGTTCTGTCCTCTGAGCAAGATCAAGGTCAAGAGGAAGCTCAAGATCAAGATCTAGCTCCTGACGACGCTCAAGATGATCAACTCAATGCTCCTCAGTTATCACTTGAAGAGCAATTGGAGCGTCGTGCTGCAAAAGTTGCCTCCAGGCTTGCTTCCAGAGAACATCACATGGAGAACATTCTAGGAAGCATCAAAAGGGGGTAAGCACTCGTAGACAATTAGCAAACTATTGTGCTCATCAAGCTTTTGTCTCCTGTGTTGAACCTCAGAAGGTTTATGAGGCGCTCGAAGACCCTGATTGGCTCAATGCCATGCATGAAGAACTCCATAACTTCGAGCGCAACAAGGTGTGGCATCTGGTGCCAAGGCCAAAGGAGAACCATAATGTCATTGGAACCAAGTGGATCTTTAAGAACAAGCAAGATGCTCATGGCATTGTTATCCGCAGCAAGGCGCGTCTGGTGGCTCAAGGCTACTCACAAGTTGAGGGTATCGACTACGGTGAAACCTTTGCCCCCGTTACTCGTCTTGAATCCATTCGTTTGTTGCTTGCCTATGCTTCCCATCATAACTTTAAATTGCAACAAATGGATGTGAAAAGTGCATTTCTTAATGGTCCTATTAATGAGTTGGTGTATGTTAAACAACCCCCGGGGTTTGAGGATCCTAAGGTCCCCAATCACGTGTACCAACTCGATAAGGCACTCTATGGCCTTAAACAAGCCCCACGTGCGTGGTATGAGCATCTTACCGAGTTGTTACAAGATCGTGGGTTTGAAATTGGGAAAATCGACCCCACTCTTTTTACTAAGAAGGTCAAAGGGGAGTTGTTTGTATGCCAACTATATGTTGATGATATTATCTTTGGTTCTCCTAACAAAGCTTTCAATGATGAGTTCGCCGCACTCATGACCACACATTTTGAGATGTCCATGATGGGAGAGTTGAAGTACTTCCTTGGGTTTGAGATCAAGCAAAGAAGAGAAGGGATCTTCATCAAACAATCCAAGTATACTCAAGACATGCTCAAGAGGTTCAATCTAAGTGATGTCAAGCCGGCGACTACTCCTATGCCAACCAAGTGCCAACTTGACATTGATCCCAATGGTAAAGCGGTGGATCAAAAGGTATATCGCTCTATGATCGGTTCCTTTCTTTACCTTTGTGCATCTAGACCAGATATTATGTTGATTGTGGGAATTTGTGCACGGTTTCAAGCCTAACCTAAGGAAAGTCACTTTGTGGCTGTCAAGCGAATCTTTCGATATTTGGCTCATACCCCAAACTTTGGCTTATGGTACCCAAGAGGAGCAAACTTCAACCTTGTAGGTTTCTCTGATTCTGACTGGGTGGGAGACAAAGTGGATAGGAAGTCCACTTCTGGAGGGTGCCAATTTCTTGGTTGCTCTCTTGTTAGTTGGTCTTCCAAAAAGCAAAGTTGTGTGTCTCTCTCGTCCATCGAAGCAGAGTATGTGGCTGCTGGCAGTTATTGTGCTCAACTCTTATGGATGAGGCAAACTTTAAAGGATTACGGTGTCACTTGTGACAAAGTGCCTCTTTGATGTGACAATGAAAGTGCCATCAAGATTTCTCTCAACCCGGTGCAACACTTCAAGACGAAGCATATTGAGATTCGGTATCACTTCATCCGGGATCATATTCGGCAAGGAGAAATTGAGCTTCACTATGTCAACACTCATGATAACCTTGCAGATATCTTCACGAAGCCTTTGGATGAAGCAAGATTTCGCGAGTTAAGGCATGAGCTAAATATCATTGATTTGAGCAATGTGGGTTGAGCACGTGCACACCCCACCATACTCTTCATATTGTCTAGTCTAGGTGCAGGCATGGACATAGGGGGAGTGGTGTTCTCTCAATGAACTCTCCCTTCCCCCCATTATGCATAAATTGATCATCTTTCCACATTTGTCATTTTTGATGACTCCTGTGTTTCAAAGATGAGTTTTGGTTATGGGCCCAAGGATAATTCTTCGCGGTGCCATGCTAATTGACTCTAACATAGGTGGCTCCGGCCACTGCCCTAAGGCTTGTTTGGTTTCTGGTTTTCGTGTTTTTCTTCCTCATACTACAGTGCCTAGCTCCATCCTAAACCTTCTCATCCAAGCCATCTACTCCAAATGTACACAAGCTTGTTATCATGGAGTGAGTTGGTGCTCCCTGGCGGTACGACCGGTGGTACAAGCGGTTCTACCGCTTGACCACCAGGTTATAGCCCAGCGGTTGTACCGGTCGAGAGCCAGCGGTTCTACCGCTGGTACTCTGACATGTGCCCCTGGCCGGTACTACCGGTGTTAGTTTGCGGAACTACCGCCTGGCACAGAAGTACCGTTCCAACCACCTGGTAGCATCCGAAGCGGTACTACCGGTCCCCGGACCGGTACTACCGGTGGCTGAACAGGGCGGATATATAAGGCACGGGCTGAAGAGGTTTTCCCCTTCACTCGTCCATTCTTTTGCCCTAGCCGCCGGGTGCTCCACTCACTGCCCCGTAGCGCCCTCTGGCACTTCGGATCCGTCGGCCCTTCACCGGATCTACTCCGTGGAGGCCGCCTCCTCTTCGATCTCCTCCCATGGATACCGGTATTGCCCTACTTCTCCTTTTGTTAGGGTTCTTCTTGAATCCTTCTTCTAGGGCAATGCGTGTATTCCCTCATTTTTGGCTAAATGTTTTGAGGGAGAGATCTGTATAGATTCCTTTTCACTTGTGCGTAGTTAATAATAGACATCGTGCATGTAGTTTTGAGATCGGGTAGTTCCCCTCCTCTACTTGGCAGATCCGTTCTCAGCGGTACTACCGGTCACACGACCGGTACTACCGCCGGTCCGGAACTACCGATGCTGTTACCGGAACTACCGGTTGCTCTGAATTTATATGCATTATCTCTATTTTTCTTACGTACTTGTGAATTATTCTTCTGATCTTGTGTACATTCATCTCATCTTTTCTGGGTTGCTATGTGTTCTCTGGGCGTTTGCAGGTGGCTCTAGCTCTCGTACTGGTCAGTTCGCCAAAAGAAAGGCCCGTAGGGGCAAGAGGCCGGCAGATGATGAAGATGTTCCCGAGGTTGTGGTCCCCTCCAAAACAACTCGCCGGGAAAAGTCAGTTGCTGCCAAGCAGCGTGCAGCGCTTCCTATGTACAAGTGGAAGCTTCCGGACTGGGAGAAGTTTCGTTTTCAGGACCCATACACCGCACCACCTCCTCCACGCTGGGGTAATCCTCAGTTCCGCAATGAAATGCAATTGAGGATTGTGTCTGAAATCTTCGAGCACCACAAGAACAAGTTCACCCGGATGTGGTCCATTGACCTTGCAAAGTGGAGAAGCAGCCCCGATTACTTTGGAGAGGCTCTGGAGGTCTGTGAGGAGTTTGATTTGGTCAAGCTCATGGAGCTGCGATGTGATTTTGATGTGGAACTCATTCATCAGTTCTATGCTACTGTCCACTTCGGCAGTGACGATCAGCGTCACCTTTCCTTTATGTGCCGGGATGAGTTCTTCCGTGTTCCCTGGAGTGCCTTCTGAAATGCTCTGGGCTATGATGACACTGGCTTGGAAGGTCAAGGTGGTCTCCGTTCTCACGACCGAGCCAACCCCATGGATAAAGTGAAGCTAGCACCTCTGTATATCCCTGGTCATGGCATTGTAGGTAAATCCAATGATCTTCTGCCAGTCTATGACATTCTACACCGTGTGTTTCGATGTGTGCTGCTGCCCAAGGTTGGGAACCAGGATGACATTTATGGTTATCTGGTGGATTTGCTTGTGGCCATGAAGACCAAGCGAGGCAAGGGCATCACTTTTGATGTGTCCAAGTGGATATGGGAGGAGATGTACAACTGTGTCTGGTACCGCAAGGTACCGATCTACGCTCCCTTTGTGATGCGCTTCCTGTACTCGGTTTGGGAAGTTCGGAGGCCTGGAGAGCCTCTTTCTACTCCGGATAGGCTCACGGAGCATGAGGTTAAGGTGCTGAGACAGAAGAAACATAAAGCTCCTAGATTCGCCGTGGGAAATGAGGAGGATGTCTTTGCTACCTCGGATGATGATGACTTTGAGTTAGAGGCTGGGGCCAAGCCTTCCTGGGTGGAGAAGCTTACTGCCAAGGTCAAGAAGACCTTCTGCCTGCAGGCCCACATCCAGAAGAAGCTCTACAAGGCTCATGTGACTGAGAAGATGGCGCGCCGCCGGCAGATTCAGATGATGAAGCACCTCAATGTGCCTGATGTGAAGAGTGGCTCCGAGAAAAGCATCACTCCTGAGGATAAGTGGTGTCTGGCCAACTGCCAGTGGTCTGATGATGAGCCTACGACATCCACTACTCGAGCAACTGTGGATGCTATGGAGACTAAGGCTGAGGCTGCTGAGGACGATGAGGACACGGAGGACTCTGACGATGATGACTCGGATGACTCTCTGGCGATAGGCGAGGAGCTTTACTGAGCCATGGGGCGTTAGTCTCGCTCTTTTCCTTTTTGGTGCTTGATGCCAAAGGGGGAGAGAATTGAGAATTGCTATGTCACGGGAGTTGCATGGGTGTTTCTTGGTGTTTTTCTCTTTCCTGTGAACTTCAGTAGCATGGTCTAAGACATGTTATCTAAGTTATCTATGCTCTATCTAAGTTATCTATGCACTTGTTCCTGTGAACTTCAGTAGCATGGTGTAAGACATGTGCCCTTATCTAAGTTATCTATGCACTTATGTTTTTAGCTCTCTGCAATTATATGCTCCGTTGACTATTTGTTTTGATTATGGTCGCTGGTAGGTCTATAAAACCTAGGGGGAGCATAGGTCCTAGTTTGAGCACTTTTGCATTCCAAAAGCAAACTCTAAATGAGTGCTCACACTCAGGGGGAGCTCTGCCTACATTCTATAGACCCCTGTGATTGTCATGTGGTTGTCATCATTCACCAAAAAGGGGGAGAATGTAAGGGCATCTCTTGCCTAAGGTTTTGGTGATGATGACAATCCATGTGTGGACTAATCGTGCGTCAATATTACTCAGGTTTATACCATGTGGCACAAGACGGTTAGGCCTTCCCACTTTAAGGAAAAGATCGAAGACGGATGTTCCGATGCCTTTTTGTTTCTCTTGGTCATAGGAAATCCGTACTATTAAGAGGGAACCCACATCGAAAGATAATGGGTGAATCAAGTCACGTACACAGATACTTTGCACCCACTATATTGCCTCCGTTCGTGGAGAGAGAGGTCCACTTTTATTCTTTCTTATGTGTAGTTTCCTCTACAGCGGTAGTACCGCCGTTGTAGGCGGTTGTATCGGTAGTTTCGGTCGAACCACCGCCCCAAGTACCGCTCAGGGGTGATACCTTCTGTACTGGGTGCGGTGGTAGGCCGGTGGTGGCCCGGAAGTACCGGTGTTCTTCCCACGAAACCGGTACTACCGATGTTCAGGGCGGAAGTACCGCTCTGACGACCATCGCACAGAAACTATCTGCCTGGCGGTAGTTTCGGCCCAACCACCATCCCAACTACCGCCCGTGCTTGAAACCTTCTGGTTTCTAAGCGGTAGTTGACCGGTGGTGGGGCGGTAGTTCCGGTTTTCTCCGGAAGACCAGTACTACCGGGTGAGGCACTGGAAGTACCGCCTTGGTGCCATGGGCGCAGGTTCCTTCACTCACCGGTACTACCGGTTGGGTGAGCGGAAGTACCGGTCCTATGCAATTCTGCACATAACGGTTGGATTGGTGGTGACCCTATTTAAGGAGGCCCTTCTCCCACCTCCTTCTTATCTCTTGCCTCTCTCTCTCCACCGTTAATGCCATTGAAGCTTTCTTGCCCGATCTCTCTCCCTAGCCAACCAAACTTGTTGATTTGCTAGGGATTGAAGGAGGAGACCTAGATCTACACTTCCACCAAAGGAAACTTGATTCCCCCATACTTTCTTGTGTGGATTTTGTTACTCTTGGGTGTTTGAGCACCCTAGACGGAAGAGGTCACTTCGGAGCCACATTCCATTGTGGTGAAGCTCCGGGGTTTCGTTGGGAGCCTCCAATTAAGTTGTGGAGAGAGCCCCAACCTTGTTTGTAAAGGTCCGGTTGCCGCCTTCAAGGGCACCACTAGTGGATTCACGGCACCTTGCATTGTGTGAGGGCGTGAGGAGAATACGGTGGCCCTGGTGGCTTCTTGGGGAGCATTGTGCCTCCACACCGCTCCAACGGAGACGTACTTCCCCTCAAAGGGAAGGAACTTCGATAACACATTCTCGTCTTCACCGTCTCCACTTGTGGTTATTTCTATCCTTTACCTGTGCAAGCTTTACTTGTTTATCTTATATAGCTTGCTTGTGAAGTTGTGTTCTTTACCTTCTTCTAGTTGTCATCTTAGTAACTTATCTAGACAACTTACTTTGACGCTTAATTTAAAGTGGTTAAGAAAAGCTAAAATTGTTAGTTGCCTATTCACCCCCGCCCCCTCTAGTCAACCATATCGATCCTTTCAATGGTGTAAGACATGTGCCCTTATCTAAGTTATCTATGCACTTATGTTTTAAGCTCTCTGCAATCATATGCTCTGTTGACTATTTGTTTTGATTCTGGTCGCTGGTAGGTCTATAAAACCTAGGGGGAGCATAGATCCTAGTTTGAGCACTTTTGCTTCCAAAAGCAAACTCTAAATAAGTGCTCACACTCAGGGGGAGCTCTGCCTACATCCTATAGACCCCCGTGATTGTCATGTGGTTGTCGTCATTCAACAAGAAGGGGGAGATTGTAAGGGCATCTCTTGCCTAAGGTTTTGGTGATGATGACAATCCATGTGTGGACTAATCGTGCGTCAATATTACTCAGGTTTATAGCATGTGGCACAAGACGGTTAGGCCTTCCCTCTTTAAAGAAAAGATCGAAGACGGATGTTCCGATGCCTTTTTGTTTCTCTTGGTCATAGGAAATCCGTACTATTAAGAGGGAACCCACATCGGAAGGTAATGGGTGAATCAAGTCACGTACACAGATACTTTGCACCCACGATATTGCCTCCGTTCGTGGAGAGAGAGGTCCCCTTTGATTCTTCCTTATGTGTCGTTTCCTGTACAACGGTAGTACCGCCGTTGTAGGCGGTTGTACCGGTGGCCGGTAGTTCCGGTCGAACCACCGCCCCAAGTACCGCTCTGGGGTGATACCTTCTGTACTGGGTGCGGTGGTAGACCGGTGGTGGCCCGAAAGTACCGGTGTTCTCTTAACGAAACCGGTACTACCGGTGCTCAGGGCGGTAGTACCACTCTGACTGCCATCACATAGAAACTACCTGCTTGGCGGTAGTTCCGGCCCAACCACCGTCCCAACTACCGCCCCTCCTTGAAACCTTCTGGTCTCAAAGCGGTAGTTGACCGGTGGTGGGGCGGTAGTTCCGGTTTTCTCTGAAAGACCGGTACTACCGGGTGCGTCACCGGAAGTACCGCCTTGGTGCCATGGGTGCAAGTTCCTTCACTCAGCGGTACTACCGGTAGGGTGAGCGGAAGTACCGGTCCTATGCAATTCTGCACATAACGGTTGGATTCTTGGTGACCCTATTTAAGGAGGCCCTTCTCCCACCTCCATCTCATCTCTTGCCTCTCTCTCTCCACCATTAATGCCATTAAAGCTTTCTTGCCCGATCTCTCTCCCTAGCCAACCAAACTTGTTGATTTGCTAGGGATTGAAAGAGGAGACCTAGATCTACACTTCCACCAAAGGAAACTTGATTCCCTCATACTTTCTTGTGTGGATTTTGTTACTCTTGGGTGTTTGAGCACCCTAGACGGAAGAGGTCACTTCGGAGCCACATTCCATTGTGGTGAAGCTCCGGGGTTTCGTTGGGAGCCTCCAATTAAATTGTGGAGAGAGCCCCAACCTTGTTTTATAAAGGTTCGGTTGCCGCCTTCAAGGGCACCACTAGTGGATTCACGGCACCTTGCATTGTGTGAGGGCATGAGGAGAATACGGTGGCCTTAGTGGCTTCTTGGGGAGCATTGTGCCTCCACACCGCTCCAACAGAGACGTACTTCCCCTCAAAGGGAAGGAACTTCGATAACACATCCTCGTCTTCACCGTCTCCACTTGTGGTTATTTCTATCCTTTACTTGTGCAAGTTTTACTTGTTTATCTTATATAACTTGCTTGTGAAGTTGTGATCTTTACTTTCCTCTAGTTGTCATCTTAGTAACTTATCTAGACAACTTATTTTGACGCATAATTTAAAGTGGTTAAAAAAGCTAAAATTGT